>BJKM01000264.1:0-600000 GCA_015082035.1 Chaenogobius annularis | reverse complement strand
CATATTGCCTCACATCAAGAAGGTTTTGAGTTTTGTGCAGTGTTGGTTTTTCCCCGTGTCCGGGTGTGTTTACTCTGAGCAGTACCCCCCCCAGCCCGCCCAAAACATGCACAATAGGTAAAGTCCTTTGTCTAATGTGGGCGGTGTTGTGGGATGTGTCAGATCTGAAACTATTATTCATCCAAAGTTCACTGGGGAAATTAAGTACACAAGCCATACATAGAGAGCTAACTAACCTGTAAATCAGCATCAAGTTCAAAATGTTGGTGGAAGCCAAAACAGTTCTGGTATCAACATGAGTTTCTCCCCACCAAAGTAAGTACTGGTGCGTTGTCGTAACAACAGTTAGCAAATGGTCCCATTGGGCCGTCAGTGTCACTGTGCTGTCGTCATGGTACCCACTGATAATCCTGCATCAAACCAGAACTCGTGACGCCCAGTTTAAAACGGCCCGCTTTGTTTCAGACACAAATATTTGTTCTGTCGTGGGAGAAGAGGTATAATGCACTGTTTAGTGAAAGATTATCCACAATATATGGACTTGAGCCTGAGGGAACATACTGGTCAGACCAGTGAAAAGCATACGATCTTGACATAATGCAGTGTGTGGTATTGGTTGTACAGATGAAGGAACGCGAGGGGCGTTTCCAGAAGCTGTGACACACTTTCATGTGATGTAAGAGTTACATAATTGTTTTATAAAACACATTATGCAGCATTCGCATTGGACGAATATATGGCTTTTCCTCAAAGTCACTTTACAAATTCATACATTATTCACTCACTCCAACACAACAGAAGAAGTGAATGAAGTTACCAGCAAAACGTACCCGAGCTCTTAATACTAGTGCATTTGTAAACCCAAACGTACACATTAGGCTAATCCTCCACAGGCGCAAGAGGTCACTGAACTGTTGCGCTCCAGAGGAATTAAAAAGGAACACATTTTCCTACAGGGACATAAAGGCCGACTCCAAATGCCCCCATTGCCCCAAACCCATCACGCTTGAGTGGACTCTCCAGTGCACACATTCAGAGAGTGATTCAAACATTCAGTTCTCTACTTTCAACTCACCGCAATATTGATCAGTCTCGATGGATTGTATTTTAATATCTTCAAAAACAAAATTAAAATGGCAATTAGAATTCATATCATGAGCATAAATATAAACAGACTTTTAATTGTTGCCATTTATCACAAAAAAGTAAAAAAAATGTCCTCCAAAGACTGAGTAAAAGCATTTAGTTTGCAGCAAAGTTCACAGAAGATTTGCTGTAACCATCGATAAAAAAAAAAAGAAAAAAAGCATTTTGACAATATCATTGACGATTAGACATGACTGAATCTCGATCAAAACTATGAATTGAAATGTATTGAAAAATACCTGGAACTCACGCCAAATATCAAAATGAACTGTATTTGCTCAACTCAAGCGAAGGCAAGTGGCTAATGTTAGTAACGTCAGACCGCAATAGTTCATTTAAGAGTGGATTATTAGTCAACGTTGCATCCAGGCAGTGCAGGTGATCGTGAAAGTGTTGCCGACAAAAGCATTGACAACAACTCAAGGCTCAAAAATCGGGCTAAAGGTTGTGGAGCAGGTGAAGCACACAGGAGGTTCCTAAAGTCATGTAGTGAAGTGTGCAGCAGCGGGGACCGGGGCGCACATGGGGGATGTCATGAAAAATGCACCAGTGAATGAATGAGACAGTGAGGCTCTGACCGCTGGGCCCGTGTGAAGCCAGGGCGGTTTCCATGGCGGCGACTCCCTGGCAGCAGCATGTTCGTGATGAGAGCTCTCAAACTGCGAGGAGGGTTCAGCACGAGTTTATACAGAGAGAGAAGGAAAGGAAGAGGGGGGGAAAAGAGAGGGGGGAGAGAGAGAGAAGGAAGATGAGAAAAAAAGAGGAGAGACGAGACAGAAGGAGGAGAGGGAGAGAAGACGAGAAAAAGGGAAGTAAGAGAGGCAATAGAATGAATGAGCCGTGGACAGAAGCCAGGTGAAAGAGAAGGAGGGGTTATTATTGTTGATGGCAGTAACTTCTAAACTGTGGCATGATAAGAAAGTGAAGAAGAATTCATGTTTTCATTATTTCTGTCACAACTCTCCCACAACTGTTTTACAAAGTAGTTTTTAGTTTGACAGTGGGAATTTAAGCCAAAACCACATGTGACAAGCAAAGAGTACCGCAGGAACACTAAGTCACTTTTCAGACCTTTTTTACTGAGACTGGCGGGGGCTGGACAGTCATCACATCCAAAGAATTAAAGTGTACATTTTGCTTTGATGCGAAGTTGATGTGGATACAATGAAGTGTGCTAAATGAATGACAAGAGGAAATGCAGAGAGAAACCTGAACAGATGATTTTGATTTTAGCCCCGAGGAGCCTCACGTCCCTCTCCATTTAAAATGTCAGCGCTTCAGTCACAACCAGCGGCAGCCTGTAACATGGAGATAATCAAAGTGTCACTTTGCATCGAGCGTGTGCTACTCTCAGCCCCCCATGTTTCTATTACTGACATGAGACCCACTGTAAGGCTGTGATTGAAGGGAAAAGCCAGTCAGAGGCTTGAGCAGGTTACCCAGACGCCCATCTGCGCTGCGCCCGCCTGGCCCGCCTGCGCCTAGCTTTCTTCAGGCATTAAAATGGATGGAGGGTCCACCACCTGCTCGTCTCCATGGAGATGTCCCACAGTATGGCATTACACACTGGCATTCACAGTAGGTGCCAACAGTTCAGAGGGCGGACATGACGGCATTGATTTTACAATCCTGGATAATTCCTCTGAAGACACTGTCGCCTTTATTACAGTTCTGCAGCATGTACCTGTTTTTATGAAGTGTTAAAACAAGCTTCTACAGGAGAGCAGGTTTATGAATACACACTTGAAGATGAAAAGACCACAGGAGACTCTGCAGAAACATAAAACTTCAGGAAATAAGCGGACGTGTTCAACTGCAAAACTAGCATTTAGGCCAAATGTATTCATGAGCAGGCCAAAGGTGAATGTGCGTTTGTCAACTGACATTTCTCAGGCCGAAAAGCCAAAACAGTCCAATGTATAGAAAGTAGTTTTTAATTTCATCTTGATTAACCACTGCTTGAGAACAAGATCATTAGAGCGTTTGCCAGGGTCGGACCAGTCCCAACAATTTGTGTGTCCTTAGGCAAGACACTTCACACCTTTTCTGAAAGGCAACAGTTTGAAGACGTCGCCAGTCCAAAAAATACGATATTTTTGTCTTAAATTGCCAAACGGCCCGAATTTCAAATCTTTCTGAAACGCATGGCTATGAATGTAGTGTACGAGTAGTGCTGGGCAATTTTTGGAATTTCTCCATTGTGGGACATATAACTGTGATCTTATCTTTATAAAATTTTGAAATCAAATTTTAAATCAAGATTGAGTTGTCATCTAATAGTCAATATATGGCTTATTTATTTTAAATCAAGTGGTCTACAGTCAGTAAAAGCATGTGGTTTGGAGCAAAGTTTGGAGGAAGAAATGGGTCAGTCACTGATTAAAAGTCTGTATCATTTATGCTCATGAAAATCAATACAAAAAGGCGTTTTGATTTTGCTTTTGAAAAGACAAGTTGAAAATAACAATTGTGATGTTAGTAGCCGACCACCACCAGATCTAGAGTGACTGAATACTACACTCATAAATTGAATGCATTATCATAGTCATCATTTAGGATCGTAGTCGACTAAAGATTTTGTAAAATCTCAAGATGCACTCGCAAACCTCACCAAGCCTTCTCCTTATGCTGCTGTACTTATAAAACATTTAGTCCCAACAAACAAATCAGTAATCACTAATCAAAATGTTGGTCAACTATAGTATATACGTGTGTGTGAATATATATTATTTATTTATGTATGTAAATGCTTTTAATTAATGTATTTTTTTAGTTATTTTGTATTGCACTCTTTTTGGTTCTGGTGTGAACTCTATTTTGGACACATCAAAAAGTTGTTTACAGACAGAGCCAGCGTGAGAATACATTTGGGCATTTAGCTGAAAAATAATAGCCACTTTGTAACTAGTGGAGATCGAACGTCAACACAAACAACTACCATCAGTGTAAAAAAGGTCAATGGACTGGAGTCTGGATTTCCTCGGGGCTTGGCGTCTCGTCTCGCTCAATGCAAACGCCGACTGTTCACCGGCCAGATCAACATTAATCTGTCCGAACCGCCAAAGGAGGCTGGGCCCCTCTGCTTGCACGTGCGCCGCGATACGTCTGTGGCAATCGAATAAAGACTAGATCCAAGAATATGTTGCAGCGTGGTGACAGCTCGGCAAATGGTGCGTCTGAATAATCTTAAAACCCGGATTAAAACGAGAGAAGAGAGACTGAAAGACATATTAGAAAATGCATTCGGAAATGATCAACTGTGCAGCCAAAAATATAATATCTTTCATTTCCCAAGCACAAAAACCACCCCGGATGTTATTAAAATGCCTCCTTTTCATTTCAAAGCGATAAATTAAACCTGACTTCTTGAATAATATTAGCACGTTACTCACAAGGCTCTACAAAGGCTGAAACGAAGCAATGGGCATTTTGTTAATAAACTCCTCTTAGTGAAGAGTGAAAAGACAGAGGAGAAGAGCAGCAGCAGCAGCAGCAGCAGCTAATGACAGTGACCCCGGCTGTGTGAATGCTCCAGAGACACATGATTATAGAGAGAGAGGAAGGAGAGAAGAGGAGAGGGGGATGAGGAGGCATAGGCAGGGAATCAATATGGAATGAAAAAAGTGAATCAGGCAGGTCTATGGCACCTAAAATAACTGTTTCCTGGAGGAGGCTGCAGCTGGGCCATTTTACAATATCAATATCTCTCTATACGTGTCTGGATGTGTGATGTTTTTCTGTCCTAGGATGTGTCACACTTTTGTGGCAAAATACAAATATTTTGACAAACATTATGTGTAACTATAGATGGTTTAACATGCGGTGTGACATCTCAGCGTTTCCCACGGATTCAGAGACTATGGCGCAAATACTTCTGATGTGCATCATTTAGTCTCATACAATTTGATATTACATTTGTATAATTGTTGCTCATTGATAATATTTCATCTTTAAAAAAAGGAGACGTTTTGCCCAGTATAGATACTTTTGAAAGTTTAAATTATAATGAAACAATACACAAAAACACCATAATCTTCTCTATTAATAAAAAACACTGCATCTGCCGTGACAAACCAGGACATTTACAACCAATTTGTTAAAAACAATATATTATGCAATATTTCTATAGTGCTAGTTACATTACTGACCAATCTTTAAAAAAGCATAATATTTTCTTAAATAAAATACAGTCACACCACAGGACATAAAACTGGTGCATGTTCCAGTTTCAGAAAAGTGATTTTACAAAACTAAGAATATAAAAATGATTTCTTTTGTAGCTGTGGCTTAAACCCTTAACCCCAGAGATCTTCCTGGTGCTAGCCATGTTATTTTATTTATTTGTTTCGAACATGTAGACAGAAGCACATACCGTTAGTCCTACAGGCATTCGAAAGGGAGTAAGAAGAAATAAAACTTAGATGAAGTTTTCACACATCAATTACTCATCCATCTATATAAATGTATATCAATATCTTCAGTGCTTTAGAGCCTCTTGAAACATTAGCAACGAGACACGTAAAATACATTAGACAGACTCCTGCGATGGAGATGATTAATGTTCTTTGGCTGCAGTGAAAAATGCAGTAACATAGAAAAGGATGAGGGAAACTGAGGTCTTGTTCCATTTTTTCATTCGATGTTGTTCGTATTAAAAAAACAAAACGAAATAAAAACAAAAACACAGGCATCATGTGAAATGCCCACGGAACTGTGTGTAGTGGTCCAGAAATAAAGTCCAGAAAGGGCAGACGGGTGCAACATTGAAAGAGCAGAATGACTGTGCTGCAGTTCTTCATTACAGAAAGCTGAGAAACCGAGTGCGAGTTAGCAACGCTCAAAGTCAATTCATCAAAGCTGCTCATTAGGCTCCTCGTATTAAGACTCGCACACACAAAAGCATGCATGTGCAACTGGAGCCTCGCAGAGAATTCACACCGCCTTTAAACAATTCCCATCCAGACAGTGATCCGATTTCAAAACAAAAACAATATACACATTGGGTAAAGACCTGCTGCTTGTGGCTAAGAAAACTATTGTGTGCACTTTGAATTAATGTGAATTAAGGCTTCAACAAGACAAACAATACTCTATATTTAAACTTTTTATTAAACCCTCTGAGTTTCACGTGTAAGTGAAGGCATCTGTGAACAATTTCCTTCTGCCGCCTTTTAATAAATCCAGAGCCTGACTGTGCTGAAGGAAGTGAAACTGATTCTGAGATGAGGGGAAAACGTACATTAGAGTTGAATGACTTTGGAAAAAATATCACAGAAATATCACAATATAAATTTTGCTCTAAAAAGATTAATGTTTTTACAAGCTATTTGCCTTTTCAATTTTTTTTTTCTATAAACATTTTGATACATATGCCACTTTGAATTGAAAATAAACCATAGTGCTGCCGGTGGTCGAGTGGTTAAGGCACAGCACACGGAATCAGGATTCAAACTCACGACTCATACAACAATTTACTGCATGTCCTCCCTTCTCTCTCATCCCATTTCACACTTTACTTTCCTGTCCAGTAAAGCCTTCGGGCATTAAAAATTATTTTTATTAAGAATAAACCATAGTACAATGCGAACATGTTTGGTTGTAGAGGTCAGCGCGACCCAGAAATAATTGGAACAGTCACCATTTTGCCAGTTGCAGCTATTTAAATGGCAGCTTCCGTTTGATGGAGATCATCTTGCAGCCCTGAAGGTCACGGTTACACGTGTTTCTTCCTTTAAAAAGGGCAATGTGCAACCTTTCTTATGGGGGGTCTCCATATTGGGGCTTAGCCTAGAATATTCAAGATTATGGCATTAAACTTATCTCCATGGAGACAAGCAAGAGACGCCACCAGGCCAAGTTACAAGTCAGATCTGTGGAGAGGTGAACCTCAGTCTAAAAGCCCGTTTTGCATGTTGAGCGGAACATTCAGGGTAAAACAATAACATCCCTATGGAAACAAACAGGTGACAGATTCCAGAAAAGAAACACAGTGCACCTCTCATTCTTCAAAGGTGTTTTATACAAAACTTACATAATTTTATACAATTAATGGACAAAAGATGTTTGGGGCAGACTGACAGAAGTGAGGCTTCCAATCTGTGCCATCCGCCACCCCTAACACACTGTGTGCACATTCATACACAGGCTGTGTGTGTGAAGTGTTTTGCCTGAGGACAGACACAGTTTGCACCAGAGCCACTGCGGCCCCCCACACATGTTCAGGATCAGTTCCAGACTAAACTCATGGAAACAGACGGCTACAGAAATAACACATTTTCAGCTACAGGACTGTTCTCCTGTCACTTCTCTCCTCCATTAACAAACTCCACACTGCACAGCCAATACTCTCATTTACATTCACAGAAAAGAACCTGCTCCGACAAAAGATTCTGGTCGCATTACTGAATAGATTGCTTCTCCCGAAGAGACACCAACACTACAGACATACAAAAACAGACTTTGCATTTTAAAAGCATTTATTCTTACCTGTAATTTGTCCTCTGGAACCTGTAGCCAGTGGTTGAAGGCTTGGGAGAGCTTAGTCCGCACCTGTTTGCCTGAAAAAACAAAACAACAAACTTTATTTTAATAAGTGAAATGAATGTCGACAGCCAACAAACGACCCTTAATGACTCCATCAGTTCTAATAAAGGGGATATTATGGCCTCTATTGGCAATGATTAGTATGATTTCAAAAGCACATTAACACAGATTGTGGGTGGTGCGAGCTAACTGTTCATAGCCAAACCACTGTGGCAACAAATATGTAATTTTCTCTCTTACTGTGTGTGTCTTGTTGTCGCAATTTTAGTCAAGATAATAATAGGCAAGTGAGACTGTAATCATCTTCACGGCTGCAGAGATGGAGAGCGCTGCAGCCAACTACTTTGCAAGTCCAACGAGGCTGAAGGCAAACAGCTCTAAAATGATTTGAAAATATTAGCCGTACCTTCACAAGCAGTTAAACTTTTGATGAGGGTGAACACCATATTTTATCCTAATGGCGAGTAAGAGGACAGCATAAATGAAAGGTCATAAAGGTTTATCGTGTCTCTTGAATTGCTCGAATTAATTTTGCCAAAAAACTTGTCAAACTTTCCCCACAATGGTACAATGTAGATGCAGCTCTTATTAACAAAGTTGGAATACTGTGCACAGTCTACATCTAATTATAGAGAATGTTTATTGTTGGTGAACCTGGGCGTAACGCTGATGTGCTGTTGGCATTACCTGTGACAAACAAACTCTGCTTTTCCCCCCTGAAAGTTGTGAAAGGTGCTTTTAAACTCATCCCAGAAAAGTGAGGATCTGTGTTTGCACGGTGGCTCACACATTAAAGTTAACAGGTGCCATTTGTCAAGGTTTGACAACAGTTAAATTGGCACAAGGCCTTTTAAGAGTTTAAATGTTTGATGGAGACTAAGCAGCAGTAGCAACTTTGGACCATAAAACATAAATTAAACATTCAGAATAAAAACGATGAATACATCATTCATCTATAAGATGAAGACCAATTTTCCTTGACACAAATGAGTAAGAAAAATATCATGCAAGCCTTTTTTAATTAACTGCATGAGAGGCCTCGTTTAGACCCATTACGATACTAAAAGCAAACCATCTCCATAAACCGAGACCCCCAGGGCTTGTCCTATTTACCCACATAAGATGAAGCTTTAATTTCACCACGAAATGAAATTGACCAATCAAAACTAAACAAATGCAATGTTTCTAAACGGCTAATGTGCACCGTGACAACTCAATCAGTTGCGTTCAGTGATTATCGATTGATCCTGTTGTTTCCTTGTTGAACCATGTTATTAAACTGACAGCGACACACTGGGAATTCAGCAAGACCTTATGTTTTTGACAAATGCAGAACACAGTGCATTATTACACTCTAATTAAAGATCCTGGGGTCTAATTTAGTACAAACCACCAAAAAAACCTTGTGCTACATAATTAGGCTGAAAAAGCATAGTTTGTTGAAAAGAAAGTGAACCATGTCTGTGACAACTTTACAGCTGAACTTAGAAATAATAACTCTTAATTCCGTTGACAACTTCTGGTTCCGGAATTCCAACTCCCATTTATGCTTTCTATTTCATAAATAATAAAATAAAATTGCATTGTGTCATTATTACCACAAAAACTATTAGCCTCCGTTGTACCTTTAAACTCATTTGATTTTGAAGTCGATGGGGAAAATGTCGGCCAACTCCACAACTTCTACTCTTTATTTTCTTAAGTATGCATGACAATTATAGAAAAGAAAAATGCACAAATGTTGAACATATTTAGAAAAGTTCATAATCCTGTTACGCATATATTTTTGTTAATTAGTACATTTTGTGTTTTCCACCAAGAAGATTCTTGTCAAGGCAGAACTTTTGGACAAAATTAGTCTGCAGCTAAAAAATTTTTTGTATTCGATTATTATTTATTAGAATAATTTCTTGTCAACCCGGAAGTGAGGGCCAAAAGCAGCGCTCCGATTGGCTGTGCTTGAGCGGACACTTCACAGGCTGACAAAAACTTGTTCTAAAGCCGGGCATGCGCCTTAAAAAAAATGCATGTATTCACGACGTGCTCGAGGGTTTGTGAGAGTTTTTACGTGCGACAATCAGATATCCCTGCTTTAAGCATGTTGAATGCCAGATGAAGCCCAGCAGCAGTAGAAATCATCACATACCGGGCAGCTGCAGCAGATATTTGTACGGCTCGAGGAGAATCCGCTCGGATGCTGCTTCTGAGTTTCTGTCCATCCTTATGCAGTTCATTCACACCTTTTGCAAGACACACGCAGGTTGGACAAAAGTTATTAATGAAGGCTAAAGGCTAAAGGCTAATACTAGTTATCCCAGCCAGTAAAATACATTCAACATAAACAACGAGAATATATTAGAAGATTAAAACTAAAACTAATCACAGCAGCTTGGAACCATTTTGTCAAGCTCAATGTCAAAGTAATGGCAGGCACAGACAGACACTATAGTAATACTCAAACTGACCAACACAAACACAGATGAGCGCAAACTGAGCGCAAACACTGGCTTGCTAAAGAATCAGCTTGTAGCCCACAGTCTGCACATTTAAATATAGCTCTTAGTGTAGAGGAAACCAGAAGGTCACATGAAATAGTTCTGTGGTTCAGTCTGCTGTGTGCGCACAACTGTGAAATCCCTAAGTGCGTGGTGACACACACTGATCACATGACAACAATTACATTACTGATGAGTCACCAGTGGCCAAACAGGCACCACTAATAGAGCAGTGTTTTCATGTCCACTTAAATATCAGGAATATCCAGGTCTGCAGGTGAATGGGGAACGTGTAAATACATTCGATTTTTTTTATAGCTTCATTTTGCTGATTGTTGATTCAATACATAAAAAAATACAGAACGCATTTTGGATATCTACAAGATCTAACGGAAAATTTGCATAAATGTTTTAATTTTGTCCCATTTTTTTGTGAAAACGTTAATTCAAACTTGGAATTGGATGTCAACAAATCTTACTGTAAGATGAAGGTGAAAACTGAAAAAACTACAAATTTAAATAAATGTTTAACCTGTAGTGTCTCTCCCTTAAGTGGCATTTGATAATTATGACAGTTCACGGTCTGTCTAACATTAGTAGCTTGACAATAAACCAGGAAGCACAAAATCATTTCGTAGCGTTATAAAGAAAGGATATGCTTTTTGTTTCTCGAGTATTTAAAATTTAACAGTAACATATACAAATTATTATTTTGCATTCTGTTCATTGTAAAGTGCAGCATTGATCTAGAATGGCTTGATAATATAAACAAGTCCATTGACTTCCTTTTCAAAATTGCAGAATGGATATGACTCACTTCTTCATGGCTTTATAGTAAGCAGCAGATAAGTACAATTACTAATTTATTGTCATTTATATTTTCAAATGTGTTTATCAAATGGTTACAAGACATTTTTAACCCTACATAAAGGGCCTGGAGTCTGATTTATTTTAAAAACACAAGTAAATACAGAACAGATTTTCAGAACATGCAAGCCTCCAACACAGGATTTCTCAAACATGCATGAATTAATCTAAATACAACACTCATACAGTCATACAGCCATAACATGGTTAAAAGTCAACTTTTCATATTATGTTCTCGTTAAGAAAAGTAATATGTTAATTACTTAAATAATCAATTACTTCATGTTTAAGGATTCCTGGCACAACAACTGTAATGTGGTTGACTTAACTCCACCCACCTGCACTGCTCCAGTCAGCTGCTGTCAGCCACTCCAATGTTTGTGTTAGCCACGTTTGCTAACTAGCATGAGACATCACAAATGGCCGCCACACACCACCACATGGCATTTAACCCGCTTTAAAAAATACAAACTTCGCCTTTAAAATACATCCAAGGGGGCACGCTTTGTCACTGGTTTGTTGTTGATTTAATACTGTACAAAAATGCCCCGAAAAGCAAACGCTAGGCAACGCTACATCCGCTATCGCTGCTGCACACTGCTGAAGCAAGTTAGCTTTAATGCTAAATTTATATGCGGCGTTCATCCAATACGCATGCGCACAACGTAGAGTTAACTTTGGGCGCTGTCACTCGTTTGAGCTGCTTAAATTTATCTCATCTTTTCTCCCGAGCTCACCACCTTTGTTGTACATGCAAATGGATGTTTGCACCGGTCCACGCCACTGAATAAATCGAGCAAACACATGTGCAATCATCTCTGGGTATTGTAGTTTTTTAGCTTTCGGGCTTCTAGCGTGCGTAAACTGTGCAGAGTTGCCAAGTTTGCTTCTTTATAGCAAATTTGGGTGTATTCGTTTATGTTTTGATATTGTATTTTATCTTGATTAAAATGAATAAGTTATACATAAAAATCATACAAAATACTTACACTGCACACAAAAAAAAAAGAAAAAAAGAAAATATAATAGTTTATTAATAATATTAAAATATTAGTATTGATAATAATAATAATAATAATAATGAAATAAATAGAAGTCAGTTGTAATTTGTTACTATAAACAGTTTAATTGACTTCCTCAATTTTCAAAACTGATAAGCCACGCCTCTTCATAGCGACATTTCAGTGTAACGAGCAACGGATTTTCATTTCTTATGTTTTGAATTATGGCTACTGGTCATTTTTAACACTATGCATATGACTTTGGGTCTCCATTTTTCAAATACCGACAACTAAGTACAGGGATGGGGGGGTAGGTGAAAACATCAAATGCAGTACAATAAAGGATTACTCGAACATGCACAAATCAATCAAAACACAACTGTGTGTAAGATCATGATTAAGCTTTTTCAAAGGTTTGCTCGCTTGTTGCTTTCTGAAAACCTGGCAACCCGTGAACTGTCCAATGGCGCGTCTCGGCTCGCCTTCCCACAGATATTTTTCACCGTGGCAGCAAATCATATCATGCTATGGTGTTATGTTCCGTCTTTCAGCCAATAGCAGGGCATTGCTCGGGTAGGGGCGGGTTCATTGTACCCGTCGATCAGCTCCGTGAGGCGGGGAAAGGATCACGGAGAGCAGGGGCTGGAGAACTCAACAAGAGCCTGGCTGCGAATACGACTTTTACCATCCGCATCCAACATCGAACCAACCAAAACGACGCTAAAACCGCTCCGATTCCTTACATAAATGCTCCTATGGATTACCACTGCTCTTTTATCGAAGCGTAGGAGTATTTCTCACACTGACAGCATAGGTAAGTCCGATTTCCTTTGCAAAACGCGTCGCTATTTTGCACATTTTCACTCGCTCGTTTTGCCAACCTTGACGTCGCTAACTTGTTTTCGGGGGTTTCGGGAATGAATGAGACGGACCAGGACGCGAAAAGGCAAAGTTAACGGTCAATGTTTGGTTTGATCGACTGCAAACAACGTCGTGGACAGTGTTGCGGGCGCAGAAGGGACGGTGCTGGATAGTTTTACGCCTGCACAGCGTGTTTTTGAGCGGAGGAATCTTTGCAAAAGCGACCGTCGAGCGCAGCGTATGTCACGGTGCATGGATACTTGACAAAAAGTGATATTTTGACACGATTTTCGACTGCATTCGCCTAGAGTAGCAAACAGATGCCCAGGAAAGCGACTAAACGATGTAGTTAACAGGTAAACTGCGTTGTCAGGCTTTTCTTTTGTGCCCTCCGTCGCTATCTGGGTTGACCAGTGTGGGCTGGTCATGATGGGTCGCCCCTTGGATCGCTCGCTCAGCTTCTGTAGTGAAGCTGTTGAGGCGATACACGATGAAGTATTCACCCCTTTCCGCAACGACACAACGATGTTTCTCGACGTAATGCAGGCGTAATTCGTGCGTTTTTGTCCATTTCCGTGACTTTGCGCACGGCCGATGTCACAGTTAATGGGCACAAACGAGCACCAGAGCGGTTTAAACGCGCTCGTGGCTTTATTTAACCGAGTTGGCAGGTGTTGGCTGAGGTTCAGGTCGTGTGTGGGATATTATTGTTGCTGCTGGTCAGTCTATTCACTCTGGAAATTGTCTGGGGCGGGTGAACGTGTCCTCCTCCGCCGCGATCAGACCTGAAGGGCTCACTCCTCCGACCTTGTCTTTTGTTTGAACAATCAAACGTTGTAGGCTAAAACTAATGCGGTGTTACGAGTGCTTAGTGCAGCTTGTTTGACCTTGTTGTGAAGCGTTTCGTCGACGTGTTTCTTTGTCAAAGAAGCGGCGGCTGCACTCCGCGAACAGTCAGCGAAATGCCAGAGCCCCCGTCCATAAAGAGGGAACATTTTGTATAGGAAAGAAAGTGACTTTTAATGAGGTTGCACGGCTCGATTGCACTTTGTTTGCACGACACGGTCCCGTCCCCCCCGTGACATTTTAACAAGTGTTGTAGTGTGGTGGCTGTTCGCGAGCGCTGTTGTAATCGCGTATTTATTTTGCTGTCGAGTGCACTCCGCAGAGACACGAGTGGAAAAGACTCCCGCAGCTGCTGCACGTCCTCCACGGGTCTATTATGTCTCTGGTCCCGGGCAGGTGAATCGCCAACATACTTTGAGCTGTGTTGAAGCCTTTGTGGCGAACTGTTCTCGTTTGAGCTCGCTGTCAGACACAGAAATGGCGTCATCCTCTGCTGTGGCGTTCAGCGCAGACACCGAGGACTCGGCACTGTCCTCCCCGTGTCCCGAGTGTGCTTTACCCGTGCTTTTGTCTGCCGTGGAGCCGTAGTGCGCCGTGCATGGCTACTTCTCGTCCATCCGTGCCCAGGACTAAAGTCTGCAGGCGGATCGAGTGACTGGCTTACGCTACACCACATCGGGCATTACATAAAAGGCTTCGGGGCTGCGCGATGGACGGTGCCACCACGCGTTTTTTAAATTTATTTTTTTTTATTTTTTTTTTACTTTGCAACATTACGGCAATCTGTCACGAAATCTATCGCAATCGACCGACCGTGGGCGTGCTTGTTTGAGCAGAGGCCCCGTAGCGCGCGCCGCAATAGTTTATAGTGGCGTAAATCTATTGCAAAGATCATAAAGATGTGCACGCGACGCGGAGAGACGTGAAAAAGCGATGTCCAAAGTACCGTGCGCCCGCCGCCCCAGTCTTGGAGAGCACCGAGCGCTGGAGCAGAAAAAGTGATGTCATCTTATTATAACCTGTCTCTTGTTGTGGCAGACTCAACTTGACGCTTCTAACTTCACCCTTTTCCCCTTGTATGTGTTTCTTCCCCGCAGATTCGAGGCACTGGACACCTAGAGGACTTATAGAGAGATGAAGGTACGGCACTTTAAAACCCTCTTGTAACATATCACATTATTATTATTATTGTTTTGTAATGGCAACGCAGCATCACTTCATGTTTGTTTTACTGGGCCACGTTCAAACACAATGGGGCCAGTGATTTTTGTTTAATATTTTAATTTTTTTAATTTTTTTTGGGAGACTGGCCAAAGTAATACATTCATTTTTGATAAGCATGATATTGAGGTTCGAGTGGGTTCAGCTGTGTTTGTGAAGTGTAATTTTTTTGATTTTCTGCTTTGTTATTAAATTATATGCCATGCTGGGTGATAATATAATGCTAATTCGTGTTCTCACCGAGCAACTACAGCTTTATAGTTGTTTATTACACTGCGGGAATATGTGTTCAGTGCGCACTAAATACGCTTTTCAATATTGTGCTGCTGTTTCCATTGGGGGAGTGTTAAATGTGAGCTATTTGACATTGTCCTGCAGTTATGTTGTGCCTCTTGGCTGTTGCATCCTGTCCTGTCTGTCATTTGTTGCTATGAGAGCTATGTGCAGTGCATGAGCTGCAAGCTGGTGCAACTTTGAAACAATATCGTGCTGTTCTGAGCAGATTTAGATATCATTACATTAGTTTGAATTACAGGAAATCGGTAGAACAGGTGGGAGATGAAAGCACTTTGAGATTGGAGAGAGTCAGACAAATTAGAGGCTGCTCTTGTAATGATTTGTTGTTTTGCGGCTAATGGTGCTACGATTATTGTGGTTAATTAAACTATACCACTGCTCGTTATAGACGGCTAAAGAGTCGACTAAAGTATCCAATTAAACAATGTAGAACAGAGGCTGCTAGCACACTTGGTTAACGTAACACACTTGGTTAACATGAACGACAGACGTTACTTTACACGCAACAGAGAAAACAATCTGATGTATTCATGTTTGCGTATTTTCCTGAAGGCTGTACTTGACTCGCAATGTTATTTTTGTTTTGTCAGTTTGCTGTATTTAGTTTATTACAATACAGATTTCCTATTTCAGCGCAGAGTCTGGAAGTTAAAAGAGGGTGGCTTTTACAATGTTTTTATGAATGAAAAAACGTGAGGAAAAACAGCATGGTAAACTAGAATATAAAGTTTATTTAAATGTGTGTCAATGCCAACAAATGCTTTTAAGTTTAGGTAACCTGTATGTACTATTTGGTTCGTAGCAATTACATTATTCTGTTTTAAAATCGCAGCCTTTTGTAAGAGTTGTATCTACTTTAAAACACCAGTTATAACTTGATTATGGCAGATTGTGTGTAAACTGACTGATCATTCATTGTGCTGCAGCTGTTTCATCAATGGCGTATAGTTCTGTTTCTGAATGAATACTCGGCACTGAACCGTGTCTAGTCTTAAAAGTATCTCTGTTGGCCAGTGTTCAGTTGAGCCTCATTGTTCAGCCTTTCTCTGGCTGCAGAAGATCGGGCTTACATAATAAATGTGACTCACAGGAAAACTGATTGTTTGAGTGCACATCACAATGCAGAGTTTAGGCCGTGGTTAGAAACACATGCTGCTGCTGCTGCATCTTGGGTAAGTTGTCTCCTCTGCTCCTGCCAGTGTCTACTAGAACAAACCCTAATGTAAAGTGCATTAAAAGGCAGCTGTATCTTTACACTGGGTTATTAGATGCTTATTATGCTGCTTTTGGCCTATTTTCATATCTGCTGACAGAGGGAATGTCGGTCTTAAATGTTCTGTGTTCACTTTGTGTGTCTGAGGCGACTGGCAGCAGTTGTTGTTGGGTTGTTTGGGGAAGCATCTGCTCAATCTGTCGACAACTCATTCATGAAGTTAAGCACTTAATGTTACTTTAACTTATGTTTCACAGCTGTCTCCGTCAAGCGTATAGACACTTTACTGTCAGTTCACCCGCAATGTTCCTTTTTTTTTTTTTTGTACTGATTAAAAGCCTATATAAGAATTGTATTACTGAACTGAACCTCAATAAGTTCATGCTCTAATTAAAACCGGAGCCCAACAGTTATTCAAACAGTTAAACTATTTACATTTAAAGATAATGATTTATATATGGATTTATAATCATGGTGTCTACATAGTAGTTGTTTAATAAACTGACTGATGTGTCATACGTTGTTCTGTTTATCATGGTTTGGAACCAAAAGCGTGTCCCATTCTAAGTTAAAAATGGTACAACAAAATGTAAATTTTTCAAAAAGAGAAATTGTAAATAAAGCTCCCTTCATCACATGACATGATCCTTTGTGTTAATATCCAACTAAAAGCATGATCTAATAGTTATCAGGCTGTTATGCTTGGTCTCTGTGTTTAGAGAGGGACCATTGGCAATCGCACAGGAACACATTTGTCATGGACTTAAATGGCATTAGTCGGTCGTTGACATAAATGAGTCATTAATATGGCACAAGAAGAGCAGCTTGTCTCCAGCGTGCAGCCAAAGTTGAATTATTGTATTAACACTATATTTTCTCTGGCGGCTCTTTCAGAACAGACCTAAGTGGCCACATAAATAGATGCTAATTATACTCATTGTAGAGCTGTCCCAGATTTGCTTGAGAACACGTGCATTTAAAAGTTATGTATTATATCAAAGTTTACTGCGGTAGTTTGAAGGCAGCTTGGCACAGTGGAGCCTGGATGGAGGTGAGTAGTTTGGACAAAGAGGCGATTCACAGAGGGATTATGGGACGTGTGAGCTGCTGCGATGGAGCTTAAGTCTTTCCTGTGTGCCCCCTGTGGTTTTCTCTTGTTCTGATCTGAAGCTAGCCCTGTATGCAACAATTAACAACTCCGTCCTTTAAAAGTCCAACACCTGACCTTGCACAGGTTAAATACAGAAATTCTTCAAATTTTATGAGTTTAGATTTCAAGTAACTGGTCTAAAATACTGAGAGTAAATTCTTGTTCTTCTTAGATCTCTGATCTGTGATGTGCTGTCATAAGAAAACGCTATTGTGTTGAATCTGCAAGAATTGAGTCAGAGATGAGAAGTGGGAAAAGACGCACCTGGACTATAAAGTCAAAATAAGTGTGGAGTGGCAATTATAGTATCCAATAAAACAATATGGTAGCTCATAGTCGGTGCAAGACGATAATCTGCACAATCTGTGATGCTGCCATAAAGAGTAATAGGGCAATAGGAAAAAACCATTCTGCAAGTGAAAAATTGCATGGGTGGTCTTGTCACCTCTGCTTAATGTAATCCTGCAGTTGTCCAGGTAGGATCCATGGCTAAAGAATACTGAAACCTGTCAGCTACACAAAGTTTTCTGAATATTTTTCATCACTCATCCAAGTAGTTTCTTCAATTCTGGAGAAGATCTGCAAAGAGCCTCTCTTAACAGACCCTATGTGGAATTGAAACTGTTTATTAAAGTAATTATGGGAATTCTAGAGCAGTGGTCCCAAGTGTAAACTGAAGACGTGCCGGTCTCTTCTGCTTAAAACCGTGGCCTCCACAAATACAGCACATGACAAGCATTTATTTCAAACAAACATACAAGTGTGGTGTTTATGTTCCTGTACACGTTTTAGAATGATTTGAATTGGATTTATACTATTTAATTTGCACAAATGATTACACTGATGACCTGACCGTTTTACGGGACAAAGCTCTGGGGACCCGCCCCCCCCTGTGAAGTGCTTGTGAGCACAAGCTCTGCTCTGGCTTTGTATAGAATTTTCACACTTGGAATTTGGGCATCAAATGTAATAGTTTTTTATATATATATATATATATAAGAAAGAGAAAACATCATATAGCTAATCTGTATCTAAAAGTTGTCCAAGTGATATCTTACAATGTCTTATAGACTAAAGCAGTAACATCCTCTGTCACACTCTTGGAGTGGATAATTGACCTTATCCACTCTTATTGTTGGCCAGACTAACTCTACTGATAACTGACTAATAGACTAAATGATTATAGACCTATTTACAGGACCACCCTCTCATGCTTTCAGTTGGAAGTCTGAGGCCAAAACCAATAATCTCTTCTTCCATATTTCTCTGTCATCAAAGTATATTACCTGTTTCGCTTCCGTCCATTTGCTTCATGTAGCACCTTCTCTTTAAGTCGCAGAATTAATGTTAAGTGTCGCAGAAATGCTCCAAATGCCGCGGTAGTGGCTTTTTTTTGAGTGTGCGATCCGGAGCCGGCTGTTAAATCTTTCATGACTGTAGCCTTTATTGAGCAGAAAGTGATCTTAATCGAAGGTTTTCAGCACCATTCAAGTATTTTCTTTGGTAATGATCAAAACACAGACTTGCACTTTACTTGCTTTTTTGGATTGCAGCGCTAACCAAATATTTCTTGTCCTCGAGCCGCATCACATTTTAGTGTTATGATTGTTTTGAGAGGCAACATCACGATTTAACAAGCATTCACAATCACTGACACCGTGACCAAACAACCGTAAAATCCTTCATTTATTTTCCTTTCTGTGAAATCAAACTAGAATTAAGTGAAATGACATAATAACAGCCAGATAAAAAGCCCATTTAGGTTTTTGGGTCATAGATTTGATGTGAATGACATAATTTTGCTTCTAGAACTGTCACGATTGTCATATTTCAGTCTTCACGGCTAAATTGTGACCAGAATAATCCCTATTATCGATTGACCACCGCATAAACATGACTGAAAATGTACACTGATGTCACCTGGACTTTGTAATCCCTTTGCTTAGGTCAACATAATAATGGCAGCTGCACTGATAATCCAGCAAAGCTCGCTGTTGTTGGTAGCGGCTGCAGGGGGGAGAAAAAAGACAGGGGAAAAAAAAACAATAGCAAATTTGATTAACAAGTTTTTGAAATGCATCACTTTGGCATAAAATCTACTGTATGTCGAGCTGAATTGTACAATATTAAAGGTCCATTATGTAACTTTTGTGATGGAGATCTGCCTCCACGGAGATGTTAATGTTTATTGTTCGCTGTGCAGTGAACCGTATGTATAAGTGTGATTTCTGTTCAATTACCATAACATGATAACATAACCGAAAATACAATTAATTGCCTTCTGTTGAGGATTATAAATGCTCTCTTTCTTGATATAATCGTGATTTAAATGATGAGCCTAAAATGTCCCACAGTAAGACATTAAACCTATATCTATCTTGCATTCTTTTGAAATGTTGTGTTTTTGTTGCTGCTCCCAGTTCTCCAGATGTTTTTATTGGATCGCTGAGATTCAAAATAAGACACCTCGGCTCAGTGTAGGTCCCGGGTTTACATGCATTTTGAAAATCCTGTTTAGAAACCGGAGTGGCAGTAGCAGTTATCCGGTTTTCCTGGCGTCCGTTTAGTGTCTCAAGCATTGGCGAGAGGCCGTTACACCACACGATAAAGCAGGAATTCCGCCTTTGTGCACTTAGTCATCACAAACCGGCACAAACACGGAGTGCGACGGGGGGAAAGCATGGTCAGTTGTTGAGTTTAAGCAAAAATGAAAACAAAAGCTGCGGGTTAAAGTGCTTTCTAATCGTGAGTGTTGTGTTTTTCTTCATAGCTTTGGCTGAATGCACATAGGCAGGAGCCGTGTGTTTTGGTTTGTGCGAGGAAAAGTGAGTCTGGCTTCTGTTTCGTATTATCAGTGCTGTCTTTAAAAGTAGTGGAAGTTTGCCAGATGCAGCAGCTGAGTATTTAATAGATGAAAAGCACATTCATTCAAGTGTGTGTGAGTCGGGAACATAAACGTAATGGACCAAGCAACGCCAAACATCTCAAGTTGTAACGAGTGTTAATAGTGAGTCTGGAGCTCGCAGCGCCCACAACTTTTATTCAATTGGTGGAGAAGCCTGACTTAGGAGAGAATGGGTTTATTTACACCTAATAAACGTCATGGCACTTTGGTCGTTTGGTCGATTAATCGGTCGGTGGTGTCTTAGTCCAAGTACCAGTTCCCAGGCCACCATTGTAAATAAGAAATTGTTCTTAAAGTTTTGCCTTGTTAAATAAAGGTTAAATAAAAATAACAACCATGATTGATGTTGACCATGATTTGTATTGGTCAGCTCATTATTTCACTTGGATTATAAAGTATTTATGTAGAGCGCAGCTGAAAGGAGAAGGCGTGGAGTGTGTTAGCTGGAGATTTGGGAATGAAATGTGCAATAATTCTGCTTTTACGAACAAATATGCAACTTGCTAGTTTTCTTATCTTGTCAGTTCACGTTACGTCAAATGTATGGTCGGATCATAGAGACTGTTTCGAGAGCTTTCCCTTTTAGTCGACTAATTGATGCACATATCAAGTTTGAAGTCCACCAAGAAGGTCTTTAGATTGCATACTGGGAGTCACACTTCAGCTAGAAAGGTCTACTTAAATATGAAACTAAATCGTTCATCTTCAAAATCAACTAGAGTCCCTTAGAACAGTCATTCTCATTAACCTGAAAATAAGTATATTTTCCTTTTTTTTATAAAACTGCAGCTTCTCAGGTAGGAAAAGGATTTTTAGGTCGCCAACATATCCTCAAGTAAAATAGGGTCCGCTGGGAGAAAAAGGTTTAGAACAACTGCCTTAGAAGGTCAACTCCACCGATGTAGTATTTTTAAAATGAATGTTGGCCTTTACTATAAAAATAGTTTAGTGGAATCCATACTGTATCTCAAGTTACATCTGTTCTATTGTGTTATGGCCACAATTATTCACAAAGGATTTCATCACAGAGGGAAATGCTATACTAAAGTGTGGATTACATACTTGGCTCTATGTTTAACTTCAAATTCTTTGCTTGTTTTAATTAAAAACAATAAAATACCTATGGTGAATAATGAAACGATGTGGCAAGCTTATTAAAACTCAAACAGTGCTGCTGACGTTCACTAATAATATTCACATCCAGTTCACATTTCTACTAATTTCTTCTCTTGTGACTCATTTTCTGTGCTAACAATATGTATTCATCATCTGCAATATTGTAGAGCTAATGCTGGTACGTTAATAAACATGCTGTACATATTTTCATGTTGACTGTTGTCATATTATATTTGGATAGAAATACTTGTCAATGCAGATCGCGATTGATGTGTCATTGTAAATAAGTGTCAAGATAAACATTTCAAACTATTTAGATGCCAAGGAAAAGTCTTGATACTTGAGACCAATTTTGATACAATAATGAAGCATTTTATAGCATTTCAATAATATTGTGTGTACCATACCATAGTACTTCTGATATCAAGATCCTTCTGTAACGTCCTGTTTTTGTGTTTTATTTTTCTCTCCGTATTGATAAGAAAATGAGTCCAGTTTTGATGTTGACACTGTTTTAGTATTGATTAGTATCTTGTAGCGGTGGGTAATATAATTTGATCACAGTTCATGTAAACTTGACCTCAGGGGCCGGCCTCCTGCTGGTGCCCAGAGTCAGGACTAAACATGGGGAATGTGCGTTTCAGTTTTATGCAGCTAAAATCTGGAACAGTCTTCCTGAGGATGTGAGACAGGCCGCTACTCTGGCAATGTCCAAATCTAAACTAAAAACTGTTTTGTTTGGCTGTGCATATGACTGAAATGCTTTTCTTTGCACTCTTCTCTTTTATGTCTTGAACTATTTGATCGATAGCCTGAAAATGGCACTTTTAAATTAATATTTTGTGATTTCTGCCATGTCTTTGTGATTTTAATGCTTTTTTTTCCTGTTGTGTGAAGCACTTTGAATTGCCTTGTGTACGAATTGTGCTCTACAAATAAACTTGCCGTGCCTTGCCTAAAATCACTGAGGATCTATGACTACTTAACCAAAATGGCCTTTTGTCATAGGAATTAGCTCACGCCTCGATTCTTGTCACCATATTGCCGAGCCCTCGTGTCTTTATTGACACTTTTGACAAGCAAAAACATCAGAAATTAAGCTCCAGATTGTCCAATATTTGTGCATTTCTTTCCGTTGCATTTTGTTTCGCTCGCCGGCGGAGTTGTGACAGCGTCCGCTCTACAGAGTAAACCTGGCCGTGTCGGTGCCCGCCTGCTCCGTGGACTAATGAGGTGTTTATCTGAAGAGGTGGGCACCGGAACCCCCCCCATCTGTCACGCTGGCCCACTTTTCCTCCCACGGAAGACGCTATTTTGGCCCGTTACGTGACTCTTGTAACCAATTTGCCGTTATTATTTTTCGCCCTCATTTTATTTCGCGTTCGATCCGTTTCTGGCTCCCCGCGAGTCGCCGTTCTTCCAGTCTCCGGGGCCGTTTGCGTGATGATTTGGCAGATCAGCTTCAGTAACACCTGTTCAGTATTTGCTCCCGCTTTGCAAATCCTCAGTTTTAACAGTGTGACCTCGGTTAGTATCTGAAAGGAATCGTCAGGCAGTTGTTTTTTTTGACCTGAAATTGCATTAGATAAGCTGCATAATTACGCAAACAGGTGGCAAATGAGATCGGTTTGAATAGCGCTGAAAGATGAATGTGCAAATAATACAATTGCTCTGTTTACAATGTTTATCCATCCCTTTTTAGAATCAAAGCGAACAGCAGTAGCAAGTATAGATTGAATAGAGATGTTAATGGGGAATTTCAGTGATTGGCAAATAGTTTATCAATGGCACAATAGAATGATTTTTTTTTTCGAATAAAAGATTGTAATTGGATGGATATTTGCCTTCAGTGGTGGAAGAACGAAGTACTTTTGCTCCTGTATCTGTACTTGAATAAAAGTATAAGTCGCACACACTAAAATCTAAGAATTTAAGAATGATGTACTTTTAGAATAAAAAGTATTTCACTCAGATTTTGAGAACTGCCTTAAAATGTAGTGATTTTGATACTTTGACTTTCTAGTGAATTGTATGTATATTTTTTTGTTTGCTCAAAGCTGTGGCTTGAGCTCCAAAACCTTCAGTCAGGATGTCGCCATGAATGTGCCAAAAAACAACCCCTCAAAGTACTTTTTGCTTTTCAGTCCAGTTAAAAAATAGTGCAGTAGAAAGTACAGATATTTGCGTTCAAATGTATTCATTCATTTTCTACCGCTTGTTCCCGTTAGGGGTCCGGCGGGTGACTGGAGTCTATCCCAGTGCCTTTGGGCCTTAGGCAGGGTACACCCTGGACAGTGGGCAACTCGTCGCTGGGCTAACACAGAGACATAGACACACAGACAATCATTCACTCTCACACTAAGAGTTCAAATGTAGTGAAGTAAAAATAAAACGTAAAAGGACTTGAGTAAAGTAGTTTATTTGTAGAGCACAATTTGTACAAAAAGGCAATTCAAAGTGCTTTACGCAGCAGGAAAAATAATTGCATTTAAATCACAAAACTGATACATAGAAGAGAAGTGTACAAATAAAATCCTTTCAGTCATATGCACAGTGAAGCAGAACAGTTCTTAGTCTAGATTTAAACATAAAACTGAAACACTGATGTTTAGTCCTGACTCTGGCACCAGCAGAAATAGGAAAGCAACTATATTTCTGAAACAGCTGTACTTTGACTGACGCTCTGTTACTATACTATTATTTACATTCTGCGTTGTAAGAGCATTAATGAAACGGATAATTACTTACTTGATAAGCCCTTGAACATTGCTTGTTGAATTGAAACGTGTTTTATATATTCTTGTTTTCTGGTGAAATATGTAGCTTATTTTTCTTAAGACTTTTATCAGAGAGTTGTGGTACTTTTTGAATTAACCTGTCAGTCACAGACGCCTCGTTAAAATGCGCCCTAATGAGTTCTGTCCCACTTTAGCTCAATTGACAGTAGTTTAGACACATTACTATGAGATCAGGACTTCACGAAGTCTGGAGTTCACAGAGTTCATTCTGCTCTGTTCAATTGCAACCAGAAAGATACTTAGGTTTGTTTATTGAATACATTTACTTCAAGTTTGCTGTTCTTGTAATCTTTTAGTTCAAATTATGATGTTGTTGTGGTAGTGGAAGAAGCCGTGTGTCTAGGTTGATTTCCCACAAGACAGTTCATATAAAGATGGGCAATACAACAAATTATCTTAAATATTGTGAATGTTGATTTGTAGATGAATGCAAATGTTGAATATTGGGTGTATCTTTTATTGTACAAAAGGTGCAAAGGGTCGATTGAATTTGTTTGTTCCAGTACAACACAGTCATACATTTTCATTCTATCCTGATGCACTGGGAAACAAATTGATCTGCAACAATGGATCGTGAATATTTGTTTCCCTCCACGGCTGCTACAGTTTGAGATTTCTTCCAAAGAATGTGCGGCACGACTTTTCAAAGCAAATTGTTATCATTCAATTATTAAATTCAGCAGCATCAATATTCGTGCAATTTCTTCAAATGAACATTGATATTTGGTGCATTATTCCCCAAAAAATTCCTCCCGTTTCGTTTTGCCGTCGACAAGTTGAACAAGAGTTTGATTCCTGTGGTTTAATGCAATGTTTTCACAAGTACAAATCATTGTCAGAGTCGTGTCAAAAGCCAAAATGAATGCAAGGCTGTAATTAATCCTCAACGCTGACTTTTGGGTCTCAGTTTGGCCGTCTGGTAGCCCCCAGTCGAAGATCTTTCCCCGGACAGATCCGTTGTTATGTGACTAGGCTTCATCTGTTGCTGCTGTCATCAAAGCAGTGGCTAAGTGCCCCTCTGTCCCTTGTATGAGTTTTCTATGGATGATTCACGGAGCGCGAGTAGCACATCGAGCCCCAGTGTGAGTCCACCCTCACTTTGCACCGCACACCTGGTTGTTTAAGCTACGTTAAGCTGTTATTAAAAATGTCTTGGATTTATAGTTCTGAAAGTTGTACAGTGCAAAGTTTTGTGTTGCATAATGTTTTGAAAGGTGACAGCAACCGTATCTGAATGTGACAGGGATAAATACTTGGGGAAAAGCTATATATACTGTATGCTATAACTACACTACTGCATGTTGACTTTTGTTGGAGCGATTACTTGTGCGTATGCTGCCCTCGTTTCCTTGGGCATCACCGTCCTTGCTTATTAAAATTAATCTTTTAGATAGGCATGTCAAGATTATTCGGTTGATTGACAATCGTGATTATTCAGGTCAAAATTTTTAGATGCAAAATAAAAAAATTTTTTGCCCAATTTATAGTCCAAAAAAAGAGACTTAAATGTAAACAAACATTTTTTAACTGGCTGTTTTTTTTATCACTTTTAATTTGGTTTTTCCGAAAGTTCAGTTTTGTAAAGTCGGCCACAAACTTGAGAAACAGTAACGTCGGACTGCGGGAATGAAAGAAAATTAAAGATTTCACTGTTGTTTGGTCTCAATAAGCGTGAATAATCATTAAAACATCGTAATGTCCCTACTTCGAGAGTGTGAATGCTTGACTGGTTCATTGTTGTGAAGTACTAATAGGATATTTCTTTTCTTTTTTCTTTTTTCTATAAACTGCTCAAAAAGGTATATTTTTATTTTATTTACTTTGATTTTACATTAATGTGGCTTGACTTTGAAAGAGAACACAATGTAATGTGTGTCTAGTCCTGAATTGCATTATTCACAGCATCTGAAAACGAAATAAAACATTCCTTTGGGTTATGATTATTTTAAAATTGGATATTTTTTGTCAATGTTGCTGTATATATTTGAACATAATAAATACTAGAGCTGTATTAACACATTTGCTTTCCCCTTCGCAGACTTTGGAGGAGCCCCCCTACTTAACGGTGGGGACGGACGTGAGCGCCAAATACCGAGGGGCGTTCTGCGAGGCGAAGATTAAGACGGCCAAGAGGCTGGTCAAGGCCAAGGTAAGTCACTCTTCAGCTGCTCCAATATTAAACGTGTTTTGTGCCCTCCGCTGCTTTTGGACGAGGACACAGAGGTTTGGCACAATCACTAAATTGAGCAAATGGGCACTTGTTTAAAGCACAGTATGGGGCATTTTATGATGAGGTCTAAGCTTGGTGGAATATTTTTGGAAAGCTTTGCTCAATTCAGGATAAATGTACGTTTGGTTAATGGGTGATGAGGGTTACCTTTTGAATCCTTGAGTATTGAAAGTATTCTTTGCCGTTTAAGACATTATAAGATCTAAAATAGTAACCGCAGTCAAAGGCATCTGAAAAAGGACACACAATTTGCATAATAAATCAATCAAATAACTTTCTTTTGTCCAGACGGGTCCAAGTTGCAAGGCAGAAGTAACTTTAAAAACACACCCGCATTAAGACGTAGGGATAAATTTGTTGTCCAAAAAGTTAAGCAGTTAAATCTCCCTGAACTGACATTTTGAGCTGTGATCAACGACTGTGCTTTTTACTTTAACTATTAGAAAACTATTATATTATCACTCGTTATGATGTCTAACAAGGACATTGGATCAATGCCAACGCAAAAAAACCAACCAGAAACGCCTCAAAACTCTCTACAGTTTAAGAAATACTGTATATTGCAAAGTCTCAACCATTCCTGCCTCATTAATAAGTATCTTCAACCTATATTTCAATCAATACTACTAGATCTAAAGGTTATTATTATAAATGTTTCTATATGCAATTGCAATTTATTAATATTATTATTTTTTGGAAATTTGTTTTACAAGAATTGAGATTAGATTTGCAATTTTTAATAGTTGAATTCTGTTCAAAGTGCACATTGTAAACAGGGCGCATTATGCAAAATTCACTCTCTTTAACCTGAATAAAACATTGTTCCCTCATCAAAAACATTCCTCGGGTTGTATTTGGCTTCATTCACGCTTGTTTCATTAATCTGGTTTACAATGTCGTCTTCTGTGCTCCTTCTCTGAGCCTCACAAAAACATTTTAAAGTTCCCAGATTTGCGACATGAAAGGTAGAGATCCGATTCTGTATTCTTCTGTGCTGTTTTTAAGTCCATAAAATCCTCATCAGTCTAGCTCTGAGCATTTCTGGACATAATATTTAATTGTGCTCAGGAAACGATGGTACTTAAATTATAGCAGTGTTTGCGATTTGGTAATTGCGACCAGTCAAATTGCGTTTTCGATTGCGATATCCGCAGCCCCACAATGTACTGCAATCACTCTAAAACGGTCTTTTCCTTTGGGGTTTTCACTGATGCTTACGTTTCATCAAGATAAACTTTAATTGTTTTGTTGGCGGCCTCAGTCCCGCTCAGTTGCTTTGTAAACTGTCGAGGGCCTGTCGTGCACCAAGTCCCTCGCTCTCCTCTTCATCTTGCGACGCCGCTTGCTCCGATGTCCCAGTGGTCTTTATGCTTTGCTTGATCCACGTCCTGCAGTGCGTGTTCTCCCCGTGGAACCGCAGCATCTGGATAACACAATGGAGATGGATGGCTTGCCTTTCGTTTTGCTAACAGGGCGTGGGAGTGACGGAGACGGGCTGCTTGGAACCATTTACAGATATACAGACCCCCAACCGAAGGGATGAAAAAAAATGAAAAAAAAAGATGATGTTGACATGATAAATACCACTGGTGCTTTGTGCTTTGTGATTACTCAGCCTGAAGTTTAATAACAATAAAATGTAGTGAGAATCATCTTGAGCACGACTGTGAGTGAGTGATTGCAAAACGTGGACGAGGTAAAAAAAAGTCCAGTCATCTTTGCTAATAAATGCCTTTAATCGCCGCAAACCATTTTCCTTACAAGCACAATAAATTGCCAACTTCTACCGCTTCTTATATTGATTTTGCTAAGCGCGCATAGGTTACAATTTAGACCTCATCACAATTCATCCGCACATAATCGCTTGATTTAGCTTTTAACAGGAAACTAAACTTGTGTTGATTATCTCTATTGATATTTCATTCCAAGGTCATAGCGCAACTTTGTTTTATAAGAAAATTGGTGGCAGAATTATAGGCAGCACAACGGATAAAATGTGTTTCTTCACCTTTTTTGTCCTAATTTTTGTCATTGGCGCTGTTGTTTTGCTCAAATTAACTTGGCAAATTGGAAACTGAAAGTAGTTGTTGCTGCAACTGTGCAGAGCTTAACTGGCTTGTTTGCTAATGGCATGGGGAGATAAAGGACACTTCAACTCTCCTTGCAACAATTTAATTCCTCAACAGACAGACACAAAACATCTTTATTAAATGAGGGAAAGCAATCAGTTCAACGGTGGGTGATCCCAAAGTATCAGTGATAACCGTGAGCGTAGCTGCAGTGTTCCGTCGCTGCAGTGTTCCCGTCATCTGCTTTCTAGATGTCAAATTCGGTAAAATTGAGAAGAAAAAAAAGGAATTTAGGTAAGTGAGGCATCTAAAGGAAAGAAAGTTAAGGCACAGAAAGTCCCATGTCTGTCAAATTGATCTATTTTCAGTTTCAGTCCAAATGTGATTTTTCGTTTGTCGATTATGATGTCAGTCCAGTCCTTAAACGTCAACGCCGTTTGTGCCATCCATTTTTATATGATGGCCTTCTTCCCAGCCGCAAGAAGTATGTTCCAAAGGTATCCGTTTATTGTGTCCATGGCAGGGGTTTTGCGGCCCAAATGCATAGTTCTGAAATTGTTCGAAATGATGGTGTCAAAAAACTTTCTGCAATTCCTTTTTTAATTTCAGTCCAATATTTTTGAACAACATTACAGTCCCAGAACACATGATGGTGGCAATCTTCTCTAACATTTAGCATTTCCCTGTGAATAGTGAGCACTTTGACATGGTGTTATGAAGAAACGGGCCTCATTGTCCCAACAGAACCTTTTCCAGACATGTGACTTTGTGGTCCTCCTCTGTGAAGTATATACATTTTCCCATTCTTCGTTCGTCAAAACAAACCGGCCCTCTCTTTTTTTTAAAGGTACAAACGAAATATTAAGCAGAGTTTTAGACTTTTGTATTTGTTATTAGACTTTCATATTTAAGTTTTGTTTTGAGCTCTTACTGGAGAGAATGCCATTACTCACCATTGACACTCTATTCAATTTAGGCTAATATTTATCGTCCACCTCAAAGTACAACATGATGGAGCTTTGGACCGGATTTGCAAACATTTGAAAACAACCAGCAAATAGTGATGTACTTGCGCCACTTTGTCTCCATGGAAATATTATTGCTTGGCCTGGAATGTTCCACCGTAGCTTTAAACATCTGGAGACAAGCGAAGGCACCAGAAATCCGTAAGTAAGTATTGAAAACTAGTCATTTCTATTTAAGTACTCCACATATAGCCCTTCCTCCTCTGACACAAATGAGACAATAATCTTAACCATAATGACACAAAATGGAGTATAATGGTGCAGTCTCTTTTCATAAATTAATTACTAAACTTAATTAAGCTCTCGTTTTCTTTTGGGGCTAGATGTATTGTTAAAGCTTTGCGCCTCAAATGTTGTAACAGCCATTATTCAAAGCTGGACTTTCCGTTGTAATCAATTTCTCTACAGCTCCGCACATCATTAATCTCCGTCGGCTTGTTTAACAAAGTCAAGAGTTGCAGTGTCCTTTTTCGAGTGATTTGAAAAAATAAATAAAAAGAGTCGACATATTTTATTTATGACAATGACGATTTGTACTAGAAAAATGATTTAGCGCCATGCCGGTTTCACTCATGGTTATCACATTTATCCATCAGAAGAGGCCCGGGGGCAGTGTAACGAGGTCTACGCACTGCATTTGTTTCTTTAAATCATTGTCAAAAAGGCCGACATCGTATTAAAGGGATTTTAATGTCAACTATGACTTTTTTCTTTTTTACGCAGCTTTCAATCCACACTGTGTAACTTGTGAAGAAATGTAGGTTTAAAGAAACTATTCATTCACGAATAGTCTTATTTCATGAAGAAAGGTGAAGGTCCCCAACTTTTATGCAAATTGTTTAATGAAATACTTTTTTTGATTAGAATTGAAAACTTGCTTTCATGAATAAGTGTTTTATCTAACGAACTGGATGATGCATGAAATAGCAGCTGATTTTTTTTTTTTATGTTTTCCATTTCTGTTTTGAATCGTTTTGATCAAAGAAGGACAAGGTTTTTAAGGTGAAGCTATTCCATACTATTACTGTATTAAATGAGCGATTGGCGGTTGTTTAATATGGCCTTGAACTGAAGCCATCCGCTCAGAATTGTGATGAACTAATGAAACGGTCAAATGGAGAAATGCAGACGCTTAGTTTGGAGCAGAGAGATACATGATTGGAATAGACATGGATTATCGTTGACTGAGCTAGGATTACTGGAATTTTTATGAAAGCTCTGAATTTAATTGCTTTAACTTAATAAGATCTTGCCCGGAGTATATCTGGAGAGAATGTAAATTGTATTAAAACAATTAAACATTGATTAAACGTGTGTGTCACAGCTATTTATCGATCAAGTGATAAGAAATGGAAATGATGGAAAAAAAATGTTTACAACTCGATCCAGGCAGAGAAAAGTGTCCGTTTTTTTCACGAAGAACTGCTTTTACAATCTGATCGATCTAATCATGTAGAGCTTCATTGCACAGCTTTAAAACAACTTGAAAAAGAAATTGACATGCTTTCTTTTAAAGGGTGAAGGTCTCAAATATCTCACTGAAATGCAACGCATAGACATTTTCAGTGGGTTTGCAGCAACACAATTGTTGCAAGAGAAACACAACAGTTACAGTTGCTTTGCATGCCAAGATTAGTCTGTGCAAATTCAACCTGCAGCCGCTGTTTGCTATTTGAGGCATCGCCTTGACTTTCTGAATCCTAATAATGTTAGCAGTTGTGGTTCATAGAGGATCAGCCTGACATCTCTTTGTGCGTTTGTTTGCGCGTGTTGTAATGATGCTGCTTGTTTGCACGCTGCCTCTGCTTCTGTCTCAATGGGAGATCTTTTGAGGTGAAGGGTCGGCCTCTATTGACAGTAGTCTGAGTGTTGCGCTTCTTCACTGTGAAAATATGAACTTGTTTTACCCATCTGGGAGCTTAACGATTATCTACAAATGGAACAAAATGCTTCCCTCGGTGGCGTTTCACTCATGTTATTTAATGAACTGACAATCCAATATCTCTTAGCACTTTGTATCTCTCACTTTTTGGTCTCAGGTTGGCTGTTTTTTGTGACTCTCTACGCGGGTTCTGCCGTTGTTGTAAATTGAAAAATGGACTCAAGAGCTTCATCTAAAATGCTTTTCCCGGAGGCTTGGTTTGGAGATTGTGCTAACGTCTTATTCCTGCTGAACCACTTAATCAGAACAAAAAAAGTAATACAAACACAGCCAGTCATCGATAACGAGCTACAAACGCTGCTATTATGGAGATGCCCCTGGCCCACAACTAAATTCTGAAAATCTCACTTTAGTTTCACTATAATTTCACCAAGCAATCATAAAATTATGACCAAACCACCAGTCTTATGTGTGGATTTTCTCTTCTAATCATTTTCTTTTCAAACTGTGGATGCGGTGCACTGCAGCTCAATAATAGTCCAATAAACACAACCTCAAAAGGAAATATTTGAATAAAGTAAAACGCAAGCAAAACGGTACTAGAGCTGCTAATCAAGTAATCGTGACTAGTTGATCATAAAAGTATTTTCGTTGCATTTTGATCATTATAATGGTTATCTGGACTATACAGACTCTAAAACATCTTTTATAACATAGATGGTGGCAAAAATGTCAAATAATACAAGTTCACATTTTCATCCATAATACACTTTATCTGTTCATCTTTTCAATGTAGAAACCTTCAGTCACTATATTTCAGCCTTTGCTTGGTTTATAACAGGGCTATTCAACTTATGGCCCGTGGGCCAGATCAGGCCCGCCAAACTATGTGATCCGGCCCGCGAATATTAAAACATATTTGTTTTCCTGTATTCTGTATTAATTCTGGGTTTGTATAAGTTTAAACTTGATTTGGCACTGGCTTGGTCCTTATTTAATTCTGCTTTAGACCTGATTTGGACCTAGTTAAACCTGGTTTGATTCTGGGTTAGCTTTGGTTCTGACCTGGTTAGTAGCCTATCTAACGGCCCCCGAGGCCATGCCCCCCTCAGGAAAGTTAAGTTGAATAGCCCTGGTTTATAATGTATTTGAAAAGTAGAATAAAGATTATTGTTTGACTAGTCGACTAATTGAAAATAAACGCCACTGTACCAATTTATTATTTTTTCACACCGATATAAAATAAAAATATAGATTTAGCTATAATATACAATGCAAAAGGCAGATGTAAAAAAAAATATTGCAATACAACAGTAATATTCTGGTCTGGCCCTGTTTTCCCAAAGCAGAAGCATATGAACATTTGCGAGTCAATATCGACATATTTGTAATACTGAACAGATTCTGTTTTCCCTGGCCACGTCTCACGTCTCACACACGTGCTTGTTGGAAAATATACAGCAGTAAAAAAAAAGGATCTGAGTATATTTGGTGGTGGTTGCAGTTTGGCCGCGTTGCCAGGTCGCTGTGCAAATGTAAGCTTACCCGGCTCTGATCTGATTATGAGCCGTGTGCGCTTCAGTTCGGGAGGCTGCAGATGCCTGGAGGGGGGAGGGGCAGCAACAATGGAGCAGACAACGGCTCCTGTGGACGAGCAAATGAGGGTCAGGGAGAGGTCTGTGCGCGATACTGCAGTATTTTATGATCAACACAGCAACATGAACTATGATATGTTATGTTGATGCCGTCTTTAGCAGAGTAATTGTCTGAATGTCTTCTCTAAGCCGCGGCTCCAACATCAAAGCCCGGCCTGCACAGTATTAGAAAAGATTGAGATATGCCATATGGCTGTCGGTATTGTTGCACTGTTTTAATATACTGTACTTTTCAGCACAATACTTTCAGTTGTCTTGAAACTAAAATCAATACAGACAAACAAAAGCTAAACCAAGATTAAATCAAGGCTAATTTAGGACTTTAGGAACATTTTCTTTAAAAAACTGTCAGTTTGGGAACATAGGTGTTACTGCGATACAGTTTGTTGCCATGTCGGTTATTGCATTAGCTGCTGCATTAGATTACTATGGGTTGGAGCCGAACAACATGGACTAGGGCAGTGTTTCTCAAACCGTGGTATGAGGGCTCCTTTAGGTGGTATGCGGATTCTTCTAAAGTTTAAATATTTGCTCAAGATCAAGTCATTTTATTCCATATTTTTGTTCTCTTTTGGGGTTGTCCTTGTTTAGAACCAGTAAAGCAATTGTGTAGTCTCATTTTAAATCTCTTTAAGCGATAGTTTAGACCTGAAATAGTCCTATTTTTGACTTGGTTTAGAGCTGTTGGTACTCGTGGGCCAAATATGTTCTTAGGTGGTGCTTGGTGTGAAAAGTTTGAGAGCCACTGGACTAAGGATCTTTCAAATCAGGATAAATGCTCTAGTAGTGATCCTCAGCTCACTACTCAGCTCACTCCAGAGTGGATTGTCTTTGATTGAGGTAACCATGACAAACTACAAAATATGAAGACCTTTGACGACGTGTAAACCAACCACGGCATATTAAATGTTCATCACAGTGAACCCATAGATTTTATTCCACTAGACTGCATATAAACTACTGTAATTTTGACAATGTCTTTCATCACATTAACATTAGCGTTGGGGCTAAATAAAGGTTTTTTCCTCATATTGTTCAATCCCAAAAAAGCAATGCTATTTCGTATTAAAAACAAATTACTTTCAATATCGATTCCTAGAACATAAACAATACAGAGCGTTAATTGTTCTGATTTAATAGAAGAATAATGTCCAGTGTTTACCTTCAAAGTGTAAACTCTGCTCCAAACCACTTTTTATGACTCTTAATTAAAAAGCGGCAGATCAGTGACTATTAGAAATAACTGCATCTTTAAATTAAATGTATTATGTATTAGTTTAAAACACATCCGAATGCTTTTTTTTTTAGTCTTGTGCTGTAGTGAGTGATCCGTGGCTCAGACTGGCTCATAGGGAGATGTTTGTTTGCTCTGTGACTGATCGCTCCCGTTGCTTCCTCTTCCTCAGGTGACCTTTAAAGCAGATCTATCCACGGCAGAGGTTCATGATGACAGCATCAAAGGGCCTCTAAAGGTAAGACAGGAGCCGCTCTACCTGGCTCAGCTGGGACTCTGTCGGCACACACATATTTTAGAATAAATTACCCTTAAAAAGCCCTTAGCCAGTTGTACGGGCTCCTTTCGCTGATTTAGTAAATATAGCAGTCAATCTGTATGAATCCTCCATCTACCAGAGGAACACATATTTGTTTAGATAAATGTTGTAGTTTTAGAAGTAATTCAAGACTGACATTTTTATACCGTTTGCAAGGTATGCACAAGGTATGATCTGAAACCAAAATTTTACTTATTGGCAAAGATTAAAACTATTTATGACTTCATTTAATAAAAGTATTTCAACTAGTTATAATTTACCTCCAAATTGTGACATTAATTCAAATTTAATGAAACCTTTTTTTGATTGATTTGATGTGTTTTTTTGTCATTAACTCAATAACTTTCAAATTTAGTTCACTATAACTTTCGTCATACACACACAGATGCACACACATGTTCGTACATTTACACACGTTTTCAAATACAAGTAGTAAACCATATTATGTAAATGGTACTTTAAATCTGCAAGTATTCCTCTTTCACGTCTGCCCTTAAGTGCCGGTTGAAGTAGTCCAGTTCTTCCAGTCCCGTGTTAAGAGCAGTTCCTTTGTGCCGCAGGTGGGAGTTGTTGTGGAGGTGAAGAATCAAGATGGAGTTTACCAGGAGGCCACGATCAATAAGCTGACCGATGCCAGTATATACACCGTGGGTAAGTCAATAACGCACCATTGAATCTGCCTCCCACTCGCCGCGTGTGTCGAGTGCGCGGGCTTTTAAAGTTTTGTTCAAAGTTTGGTCCTACTGAGAGGGCGGTGTAAAAGTATGAAGAGGTCTGCTACAGAAATGTATCCATGGACATAAAGCGGAATATGTGCTTTGAGTAACACTTATCGCAGAAATGTACGCGCTTTACTGCACTGATGGCAATACGCCCAACTGTCCAGCCTATTTCGATTATCTTAGAGCATCAGTTTAGGGCTGGGAAACATGACAAAAATGTAATCTTAATTTTTCAAGGAAACAAATGACCTCTCGTTAAGAACATTTGATCTGCTGCTTTTTGACATTGAGAGTATTTGTGCATTGTTTTGTTAGCGGCATGATGAAAACTCAAATGTGAACCAAATAAAGCTCACATAACGGAGGGATATTTATTCCTGTGGGTCAGAGATGTGGACAGCTCTAGTCCAGAGAACAGGCAGGACCCACAGCAGCCGCGTCCGTCGCCCCTGGTCTGAGTGAGTCAGTGAGGGAGACGGAGAAGACAAACACAGATTTAGGGCTTCTTATTAACACAGCTTAATATGATGGCGATATTTGCACTGTATCATCATCGCTCTTTAAAGAGTTTAGAGTGTGAAGTGCCTGCCTCTCCACATCCCGCAAGATAAAACTGATGAAAGGGAGAAAAGTTCTGATCATCTCCGACTCTTTCTTCATCCAAACATTGGTCTCAAGCCTTGCTGCTTAGGCTGAGAAGGTTCCTGTGGTCAAAACTCAAGCTAATAGTTTGTTTCTCACTTGTCAGTGTTTATAGGACTGATCTGACTTCAAATAAGACATAAGTTACCACCAGTGTGCATAATTATACCATCATTTTATGTAGCGTCCTGTTTTTTTAATAACAAACTATCATTGATTGTTTTGTCATTGTATTGTATCTAAGGCCTCAGTTTGAAAATAACACCCTTTGTGGATTTGCCATTGTTTTAAATGTCAGTGTCGAAACCCTGACCACGTTTTATATTCTATAAACGATATGATGGCTGCATACACTTGGTCTAAGTGTGTATTTGTTTTCCTGTTCTCCTCAGTGTTTGACGATGGGGACGAGAAGACCCTGCGCCGCTCCTCTCTTTGTCTGAAAGGAGCGCGCCACTTTGCAGAGAGCGAGGCAAGTGCTCCCCTGTCTCTACTTTTATTTAACACACTTTATTTTACCTTGTCAAGAGCAATATTCAGTCATTCCCTTCCTCCTGTTTCCAAGTCCCCCCTTCATTGTCATTTGGGATGGTGGATATAGCTCTACCAACATTTGTAGCTGTCTGATATTGACCATTCTAGAGATATTTAACTTTTTAACCACTAGTGCGTTACTATAGAAATGTAAGCGTAAACATGTGTCTTTATTTACCAACTCTTAGGGCTGCAGTTGACTAACCGATGAGTTGACTAAAAGAGGGCGTGGCAAAAGCTTCAAAACTATGAAGTATCTCCATGTATCTGACTCAAATTGCTCTCAAAAGGCTACAACTGCACAGAAGTTCATGTAAAAACAAGTATTTATACAAAAAGATACTCGTAAACGGTGTATTTATATGTTAGATATATATAAATTAGATTAAACTCGCAATTCCCTCCAAATCCAACTTACTTCATAGCTAGTATATTATATATATATATATATATATATATATATATATATATATATATATATATATATATATATAATTTGCTGTTATCACATAAAAATAATTTTTAATCTAAATAAAACAATTAATCAACTCAAATTAATATCATGATTTTACAATTATTGACGATTATTGACCAAACAAGAGTCAAATCTTTAATTTGCTTTCATTCAAACGTTGAATGAATTACCGTTCCTCACTAATGTTACGAAATCAAACTTTCTGAATGATAAAGTAATGATGTCTGCTCAAGAACCGCCTGGTAAAAAGCACGTTATAAGTACGTAGTTTTGCTTTTTTTGAGTAAAGATTGAGCTGAAAAAAAACGAATTGTTGCTGCCTACAATTATTATTTTTTATTTCTTATCATTATTACCACAATTATAGATTAACTGAATTTTGTTTCGCAGAACTAAATGAGTCTGTTATTACTTTTACACAAATGACAAGTTATTTTCTAAACTTACATTAACTCGATTTGCTGTTCATTAAAAAGTCTGCATACGACTATACTTCGGTTATCAGCCACAGCGCAAAGACAAACATCGGATATCGTTATGTTGGAACATCCTTAGTGTGAATTCATCCACATCAGCACCTACCGCAGATTTTCAACTGCGATTGTGTTTGCTTGTACACCTGAAAGAGGCATATTATTGATGAGGATTCTGGGGAGTGGAGTTTGTCTGGGGAAAGTCTTTTGTCGTCCAATTTGGCGTTTGACAAAGCGGCGCTGAGCCTCTCTGTTTGGCTTGTCCTCTCTGCAGACGCTCGATAGACTGCCTCTGACAAACCCGGAGCACTTCGGCACACCTGTCATCGGCAAGAAGGGCAACCGCGGACGCCGATCCAACCCCATGTGAGTATCGACCCGGTTTGTTTGGAATTGGGCCTGGCTTTGGACCAAGTTTGCACCAGCGAATGGAAGCGGCTTTGTGGAGGTTACAGTGCATGGTCTCCCTGTCAGTTTTATTTCTCTAAATGTAGTAGTACAAGTACACAATAAGGTCTGTTAACACCTGGTTTGGGCCCATTTTAGTCCTACTGTAGTCTTGGTTTGGTTCTGTTCTAGTCCTGGTTTAGTTCTGTGTGGGCGATGTATCAAAATGTAGATGATTGAAGATGTTTATAGTCAGAAAAATGCTACATAAAGAGCTGATTTAACACTTTTAAATATGGGTAAATAAAGTGATATTTCTGCACGTTTGTGATTCATTTTAAACATTGATTTGATATTTGTCAGATAATTAAACTTCTATAGACATTTAAAGACATGTTTTAACACATCTCTGTTGGATTGACATAATATCGTCTGACTATTGGGAAAATATTGATATATAAATTTTTGTCAGTATCTTCCAGCCCTAGTTTTGTGTTTAGCCACAGTTGAGTTTTGTCACAATTTTGATGTGTTATATGTGCACCTAACTCTTCAAAACGGGACTTCTTAAGGGTTAAATATTAGCAATGTGTGACATTTGACTTCAACATAATTATAATAAATGCTGCCATAAGTCTCGGCAGTAATGTGATTTCTTATTTAGTTAATGGTACTTGACGTAAAATTAATGTGGCAGCTGAAGTCTGTATTTCTAAACTTCCTAAAGCCTAATTTAACTGAATGTTTGAGATTAAAGTCTTAAAGTGGATTTACATTTAACTGGCTGCAGTGGTTTGCTGCTTGGTGACCACTTTGTGGCGACTTGTTCTGGTGCTTGATACAAAGAAGAGCATTTCTAGCCAATAAAGAATTGTGCTCTGGGCTAACGTTCACTTCCCGTGGCCTAATCTTTAACTCAATGTCAAAGATTGACAGAAGATCGAACCACTTCTAAACTAGTACTAAATTTAAGGCTGAATTAAATATGAAGAGTGCTTAATCTTCTCGTAAAGTGGATTTGACAAACACTTTGCTCTGGAAAATACAACTGGGCTGCACATAGTGTGGTGAGCAAGTGTTTGGTGCACAGTTTGCACATGCACGGGCAAAAATGGTAAATGTAAAAATACATGGGTGTTTGTCGATGTGTTTGCAGTAAACTGGTTGTTGTTCGTAACCCTGACTTGTGCTACACTCGAGGCTAAAGCTGCTTGAATTTGCTCATAGTTTAATGGTTTAGCTCCATTTCCAATAGACTTTTGAACATTTAAAGGGCATATATTATGCACAATGGACTTTTTTGATTGTACCCATGTTCTCAACCATGTTATTACTTTGTTCTCTCATTTTAAAACATACCCGGAGTAGCATTTAGCTTAGTTCACGCTTGGGTCCAAATGTCCTCGTTTTGTTACGTCTCAACTGAGTGTCTGTATCAGCATGTTGGGGGAAAGAAAGCTTCTGTACATTTCTCTGAATTCTGGCATAATTTGTGACGAGGGAATGTCCCGCACAGGGATGTCTCTGTTACAATTATGTTACTTTATGACATTTAACTGAAGAAAGGAAATGTGACAAAAACAGCCGGATAACAAAGTACTTTATATTTCTATGTATTCTTTTTAACTATATAGATTGAATTAAAACCACGTATAATTTAGCTTGGTTCTTACTGTTATATTGGGACCTAAATAATCACAAATATGGATTAACCTAATGATCTTCACATCCCTAGTCTCACATATATTAAGTCACGTTTCTAAAGGCCAAGAACAATACAGACGATGCATAGTATTTGTCCTTTATTGTATTGTTTTGTAGCATTTACACCTGAACCGATTCCCTGCTTTATCCCCTGCCCGTTGTAATGCTGCTGAACGCCTCAGTTTAGTGTGATGGATTTCGCTTTTGGCTCTTTCTTTTATTGAAATGAACAGAAAGCCAGAGATCCGTTTATGGAGGGGATTTTGTGCACCAGCCCAAAGTGATGAGCGGGACACCCCCAGAAAGCCGTCCAAATGAAAGATGTACTCGCTGCGTCCTCTTCATAAACCGGCCCCGAGGCGCAGAGGAGAACTTGGTCTCCTCCTCCAGTTTCCTAATCGCTCTGAGCCTCTGTGGTGCCGCAGACGAGTCCGCCTCCGATACAACTGCATTACTGCAAAGAAAAATGCCATTTGCTTAGAACTGAAATTGTGCAAACACAACAAGCAATATTTAGATCATTTTGACAAGCAAATCTATTTTCAAGGTTTGAATTTATCTAAAGTAAGACTAATCTACAATTAAACCAGGATCACATGTAGAAATCAAATAACACTGAACCAAAGACCTAGAAAATTAACATAACCTGGAAACTACTAAAACTATTGCATTCCTCAACTTGATTGAATATGACCTAATTTAATGCTAAACCTGTACCAAACCTATATTAAGGTAATCAGGACTAAACTTGATCTGACCCAGGACTAAACCTGTTTTTTTAACTCAATTTGAGCGTTTTTAAAATTCAATCTGTTTCTAACTTCAGAAGAAACACTTTATTTAAGGATACACTTATTAACCTCTAACTTGCAGCTAATTTGCCTACATGTATGCAGTTATTTCAATGTTAATTTGTATTTTTTTTTGTTCTGTATTAAGCTCTAATTCTGCTAATTAGACATTTACTAACACTGCAAACTTTTCACAAGTCAATAAAAGACACTTGGGTGTACAGTATACACCACAAATACAGTCATTTCTTATTGATAAACCATAACCATTTTGAACTAACCTGTATAACACCATTATTACAAATTAGTTTAATCAAATTAACCTCTTTACATGTATGCAAATTAGAAGTTAGTCAGACGTGTACTTAAAATAAAGTAGTAAGAAGAATTTTCTGAAAAATTCCTCGCGTTTTATTGTCCGCAACATCACAATTACAAAGCAGTTTTTATATTGGGCTGTCCTACTAGCACAGTTCTACTTCTCGTCTAAAATGTGGCTATTATGCCGTGAGGGGCTCCTCCTGGGACTCTCACCGCTCGGGAATAGGAGCTGCTGAGGGTTTAAGAGTGCCCCTGTAGTGAAAAAGGACATTCTTCTCCTTACATAATCGTAGTGGGTGACACCTGGCTAACGGCACTCACACAAAAGTCAATATTTTACTCGACACATTGATACAATATTGACCCCGGACCCCCGCTTACCGTCTTGACAATGCGGAGGAGCTCGAGAGTACAGTCAGAGTCTATAAAGAAAAGTAAGCGGCGTCTTACTATGGTTTAATTTAGCTTTATCCAGATTTCATAGTTCACAGCTGCTTATAAAATGGGAAATTTCAAGAAAAAAGTTGTTAAAGTGCTAACTGTAAACTTTACTGTGAAGAATCGTTTCACTCACGGTCGATTAGTGCGAAGAGGAAGGGGTGTCGAACTGCAAACAGCCCCGGATGTCTCTGTCACCAAAACTAGCCACACTTTTCTTAATCCTACATTTGCCTTGTTACATTAGAATAAATAAGTGTCGCTGTGTTAAAATACCACAATAAACGATCATTTTGAAAACGCTTTACGTCACGGACGCAATAACTCTAAAGCAGGAGAATCCCAGTAAACCAGGCCTGGGTTTTAATCTGGCCCCAGTTTTTGGTAATAATCATTAGTCTTTCTCTTTTTAATTGTTTTATCTATGGAACCTTTGTCTGTACTTGTGTCCTTAAAAGCGATGGCATGAAATGAAATTAAATAAAAGATTTAAATGGTCTATATTTTACAGAAATGTGCTTAAAATAAAAAACCCATGGAAACACTTAAACTGGACTTACACTGTGCGATTTTGTGCAATTTCAAGTCGTTCCAAATTGCTCCCAAACGCTCATATGAGGAGAAGCGCCTGTTGTGCCGGGGTTCGCCTCCGTGTCTCCGGCTCCGCCCCCCTCAGAGCGGCGTTTACCGCACTTTACCTTGCCCGCGCTGCTTTCACCCGGCTTCAGCTGCACTCGGACCCAACGACTCACGGCAAATATCAAACGCGTGAAATCCCCCGCGACCGTACGATCAGAAGTCGCGCGTTCACCGTGAGCAGGCGATCGCAGCTTGAAATTGTCGTGCGATTTGTCGAAATCTGCCTAAACATTTATAGAAACTCTCTAGTGTGCAAATCTTATTGTACTTCTATAAATTCATTAAAAAAAAAAGGTGTACAGACTATAATTATTAAGCATTGTTCCATCTATCATGCATTGGACGATAAGTCGATATGGTAATTATTCTAACAGGACTGACAGGAAAGGCATCTGACATTAAAAAAAAAAAAAACTATTGTGCCAAAACACGGCAACAACAAGAACAAAAGGCTGAAGAGTCGATCACCCCCTCAAAAGAGACAGGGGCCTGCTGTACATGTGTTTCTCGTCTCAGTGGCTCTGTTGTATCATGTTGTTTTTTCATTGAGCGGCTCCAGTTGTTTGTTTATGGCTTTGATTCATGGTTGTTTGTTGTTGGTCTGGTAGCAGCAGCAGCAGCAGAAGCCTGTCTGATTAACTCGCACGCTGTGGAGCTGTGGACATGAGCTGTGGACAGTTCTGGACCGGGACAAAAACGCGCAGGAAAGACAAAGGCTTAAGACAAAGATCAGGGAAATGGTGGCGGGCGAGTCGGCGCCACTAGACCTAGTATTACTTTAGTATCACAGGGAAACAAAACGCATGGCTATCACTACTTCAAAATAATAAAACAAAATGATAAGGACTAGGTTGAACATATTGCAGAGTCATGACTATTCTTTTGGGTACCAGTACTTGAACAGTATCTGGTTTTCTGTACCAGTACCTAAACGATTTGGTACCTATAGCTGCATTTATCATAATCCCATTTATTTTTGTTTAGTTTTAATTCAGTTAAATTGTATTTTATTTTATTTTATCTTTAATATTTTTTTATTCTTTTTATTTATTTATGTAATTTTTTTTTATTTTATTTTTTTAATAAAGTTTTGTCTGCTCCTTTATTAAGCATTGAATCAGTTATTTTTTTCCCAGTAAGAAAACAGCTGAATTCTAAAGTCAAATAAGGGTTATTAGCAAAAAAAATAATATACCATTACATTACATCATTTGACATTTTCATACACTCACAGGCCAATTGATAAAAGCAATCAAGTAATTGAAAAGAAGTCAAAATAAAACGTAAAGATTAAATGGCCCTAACATCTAGTACATCACACTTTTCATGTGTGTTGTGGGGAATCTGCCTAACTTTCTCTCTCCCTGGCATCAAAAGAAAAACAATTTTCACGGTACAATTTATTTTTGTACAATTATGCTTCTTTGGCTCCTCCTCGTTATGACTAAACCAATCTAACATCAGAAAACTGCAGATTGAGTGCCAATACCAGCAAAAATATGGGCACTGGTGATACAACTATTACACGGAACAGTTAGTGATATGACCCAGTAACAATCTGCCAAAGAGCCATCGTTACATCATAATTGAGTCATTATCTTTTTAGTGCAGCTCTACTGGAAAAGGAGATGGATCGGATCTGTGTTTGAGCACTCCTTCAGTTTGTGTTGAAATTGTGTACTTTATTCACAAAGACTACAGCTAGGGGTCGCCGTTCAGTGACATTTCACAACATTTTCTCACATGTTATCATTCACTTCGATGTGTTTTTGCACACTGTACACTAGGGATGTCGCCATGTCACATTTCAGTCTTACAAATATTGTGAGGGAAAAAACAGCTTAACGATTATTCACAATTATTGAGATTACGTCTATGACTTCTTTAATTTTCTTTTATAACACGTTACTATTACTCAATCTTGTGACCGGCTTTACAAAACTAAACTTTTTGAAAGCCAAATAAAATAAAATTTGACAAATAAACTCTTATTTTACGTGTAGATCTATTTTTTTGACGATAGATTGATCTAAAAAAGACTTCATTTTGCTTCTAAAATGGTCAGGATTATTATTTTTTGGTTCTTCCGATCATATTTTAACTTAATAATCTTGACATCCATACTGTACACTTCACCGTTTGCATGTTCTTCATCTCATTTAACTATTTGAATGAGATTGTGCGATGAACCGACGAACCACTAGTACAAAAAGCGACACGAGTAGAGAAGGAATGACTAAAAAGATTCAAAAACCCTAGACAGATTTGACCCAAAACTCAGCGTGTGTTTACATACGCGTCGCACACTGGGTTTTTTCACGTCGGGACGTCTCCGCGTTGTGTTGCATGTGTCAGTCGTCGTCGCTCTGAGCCTTTACAAGAGGAGCTCAGGCGCTGGTGCAGTCTGCCGTTTGCCAGGCTCAGATTTAGGTCAGTGGGATATGTCTTTGGGTAATAGTTCAGCTGAGACGCAGGAGAAACGCTGTTGAGGTTTTCATGATGTCGTTTTCCAATTCAGGTTTCTTATTGTGGTTTATTGTGGCTGCAACGATTGATCACTAGTTGAAATAATCGCAATCTGGACGATGCAGATTCCGAAACACATGGCGCAAGATGTTTTACGACAAAGACGGCGGCACTGTTAGATCAAAATGGCCAAAAATAATAAAACAAATGCTCTTTTTATCAGCAATGCACTGTGCTCGTACATTTTCTCCCTCTAGAATCCTTCAGTCACTACGTTTTAACCTCTATTTAGTTAAAAATGTATTTAAAAATAAATAATCCACTACAAAACGATACGGTTTCATTGTGTTGTTTGTGTTTGATGTTTTATTGTTAGGACATTGTATAAAAAGAAAGTGCTTCTGAACAAATCTGCAACTTCTCATTAATTGAATTTTAAAACAATGAAAAATATGTGTTTATTTTAGAGCTATAACGAGGTCTCGAAGTTCAATTAGAGAATTCGAGGCAGAGGTTTTTTGGGGGAGAAAACCCTTTGCTTTTCAAGACGCAGTGACGTGCAGAGGAAAGAAAAGAAATAAAACTCTGAGTCCGTGTTAAAAATCATTATGACAAATGCGTGTAGTCTGTAATTACACATGTAGCCACTTCATTCAAGCTCTGTTTGACATTCACATTCCCTGCTCTGGCCCCCTGGTGGTCAAATGGGTTGTCATTTAATTATGTTATGCATGTTATGGCCTTATGCAAAGTTCAGTTTCCAGGTTTACGCAAAAGCTTTTTAATTTTCTTTTTTTTCAATACAGCGACATTGATTTAAAGCCAGTCGTTTTCATGTTTTAGTCCTGGTTTTGACACTGTTCGGTTCTGATTTAGACCTAGTTTTTACCTTGTTATAATGTCTAGTTAAATCTTTTAAGTCTTTTTTTGCGTACTTCTCTGTGATCGTGTTCATTTCTTGGGTTATAGTGGATACATTTACTTACTTTAGTCCAGCAGTTCTCAAACTTTTCACACAAAGTACCCCCTAATATAATTTAAGCAGTAAAGACACATGTAGTAGAACAAATGCCATTCTGTGGAACATTCCGGGCATAACACTAACATCTTCATGAGGACAATGCAGATGGAGGACCCTCACCAGAAAATAGGACTGCTGTTGGATAGACTAAAATAACATTAGTTGCGTTTTGATCATCGCAATAAAGCCTGAACACACTCTAAAAAACATTTGAAAAGAACATTTTATAGCATGGACAGTGGCATTATTAAAGTGAAATGTGAAAAAAGGGCAAACCATTTCAGATTTTTATCAATAATACACTTTAGTTGTAAATATCCCCCATTTCGAAGCCTTTAATCACCACATTTCAACCTTTAATTGACTGACAATGTATTTAAAAAGTGTCAATGTACAACAGAAATCATCGTTTGACTAGATGACCACTGAACTCATTGCTAGTTGCAGCCCTTACCAGAAAAGTTCCACACTGTGCACATTTCCGATGCGACTTTGAAAGCCTCATGTGAATAACTTGTGTGCGGTGAAATAATCAGTGCCGCTTTTATAACTCAAATGGTCTGATTCACAGCCAAGAGGAGGAGCTGTCTTCATCCTCCAGCGAAGAGGAGGACGGCGACCAGCGGCCCAACGAGGACCTGTTTGGGAAAGTGGTGTGTGTGGAGGGCGTCGTCACGGGAGACAAGAGGAAAACCACGTGGTACCCAGCGCTGGTGAGCATATCACTTTCAGGCATGGGCCGCTGCTGCTGCTGCCGTTTTGTGCTATCACTGCTTATGTAACCGCAGCACAGGCCCCAGCGGAGTTTACAACGGGAATGCGAGGAACATGGATAGATTTAAATGTTTGTTGAATTTTATGAATGGCTATTTAGAAAAAGAAAACCACTCGGTCACAGTAACTCAATTAAACAATGTGAAAAAGCATTAGTAAGAGGCAAACATTTGTAATCAGACTTAAAAAGGGTCAATCCTAAAATGCATGATACGTACCAAGTTCCACGATGTTTAAGATGTGCACTGATAGTGAGCTGTTTTGGGGTTGTTAAAAGTATCCAAACTCAGATACTAATCGATGCTAAAACTACAATCAAAACGAGCTACTCAATTGATCGAAACTAAATCAAATAACAAAATGAAATGTGTCTTTTCCTGAACAGTTTAGAATGAACTTGAGCTTTATCAGAACTAGTATGAGAACTATTTTATCTATTGTGTTATCAAAATGCTATTCCTTGGTATCAAAATTGAGTTTGAGATGTTAGTGTTGTGACATGGCTAAACTGAATACTGTGTGTGTACGATATTGATGTGGAGGTGGAGGACTGATCATACGGGGGGCTGATTGATGGGGGAACATTCACGGTGGATGATGGTGCAACGGATCGTGTTAAACTGAAACATATGAGCCTGACGGTAAATCAAATGAGTCAAAACAAAGTGATCTGTTTGAATAGAATCTTGTGAAAGGTTTTGTTGACTCAAATGGAAACGGCCTTTACCCCTGAACTATGTATATTTGAGTTGAAGCTCAGCGAGATGGGCGTTAGCAGAGGTTAGGCTAGAGTACTACTTCCCCTCTAGCCTTGTATCTTACTAAGCCGTCATACAATGTATTAAAAAGCTGGTTGTAGCTGTAGTTGTGTATTATGTTCCATTACATTCCACCCAGTTTCTTGTTCGAGGAAAAGTAGGTGATTTTTTCCTAACAAGTGCCACAAACGCAGGGCTTTGCGAGGCGTCTCCGCCCTGGCTGTCAGCCTCTGTTTGCGCCGAGGCAGTGACAGGCGTTGTTTGTTTATGTAAGTATAACATGCTCAAGTTGGATCCAGTGCAGAGGAACTGTCTCTTTAACAGTGTAGCCAGCGTGACCCCGCCTCCTTTGGTTTGTTATTCTTGGCTGTCCGATCGCGCTCGCTGCTGCCTCCCTGTGGCGGGTCGGGGGAAGTGCATGACACAGCGCTGTGTCAGTGTTTACAGTGTAACTGAGGATGAGGCGCAGGGTGGAGCAGTGTGCAGAGGGAGACACACCAAGGGAACTCTTCTCATTTTGTTTGTTGTTAAAAATAAATGTAAAAAAGAGGCTGTAGTAGGTCAAATACATGCCTTGTACTTCGATTAATTGGCTAAAATGCTCACAAAATGTTTAGGTTCCTTGCATTTTATGAGAAGTACTAAAAACAGCATCTGCATACGTGAAAAGACAGATTAAACTGTCCAGTCATTTCCAAAACTCAGGCTAACTCACTCCACTGTTACTGTTCATGTAATCCTTATAAGCCTAATAAAATAATTAGTTGGCCAATAAAAATCGGACCACAAGCCTAGACAGACTAGACTAAACATTTACACACTTTACATGTTCTGCCAATGTATAAAGCAATTCATGATTTTCTATACCTTTGGTGAGGCTCATTTGATTTTAGCTTCTAAGTTTTCACAAGTAGGACATATTCTAGCTCGTATAGTTATGAAAAGATCTGTGTTGTTAGTTGTCAGTGGGAACATTTACATGGACAGAATTCAGACAACTAGAATAATCAGATAACCCATGTGTATTTACATGAGCAAGAGAAATGGGATCTTCAAAAACACCCGGTGACACGTGCCAGTTTATCAACGGCTTTTTTAAATAACTGTAAGACAATGAAGTTTAAAATGGTTCTTTCAATCCTTAACATTTTCCCTTTCATTTATGTCTGTGCCACACTAGTTTGCCTATTATTTATTGTATTTATTTATTTATTTATTTATGCATAATTTTCCTTGTCCTAGTGTGAACAATCCAGCAATTAATCAAGATTACTTGCGTCAGATGTAAGCGTTTCCATGACATTTCAGGAACGTAATAACTCCAGAAATCAGATAATGATCAGATATGTGCACGTAAACGGCCTGTGTATTTGTAATTATTGCTAGTACGTGTTAGAGCTACATTGGTCAACATCCAAAAGCTACTTGTGGTTGAAAGTTTGCCAGAAAAAATCTCACACACAAACACCTCAGTAACAAGAAATTAAACTTGATAACGTAATAAATTAATAAGCTTGTTTGTTCCTGTGGTAAATATTTATCACAGTTTGACATCAGGGTGTCAGTTTGTGGAGGAAAAAAAGTTGAAAAGAAAAGGGCTAAAATACCGGAAACAGAGCAGATTTCTAAAACAGGATGTCAAGATTATTCAGGTTACATTACAATCATAAGAAACAAAAAAATAATAATAATCGTGACAATTTTGGAAAAATATGTCAGTATTTTTTTTCTTAAAAATAGTCCTAAATGTAAATCACTTTTTTCTCTATTTTGTCTTTCAGAAAGTTCAATTTTGTAAAATGTCGGATAAGTAATGAGTTAGTCATTGGGAATGAAAGATAATTTAAAGTGTCACTATTGTTTAGCAATAATCGAACCACTACAATTTGATATTGTGCCATCCCTAGTCATCAATAAGTGACATTTCATCAAAACACGATTTACACTCAACTGACACATTTTTCTGACTTTCAACGTCCATTTAACAAAATAAAGGTGTTATATCAGGTATTATTATTTGTCAAATCATAACTAATGTGTAATGCAAATGGATTTTGGCTCTTGTTTACAGTATGGTTGCTGGGTAACAGTTGCTCATGTCTAACCAGGAAGTATCATTATATACATTACCAAAACGGGGGTAAAACAGGCAGAATATTGAGTAAAGTCTCAAATATAATCACGTTCACTACCCGTCACGTGCACTTCAGCTTTACACATTCACATTTTGGCCTATGATGTGCCTCAGACATGTAAAGGACAGACACAGGATCTACAACAGACAGGCAGTGAACGGAGAAGCGTGCTCGCTGCTGCCTCCTGTCTGCTGAGCTGCGTCATTGCACCTGCCCGTCCTGGTACACAGCAGTGGCCCGAGCTGCGAGTGGGCCGAGCTCGGCGACGGCGGCGGCGGCGACACACTCGTCTCCTCTTCTCGCTCTGTGTGGGTCTCGCTTTCATCACAGACAGAAACGTGTCATTCATCAGATTAGCCTTTGTTTGAATGAAAACATCTTTAGTCACTGACGGCTAAGAACTCGCCCGTCTTTCAGTTCTGATTCATCACAACAAAGCGTACAAATTACTCTTTAAATATTTTCTCTACATGTAATCAGTTAGGCCTTTCACAATAATTACTATGTCGACTTATTGTTAGATATAATAGACCGAACACTCCATTTTGGGGGGTTAATATATTGTCTTTGCACTAGAGATGAATTTGTTGTCACTTTTCTACTGTACATGAATGCTGCTTGTAATTTCACATTTCAGAATTCCTACTTTGAATCTCGGGCGACATTTCAGAACCCAGAGATTATCCGAGTCAGACAATCCAACAAGGCCCTGCGTTTGGCCAAAGTTTTACATCCGAGAGTTCAGATATTGATAGTACTGATGTTGTTTTCTTTTTAGTTGCTCTCTACTGCCCCCTGCTGGCTGTGAAGCTGCTGCCGTTGAGCCTCTGCAGTTAGAAATGCGTCGTTGTGCTAATGTTGCTAACGTCTACAATGTAGACGCTAATGACAAAAATGTATAACTTGTTGATAAATTAACTTAATTTGATCCATATTTTGGTTGATTTTAGCACCTTCTTTGGTTTTGTTGTTTGTTTCGAGTCTTTACAGTCCACACACACTGTTATTTATTGCTAATAGTTTTTCCCGATTTGACGTTTGAATGCAGAAACTCTGAAAAAACGTCTCCGGGTTTCAGAGGGCGACTGGAATGCAGCATAACATTTGCGCTCTGTAGAGTTGAATAATTAACTTGTAGGACTCACTTTTTTCATGAATTGCAACAGATAAACAGCTGAAAGATGTTGTTTAGTTAGAAAATGGTTTACTGAGATTATTGCGCTTTAGCGGCACTAAAAATATCTGCCCATCTTCATGTTTGTCATCGCTAATGCTGGTACACAATATCCATTTGAATGATTATTCAAACAGCCCAGTTCAAGTTCAAGTACGTTTCGCTGTCAATTATTGTTAAAATTTGACCAAAAATGGGAAAAAAGAAGTGTATATTCTATTATTTGTTGGATATTTTGGCTATTTTAGATTCGACTTCATGCCACTGGTGCAGCAAAAGTGTCTAAAACTAGTATTGACTTATAGTAAATCAACAAAGTGTTTTAGAATACTGAATCTCGAAGCAAAACGGGAACTTAAAATATAGTGTTTTAAATCTGCAAAGTTTCAAAGGAATCCTGAATGTGTGAATAAAGATTAAGACTAAGATTTCACATTTATATACATTTTTTATACCTTTTTGATACAAGAAAATATGCCAATTAATAATATTGATGTCATATTGAAGTCATATTTAAGTCATGATGTCTCTATCTCTTCCTCGTACTCCCTCTTCCCCGTTTGTCTTTTCTGATTTTCTAAATGTTGTAATCTCTGTCAACACTTCCCGCCTTAAATAAAAGCCCCTGGTGTGACCTCTGCTGTTGTTTGCGTTGCCTAGGTCATCTCCCCGGACTGCCACGATGACGTCGCCCTGAAGAAGGACAACGTCTTCGTCCGATCGTTCAAGGACGGCAAATTGTGAGTGGCTCATGTCATTTATGGACAACCGGACACTTTCTCTGACAATTATGGACTCGGTTTGTTCAGGTTCAAACATCAGTCTCTATTTAATGAAGAAATTAGGCACTTATTCTGAAATCAAGGAAATAAACTCGAATAAAAGTACTTCAATTGAAAAATTATAGCAATATATAATTACAACCGCGAACAAGTCACAATTTAAAGCTCATCCTTCGAAAATAAACAGGCAAAAATTAGTTTGTTTTAGTTGTATTACGTTTAGAGAAGGGGACAAAAATGACATAATATCATGTGAATGTCATTTTAAAAATAGAGGTATTCAAACCAACAGAAATGTGTTAGAACATGTTTTTAAACGTGCAAGTTGACATTTAATTACGAGTGTGAAAATGTCTGTCAAATGAATCGGAGGAGCAGAAATATCACCTTAAACCTTTTAAATTGGCTCTTTTTGCTGATTTTTCTTCCCTCAAAATGTCTCCAAATCAACATTCACTTTATCATCTACATTCTGTGTGTTTGGTGCACGGCCCACCTCTTGATAGGGTTGGTTTGCTCTTATTTGATTTAGTTTTACTGCTCTAAATAAAGACTAGTTGAGTCAATATTTGTATGGGATTGCATTTGATATATACGTGTTCTGTTTGGCACTTTGCAAACAGTTTTTGTTCGTGAAACTTGCTGTTTAAATAAAGTAGATTGACGCCCGTCTGAAATAAACTGGCGAGCGCTGTTTGGTTTAGAGAGAGGAGTGAATGCCGGAGTGTTTGGTTTAAAAAAAGAAATTAGCAGCGACTTCGGACTTCCCTGCGACTTGAACCTAACCGAACTGCATGCTGGACTTAAACTTCCGCACGTCCTCGCTCGGGTTCCTCCACGTTTCAGCTGCTTGGTTGTGTTTCTCTTTTGGGCGGTGAAATATTGGTGGTGTAGTTCCCCTGAGCCTGCTCCCGGCACCGGACCACAGCACCAGATGGTTTTGTCTGTGGTAAGAGCAGGAATAAGAGCTGTCAGGAGCGCTCTTCTGCTTCTTCTTCTTCTTCTTCTGCGTCTTCTTCTGCTGCTTCTTCTGCTTCTTCTGCTGCTGCTTCTTATTCTTCTGCTTCTTCTGCTTCTTCTGCTTCTTCTGCTGCTGCTTCTTCTGCTTCTTCTGCTTCTTCTGCTGCTGCTTCTTCTTCTTCTGTTTCTTCTGCTTCTTCTGCTTCTTCTTCTTCTGCTTCTTCTGCTGCTGCTTCTTCTGCTTCTTCTTCTGCTTCTTCTGCTGCTGCTTCTTCTGCTTCTTCTTCTGCTTCTTCTGCTTCTTCTGCTTCTTCTTCTGCTGCTTCTTCTGCTTCTTCTTCTTCTTCTGCTGCTTCTATTTCTTCTTCTTCTGCTGCTTCTATTTCTTCTTCTTCTGCTGCTTCTATTTCTTCTCTTCTGCTGCTTCTATTTCTTCTTCTTCTGCTGCTTCTATTTCTTCTTCTTCTTCTGCTGCTTCTATTTCTTCTTCTTCTGCTGCTTCTATTTCTTCTCTTCTGCTGCTTCTATTTCTTCTTCTTCTGCTGCTTCTATTTCTTCTTCTTCTGCTGCTTCTATTTCTTCTGCTTCTGCTGCTTCTTCTTCTGCTTCTGCTTCTGCTTCTTCTGCTTCATAGAGACATGTACTCATGGATGTCTGTACGTGGAGGGGTCCTGACTATATTTCAGTTCACGGTTGCATCGCGGTGCAACGATTTCACCTGGTCGTCCGTTTGTGTTGGGAAGATATTTATGTTGAGCTGATTGAAGTTGTTAAAAGAGTGTGTGCAGTGAATGAGCCGCGAAATGAGGCGTTACGGTCGGCATCTGTGCATATTTATTAACGTGCACGCATATTAAATACAGGTTTACCGTGTCTATATGTCTATAGTCGTCCCCCAAAAGTCCGGCTCAAATTAAAGTACTTATAATTGCTGTTAGGGCTGCAACTAATGATTTATTTTAGTCAACAGTTTATTTTTCGATTAGTCGACTAGTCAAACGATTATTTCTATTTTTAAATACAGTATCAGCCAAGTAAAGTTTGAAATATAAGGCTTCTAGATGGAGGATATTTATGAATGAAGTGTTTTCCAAAATCATCCATTCTTTTTTGATATTTTGATTTCATTATTTCTCTAAGGTATTTTTTATAAGGTATTACAATAATCCGAAACACATTTATTTTGTATAACCGACTATTAAACCAATTTGATCATCGTGGCTCTAGTTGTAGTAGGAGTTCAGTTTTCATGCTTTCGGTAATGTAAGATCATAGCGTTGGGTCGTTACCGATAATAAGCGTCTTCAGTCCGATCAGAAACGTGCCAAAAGCGGTCTGGAAATGTCTTGATTGAGGACAGACTCGAGACCACTTTTCACCTCACTGTAAATCCCTCCGGTGTTTGTTTGAGTCGAGAAAGATTTTTTACTTCCAAACCACACCTGTAAGTTGTAGTACAAGTAAAGCTGCATGTTTTTTGGCGATGCAAGATATACTGGAGGTCGGGAGAAAGAATGTACAATCTGAAAACGATCAAGAAAGAGTTTTGTTTTACACGTTGAGAATACAAACCGGGGTGATGGATCAAAGACTTGTGGGAGCTTGTGAAATATTTTTTTTTTGTTGCAATTTGCACCAGCTTCCAGTGTACTTTTGAAGCCTTTTTGTTCCAGTGGAGGTTTACGTGCGCTTTACTTTGACGGCAAGATTGAGCAAAAAAGTGTTGTTTGACTTTTGATCTAGATCCAGCCGGAAAGTGACGTGCATATTTTTGTAGATTTGGATCAGTCTGGAAGGAAGAATGCGCTGAAATGTTCCGTAACAACTTGTGCTTAGTAGAAATGTCACGATTTCAACGATTATTGTGTGAATATTAGAGATCATTCGCGATTATCATGACCAAAACGGCAATAAAATCCTACGTTTTCTCAACGCATCACCGCGCCTCAGTATGTGAACTGCTTTTTCAAATCAAACTTTCTGACGGATTCATTAGACATTAGGCAAGATAAACAAGTGTGAGCAGAAAGAGCTTAATTTTGCCTCTAAAGTCGTCACATTTCTTTTAACGTAATTTACGAATGAGGGATTGCACCGACTTGTTTGTAAATTGGGACTTTTCTCTAAATCGTCTTGAAAAAAGCATATTCAAATCATTTTTTTAGTCTTCACGATTATATTGTGATGATAATCGATTAACCTAATGATCTTGACATCCCCAATGCTTAGATGCACATATGATTTAGCCCTGGATGATTTGAGATGCAGAGATTTTATGAAGTAATTACTCAAATCCCAGTCTTAGCTCTAATATTGTCTTTTTTTCAGTGTCTTCTAGTTGACATTTAAAAAACAAACAAAACAAAAAAATATTAACAAGTGTGCGACTACAACAGGAGAACGTTTGGAAGTCTCATTAGAGATCGAAGTTTTGCGCTAAAATCTATTTTGCAAACAAGGTCAGTCTGTCTTCGGCGCCCTCCTTTCAACGCCTCTCCAATCATATACATTTTGAGGACTTCTGGCGTTGGCGTCGGACCCTCTTTGTTCGTTGCTTGTGGATACTTTCTCCCGTCTTGTCCACTTTGCATCGTCGCCGGCCCTCACCATTCATTCTTCTCTGCGCCTTTTCTGAAAACAATGGCTTAGGAAAACGCTGCAAGCTCAAAAGCAAGGTCAAATGCAGAGGAGGAGGCTGCGGCTTTCAGGAAGTTCTCCTCGGATTACACTGCGAATGAAAGAGTTGATGTCATATTCGGAGTTTGGGGGAAATGTATTTAGGTACATCAGTCAGCCAGCCAGCCATCATAATATGCTGAATAACAGTACATTTCGCCGCCGGGGCATCTGTTGTATAGTTTATAATGGAAACAGATGCACGTTTACAGTGAAAAAGGCACGTTTTCATTTGATTGAGCAGGGGACATTTGCAGTGTAAAGTTTTGAGCGAGAAATTACAGGGTTCGCATTAGCGGTGGGGAACACATCGAAATATTATGAATGTTGTTTTGAAGGTACGTAAACATTTGAATATCTGCAAAAAGAGCTTCATATAGAAAAAAAAGTACACACTTTGCTTGTAATCTTCCGAATACAAATATAAAGTATATTTATATTGATATTTCTGCATTTTTTGGGGTTAATTTGACTGTCTTTTGACCTTGACTACCACATTTAAAGTCATGTTTTAGAGCAGTGGTTCTTTTTAACTTTTTACACCAAGTGCCACCAAAGAAAAGATTTGGCTGTCCGACTACACCAACTCTAAATTGAGTCTATAACAGGACTCTTTTAGGACTAAATTAGGGCTAAACCGGGTCTTAATTAGGAATACACCAGTGCCACAGTAGTTTTATATATGAAATTACACATCGAAGAGCAAAAATGTGGAAGCAAATGTACTAAAAATGACAAAATAAAGTAACTGAAGATGCGTCCGCGTACCACCTAAAGGACCTCGCGTATCACAGTTGGAGAAACGCTGTTTTAGCACATTTCTGATGGATTGTTAAACTATCTTCTGATTATTGTTATTGGGATCATGAAAAAAATGATTGAGAGTGATACACATCTTTGTCATTTTTGCTACTTTGCATTTATGTTTATTCGTGGAGCATAAACGCGCAGCAGTTGTAGTGCTTCCGCCTGCCGTGCCCCGTGTCGGTCGCAGTGGTGCAGAGAAGAACAATGGTGAACTGGTAATATAATGCCCTCTGCAGAGACGTGAAAGTCCTGTGGCACAACAACCTGCGACGCCTGTACTTCAGACAAACATGTTCCGAAATGCATGGGGTTGTATTAGTTTAGCTGTGGTCATGTTTTTAAATGCCCACTGTGAACCGAATCTTGATTTTTACAGAATAGCCCCCAATCCAGTTATGACAGAAATGTGTCATGAAGCACAATGCATTAGGGCTGCACAGTACGCAGCAGAATTATTGATATTGCATTATAGTATTGATATCGCAGCAACCTAAATATAACACATCAACTCTAAGGTCCTCCATTATCTAAATAAAGGAATTATTCGACTAAAACACCATGGACCGATTAATCGACCAAAGTCTGACAGCCCTGGTACGTGTGTGACTCTCTTGCTTTTGTTTTTCAGTCACATGGTCGTACGGAAAGACGTGAAAGAGATCAACCCAGATTCTCCTCCAAAGGCCGATGCCACGCTCAAACCAGGTGAGTTCGCGCGCTGAAGAATCCACTAAAAGCGGCAGTATTTTACACATTTCGGAGCACAAAGTGTACCTCTTCTGTGGGCCGGTCGAGACGCCTGACGCACTGCACAGAAAATCGTCTCGAGGAGGGTTGCAGTGGGTAAAAACGGGACAATTCCGTTTGTTTTGTTCTCACCGCGTTCGAGCCGCTGTCACCTCTGAGTCTATTTTTATTTGAAGCTTTTTTTAAACCGTGACCCAATTTCCCTGTTGCAGTTCTCCATAATTGCATTCAGAAAGTGCGCGCACAGGTGGTCCGGGCGCTGTTACAAAAGCAGAAAATGAGGGTTTGCTGTCACTTTGAAAACACCTGTGACTCTGGGGCTTTGAGCTCACGCTGCGTCACGGCCTTTTCAAGTCTGCTCGTGTGGAGGTTACGCCGCCATCGTTGTATGTATTCTGGGATGTGATTTTGAGGAAAACGGAACTCAAACGATCGCATGCTGGAATCGTCATTATAAAACCTTTTACATTTGATTTTGAATTATTAACTTCAACAACAGGGGAACTAAAGTGTATAGTATATTTTAAGTATAAGCTGACGGGTAGAAAACGTCATAAAACCATTTAGTGTGTACTTTTAATCTAATCATAGTAAGTAGGGCGTCACAATTAGTTTTGCGGTTTGGTTTAATAATAGGATTTGGTTCTAAGTTCTTTTTGTCAATTCTCCAAGAAAGTCGTGTTGAAAACGAGAAGTTCTAAGCCACAGCGTTATCAGTTTTTATGCAGAATAAAACAAGATATTATGCGTTTGTGGAAGAAAGTATTTCCTTGAACCCCATTTGGATTATTATTAGGGCAAGATTGAAAAAGGTGACTCAATTTCAACATGATGTTCATATTTTACAACGGTTCCATTAAACATTATTGGGATCCTTGTATCGTTATAAATATTTCATGGCATTACCGGGTTTTTGCCAGTGCATCAGAATTGCTGGTCTCTGCAGTGGATGTAATTTGAGCTCCGACAGTGTCTGGTTTAAGAATATGCGCCGCGGAAAGATGAAGGAGCGGAATAAAACGTGTCGTCGTTTACCAGTGAGTGCAAGCATTTTTAGCTCCGGAGATTGTGACAACCCGAATACATAAATAGGACGACTGAAATGTCCACAAATGAAACAAAACACAGCTCCAACTATGGTTTTGAACGGTTACATTGGTTAAAAGCTCCAAAAAGTCAGTTTGACATTGGGCTAATCGTATTTGTATTCATATTGATTCATCCTGATTTTCTGTGTTATTTTGTCTTATTACGACAAATACAATGTTCTTTACTTTTTTTCATTTCACAGAATAAAGGTAACATTTCTGTATAAAAGTATAAACTCCAAGCTACATCCTTTTTGCTGACAGGATTGGCTGCGGACCTCTCGATTTAAAACATTCGCTCAATCCATCCTAAATGTATCGGAGTATTGGCCCTTAGAAGTAATTTGTTAATCTGCAACATTAAACGTTATCTTTCAGTCTTGTTTCTATTTGGCTTAATCCCTTTACTGACACCTTCAAATTGTTCACAACTGTCGACGTCTCATCCTTCTTTGTTCAGGGATTAACTCACTTCTTGTTGATTGTTTGGAGCGACTCGGAGCCCGACTGTCGTCTCGGTGCGTATTGAGTTTCCTGTCTGCAGTGACGATGACGGGCAGCTCGCATTGGCAGAGGAAACCTTATGTGTCACTGTCTGTTTGGCTTGTCAAAAATATCAACACACAGATGCCAGAGACGAGCCTGTGTGCGACGCCGGCGACAAAACCGTATACTCTTTCGACCGGGCGTGGATACTTTGGAACTTTGCAGAAGAGCGAAGTTACAGTATTTCGAGTCGGGAGGCACGGGTCGGGAGGCGCGGGTCGGGAGGCGCGGGTCGGGAGGCGCGGGTCGGGAGGCGCGGGTCGGGAGGCGCGGGTCGGGAGGCGCGGGTCGGGAGGCGCGGGTCGGAGTCATAGTCGAGTCGGCGGGTCGGGAGGCGCGGGTCGGGAGGCGCGGGTCGGGAGGCGCGGGTCGGGAGGCGCGGGTCGGGAGGCGCGGGTCGGAGTCATAATCATCTAAAACCGACTCAAAGTCACTAGTCCACCCCATTTAAACGAGCTCTCTTGTGCGTTCCCATAGCGATAAAGTACTTTTGCACTTAAAAAGCATATACAGGGTCGATAGTGTCAAGGATTTAAGAGCTCCAACTAGTTTTGTCCGAGTCCTTGGTCCACAGGTCCAGATCCATGTCCAAGTCATCTAGCCTGGAGTCACAAGTCGAGTCACTGCCCCTTAGAAACTCTCAAGTCCAAGTCCAAGTTAGTAATGTCACAATGTCAAATTTTAGTGTTACGATTACTGTGAGAAAAAACATCACGATTCTTACTGAGACTGTGGGAAATCCGGGTTCGTGACCAGCTTTATGAACTTGAACTGAATGACGAGATCAATTGGTGAAAAATAATGCAACACTGGATTGAAATTCATCTTTTAATATTGCAGAAGCTTATTGAAAGTACGTGTGCTGTAATCATTAAAAAGGGTGTTTTTTTCTTCTTTAAATCGGATCACATTCTTGATTTGATGCCATGGTCTCGACTCTGTTTGTTCGCTGCAGCTTTGGACGCAGCCCTGGACTTCCTGCAGCAGATGGTGGTGCCGAGCGGCTGGAAAACCGAAGTGAAAGAAGAGAGCTCGAGCAGCGAGGAGGACGAGGATGAAGAGGAGGAGGAGCAGGAGGAGGACGCCAAAAGGGAGGAAGAGGAGGAGGTAATGTTCTGACTGTTGTTGTTGATATTAATGCTGCACGATATTACAAAAATGCCATAGTTTGGTTGTAATGAATGTTGCAATAACGATATTTTCGTGCTACATACATACGGTTTGTAAAAAACTGATATATAAACCAAATCTATATAAACCAAGACTAAACTAGGACCAAAACATGTCAAAAACATGAGATGTCATATGTCACTGGGGGTTTGTGGTACATTTTACATCCTTAAAAACGTTTGCGTAGGATCGTTTTGGCGTAAGTATCATTCAAACAAGAAAATCTAATGGTAATTGACAACATACCGTACAAATGAACTGATTTATAATGACTAAAACGCCAGTGCACTATAATGGGGGTCCTCGAGAGTGTGAGGCGACGCTCTGGTGGGAGCGCCACATGTGAACGGCATGTAACTCTCTGTGTGTGTGTGTGTGTGTGTGTGTGTGTGTGTGTGTGTGTGCTGAGCAGGAGGAGGTGGAGCCGTACCCAGAGGAGAGGGACAGCTTTCTGCAGCAGCTTTACAAGTTCATGGAGGATCGAGGTGAGCGTTGGACGGGAGCTCCACACATCAAAACATCGTTCTTACACCTAGATCATGTTTGGGAAAGCTCATCGTCCAGTTCAAAACGTATACATTTGTAGAAAGCGGCTTTACATAAGATCCATTATTCACTCATTCTTCACTCGGAGATAAAGCTTCTCCAGTTACCACAACTGCCCTGGGGCGGATTGGTACAGACCTGGCAACAATTCTATGGCTAAAGTCGATCTAGTGGGAAAATGGCTCTACATTAAAAACGTAAAAAGCAACAGTAAATATACGGTATTATCTATTGTAAGCAAAAAACAAACGAGAATCTGTAGAAAAGTAAAGTTGTACAGTTATTACAGGCACAAGTATCACTTTAGAATAACATATAGATAGAAATCATGAATAAATGTTTATTAATCATTGACAAACAAACTCCTCATCCTTTACTTGGATTAAGGTTAGTGTTGAGACTATGTTAATGATTAGTTTACTTTGATGAATTGATTAATAAATCATGTTTTGTAAATGATTAGTTTATTTTTTGTCAGTGATTAGGTAACAAGTATAAATGCTTTGTATCTTTGCCTTCTAAAATGTTACCCAATTCAATCATTCGAATACATTTCTGAAGGATTGCCAAAATATCTAATAATGTTAAATGTCCATTTCACTTTTTATTCATATTGAAAATACCTGATGTTATTAGGAAAATGGATGACAAGGACTGAAATAACATTGGGGATTTATGTTAAAACATGAACTTAAGCAATGCATTTGACAATGGGCACATTTACCAGACATTGGGACGAAAGAGACATATGCGGACATAAGTGGGACTTTCACTCTCTGTATCTTGTATTTGTTTTTATTTCTTGTTAAAACCTCACACTAGCCAACCACTTAATTCATCATATAACAGGATATAAGTGTTACCAGAACATGTGTACTGCAGTGTTTTCCTGGCTTTTACCCTCCGCTCTCCTCCTCAGGGACTCCCATCAACAAGCGTCCCGTTCTGGGCTACAGGAACTTGAACCTGTTTAAACTCTACAGACTTGTGCAGAAACTCGGCGGCTTCGACAACGTGAGTCCCGTCCTGAGTCTAGGCCCGGATGTGGATGACGCTCCGTGTTGACTCATTCTTTTTCTGTCGTTTGCTCAGATTGAAAGCGGCGCAGTTTGGAAACAAATCTATCAAGATCTGGGAATCCCTATTCTCAACTCAGCGGCCGGCTACAATGTCAAATGTGCTTATCGCAAGTACGTACACTTTGATCCACTTCAAATCCAGCTTGAGGTTTAGACTTTTATGTGCGCTGCATATTTCCACAAAGCCTCGTACGAGAGCGAGTACAATTGCAGAGTTGGGCTGCAAGATGAATTACAAGCAAATCAAAATACTGTACTAGGAAAATGTATGGAGAGAGTGGTCTGTACGCTTTTGGTTGCAGGGGTCAAGGATCAGCTCGACCCTGTAGAGCAGTGCTATTCAACTTAATTTTCCAGAGGCCTCTGGGCCGGAGGTGCACAACACGCCACAACTGGGTCTCACAAAATATCCTCAACATGGTATCAATAACTGATATTTGATATGTTTTGGGTGGAAATAATGTACAAAATGCCAACATTGCTCTGAAAATTTGCCCATCCAGGACTGAACCGGAATTAAACTAGGACTAGACTAGAACCAACCAGGTCTGAACTAGTCCTAACCAAGAATGAACCCAGTAAACAATAAAAAAATATATATCTGGATGATGGGTCGTGGGCCGGATTAAATCACTTGGAGGGCCTGATTTGGCCCCCGGGCCTTATGTTGAATAGCCCTGCTGTAGAGGGACAAAGGATGCTACCTTCAGCTCTTTAAATAGTTGGTCTTTTTGATGACGTGAACTGTCACTATGTGGCTCAGGTGCAAATGGTTGAACAATGGAATAAAAGGCGTTGCCTGATTTGTAACGCTGACAAGACCAAAGAGCTCGTCTTAAACAATCCTAACCCTGTTCAGTCCCTCTCCATCTCTGGTCATTGGTCATTGGTGCCGTGAAAAGCTTCAAGTATTGATGACAAGCTTAATTTCACCCCAAATGTGTATGAGATCTATAAGAAATGCAACCAAAGACTCTATATGATCAGAAAACTCACATATTTTGGTAAGGGTGTATGTCAGCCCGATCGAAAGTGTCCTCGTTTTTAATCTATAAATCACCCGCTACGATATAATAAAGATATTCAAACTGATCAAGAGTGTTACCAGCTCTATTCTAGTCCATTTTCAGTCTTCTTTATCGCCACCTCAGGGTTCTTCTTTTTTCCCCAAGCGTACTTTTCTCTCACGTTCAAAGACACAAATGAAAACGTTGCGTATTGCTTCTTTCAGGTACTTGTACGGCTTCGAGGAATACTGCAACTCCACGGCCATCAGCTTCAGGATGGACCTCCCGCTGAAACAGGGGCCCAAGCCTGAAGGAAAGTCCGAGGGGGAGAAGGGAGCCCCCGTGTCCGGCTCAGAGGAGCACAAGACCCAGGACGAACCAGGACCGGCGCAGTCCACGGTCTGCAAGGTCAGTCTCTGCTAATCCTGCGACGTAATGGTCTTTGTCCGTCGATCACACCTTTTTAGCATGATAGTTTGGCAGGTAAATGTTGAAAAGTGTTCTATCTACAGTATCTACAACATTGATTTCTTGAATATCTCTCTTTCTTTGCTATAACATCATTGAGGTTGAAGTATCGAAACAGACTAAAAAGGGATTATGTTGTTGTTAATCAGATCTTTTTGCAGCCTTTTTAAAACAATGATTAGAAAAAGATAAAAAAGAAAAGAAAATGTACTCTCTATTCTACACAACCAATTTTTCTATCCATTTCTCACATCTCCAAAACTACAAAATGTGCAGATTTTCCTTAGTGTTCGATTGCAAGACGAGCAGTTTGTCGCTCTTTTGTCCGCGTCAGCTTTTTCGAAACCAACCATAAATATTGATACCTCATCTCCCACCATCACTTCAAATGTCCAGTGTGTTTTGATTTATAAAGACTTTTTTAACTACTGTTTGACATATTAACATTTATTTTTCAACTTCTTCCTACTCCCTTTCGAACTTGTAATTTGTGTTATTCCCCCTTTTTTTTTTTATGTAAAATTATATTACTGGATGTGTGATTAATTGTGCATCTAATTACATTTACTAAATTAATAAATACATAATAAGCAATATATATTTAGATTGATGTCTCAGTTTTATGGCAATTGAGGATATGTTATTCTATAGGATGTAAAAACCAACAAAAACACGATGTAAAGTACTTTATTTTTTATTCTTTGACAAATCTAAATGTAGCATATAATAACACGGCTGTTTTAATTAATTGATTAAAGTTGCCCTGATGTTCGATATTCGAGGTTTTGCCGCTTTTTGTTTCTATCGCCCTCACCTCGACATGGGAACTAAATGTTTTTATATCAAATCCAGGAGGAGAAGCCCGAGGTGCACAACAAAGTGGAGAGCGAATCCTCAAAATCGGATCCAAAAGAAAACGACAACGAGGAAGTGGATTCGACTAAAGGAGACGCGGATGAAGGCTCCTCAATGGGACGACTCGCACCCGACAACCTGAAACGGGACCCGGACGAGGAGCAGGAGGCCAAAGGCAACTCTGGGTAGGCGACAGAAGCGGCCGGTTGAACACGTTTACCCAAATCCAACACCACAGCGAGGCTTTGTCAACACGTTCATGTGCAATTCTCTTTCACGTACAAATTGCCATACAGGAAAAAACAAAAAACCCATTATCCACAGCCCGGAAAACAGAAAAATATCCTTGATCATTTTGTAGTGCTATTGATTTGATGCAGAGTTCTACAGCTTCTAAATTAAAAGTAACTTGGCCCATTAATGTTCGTGGTGTCATTTGATTCTTTCCACAAGTGTACGGTAATTAGGAAAAGAATCAATGGAACAAAATCTATGTATAAAAGTTTTTGTACCACATATGCAGGGAATCATTTGCAAAGTCCAAATTTAGCCCAAAATATGAGCTCTATGCAACGTTTTCCGGTGTCAAATCCACTACCTGCTTATTTATTTATCTACTTATCTGTCTATTTGTGTATTTATTTATATATTCAGTTTGAAACATTATAAAAGCACAATCTATAACCTTCAAGTCAACATTTTAGACATTCCGTCACGCTGCTGTTACGTTGCCTGGAATATAAACGCTCTTGTTAAATTACAGGTGGTTTTATTGCTCAAAAATACCTTGGAAACATGCTTTCTCCACAGGACACGGGTCTCATTTATAAAACTTTACCCAGGATTGTGACTAAAAGTGTTCGTACCGACAAAACACCAACTCCCTCAAACTCGCTGACTTTAGTGAGAAACGTTCTGGCTGAAATCTGAAAGCCCACTCGTGCAAAGTTCAGGGGTTTGAAAGTGGGTTGCGTATTTTCAAGTTGGCGTAGTTTTGTTTTATTTGTGCATTATACATTGCACTGCACGTTATCATTACAGCGCTCTCGTCAGAATCTTTTAAAGGGATGGTCATTATTTCCAAAGGTACATGCACCCTAAACTTTCTATTAACACTATAGGTTAATAATAATTGACAATAATAATGTATTATGTATAGACGTGCAATATAAAGTAGGGGAGAGAAAATCTGTTCATTAACTTGACTAGACCCATTCATACAGATGACTATTTTGAAAATAAAATAATAACTAGACTAAATTTTAGAAGGTTGAGATTATAATCACCTCACTTGAAGCCCTGTTTAACTATAATATTAGTTATTATAATAAGACAAGCTCTATGGCAGGGGTGGGCAGTTATTTTTCCTCGAGGGCCATATTGGAATCCAGGCGAGTGGCGGAGGGCCGGCCCGCGATCATTGGTGTAAAAAATTCTTATCATTATAAGCACTTTTCTGTAAAATACTGGCTACTGAATCTATTATTCATTCATTTCATGTTATCTTTATTAAGGACACAAGTGCAGACACATGTTACAGCGCCAAGACAGGTAAAACACATATGATCCCTGCGGGGAGGAGGGCCGGATTAAAACAGGCCGAGGGCCTGATCCGGCCCCTGGGGCCGCAAATGCCCAGGTGTGCTCTATGGTAACGCTGGGAGGCGGGGCTTGAGACAAAAAGTCATCTTTCCTTTGGGTGGCGCCAATAACAAACTGCTCTGTGAAGGACACAAACAGCGTGAACATTGAACTCCTTCTGAACCTCACTGAGAAAGCGGAGTAAATAACGACTGTAGACTCTGTGTATCTGTGTAGTGATACACATGTCTTTTGACCCGTGATTCAGGTCTGGCCAAGAAAGTTTCATTTCAATGCGGCAGATCGCTGTACCGCACGTGCGCTCTCCAGCTTGGATTATATTTTCCGTTCGTTCGTTTTATTGCCATTTTCAAAATCCTCAAACTAGGAACTTGAAATAAGGTTTAACCTTGAAAAAATATATAATATTGATAGTAAAATAATACATAGTAATATATAATAAATGGTCAAATAAATACAAGAATAAAACAGGCTTAAATACAAAAGTGAATTTGTCTTTTATAGCTCTTTAACTGCGAGAGTGTAGTGTATTTTACTTTTTTGTTTGCACGTTTGTTTTATGAATAAGACCCCTGACCTGACACTTTGCTTGGTGGCTGCTCGTCTCCATGGAGCTACTGTATACGGTTTAATGAGTGTGGAACGTTCCAGGCAAAGAACTGTGTATAATGTGCTCTTTCTGACTAAAACGTTGACAAAGCCTCGCTGAGTAAACACTCGCGCACTCATCCCTCTCTCTGCTCTGACGCTTCACTCCGTCTCGAGCTGCTCCCTTTGGCCTTTTGCTATAATTATTTCTCCGCGGCATCAGCTGGGCCAGACACCCTTCAGCCCCTCTGCCCTCCTTCACCAGACGTGTCACTCGCACCCTCAGTGTCTCTCCCCTCTCTCTCCTGCCTTGTCAGGTTCTCCCAAGCGCTCTCTTTCCCACCATTATCACTCTCCTGCCATCCTCCTCTTTCTTCCTCCTATATTGGTCTTTTTGTCCCTTTGACAGATTTTTCTTTCTGTCTCCCTCTCACTTTCTCTCTGACTCTCCCCCTCCCTCCCTCTCTCGCTCTCTCTCTACACATCACGCCTCGTCCACTCGTGTCGGTTCCTGGCCTCTTCTTGAACCTCCTGCTCTCTCCTCGCTCTCTCCTCGCTCTTTCTCGTCTTTTGGCTTTTGATGTTCGACTTCTCTAAATGTTACATGTGTGTGAGTGTTGTCGATGCTGGATTACGCAGAGATGAGTGGAGCATTTAGAGGCTGTGCACTTTTACTGTGGACTGTTTTCTTGTTTTAGTCTTGGATACTTTGCAACTTGGTCCTTTATATTTGTATTAAAATGTAGTAATAGTCGTTTTTTTCCTTCTAAAAATTGACACCTACAACAGATTTAGGATTATTGTTTACATCACAACATTTTCATAGGCTAATAATGCGTAATACAAGTGTATATTGATTAAATGCAGATTTCTGTTGAAATGCAGTGAGTTATTGGGCCTAGTTTCTCATAATGATCACGTTTGTTACCATGTAAACAATAGGGAAAACATTTGATACATTCAATCATCATTGTCCAATATCTTTAAACCATCAATAGACATTCAAGAACTATTGATAAGCGATACCACAGACATTTTTAAAATTTTATTTTTCTGTTGATCCGATACCAACAAATACTGTGGCAAATATGGCGATACTGATCCGATACCGATACCAATGAGTTTGTACGAAAATGCATCGAAACTGAAGCTGAAACAGTTTTACGTTGGCCATCATTATTTTCTTCCAACCTCTGTTTGAACTGATATGAATAGTAAATATATGTGCAGAAAATGTGTTACAACAATTACTAATACAAAATGTATTGGGGAAATATTTGCGTGAGTTGCTTTACTTTTCGTTACCTCTGTCAGAATCAATATATTGATATTTGGTATTGATCTGCCCATCACTAACAAGAAGAACAATACAATAGTTCTGCTTCATTAATAAACCACATGTAAACATATACATTCTTGATTTATTTTTGTTGTCTACATTTAATACTGTTTTGTGCCGGCTCAAAAATATTGCTAATGTCACAAATAGTCAGAGAAAACTCTACTCGAAATTCCCTTTCAACCAAGACGAGCTGCCTTCATGCATCGTTTGAGTTTTTATGAGACTTTGGAGCGTTGCTGTCCAGAGGCTCGTGGTGAGGTGGTAATGAAAGACTGATCCGACAGCCTGGATCCGCCTGATCTCAGAATCTCTCTCGGCATCTCTCAGACTCACTCCTCGAGCTGGAGCTGGAGTTTGGTGTTCAGACCGGCCCTTCGTGCTGATAATGATCTGATAACAACTTTTTCTGATTCTATCGTCACTGTTTGATGTTTTCGTCTGTCTGGACTCGGAGAGGAGTTTCTGTTGGTATTTGTCAATTGACTTGAGATATATTTTCCTACGGACTATCTACATCAACTAAGGGCAAATAGTAATACAAATCAAACCCTAATCTGCTTTTTGCTGTTACTGTCATATTGTGATTCAGTGCTTTTGTTTATTGCAGCTCAGTACAATCATACACACTTTTCTCCACCCACTCCTCATGTTGTTCAGCTGTTGGTTTTACTCACATGAAAATAGTATGGATGCAAAGCCCACATCAATTATCAGATCAAAATCGTGAGCTAAGCTCGAGGAAAATTGTCCTGTTTTTGTGATTGTGCGTGACCTCGTGGCGCTTCGTTGTGCACTGATTATGACAATGACTACACTACATTTGTACGCAGTATCCTAAATTCTACGCTCCTTATGCAACAATACTAAGGAGTTCTACGCACAGCATTCACATTACAAAAGTGCAATATGTGTCATAATGCTAATCTAATACATTGAATGGCAGATAAAACATTCATTACTACACCATCTTTCAGTTCACGTTGCGCTGCTATTAAACAACATGGTCTTTTACTTTTCATGTTTTGTCAATTGTGAGTTGGTAGTGTTTTTTAAGTGAGGGAAATAATGTATTCTAATGCATTTTGACCAGTGAAATTGCAAACTAGTGTACATCTTGCGTGGCAGACTTGGAGATGGCTCTGTTTTGCTGCTGTTTGTCGTGGCACTGGACCAGATGGGATTTTACATCTGTGCTCTCCTTTCTAACACTAAGTAGAGTCGCTGCGCTGCTTGCCAAGCCATGCTTTGCTGCGCTAACCTGACCCTTATGCCTTCTATGGCCTGTACTGTGCTGGCATCACACCTTCCCCTCTGGCTCTCTCACTAGCTCCCCCTTGTGGCTTTTGCTATACTGTGTGTGAGTGTGTTGTGCGAGGCTGATGATAAAATTACCATGAGAGATTATTTGCCATGAACAGATATTAATTTGACTTTTGTTTATTCTTCATGTTTTGTTTTGACTGGTAGGTGTAGCTTACATTAGTTTTGAGGCACATGGAAAGCTAATTAAGTCTTTATACAGACGATGTTGCTAATTTAAGACAGGTGAGAGTAGAGAGATGAGATGGAGAGTGGACAGGGGGCGGGTGTCTGTGGTCTGTTGACATCAGCCTAGGGCCAGGAAGTGCTGAACTGTTTTTCTTGCAGGGATGACAGCAGTCAGGAGGGGGAGGAAGGGGAGGAGTTTGAGTGTTACCCCCCGGGGATGAAGGTGCAGGTGAGGTATGGGCGAGGCCGCTCTCTGAAGACGTACGAGGCCACTGTGAAAGAGGCAGACGTGGAGGGGGGAGAGGTGCTCTACCTGGTGCACTACTGTGGCTGGAACATCAGGTAAGACAGGGCCTGGGCCTGAGAACCACCTAACTCCACAATCACCCTAAAACAACATCTCTTAACCTCAGCTCAGAGGGATAACCCCCACAGGGGCTATCCCTGCAGCAGGAGCAGTGCATCCCTCTCCCTCGTCTGATCTCAAACGAGGCCATCTAGTGGTCCAGCTAAACTAGTCTTTCCTCAACTCCCTCTAGATCTGAAGTCTTGTTTCCTCTGAAGAGTACGGCCAGGACTGACAGAATGGCACAGTTTAGTACAGGAATCTCGAAGCATCTAAAAATCATACATGCAATTCTCAAAACATATAAGAGAAATGTAAATGCATTTTCTTAAGTCTTTTTTTTCTTTTTCTTTTTTCAATAATTGCAATTTAATAAAAAGAAAAAAAACAAGAAAAGCTTCAAGTAAAAGTCCCTTGAGACTTTTTCTGTTTTTCGACTGAACTTTTCTATTCTCCAAATTGACTCGGGCCATTGTTTGCTACATCTTTGTAAGCCCCATGGCTCCAAACTGTCTCCAAATTGGTTCAGTATGGTACATTTGGGGGACGCACTGCACCAGTTTTAAATGAAAACATATTGACATATTGACCCTTGCTGCTTCAGTGGAAACAAGACTTGAATCCCCTGTCTGTCTCTTAAACCAAAGTCGAGCTTTCAATCAATTAATTCAAGCAGTGGATTTGCATTAACAATCTCATTATCCAATTTCCTTAAATGAATCTACTAATGTGAAGGACTTCTTGGATATTTAAAGGGCCAGCCTAAGTGCTGCTGCACTCACCTTTACCTCGCATCACCCCCCCTCCCCCATGGGTCAGGGTTAACTCAGAGCTCAGTAGACTCAGTTAGGGAACCAACTAGAGAAATCAGTTTATACAAAGCATTTCTCATTGTCTTAACTGTTGTGGTGTGTCCTTTAGCTCTCTATCCAAGACACAGGGATGTTCTCTGCATTGTCTGTTGTGTGTGCTGTTGTGAATCTTTCCACTTCTCCTCATTTGACCCTCTTTGCCCCGTCGCTTCTGTGGGAACTATGTTGACTATAATTTGTGTGGTGGTTCTTGGTGTAATATTGTTTCTTCATTGTAAAGGTTTGTCTTTTCCTCATACTACAACTGCCTTCTTTGCTGTTGAGCCTACTTGTGTGTCGGGGTGGAGTAGACACGTCTGGGTGGTGTGAAGAACTTAGATTTGCTGTAGGAATGGCTTATTTTGCGATGCGAATAATTAAAATGTCCCGTTTTCTGTGCCTGCCTTTTAGATATGATGAATGGGTCAAAGCTGACAAGATTTTACGGCCAGCAAATAAGAATGTAACCAAAGTAAAGCATCGCAGGAAAATAAAGGTAACACAGTTTGAAGAAAGGCACTTTGAAAAGCGATTGGACTTGCTGTACTGATGCTCGTTTTACAAACAGAACAAGGGAGAGAGGGAGCGGGACAGATTGGAGCGCCTCAATCAAAGGGAAGGGCTCGGCTTGAATCGTGGCCCTCGATCCAAATGTCTGAGTCAGGACGTCTTTTCCAAAATGGACGACGGTGAGGACAGAGTGAGTCAGCAGTCTCCAGCCAAGTCCATAGAAATCACATCCATCCTAAATGGACTTCAAGGTAATGTGCGCTTCAGATGTCAAATGGCATTTGGTGATTTCACCTGTCACTAAAAAGAGTGTGTTTCTGTGTTTGCAGCTTCTGAAATGTCAACAGACGAGAGTGAGCGTGAAGAAGAGGAGCCAGGACGCATCGAGGAGGAGCGACCAGGGAGGGGCAGGAAGGCCCCATCAGACCCCTGTCCTAAAGCAGAGCTCTGGGAGTCAGGAGCCCCTCCTGAAGGTTCAAAACCTGCCCCTGCTCTAGGGAAGTCCCAGGATGCCATGGGGGCAGAGGGCCATGACACTATGAAGAGGAGGAACCAGGCCGACACTGAGCCAGAGATGAGCGGCAGGAAGAGGAAGTCTGAGGGGGCGCTGGATAGAACTCCCAAGGGCCACTCTAAAGCCAAGACCCGGAGTACAAGGAGTGCTGACTGGCTCCCTGGGACTTCTCCTCGGAAACAAGAGAGAGGACCTGCTCCAGGAGGAGACAGCAGCAGCTCAGAGGATGAGAGCACAACAGACGCTCAGCCAGAAAGCAGTGAGCGTGGCCGCCCCAAAACCAAAGGTGCCCCCTCAAAGAAGTACAACGGTATGAAGGAGAAGAATAAAGGGGCCCGACAGTCTGCCTTCTGGGAGATTCCAGAGAAAAGGACCAAGACGTCTCCAAACTCAGAGGAGCGTCCCGCTATGCGCTCGAAGGGCCAAAAGGACGTGTGGTCCAGTATCCAGGCCCAATGGCCCAAAAAGACTCTCAAAGAGCTGTTTTCTGACTCCGACACAGAGGCGGCTAACTCCCCCCCGCCCCCCATCCCATCCTGTCTGAGCGACCCACCGGACCCTGAGGGTGGTCCGGAGGACGAGGTGACGGAGGAGCAGATGGAACTGGACAAACAGGAGTTTCCAAGCAGTGGCAGCAACTCTGTGATGAACACGCCCCCTTCCACACCTGGGTCTCCTTCAGGAGGAGGCAGCCCAGTGGAGGACTCGGGACCCGCTCAGCCCCCCTCACCCCGCCCTGTCACTCCCCCCGCCCTACCCCAGGAGCCGGCCTCTGTCCCTCTGCCCCCTGGTCCCACTACAGAGGAGGGCCCGGGCCGCAGTGAGTCGGACAGCAGCACTGTGGAAGTGGAGAGTCTGGGCGGGGAGCAAGACCTCCCTCAGGACGAGGGGGCTGGCTCCCCCTCAAAACCTTTCGATCCCAGTTTGTCCTGCAACAGCAGCAGCAGCTGCAGCCTGGAGCTGAGCAGCAGCAGTCAGCAGGAGAGCGAGCAGAAATCCAAAGGTACAGCAAATCTCATTTTCAGAGTGAGTGTGATTCTAAGTCTCACACTGTCTCTGCACTGTCTACATTTTTAGCATCAGTGTGTCAGAAAAGGCAGAAAGAAGCTCAGCCTGGAGCTGCCTCTAAGAAACACAAGCCAAGCCGAAAGAGCCTCGGCGTGCCTCCCAAAAAGAACAGGAAAACAGGTAATAGTCCCATCTGATCGCCCACTCACCTGCCATTTCAGGCCATTTCAGTTGGAGCAGGCCTCAGCGCCTTCACCTCATCCACTGCTATTGTTATACACTGAACAATGTGTTGAATGTGTAACTGATAAATAGTGTTCTTCTCCTCTGCAGCCAACAGCAGTGACAGTGAGGACCAGTGTGTTACTGAGGCCAAACAGCCACAGGCCAAAAACCCTCCATTGGAAGTGAAGACTGTGGTTTCACCCAAGTGTCCCGGAAGCTCTCCTCCTTCCAGCCATAAGTACCACAAGCAGGGTGACACTGACCACTCCCACCACCAGAGGGAGCACCATCACCACGGGAGATCACCACGGGTCTACAAGTGGAGCTTCCAGATGTGTAAGTGGCAAAAGCAATTACCGGTAAATTATTTTGTTTAGATGTTTATATAATGCGATCTAATCATGAGGTATTAATTTTACCTCTAGTTCCATGTCTTTTTATCTAGTTTAGTGTATGAAACATAAAATTGGACAAATTGGTGTCTTCTAAACATGTACTATTTATAGCTGATCTGGAGAAGATGAACAGTCTGGAGAGGATATCATTTCTTCAGGAGAAACTGCAGGACATCAGGAACCACTACCTCTCGCTCAAATCTGAGGTGGCCTCCATCGACCGACGACGAAAACGCATGAAAAAGAAAGAACGTGAAAGTAAGTCCACACTGACGCATTATAATCTAAACTTCACTGGCTCTTTATTATTTAGAAAAGCAAAAAGCAGGAACTCCAACAGAAATAACATATAAACAAGAGGAAATGTCTTTGTGTTTCAGGTGCTGTGGCAGCCTGCTCCTCCTCCTCCTCTTCCTCCTCTCCCTCCTCCAGCTCCCTCACAGCAGCAGTGATGCTAACGTTAGCAGACCCACCCGTTTCCTCTTCATCCTCTCAAACTTCTGGGGTCTCAGTGGAGTGTAGGTGACAGGACGTCCCACACAGGAGCCGCTGCACTTAAGCACTTAACCAGCACCCAACAAGACTGACAAGTACAAACTGTAACTACTGGGGCACAAAAACCAGACCAGAGACAAAAAACAAACAAGCACTATTTTCTATTGACAACTGTTTCTTGGCAAGCTAATGGCACTTAAGTGCACTTTTATGAAGATTGTGTATGGGATTCAATTTGTCAAAAAAAATACCAATTTGTTTTTTCACTCTCCGTATTTAAACATTTATAAGGATTGTTTTTTTCAAGCAATAATTTGATTTGATAAAGTTGTAGTGGTAAGGGATGCTCTCCAGAGAATCCCTGAGTGCTCTGTCCTCACATGGGGGGCTGGTGCTCCCTGTTTTATTCTGAGGGAATCTGAGGAACACAACCTCAGTTTTACTAAGCCACGTTTCCCCGCTCATTGATAAAGGCCTGTACTGTGTTTCAACTTAAAATGGCCGACAAAGTACAGGACTGTGCTCCTGTATGGTCCCATTGAGTCTTATCATTGTTTATGGATGGGATTTTAAATTGTTGCACACCAAAACACAAAGTGAATATTAGGAATAAAACTGTAGTGCCTTCTCGTTCTTGTTCATGGGGCACTTTGAGAAAGGACGGCACTTTCCCAAATCAGAGAGTTTCCTGGACAAATGTCTCCTACAAAGACTGAAGAATGCTGTATGAATGAGCTCAAGGGCTGTGTCTGACAGGTTATATTTAACAATTCTGAATTTAACACAAACTGGATCATTTGTAATCGACTACTGAGGACTCGTGACTTGGGTAAAGCTGCAGTACAAATGTGCAAAGTTCAATGCATTAGTCTCATTACTCCAGGGTTTTTGGTGTGTGGTTGTCATTGGTATTTATGTGTAGATTTGTTTTAAATGTAGTTTATTAAATGAGTTTCATGACTGGCCATTATTTTAGAGCCGCTGGAAAACATCACGAATTGTCAGGTAATTATGTTGGCAACAAATACTTTGACAGATCATTTACGTTTGGATGCTTGGTCTTTTCTGGACATTTATAGATTGAGGAGCCAGTAACAACCACATTTCAAGTAATCATAACTGTGGACACAAATGTATATCGATTTATTTCATCATGTTTTCATCTCACATCCAATATCTTCTTTATTTTCAAAGAAGAATTGGTAATATTTCAACTGGATCATAGTAGCTTCACATTACTAAATTTACTGCATAAACTGGCGCACGACACGGGTCTAAAATGCTACCAAAACAGCATGAAGTTTATTTCATTTCTCAATCATTGCACAGCACAGTACCAGTTCGAGTTTGTCCTTATTATCTTTTTCCCACATTTCCAATCAATCCTTCAGTCTTCTTTCCATCAGTCCCTACCAAAAAAGCCGGAGTCTCTCTATGTATGCGCTAAGACCAGAGTATAGTCAATGTAAAATGTGCATTTATATCCAAAAGTGATGTATGTGTGTACATACAAGACATCTCCAGTGTTTCCTTTGTACAGACTCCCTACTGTATGATAATGCCCCGAAGAAATGTTTTTTGTTCGGCACTTGTATGTAATTGTATGCTTTTGTTATACATTTGTATATTGAGAAGTGTTTTGAGTCAAGCTATTTAATATCTTGCATTGTTGATAACATGTACTTTTCTGTAAAGACAGTTTTAAGGTTTTAACTGTAGTTTATGTGTAAATACAGAAGGTTACCGCATGTTTGTCCAGCTTTTCTTAGTTACTTTCGTTAATTTACTTTTCTGCCTTTTCCAGTGTTTTGTTCCCTTTAAGTTTAGGTTTTGCATTTGTTTTGTGTTTTGTTTTCTGCTTGTAAGAGAAGAATGTTTTGGTTGGGCTAACCTATTTTCTGACATGTACATGGTCTGAACAGTTGTATGACGCTGTAAATGGAGAATGGTCTGATGCTATGTTTAAGTGAAAGTAAAGGAGCTTTTTTGACTATGCTTAATAGTATTTATTAGGCTCATCTCACGATGGTCATGTGTAATTTATTGTAAAAATGTAAGCAAAGCAGAAGCTTCTGTTTGAATAAAATGCCATAGTTTGTGAAGTGGTCTGTGTGCGTGTAGTCACTGGGAATACAAACATGTCAATATTTCAACCCACATTGTTTTTAAAAGAAATTGGCTTATTTAAGTTTAGTTTTATATGTCAAATGACACTTTACAATGATACAGAACTACACCAGTCAAATCGACCATTCTGGGAAGAATCAGGATCAGTTTGTACGCTAAACACAAATAAAAAATAAGGCAACATTTGATCAACTACAATACTTTTAAAGGCATTCCACCTTACTTATTTACTTTACCATTCCACCTTACTTATTTACTATACAAATAAATCCATACATAGGTTTTTGTTTTGTTTTTTGACTGATCTGCTGCAGCTTTGAAAAGGGAATTGTCAAGGCCATATCAAATGTTAAATCTGTCTGTCCATATTTAAATCTGATACTCTCTATGCATGGCGTGTTAACTTTTTACAATTAGAGTAAATTAGACGATCAGCGTTATAAAGAGGGTTTTTTTTCTGTGAGGAAAAAATTAAATCTATAAAGAAAATATGATGTCACTATAATACATTTGAAACTGTTCAGAGAGAGACAGCGGGAACGAGAGCAAATGAACATACGTTTTATAATAATATAGCCCTAATAAAAACTGGAGAAACGAAAAGAGGAAATGCATCAACTCATCGATCGTCACGTGATTCCGGCCCCGCCACCTCGCCGCTCCGCCTTAGTTTTAGCCTTTAGCTCGTAGCCTGTAGCTCATGAGTAGTTTCAGTGATGATGAGCGGTAGGACGAGTGCAATTGTCGCCGGGGTATGTGGAGCCGTGTTTGTTGCATATTGTATTTACTTTGACAGAAAGCGACGGAGTGATCCGAACTTCAAGCAAAAACTACGTGAACGTGAGTAGCTAGCGTCATTCAACACGAGATAAGGAAGAGAGCTGCGCATTAGCCTGCAGCACGTTAGCATTAGCACCACTAAAGAGCAATGACGACTACATAAACATTTTTTTTTTTTACTTGTCTATTAATAAGAGTATATCAACAGTTCAGGATTTTAAGGGTAATATGCCAAAATAATATTTCTTGTAAGAGTCTAATCATTGATTAGCCACATTAGCTCTATGCTAATTTCAGTCACATGTGTGTCACAGTTACTTAATTCTCACTAAGGTTATCTTAAGTGTCTAAAATCATATGCAAATCGACTTAAAAACTATATATTCGTTTGATTAAGTATTGATAATGAATTACAAAGCGGGACAAAATGTGACCTTTAGCAAGTTATGAAGACCACATGGTTATCCAAAGAGAAAGTACTATTACTTTGATAAACTACAGTCTATTGTCTTTTTTATTATCATTTTGTTACCGAAATTTTTATTGCGTATTGAACCTATTCCTTGGTTTGCAAATGTGGTTTAAATCGTGTCAACACAGTCACACAACGTACATTTTCTTCCATAGGACGAAGAAATCAGAAATGTTCAGTGGAGAGGTCCGGCCTGGCAAAGGTATGTCAACTCAAAGACACGTTTCAATAAGCGTATTTTATACTCAAATCTTTCTCTTTAACTTTTAAGCTCCCAGATCTGAAGGACGCCGAGGCGGTTCAGAAGTTCTTCTTGGAGGAGATTCAGCTCGGAGAAGAGCTGCTGGCACAAGGTCAGTGGTCGCCTTTACATGTTTAGTGTGATGTCCAGTAGTTGAAGGTCTAGAGGTCAAAAAGCATTTCAAACTGTACTTAAAGGTGCATTGTGTACTTTTTCTGGTGGGTTTCTCCGTGGAGGTGTTATGGCGTTGCCTTAAATGTTTCACTGTGTGGCATTGAACTTTTCTTCTTGTATCAATTTAATTACAGGTGTTTTTTTTTTTGTGTGCTAAAAACATGCACTCTTACTGCGTTGTGCGGTTGCCCCGCCATGTGGAATAGATAATTTTAATGCCGTGCTGTGGAACGTTCCAGGTCAAGCGATAACCTCTACATGGAGACCAGCAGGGGGCACACAATCCACCAGAAGTAACTCTGGGCAACTTTAAGTGGTCTCTGTTAAAGTCACATACTTTAACAGTATTTATTATGATAAGAATTCCAAGAAAAGCCCAATCTATTATCATTGCTGTCTTTAAACGTTGCCATGCTTTTGAATATTGAATTTAATGATTCAAGCATCCTTGAAAACCCCTCAGTCACTTTCGATAGTCCCTGGGACAAGAAAGGATGCAATAAAAACTTAGAATTCCAAAGCTGAGAGTCATTACCGTTGCTCTTTGCCATTTCACCTCTAAGACAATGATTGCTTTCCCCCCCTCATAAGTATTCCTGTATGTACGCCGTATACTCACTGTAACATGCGCTCTCAGGTGAATTTGAGAAGGGCGTAGACCACCTGACAAACGCCATTGCAGTATGTGGGCAGCCGCAGCAGCTCCTCCAGGTCCTTCAGCAGACCTTGCCCCCTCCAGTCTTCCAGATGCTGCTCACAAAACTCCCCAGCATCAGCCAGGTGAGCAAACCAATGTGTGAGATGCCCTTTTGTACATGCACAACGCATCCTTGAAAACCCCCCAGTGTCTACTCTTCTGCCTCTGGGACAAGAAAGGGTGCAAGAAAAAAAATAGGATTCCAAAGCTTGGGGCATTTCCATTGCTCTCGGCTATTTCACCCCTAAGACATAACTTTTAATGCAATATTAAGAGTTCAGTTTTCTTCAGTATATAATGTCTGTAAAAGGTGGGAATTGCAGACAAAATGTTAGAAATGGGGACACGTGTGTTGCATGTTGTATTTCAAAACTTAGTCGCAAGCCCATACTAATTTATAATTCACTCCTTCTGATGTTTTCTGTCTGTAAAACCTTGAAGGATCAAACTAAATGATGCAACGAGTTGAACACAAGTTTTTAAAGTACATGAAATGTATGAAGAATCAGATCTTTGCCCTTTTTAGAAGTTGGACTCTGCTAAATGTGTTCAAACTTTCATCTTTGTTTTGCAGCGTATCGTCAGCGCCCAGTCTTTATCAGAAGAAGACGTTGAATGATGAGAGATGTTTTTGTTCATATTCCACTAAGGGATTTTTAGACCTTTTTTAAATTAGGGCTGTTTAGTTCACTGCTGTGACACAGGTGGACTGAACCAGCCCCGTTTTTGGACAAATCTCCATCTTGATGCTTCACTCCCGGCGCAAAGGACAAAAGACTCATGATGTTAAGCTATGAGGCTGGTTTCACAGTTGCAATCCAACATTTATTTATTTTATACTAAAATTAATTATCATTTGGGATACTTAGGGATGATAAATTGCTGATGTGGTGTTATCCGAAGGTAGTTTGTGTAAAAGGGTGCACTTGTTTTGTTGTTGTAAATTGTTTTTTTAACCAGTATTCTCTTGCATATCTTATTCGTGGTGAAAAGATATAAAATAAAACTTGTACAAGGCCAACTTCAACTTGTTCATTTTCACCAGCAGGGGGCAGTAGTATGGCATGGAACATTTCAACAACTGTATAGGTTCAAAATATGATGAGGGCTTGTTATTATTGGCAAACTACATTGTACAGAACATGAAAAAGCCCTAAAACATCACAATCCAGCAATGTAAATCATCTTTTAAAAAAAAATACACGTATGTCGAGTTGAATTAAAACAAACCAATGTGTTATGTCTTCTATATTGCCTTCGTTGTAGCGGCTTTCTGTTTTCACTCCAGTCTATATGGCAAAATATAGTAACATGCATGGTCTATTTTAAATGGCTTCATTGTGAGTGCCAGTGCAAAGTAGAGCAGTTCGAGAAGGGAGTGGATTTGGTCTGCAAGTGTGCCTCTTGGAAGACAAATAGAGCCGTAATTATTTTTATCCTGTCTGCAGCTGTTTTTCTAAAGGTCTCTAAGGCCCAACTAGAGGGAGAACAAAAAAAAATGCCCCGGTAGTTGCCAGGAAACAGGAGCTGTGGGCGAATAGTTTTTCTACATTTGGAGAGAAAAATGAAAATTGAACAGCGGCCCAGAAATGTCGAGTGAGGACTAAATGGAGGACAGTGTACCATTTTTCCACTTTTGCGCTCATTTAGAAAGGAAAAAAGTGGGATGTCTAGCCTGCTGTACTATATCTCGATGCTGGATTTGTCCTATGGGAGAGAGGAGGAGGAGAACACAGAATAGCATGCAAGGTTAAGATGGTCCTTGAACCAAATTGTGGACCATTGGCCTGGTTCTGATATTAATGGGTGCAGAGATGATGCCAGTGGGGCTAGAACATGGCAGACTAGGTCACTGGAACAGGTTTCAAGCTGGTCTGGTTTACTTTAGACCGTGTTTGGACAACTAGAGGTCTTAATCGGTTTGGTTTTTATATCAACCATGGATAAAATACAAATATGAAGACAGATATTTAACTTTTTCCAAAGCAGAGCAATCAAGGCATTCTTTATATTGACTCTGACAAGGCCTTGCTTATAACATACTCAAACATAACAGCAACATAAAGTAGGCAATCATGACTAACTTGATCATAATTCGGAAGCAGACATTTTGTTATTTACATAAAGGTTAAGTTGAATTTAGTAGGCCTTTTGCATGCATCATATTTGAACCATTTATGATGAAACCGGTGGATATAGATGATAAGAGTGTGATTGCATTCCAAAAAATCATTTCAACTCCTGTAGATTGAGCTTGTGTGTCGTCATGTATTCAAATTTACAATCAGGGTGTACAATGCTTCTCTCCCTGCAGCACTACTCCTGCTCTAGACGGCTCTCAGACATAATAACATGCTTTTCCCCCTGCAGTGCCATTAATATAAGGTTTTATCATCATAATACTGTAGATCAATGCATAAAAGATGATAGATACATAGCCTAGAATTGATTGATCTCAAGGGAAGTTCAAGAACCAAAATACACAAAAAAAGAAATTCTAGACCAATCATTACTATTCAAGCCAGTAGGCCATAACCCTCTGCTGTGAGAATGACACAGCACAAGTATTAGTTTTAATCACATTCGCCTCCTGTGTCCTGCGATAATGGGAAACTCGATAATAGAAACAAAACAGCGTTAACGACTGTTCTTTTAAATGAACGTCATTACTTAAATTGCACTCCTGCTACGTTTGGGCCTCGTCGAATGCACTATGAGTCAGCTCTTCGTGGCAGGATTTAGCACCAAAACACGTGGCCTTCTCGCTCTTTTGCAGTAGGGGGCACTGTTGCTCCGGGGCGGGGCCCACGTTGCGCGTAAAGGACAAAGTGGTGAACGGTGGAAGCGCCGGGGCTGACAGCAGTAACAATGGCGTCGGGGGCCTGCAGCAGAGACGCAGCCATGTGCTCCTGAGGGCGGCTTTTTAACACTTTCTAATCCTTTTCGGTAATGATGTTTGCACTGTGACAGATGAACCCTGTTTCTCAATTACACTGTCAGGAAATAACCTGTTATTGGAGGCAACACCGTGGTCCCAGGACACAGAGCAGGAGCTTGATCTGCCTCTGAAATGTGATTGCATGGATTTTACTCCAATGTTCAGTGGCTGTAATAATGAGTCTGTGTATGAAAATCATTTATTGAAAATCTTGTCGACAGAAATGATGCGCAGGAGCAATTGGGTCTGTGTGATTTTTTTTGTATTTTTTTTCAAAGACTGTATAATATTATGGTAACAATAAGATGGACAAACGTGTGTTTCGTTTACAAACCGAATCACAAAAGGGCACAGTGATTCGACCACATTGCAGAATAGTGAAATTATTTTCTTTGCACGCTTCTCTTTTCTGTCTTCAACTGTATTTCTGCCATGTCTTTGTGATTTTAATGCATTTATCCATGTTGTGTGAAGCACTTTGAATTGCCTTGTGTATGAATTGTGCTCTACAGTTAAACTTGCCTTGCCTAATGGACCACTGTGTGAAATTATATAACAAAACATTCAAATTTCCTTGGTTTTTTGTGGCATGGTTCTCAACTTCCTGTTTATAAGCGACATTTTGTGTTGATCATTCAAACGATAGATTATTGTGATTTGGGTTGTTAATTGCTTTGGCAACGGAGCTCATTTTTCATTACTCTGAAACAGTCTGTGTACTATTTGATTTTCGTTTTGAGATGGAAAACTGGAAACAACACTAGTTTCTCATTTCCCAAATTCATTTGTGAAAATAGGGAAATAATAGTTTTTAGGTTCTGTTATTCAATTTCACTGTAAATCAAAAATGTAGAGAACGCTATGGATATCCTACGTAATAACCATCAAATTGCAAAAACAGTTGATTGATTGATGCACTAGACTGGAAGATGTTACCCTTTTGTTCACAAGTCGCAAATGATAACATCCAAACCAAATAAGAAAGATTTAAACCAGTGTTCTTTCCATCTGACAAAGCCTGCTGAACATGCCATACATCATGTACACAGATTGCATGTCTAGAGCAGCGGGATGAGAGTATTCTATAGGAGCAGCTGTGTTTGGGAGTTGAAAGGGGACAGAAATAGCTCTGTTATAAGTGGTTGCTATGGCAGCTCCACGTAGCTGCAGCCTCGCTCTGCACCAGTCTCCACAATCTCCTCTTTCCTCTCACTGTCCTGGTCATTACCAACACAAATATCCTTGTTTGCTTTCAGAAATATCTCTGGCAAGTACAACCTTTCGTAAATGGATAAAATTGGCCAAAAAGAAAAAAAACCAACTGGCCCATGTCTCAAGTGGGAAGTGAATACGTCTACAGGTTAACCCAGAAATGTACGGCTAGGATAAATCAGGATGAAATGAGTCCATAAAAGAAGACTCTGCCTTGAAAGATTAATATTTCAGTGGAATCAATCATCCGCACACTGTTAAATACATATTGACACATATATAATGGTTATTTGTAATGAAAACATAATGCCACATTTACTGATTTCTTATACTATTGCAACAATTTTAGCATGCAGTTGTCACTAACGACACAATATTCCTTGTGACATGTATCAACACGGATGCTTGCGTCAATGAACCCACTGAAAGCCACTCTCTAGTCTGGACAAGTTGGCTGGTTTGCATCGGCAGGTTGAAAGAAGACTGTCTACCCCAGCGTTAAGGCAAACTATTGGATTTCCGGCTTATCGTGGATCTAGTGATGAGGAGATATGTGCTGGATGTCATTACTGTGACTGGGAGCTGAATGGTTGCTCCGATGCGAGGCTGTCCACCACACCCACATCTGTACTCACTCAGAATCCAAACAAGCTGCTCGTAGACAAAAGGAAACACGGGGGGAGAATATGCAACATCGCAAAGAGGTAGTAAGGGGGAAGGGGAAAAAATACAGCAGGTTTTAACATCTTATGCAAACACTTGTGATACCCTTTACTTCCACTAGATGTAGTCACGAGTTACAACTACGCAACCGCATCAAATACTGTCAATGAGTTCAACCACGAGATGGAGTCACGAGTTAAATCAAAGTTCATTTCAGAGTTACAAATCGGAATCAGAATGAGTTTTATTGCCTTTGTCAGTGAACGAACTAGGAACTTATAGGCAACAAAATGGATGTTTGATGCTCCACAGCCTCATCAAGTATGAATATGTCACAATAACTGCTATATTGTGTACAACCTCTAGATGGAGTCAAGAGCTATAACGAAATAGCTTGATTTCGTGGCCAATCTGAGCCTGTATTTGGAATTATTTGGTGCTATTTGGCTAATTTCTCGTTCTAGTCCTGTGTGCAGTCCTGGTTTAGTCTTTAATCTAGTTCACACACACTGAATGTAAACACGCCGCTCTTGGACACATGCTGGAGGAAGCCCACTGCGGTAGAAGATGTTAAATTAGAGAGTGGCTGCAGTGGGGAGGAAATGGAAAAACAGATGACAGTAAGGCATTGCCCCAACCACAGAACAGCACAACTCCACCAGGATTTGTAGCCTGCTTTAAATTCACGTGATTGGCTGCACTGCCTTCTCCCCCCTCTCTGCTTCTCCTTTTTTTTTTTTTTTTTTTTTTATATTTTTTTTTTTTTTATAACCACCACTGCAAACCCTTTGAGATGGAAAAATGGGTCATCAGAGTGGAAGTTAATACCCCAAGCACGTACAGTCCCGCTTTATTTTTAGGACGTGCCTTGGAAATTTTTCTTCTATCGCGTCTTTTTCTTGCCCTCACTGGTGAACGACACGTAGCTTTGGGGTAATTAATGTATCGTGTTGCCGCGGTACACACAAGTGGCAGTGAGTCTTTATTATGGCTCTTGGCAAAGGCCTGAGTGCAGCTCATATTTCTGTGGCGCTGGCCTCTCCATGACAACGTACAGTAGATTTCTAACAAAGAGGGAGGAGGCGACTGCAAAACATGCACCAAGACGCAAGGACAAGTCGTGTTGTGCGTTTAAAGATAGAAGCAAAAATATGGGTCTGTAGCGTTGTGTAAGGTTTCAGGATCTGATGATGTGGCGCTCAAATGGAGAAACAGAAAGTATTCATGTAAATTAGGCCCATATTTGGCATTTTCATAAGATAAAGTAAAGTAAAACAATGCCAAATGCACTCACTCACACAAATACAGCCTTCATATTATCAATAGCATCAGGAATGAATAATGCCATCCAAATACTTGCAGTCTACAGTCATTCGCTAATATGAATGTTGTGCAACTTGCTCGCTTTTGGAAATGCACCATTTACCCATGTTCCTGCAGCTCCCTTGAGTGCCTTTGGGTGTCAAAATCACTGCATATTTATCCTGGCGTTGTCGAAGAGGTTGTGACTAGTGGTAGAAACAGTGGTATGTTTATCGTCTATGTTGATCCCGCTATCAAACATAATCTAATTCATCTTGTCCTTGTAATAGCTTTAGCTCATCAAATGCCTCACCTCGTTTCACATTCTGTGCTTTTTCTAAAACAGAGTCCAGATGACTACAACTGAATCTTTTTCTACAATTCTGTGCTAACAAACCTTCTATTTTGTCACTCCATCTAGTGGCAGAAAGTGTTATCACAGCCGTTCATATATTTGCTACAGCGTCTGGACTTCTTTTAAATCTATGATTGCTGCTCTGTCTCTGTCATAAACCCTTTCCCCTCAGCACATGGCTTTGAAGTCTATGTATTATACAGAAAACAATTATTTGATTAAAAAGCTTGTTAGTTTGATTACTCAATTAACTTGTTTCAGCCCTACTTTGTTGACTTCCGAGTTTATAATTGGAATCTTTTAAACACCATAAAATTATAGCAAATTCCCCCAGTAACAGTTTTATCTCATTGCATATTTTCGACTAACATGCCTTTCATTGTAACTCGTGACTTCATCTAGTGGCAGAAAATGGCATAACAACCTTTTATAAAAGTTGATATATTTGCTTGTCTGTTTAGATCTGTTTTTACCCTCGGCAGTCTTCTAAAACCATCAAACTATTTCCCTAGTAACAGTTTTGTCACATACCTTCTTCACCTCATTGTATATTCTGTGCTAAATTTAAAAATACAAAAACATCACTTTGAGCCCTCTTCCTGTCATGTGTTTTTTCACCGGTGAAAAGAGGAAGAGACTCAGAACAGGAGGTGAAGAAAGGGTTAACTTCACTCACTTTTGTACAATGTTTTTTTTTTTTTCTCTCTGTGTGTGAGGTGTCTTCCTGTCTCACGCTGCCTTTGAAAGCACACGGTTGTTTTGAATACACATTGCAGGCCCATTCTTGCATTGACTTGTAGCAAATCCTTGCCCTCTGAAGCTATGTCAGGAGGAGATTAAGGGGAGGGAGCATCTTGGCAGATTTCCCCATTGTTTACAAGCTCGGGCCCCACACTGTAGTTTCAGCCCATGTGACCAGAGCAGGGCGAGCAGGTGGCGTGCTTTGCCTTTGCCCTGATTCTTGCTGCATGGATGCAAAGGGAGGGGCAGCGGTGATGTCCGATGTGAATAATATACAGCTCGCCATGGAGAGACAACTGGAATTTGTTCTTAAATGTCTCAATGTCTGACAATTACTTCCCTCCCCCTTTGGTTTATAAACTCACAGTCATAGTAAAGTACAGAGAGCGGTTTAAAAATGTGTGGAGCAATACACCAGAAAGCTGCGGTTATAAATCAGAATCAGAATCAGAAAAGGTTTATTGCCATAGGCATTAACTGATCATAAAACACTGATCAATAATAAAAACAACATATATTCAATCCAAAGGGAATGCATTAAGAAACAATTTAAAATTACTATAGTATAAAATAAAAATATGGGCATTACTATGTACACAAGAATTACAGTTAAATTTACAGTTGTAGTGCAGAAAGTGATGAATATTTGCAGTCAAAGTGGCAGGTGTTTAAGAAGTGTTCATGAGTCCAACGGCAGAGGGAAAGAGAGGTTCTGGTCCGGATGGACCGTAGCCTCCTGCCTGAGGGGAGTGGTTCAAACAGACCATGTCCAGGGTGAGAAGGGTCAGCTGTGATCCGACCTGCTCGTCCCAGAGCCCTGGAGACTGGAGACGTACAGGTCCTGCAGAGATGGAAGTCTGCAGCCGATCACCTTCTCAGCAGAAGAGCACAATGCGCTGTAGTCTCTGTTTGTCCCTGGCTGTGGCTCCAGCGTACCACACGGTGATGGAGGAGGTGAGGATGGACTCAATGATGGCTGTGTAGAACTGCACCATCATCTGCACTGGCAGCTTGGCTTTCCTCAGCTGCCGCAGGAAGTACATCCTCTGCTGGGCCTTCTTGTCTGGGTTATTCCAATGTACATTTTTTCGAATGTCATGTCCCACCTACCACTTATGTTCAAGAAATAAAATTCCTGTTCATATTTATGAAATATATTGATATTAAGAGTTTGAAAGCTTGATCCAGGCTCTAATCCGTGAACTCATGAGCAGTATAATAAAACTTGAAAACACATTTTGCAGTGGACATTTTCTTGTAAAGCTTTTTGTAGTCACACAGGAAGTTGGTGGGTGTGGGCGTCTGAAGTGCAGGAGAGGAAGCAGGCAGAGGGGGAGTTCCAACCTAAATGTGTGGTGAAGTGTGCACGGGGCCTCCTTAAGAATGTACTTTCACTTTGCTTTCTCAGCTGTACCAAGGCCCAGAGTGGTGCATGTAATATTAATACATCGCTCCACTGTCAGACCATGTGGTGATCTATCTTACTGTTGTTGTTCCATAAGACATGTCATGAATTGTGGGAAGCGCATTCATCTTGAAGGATTCTTGACATACTCACATTGTCATGAAAAAATAATGGACCCAAGGGATCAAAGACGGGCTTGAATGTGAGAAAATGTTACACTGGTTCCAAGAAGCTTCGGCGTTGTAAAGGCCAATTCTGTGTAACGCCAAACATTTACACTATTGGCTATTTCAAGTCCAGCAACTTCAGATATATTATCAAATTAAAGCAGGGAATCCCGATTTTGCCAACTCATCCTTATTTATCCATTTTGGTTAAGCTAATATCTTTTTACTTTGTGTGAACACATTTAAGATCATCATGTTTAATTCATTTTAATTGTATCTCTGGGCCAAAATCTCTCACATGATGAAAAGAAACATATGAATATAGTGCATACTAAATACAGTATATACATAGAGAATGGAGCAATGAAGCTGTGTCTCTGTATCATGGCCCTGCTTTCACTTCTGACCCCTTAACACCAGGGACATGTGCTCCTTAGATGTTTCTCCGCTCTATAGGACGTCCACAGCGTCTCCCTGAAGGTAAACACGCTCTATGCCTTTAATTTGAGTTCACACATTAGAGCGATTCAGATAGTCTCACAGTGGGAGCCGCCTCTGAAATGGAAAACCAGTGGTCGAGTTTCAAAACAGGGTAACAGTGAAACCGCTCAGCTCAGTAATCTAGTTGAAACAGTCTTTTGAAAGCCCTGGACCCTCCCCTCCTCTGTCTGACTGATGAAACTATTTGTACCACAGCGTTTGTCGGCTTATCTGATTCTCTTTGTCTCACATCTTGCATTTTTCTACACTCTGGTGTATTTTATGTTGACAATCCCCAACCTGAAACAGTATTAAGACAAAATTGGTATTTGGTAATGTTACAGATTTGGTTTTTTTACCTACCAAGTCAAGAGGTTTTTTTTTTACTTAACTAATTCATGAGAAATCATTGCACCAGGCTCCTGTTGATTTGCACGTGTGGGCCCTAAGGCGTGGAAGCCTCTTAGGCATGCATAATAGACTGGAAGAAGAGTTAGCTTAACAGTACTTTGGGAAAATTACAATCATGTATTGTATTGTATTTTATTGTATTGAGTTCTTTGGTGGTCGGCTGTAGGTGCTGGGGCCTGACCCGTGGGCCCCAAGTGGAAGTCTAGTCTCTGCGTCATCTCTCCTCTGGGCCCTGTGGCTGCAGACAGCTCCTCTGATGGGGCTTCCTCAACTGGTTCCTTTGTATTCAGCCACATGCATTTTAGAGTGTGAGTTTGCATGTGACTATGTCTATGAGATTTATTTTACTGTGTGACAGTTGTGGGCATGTGAGATTGTTTTTAATGCACTGTAAAGCACGTTGTGTAATTATATTGTGCTTTTCCACCATCAAGGCACAGCACAAAAATGTTATGGAATTTGCTGCAAATACTGAAAGTTACCTCAAAATTCAAAATAAAAGAACATTTTGATCTTCCACAGCTCCCTTCACTGCTCCCTTTAACACTATGTAACCTGCTGCAATTTTGATTTCATGTTTTGTCTTTGCCGTCTCGCCCTCTGCTGCATGAACCCACTCGCTCTGCCCGGCACTCTACAAAGAGGTTCAGTGGCTTGCATCTTGTGTAACCGCGCTCTCTTTGAAGACTCTTGCTTTGAGCGGTGTGTCTCATCAATTCCCTGCGCAAAAAGCTAAATTTGAATCTGAGCCGGAGCACACCAGGAGCTGCTTATCTGCCCCTATACTGCCTTTATGGTGTTCATTCACGCTCACTATTATTATTATTATTTTTTTTTTTTACTGTTTTCTCTTTCATTTATTTGGATGTTTATGTAACTATGTTTGGTCTGATCCGAGTGCAGTTGGTTCAGGAGGATGCTTTTGGAGGAAGCGCAACAGGCCGCCAGGGACATTGTGTGTTGGCCGTACTCTGTTGTTTTTAGCAACACCAAAATATATGGATTTTCCCTTTATTGTTAACTCTTTGGTGCTTCAATGAAACAACAGTGCGCCAATACATAAAAACAAAACTGGATAATGCACTGGGCCATTGATGTAGATCGCATAAAAAGCTCTTCATGCCTGCTGAAATAGTAGTTTATATAGACTCAGTAAGGGAATCCGGTTTCTTGTGTGTTACCAAAGGCTTGAAGGGTCACCTGTAAGCTAACCCTCATAACTGACAAATTAATTATAGTAGACCATTTTTTTTAGCATATTTAATGATCAAGTATATATTAATTTTACTTCCAACAAAACATACTATGTCACAAAGTTATTTTTGAGGCTATGGAAAACTCGTCCTATAGCATTCAATTCAATTCAATTTCAATTCAATTTATTTTTGTAACGCCAAAATCGCAACAGTCGTTGCCTCGAGGGGCTGCAGTGGAAAAAAACAGAATAAAAACAGAATAAACAGTGTTCATAGACTTGGTAATGTTCCAGCATCCCGTGTCCTTAGACCTCCTTCTCGGCCAGGAAAAACTACCAAACCTCTTTGGGAAAAGTAGAAACCTGTAGGAGTTCCACAGTGAAGGAGAGATCCGACTCCTCGGACGGACAGGCGGACACGCCTCAATTTGGCAGATACACAGTGGAGCTGGACCCACTCAGGAGGAGAAACCAATTCTTCGAGGCTGATGAAGAACGTTCATATGGAGTAGAGACCATTTCTCCAGACAGACCATTTCTCCAGGCAGATGAGGAGCATCTGGATCCACAGGTCTCGATGTGCCTGCTCCACTCCCGTCGGGGAAGTGGGAGAAGAAGAAGGAAAAGCGATGAACAAATTGCAAGTGAAATTAAATATTAAAATATTGTTTGATAGAAAAGTAGTAAGAAGCAGAGGATAGTGCTCAAGCTGCCATACTCCCCCAGCATAGCTGCTCCTAGGGCAGCATAGCTGGGAACTGTAGGTTTTTTTTTATGTTCTAACTGGCCTGACCAGAAGCGATTTCAAAGAGGAACGTTTTAAGCCTGGTCTTAAATGAAGAGACTGTGTCGGCTCTTTAACATGGACAGAGCTGATTCCACAACACAGGAGCTTGGTAGCTAAACGCTCTACCTCCTACTGTGCTTTTAGAGACTCTTGGGACCACCAGAAGTCCAACATATTTGAGAGCAAAGTGCTCTGTTTGGATGATAAGGTACTATAGCCTCTTTGAGGTAAGATGGGGCCAGGTCATTTATGGCTTTGTAAGTCAAGAGGAGGATTTTGAATTTATTCTAAACTCGACAGGGAGCCAGTGAAGAGACTCGAGCGAGGCGTAATGTGCTCTCTTCTTTTAGTTCCTGCTAGTAATCTTGCAGCTGCACAGCATATGCATATGGCTGACATAGGACTTTATTATACAATAGGATATTTAGTTTTTCATTTGCGTCTTCTTCTCATTCTCATTTGCCCTCTCCAGTTAAAGTCAAATGATCATGTTCATCACATCCTCTGCCTGATATTTACTTAAAAACATAACTAGTCCTTTTTAAACTATTTGCTGTGGCAGAGGCTCAGATGTCTTCCGATCCGAAGGTATGCAGTTCGAATCCCGGACTAGAAATAAAACGACAGACATTCTTGGTTGAGCGGTCAGCGGTGTGTGAATGGGAGTGGTGCCTTGAAGGTGGAAATGCGCAGTACAAATAAATACATTTTACCACATTTCTCCTCAGTTTCTCAACACATTCCAAGCACCCTAATCATTCATTGCAGCAGGATTATAAGTGCAGTTCACAGCTTTCAGTGGCCAGAGCGTATTCTTATGGTGTCACAGTAATGCTAAAAACAACTAGTATGCTAACAGCACCCCAGCATCACTTCCTTGTTTGTGGCTGATACAATATTTGATGCAGGCAGTACACAGAGGTCTCAGTTTGCTTGTTTGCTTTAACAATATATCTGTAGGAGCAAAACTAATTTAATACATGAGAAAATTGCGTACAGCCCCTTCAAACCCTTAGCTAGGAGTGCAAAAGAATAACCAAATGCCTCTAACGAGCTTCTTTTAATTTGTTTAAGCTATGCCTTTTGTGTGCAGGTCATAATAAACTGCACATTCTGCTCTTATGTGTCATCTGAGCCTCGATTTGTCACGTCAAATCTGCTTCTCTCAATGAAATCTGTGAAAAAGATTACCGTCCCCCGTAGAGGGTGGGATAAAGATATTGCATTGGGATTTCAGTCAAATATAAGTACGCAAAAGAAGACAGCAAAAGATATGGACTTCACAACATCTGAATATCAAGCCCCTTCAAACGCGATTGTCTTCTGTCCTCAATCCAGTAAAATGACGTCCAGATCTTGATTGTTCGTCGGACCCCTAAGCTTTCCCCCGGCTTCAGCCCTGCTTTTTATTCCACACCAAATCCCTGTTGATCCAGCGTGTGCATGAATACATTGTGGTTATCTAGAGCAATGTAAAGAAGCTCATATATTCTGCCTGCTGTCACATACAAACTGGATGAGATGTGAAATAACTGAAACCGACTGAAATAACTGGCCCGAGTGCAGAGCCGATATAGAAGTGGTTTATTGGCTGTGGCCTGTTTAAAACATTTGCAACTTTCTGTATAGTATCATCATGAATTTAGTTTGTTTTTAATGCTGACTGCTGAACAAACTCTCTTGATAATACCCTTCGTTTTAAGCACTAACCGATCCATCCGGAATTGAGTTTTTCATTGACTTGAACTACACGCTATCATTGCTGAAGATAATGCACATTGTCACTGAACAGGTTCCCACACGTTTAACCCAGTAAAATAAAGGTTGAACAAACTTCATGCCCATGTTTCTGACCATCAGTCCCAGGGCAGGGGTGGCTACAGTTGCAGTTTATCACAGAGTGTGGGCAGTAAATTAATATTGACCTGTCGTGCTTTGAGAAGTCTGCAAAGCGCAGTATGTATGCAATTGTATTATCATTCTCATTATTAGTATCATTCTCATTCTTATTATTATCATCATTATTATTAATATTATTATTATGCACCTGGCGCATCTTCACTTCCCGTTTCATTCATTCTCTTTGGGGTTTTAGCACAGTCTTGCTAAATTAATTCAACATTTAATTAACACAAAATGAAAAGAAAATTACAGCTATCTATCTCCAGCAGCATGTGAAGACCGTCTAATAGAATGGAAATACTTAACCAGAGGAAAGTCCATGTGTTTATAACAAGTGGTGTTTCTGTCGAAGCTAAATAACGCCACAAACTGAACTAATCTCTAAAAACAATCGTCTTCGCATTCAGTGTGCTTTTGTCAAGTCGTTTAATTCATGTTTCAGTTCATCTATGTTCGCCTTTACCTTTGACACAAAAACATCTTGTCAAACGTGTAGGTGACAACCAGAACTAGCCCGACGGTTTCATAAAAAGGGCTTATCGATGAATACTTGATTTATTCTATTTATAGCGACTTAAAAAGTGTCATTTGTCAATTACGTAAAAATATTGCATCACAAACAGCTGATAACTGCAACGTAAAACTAAACCCCAATTTTAAAGAGACATCCATTACGTTTGTCTGCTCGTAATGAAAACACACTTGAATGGATCTTTTCATGACATAACCTCGACACATTTACCTCAAACACATCACCTCGGTTGTGTTTTATTTACTCCTGTACTGCGCGCTATAAACTCCAGGTCCCATTCCCCTCTCTCTGATGCAGCTCTGACCTAGTTTACTCGCGCCTTGATCTCGCGCCGTTTGTTTGGAGTCTATTTGCGGCTGCAGCGGTGACTTGACATTGCTTCTGAATAGGGTGGCCTGTTATGTTAGCTGGTACATCCATTAACACATAAAAGTCTATTTTGATCTGCTGCTTCCCCCGGTTTAGTTTTCCTCGCGAAGTTAGACCATAACGCCGGCTGACATTTGTTGCTTGGGCAGATTTGAACTACCAAAGCACTTACAAAATTATAAATCAAAACCAAAAACATGCAGCAAATTGTTAGAGATTCTAACTCACGACACTGTCCACCAGTCCGTCCTTTTTAACAAACCAATAGGCGAGGTTGAAGAGTTTGCCTCCTTCACGAAGTGTCCAGACCGCGACTCAAATCATCGATCAACTTGGGGGGCTGTCTGGAATAAGTTCTTCTCACGAACTAGTCCAGAAAATCACACTTGTATTATTAGAAAGCAGGCTGAATCTGTGGTTCTTCACCTTTTTCAGTCGCGACCCTCATAATAAAAAGACTTAAACTGCTAAACACAAAAATTAGGCTCCTCACAAAATGGTAAAGTCGCCTTATGTCTTGATTGGTTTTCTTTTAAGGACATATAAATTAATTTTGTCGGCCACTCTACCACTACAATCGAAGGGTGTCCAGACGTGTTTAAGTCTACTGAATGCATTTGCCCCTTATCGTCTGGGGACCCCCTGAAATCATTTCCCGCCGAGGACCGCCACTAAATAACAGAGACAACATTTCATTTTGCAAGGTAATTACCACTGGGATGTTAGCTCCATCACAATCGCCATGCTGCTTTTGTCCTCTCCATCCAGCTTGTTTTATATGACTCTGAACAATGAACCGCCTCTTACATTGAGGTCATGGGTCATGTGGGGTTGAGTGACCGGCGAATCACGCGGCTCACTGCACTTTGCCTGATCACAAACACCGTGTAAATCGAATGCACTGTACACAGCTTTTAGTGCAGATGACGTTTGTGTGTGTGTGTGTGTGTGCGTGCGTGGCCCCTGGGTAAAAAAGCTTGGGTTAAAAGCGGCCCCCATCACTCCATTCTTCCAAAGGGACGTCCTGTTTACTGCATTCGGCGAGTTCCCAGCGCTGAGCCACGCCACAGAGACAACAGTGATGTCATTCCCAGAGAGACAGACCAGCTGACATGGTCCTCTGTGCAGTTTCCATACTTACAAGTTCTTTGTTCAGTTTCAATTGGGCTCAGCGGGTTTTTTGTTTTGTTTTTCTTTTAGTTGACGGCAACGAGAGACGTCCACACCCACCACTAAACAGTTAACGCCGGTGTGTGGCGGCTTTATGTTCTGATCTCTTTGTGAAAACTGTGCTTGCATCTTTTCTTTATCAGCTACTCTGTGAAAAAGTAGATCGATATACGTTTAAATGACTTGTCAACATGTATTTCAGTCATGATTGTTTTGAGTAGTTTTGTTTTGATTTAGTTAATGCAAAACTGCTTAAGTCAAGGCCCAACCCCACACTTGCAGACAGACCACATCAAAATTGGGAACCGGGGCTAAATTAACACTGAATTCCGGACTAGACCAGGACTAGAGCAAGACTTAAATAAACGCAATTACTTATCTACAGGTTTGTAGTACTGAAAAAACTTGAAAAACATGCACTCTTGCTGCGAAGGGGCTTGTTTCTCCACAAACTTGACTTGTAACTTTTATGGTGGAGGATCTGCCGCTTGCTGGTCTCCATGGAGATGTTCTTACTTTACTTAAAACTGATCTATCGTCATGCAGAATGTTCTTGTGCTTTAACTTTCCATCACCACTGAGTAAACGCAGGTGCCGCGCCCTCTACCAGGAGCCTTACGCGCTGCTGCTTTAAGGCAAGGCAAGCTTATTTGTGAGAGCCCAATTTGTGCACACAGTAATTCAAAATGCTTAACATGACAGGAAAAGATGCATTGAAATCTCGATACAAACAGATAAAACATGCATAATCATTCAAACGTTTACTTTAAAAGAGAAGTAAACATTTTCTCAGATTTAGATTTGAACATGGCCAGAGTAGAGACCTAAACAAGTAAATGAAAAGAGTAAAATAACTTCCTTAAACAGGTTTGTTAAAACAATTAGGCCTGGTGACTATGAATCTAAAAATAGTATAAAGGTCACAACTCCTGCGTGTGAAAAGATTAGCACAAATTGTACGGTTGTAGCTTGACTTGATTCCATGAAAAGCTTCTAAAAATGGCGTCGAGGTCTCAGCACTTTGTTCAATGACATGTTTACAAGAAGACCATTCATATCAGTTTTTCCGCTCGTGTAACTGCCGTGCAACACGCCGCTTTATCTTTTCGCGGCTCGCCCTTTCTCCCTCGGCCCAGCGGTCGGGCCGAAGCCCCTCTTTCTCGTCAATAATGGATGGATTTGAGGCAGGAGCTCGGAGCGAACGTGAACGGGAAGCCGAGGAGGGGGTCTGCGCCTCGCTCAATAATGAATCAATTGATCGCGCGCCGGCAGATGATGACGGATGCGGTTACCATGGCGACAGATGCGAGAGAGCCGGGGCGCGGGGGTGGGGTAGGGGGGGGACACTGGGTTTTGTTTTAGTTTTTCCCCCCCCTCCCCAGTAGGCAGAACGAGAGGGCGTGTGTGTGTGTTTAAATATAGAGCGCGCACATTAGCGATAAAAGGGAAAATGATCAGGTGACGATGATGCACGGAGGAATTATAAGCGAGCAGCGAGAGTCATCCATCACGCTGCTCTCGGTGCGGTTGCTGTGTGTTTTGCAGAGGTTATTTTTAGCGTCGGTGAAGATGCTGCAGGTGCAAGGGTTTGGGCTGGACATGAGATAATGCAGTTATTGGTGCGCCTGTTTGGAGAAATAATGACAAAAACACACGGAGGATATCTGTTTGTACATACCATGAAACGTAATAGCTTTGTGAAATGTTGTATTGCAGGTCTATTCTGAGAAGAGGCACCTGGTTGTTGACTTATGATTGTCATAGACTCAAAAGTCAAAAGTGTGTGACTAATGTGATACCATAGGGGTGTCTCACATTTAACCTTATTCTTTATTTGTTCATAAAAAAGTCTTATATTTGGACTGAAAAATAGTCATTCTGTGTATGTTCAATATGGTTTTGGCCTCCTGAGTTCTAAACTTTACACAGCAAGATCAAAATGACAAAGAATAAAGATAGATTTTTATAATCGCTTACATATTACTAGGCTTTTTGAGCTCCATTGGACAATTTTGGTCAAACAAACAAAAAACAAAATGCTGTGGTGGAAAGTGTACTGAAAATGTGTAAAAATACATACATTTAAAAAAAAAACCTCCCCCTACCAAACACAAATACTGTGCTATATTTGTACTTACGTGAAAGTATAAAGTACACATAAAAATACTGTAACACAATTTTAGTCAAATTTTAGATCAGACTTTTAAACAAATCTTGATTAATTTAACAGTTTAAAGCTGAAATAAGTTATTTTGAACCGTAAGCCAGTGTTTTGTGTGTTTGTAGGCGTAGGAGCAGATGCAGCGGTGAGACAGCAGTGTGTTAGGACATTTGGGTTTTACCCAGTGACCTCATGATTTTAATATTTTAATGATTTAATGATGATGGCTAAATTATTCTCAATTACAAGTGCAAGTACAAGTTTAAAAATCTAAAAAGTACAATTACCTTAAAAATCTAAACATTTACAGTAACGCGAGTATTGTATTAGTTACTTTTTTTTACATTTACCGTTTCTATAGGGCAATCCCAGACAAAATGAGTCTTTAGTGAAGGTGTATACAGGTGCAAAACGACTGACGTAATACTGGCCTTTTTCTTTTGTCTGTTTTGGCAGTTGCTCCAAATATTTAGCTGGTGGAATATTGTCACTTTAATGCAACAATTCAATGTATTTTTGTCTGTCCCTGTTTTGTCCTACAACAATGATATTTCATGTGCCTTTTGCTTTAAATACCAGTAATACCTCCTGGAATATGTTTACCACCATCTCTCTGTCTCTCTTTCTCTCTCAGCGTGTCCTCTCCTCCAGCGTCAGGCGTGCGTTCCATCACCTTAGCAACAGCGGAACGGATGCCGGCTGTTACCGTGGCAACAGGACGTGGCCATCGAGGCTGGTGCTGATGCGGGCTCCAGCTGGGCCCACGTTGCCAAGTAACAGCTGAGTTACGGGAGCGGAGAGAGAAGGGGAGTGGGCGTCAAGGATGGAGCGAAGGGGACGAGGGAGGAGGAAACAAGGACTTCTACAAAGACAGACGACAACAAAGACGATGGGAAGCGGAGGAGGAGGAGGGGGGAAAAGTGCGTGTTTATTTAGGTTACTGAAAATGAGACGTCTTTCATCTCCCTGTGCGCCTTCCTGCCTCAGAATATTAATAATACGCAGCGGCAGTACAAAGCTCTGGGGCTAAGACGGAAATGGAATTAGAAAAAGATGGCAAGATTCGTGTTGAAGAAAAAAGCGGTACGGCTCTGGGCATCGGCGTTATGTTGTTGGCGTCATGTAAAGGAAATTGGAGGAATGAGAGGGGTCTGTGTGCGGCTGCTTTAAAGATGTCAGCGCACGAGGCACAGGACGACAGGGAGCCATGAATACAGATGTGGTACAGAGATAAGAACATAATCTCGCATCACTCCGAGGGGGGAAGGGACCGGAATAAAAGATCGGTGAGCTTGATTGGGGATTGTCTATCGAAACAGTTGTTTACGTGAATGAAAGGTGTTATTTGCATTATTAAGTAGTGACATGTACAGTACAGAAAAGCAACATTCAATTCATTTAACCTTTTGGCTCCTATGCGTCTTGTTTTGAGCCAATACCAAACTACGACGGCAGGTATCGCAGTGTTAAAAAATAAAATAATCCAATGTGTTAAAATTAACTGCTCTACTATTATGAATTTTATCTTGGTGTATATTATTTTCACTCCTTTCACTCCCTAATCCAGCTTGAACTGGTCAAAAACATTTAATATGTGAGGATAAACTAAAATATTAAATAAAAAATAAAAAATGTATTCAAATTTGGTCCAAACACTGGATTTTTGTACAAATGTTTAATTTGATACCTTAATATCAGTATCCACGTAGTGATATTTTCAGTCCACTCTTCACTTGTTCCTATGTCTGGGTTGCGGAATGCTGTGATCAACTGTAAATTAAATACTATTCTGAAACAAATATTGAAATGAAATACTTTTATTTTCTTACAGAATTTTAATGTGCGCGTTCAGATGTGGAGAAACACGATTGCAATAACTATTTGACAGTATTTCAGCTCAAAGCCAAAAGCTCCACATTGTCAATTTTTGGGCAGAATTACATGTAAATGAAGATTGTAGTTTGAGGTATTAGGCCAGATGCCCCTCCGGACGCACCCCTGTTTATTTAGCCTTGTGACCGGCACAAACTTCACTGTTAGACTGGATTAACATAAACAGAATATTTACTACAGTGTTTCAACCTAAATTGTATATTTTTTTACTATTTACATCCTTAATATAATAACTGATAACATAGATCATACTTATCTTAGGTACTAAAGAACCATCATTACAAAAGTTAAGGGGTACTCGCGACAATAAAAGGTCGGGAAATGCTGCTTTACAATTATAATTGATGTAATGTTTTCTTAATTGGTTGTTGTTAATTGAACTGTCTCGGAGGAGGATGTTTACCTCATATAAGATCACACCGAGCCTCATAAAACTAATGCAGAGACCAGGCAAAAATGGAAAAAGCACATTAAGACTGGCTGCCCAGACTAAATGAACTGAAAACAAACCATGCACCATTAACTTTTGAGTAATTAGACTCTACCTGATAAACCCAGTATTACAGAGAGGAAATTGGACTAGTACGCAGACTTAATGAACATACTTCCCTTCGAAAATGCCACCATGCCCATTATTACTGACGGACTGAAACAGGACTGAAAATAGCCTCTAATTGTGAGCGTCCTTGTTTCGCTGGAGGCTCACTGCAGCAGCGGGCCGGTGCTGACTCAGCACTATAGGTTAGTGTTCAAACACGGCCAATGGGGGGGAAAAGCTATTGTGAACTCCATTTCACAGTCTGCAGGTTCTACGACGCTTCGACGGTTTGTGATCAGAGCAGCAAACAGTCATGTTCGAGTCGTTCAGTGCATTTTAGATGGAAAAACTAAACTTTGATCATTTTTATTATGGCAATCAAAACTAATGCACACCAGGAGCGTTTTTAGGGAGTTTCTGATTGGTCTCCCCAGATGCAACTTCTCAGAGGCACTATATTGGGAGTAAATCTTTTTTATTTTTTCTATTTTATTATTTTACTCATATTGCACCAAATTATAACAAATGTACATGCATATCTATCGTTCTTCTAATTTAAAATGATTTATTCACTACATTTTCAAAATGATAGCCTTAAAGACTTTGACCGACTCTGGTCTGATCTTTGGGTCATCGCAGTGACAAAAAGTCTGGACACGCCCCCAGATGTACACAGGCTACATAGTCAGAGCAAAATTAGGGTAATTGGTAATATGACATAAATTGCAGTAGAATATATGTTATATATGCTATGTAAATAAACAATTTTATCTTGAAGCTGCAGAAACTCAATTGTCAGAAAGATTTACTACAGTAGGGTCCTTGTAAAGCACTTCACCCTCTTTGGTAATGTTTGTGTGTGATGAGGGGTGTTTGGAGAGGCCATAGGCACAGATTGGCCCCCACAAGCGACAGAACGAGACACATATGCCACACAACACATGAGACGAGACTTTGACTTGCTATCAAGTACACAGCTAGTGTTTCATATATAAATCTAAGGTCATGTGACCACAAGAGGCATGTATGTAGTAGTACTAACCTAATACATTAAAACTCACGCAAACACAAGAGACAGGAGAAAATGATACACATTAATAATAAACGTACCTGTAAGTGAAAACTTTGCAATTACTGTGAATATGATTGATAGACAAAACAATACAGAGAAGATCCGGATAAAATACTCAGACACTTCGGCAGGATGAGAAGATTATATTTCCAATATCAACACACTCACGTCCCAACATTTTCTTGAGGAGAAAATGGATTTACTCACAAAGATGAACACTGATTACCAAGCTTTTGTTCTTGTTGAAGGGCTGAAAGAACGATTTGAAGCCAGGCATTCAGAGGCTAAGTCAACAATAGATAAAGTTGAACTCCATGCTAGCATAGCCCAACTCTGCATAGACAAAGATGCTCTTCAAGAAGTGAATGCAGAGAAAGAATTTGAGTTCACGAGTAAGTTAACAGATTGTGCAAACTTCTGTTGACACAAAAAAAAGGCTAAATCTGAATATTCTAGAAACCAATCTCAGAGAACAAATTGCAAAGCTCAACTGGAGGAAGAGCAGACAGAAACTTCACAACCGCGTGCAGCAAACTCACATATTTGGAGGAACTCAAAAGAAAACAGGCTGAGATTTGTGAGAAAAATGCACTGGCAGCTGATCTTGAGGCTCTACAAAAAGAAAAAGAAGATAAAGAATTGGAGACAAACAAGCTTGCAATTAAGTTAACAGTGCTGAAATCTCAGAAACATCTTGAGAAGAAAGTGGAGTCACTCACAAGGGTAAACGCAGATTACCAAGCACGCATCGACCATATTGAGGCCCTGAACAAGCAATGGGAAATCAGGCATTCATCAGATAAGTCAACAATAAAATGGTCCCAAGATAAAATTTCAAACCAACCCAACTCTGTATAGCTAATGGTACTGCACAAAGGCTTGGATGGAACATGTCCTTATTCATAAATTAAGAGATTGTGACAACCTGGAGATACAACTCGAGGACAAGGAAGCTCAATGTGAAGATCAGACTATCAAACTAATTTCCCTTGTCGAGAGGCTTGAAAACCATCTTCCAAAACTCCAAGTCCAGCTGCAGACTGCAAATTCACACCAGTGTACAAAGGATTCACATACTTCAGATGAACTCGGAAGAAAACAGGCTGAGAACAGGGTGGGAAATGCACTGGAAGTTGAGCTCGCGGCGGCAGAAAAAAACAAATGCAGTGAAATAAATGGAGAGGCATCCGAACAAGTTGACAGGTCAGTCCAAATTGGCTTGGAGGCCACATGGATTTGGTGTGCAGCGGCCGGAAGAGGATCTTCAGTCTGCGCTAAATCATAGTGTTTCCGACTTTGGATGAAGACAGTGAAGAAATAATATGCAAAGAGTAAAACATGATCAGCGGTACCGTGAGCCAAAATGTATTGTTACTTGGATCTGTTTTTGCTGTTGAGATTGTCATTTTAATAATCTGACAACTCCAAAATCTGGTCGTAATCAAAATGCTGCAGGCCTCACATTGACTGATGCATGATCAAAATAAAAGTCAAGTGAAGAGGTAACACTGTTATTACTTGGGATTTATTGTTTTTAACCACAAATCTTTTTCTTATTACGTTTTATATGCAACATTTTGAGAACTTTTCCCCCTTAAAATGATGTGCACTTAGTTTTTAAATTGGTAAATATTGAATATGTTTGCTGAACTTGATATTTTCAACAGGGTACCCACGATAAAGAGAGTTTTTTACATTGGGTTTTCCCTGTATAATTAAATGATGGAGAACCCCCCCACCCCCAAAAAACTTCCCTTACTTCCTTAAAAAAAAAGTGTCACCTTGTGTGTCTAAGTCAGAAAATGAATTAAACATATTTCCCATCAAAATTAAAGACTGGAACTAAAAAAAATAGTCACTGAAACTGGTTCCTTCCACGCGAAACCCCCGATTGCGACACTGCTTTTTGGAACTACAGCTTCTCAAGAGGTTTAAATGACCAATAACGAACCTTTTCTTCCGCCCATTCCAAATGTAAACACTTCAAATTAAAAAAATCACAGATAATTTTCCCAATGTGTGCACGATCTTGAGGCAATTTTGTCCCACAGGGTCCTTTCCCAGCTTCCATACATCTGTCATTCCGCCAGGGTCTGCGTGTGAAGGAATGTAAATCAATTATTGTCACTTTTTACTGTCGTATATTTGTAATTGCGGGGCGTTTTGGCATTGTGTTTCTGTTGTGGAAACCGTTGGCAAAGTGCTCTGAGGCTGATCCGTTTGGGACTAATCGTGGCAGCCCAAATAAACACATATGGTTTTCTTGCCGACTGGAAAAAAAATAAATCAATACAAATAAATCAATAAAAGAAAAACACGCAGCATTTGTGTTTCTCTTTGTTGCAGTCTGCTCATGCTCCAGTGCCTCGCCACGATAAAACCTTCAACACAAAGAGCGGCGAATCCAAGGCTGTGGAAAATAAATAATAAAGTGTGAAAATAACTGTGGATAAAGGTTTTAGTAATGACAAGATCGAGTGCGCACTTTTCAGTTTATTTACTTGAGTAGCTTAGTACTTTATATCTATTGTAACATATTTCTGCGTACTTAAATGTGAAGGGTGCATTCACAACATCTAAATTGGGACTAAACCCAGACTGAACCCGTAACTAAACCTGGACTAGACCAGGACTAAACCAAGGCCACCTCAGGATTAAAATGCACTTAATTTAGGATCACAGACTGTGTAGTGTCTGCCACCTGCTTGTAGATATTTTTGCTTGTTGCAGTTACAGTTACAGTTACAGTATGGCATTAGTTTATCTCCATGGAGACAAGCAAGTGACACTGACAGGCAGAAAAAGCTGGACATAAAGTTTGTCTAAAGCAAGCGTCTGGCTGTCAAAACGCTGCTGTCATAAGCACAGACCAGTACAGAAGCCCTTCCTCTGGCCCCACACACACACACACACACACACACACACACATACACACACACGCACACACATCACACGTCCCCTTCACGCACACACAGCACACACACTGCAGAAATACATGCGCCCATGAATCGGACTTAAAAACAAAGAAATGTGTGTTTTTGAGACACATATTTTCAGATTTTCAGCAAACGTTTTAATTATATTGGAATTTATAGACTGTTCAATATTTCCAAAGATTTTTCTGTCAATTATATTCCCAAACCATCTGACAAGATAAGTCACCGGAGTCTGACGATGTTGTAAATAATATATATATATAAAAATCAAGTTGTACAGATGTCCTTTGTTTAGATGTGTGCTATTAAGATTAAGATAAGATTAAGAGCATACAAAATAAATGTATACTTTTTTACCTGACTTTGAAGAAATACAATAGGCTATACTCTCAGGTTTGTGGGAATGACACTGCAGTTTTTGGAAAAACATCATTTGTGAACATCCAGGTGGGGAGAGTTCAAACCCTGCAGAACAAAAACGTTGCAGCAGAGCCTGTGCTTTTATATAACACACACACACACACACACACACACACACAGAGAGGCTGCTGGCGATGGAGGATTGTGCAAAGTGCTGCAGTTGTCTGGACTGATGTAAACAGTGAGCCTCTGGAGGTTCGGCGTGCGTCTTGATGCAGCAGTTATGAGCACATGGCCTACTTTTAAAAATCAGAGCGAGGGAGGAAGAGAGACAGAGGAGGCACCACTAAGGATGTAAACAAGATAAACAGAACACTGTTCTTCACTACCAGAGAAATACAGCTATAGGTCATATTCTTCTCTCTTTTCATTCAGCCCACCAGTGACAAAGCAGCTCACATTCATGCCACATTTGATATTACATCATTACAACAGACAACAACAAAACAAAAAAGCAATGGTCATTAAAAAATTTAAAGTAATAAAATAAACAAGAACAACGACCAAAACAAGGTTATATTATTATTATTATTATTATTATTATTATTATTATTATTATTATTATTATTATTATTATTATTATTATTATTATTATTATTATTATTATTTATTGACCTTCTTTTTTGTGATTTTTATCTATTTATTTATGCTTATTTTCAGGTTAGAACTAAATCGTCATAAGAAAGACTGTAAATGGTTCAATAATGAAAAATAAAAAAAACATAACATACAGACATAAAGGTAAATAAACACACAAGAGAGACTTTGATTCAGGTTTTGTTTCATCGGGGGAAACGGTGGCGCAGGAGTGCAAAAAACAGATACTAATTGATAATAAAACTAGTATTGAAACTATATACACATTTGAGCATATTGACACAAAAAAGTCACATGGACAGGACGAATGTGACCTCTAAGTACCATTTGTTTGTTTTGTCTGTTGTGGTATCAAAATTGGAAGCAAGTATCAAGCCTTTGCCTAAATATTCAACATTGTTGTATCGTGACAACAGGGAAGACACTTGCCCAACATTTCTCATCCTATTTGTGTGTCTGGTTGCAATAAATTGTTTTAATAGCGTAGCAAGTGATGACAGGATAACCAAAACCAAAAACATCTACAGTTGCTAACTCAATAATCCTCCCGACCAATCGTTGTGGTTCAAGATTTAAAGTGACGTGTCCTTGAATGGTTTGTGTGTGAAGGACGAATCACATTTCCCTAAGGACAATGACAGCTACAATTAGACCCGCCCCAAACCCTCTGTGGTGAGCCGTAGTAAACGCTGCTATACCTGTGTCCTTTAATGGAAGGGGAAAATGGATATGTTGCCTCTATGTTTTGGCTGACATGAATATTATTAGTCAAGTTGTGTCAGCGTGTGTGGGTGGTGCAGCCATGGCAACACTGAGACAGGAGATAGGGGATGCCAAAGGGTGAGGGCGAGAGAGAGAGAGGGTGAGAGAGAGCGGGGGAGGGGGCTCAGGCTGAACAAGGCTCATATTGATGTCCCAAACACAGCTGCAGGCGTCAGCTGACTCGCACTCCCTCCTGCCTTTATCAGCTTACACACTGACCTTCTCTTGAGACTGGAATAGATCCCTTTTTGCCCCTTCTAAAGCCCACAGACCACCCCGCCCTCCCGTTCGCCTTCACCCACCCTCTTACCAAAGCCAAGTCCTGATCCGAGTCCAGATCTTGGCCCCCGAACCACACATCGAGCCTGGTTTCTCTCAGGCTCTCGTCTCTCTTTTAGGCGCATCAGCACTTTTGCGGTCTCGGTTTTCAAAGCTCGGACCCGACTGGCCGATGCTTACACAACGCGCCATGAAGTCACTGTGTTGTGGTCACGTCCGCAAAAGTCCCACTAAAGGTCTGAGGTTACCGCTTTATCAAAACATGTCAGTTTTTATGGAGGGATCTTGTTCTTACCATGCTCTACTACCATACTTTTATTACAGTAAACCTCATTAAACGACACGTAAATATCATTGCAGGGAAGTAGGATTAGCTTATTGTATCAACGAGAAATCTAAATTACTTACTTAGATTTGTCCATGTGCTAATTTATTACAATATTATGAGAAAAGATACAATAAGAGAATCTTTATTTTGTTCTAAAGTCTGCTGTACACTTATTTAAGCCTATTATACACCTTTTTGCTTTTGTTATTCAGTTTAATTTGAATATTTTAGTCATTATTTTATGTTGCACCTTATGAAGTAATGGGTTTGTGTTTTTTTTTTGCTGACAATGGCAATAAAACTTTTTCTGAAATTGCCGTATTGCAACATAAAAGCTTAGAACAATAAGAAAAAAATATTTTAAATATTAAGATAAATGGTGCTTTTATCGGTACTCAACGTAAAACTAGTATTTTTGCTGTATTTTTATTGTACTTTTCTATTTTACATTTACTTGGTCTGTTTTATATATTTGATTGTCTTTATTGCTTATATGTCCTACTAATTCCCCTTGTGAATCAATCAAATCGGTCTGTTGTTTCAGCGGCATGTTGCGTCAAAGTCTTTTCCCAGCATTCTTTCCAAAACATGCATTGTCAAGTCAGAGCAGCAGCCGAAGCAGCAGCAGTTACCACTTTAAATTGACACGTCAGCGCTCGGTCTGTGCATGTGGAGTTCGGGGTGGAGGGTTTTGGGAGCCACAGCTGTCATGGAGATTGCGTCCCCCAAAGGCCCAATAATCAGCAGAGGTAACTGTCAATCACGGCTGCGCACAGAAAACCTCGCGGGTCTATTCTCAGAGCGACTGGCTGTTTTTGCACACCGCTCCTTGATGACGCTGGGCTTAGTGTTACGGGATAGTGTTTCTATTGAAGAACCCCTCGCCCCCCCTTCATCCTGGGAAGTGTTGGGAGGAAACACTCGTCATTGCTTGCTCTGGAGATGTCGCCCGCGGCTGCATATGCACTCTTAAATCCTGCCTGGGCGCCATTCTGGGGAAACGAATAATAGGACTAAAGGGCTTTTCAGATGCGAACACACACAAGACGAGTGGAGGAAACAGGGGGGAGGAGGTGCGAGGCAAAACATGACAGGAATGGAAGGATTAGTGTGTGGGCTAGTAGTATTTGCTGTGGTGATAGTAGTTCATAAACAGCTCCTTTAAAGGTGGGCTATGTAACTTTTCTGGTGGGGCGGTCTGCCAACTACGTGGAGCTGTTATCGCTTTGCCAAGAACTTTTTTGTTTTATTTTTTGTTTTGTTACATTAAACTTGCATGTATTCATTTTATTGCTTAAAAATACTGGACATTGAAAAACCAACAGTTCTACAATGAGCTAGATTGCCTTGCCACAGATCAGATTCATGAATTAATGCCATACTATGAAACATTCCAAGCAAAGAAATAGCATTATGAGACAAGCAGGTGGTTGACAATCCAGCTAAAAGTTACATAGCGTGCCTTTAAAATACCCTGTAGTAAAAATGAAATCTTGTTTACATTTTGGGGGTAGCCTTTTATTTATCTCATTTATGATACATTTTCTGAACTGTACTGTAGAACACTGTCCCTGGATTGATTTGAAGTATAAGTTAGTCAAGTTGTAGAGTTGTACAATAACGACTGTGACAACAACTATGAGTTGGAATAGATTCGGCTTATTGTTATTTCATTTGTACAAGTACAGTGCAGCAGAACAGAGTTTGGCATCAAAGCAGACAAAGCTAATTTGAAAAATGTACAGATAATTGGAATATACTGTACTGTATAACATGTAACAGTGTCTACATGACCCCCTGGTAATTGGAAGAAGACATGTCAAGTCAAGCATCTTTGTGGGAAATTAGCCAAAAGTCTTTACTTCTTCAGAAGGCTGATGGTGTTTGGTGTCAGTTCTAAAATACTGATCACCTTTTGTAGGACAGTGTTGCAGAGCCTAGTGAGATATGGCATGGCAGCCTGGCTTGGTGCATTAACCGTGAGCGAAAAAACAAATCTTCATAAGCTCCATCCATCTTTGTAAAAAGGTTTTGAGGAAATCAAATCTCAGGCTCGTGAGAAAAATCCTGAATAACCCAAACCACTTCTTGTTCTCAGGTTCTTCAGGTAGACACTTTAGAGCCGTTAAATACAAAACAAACTGCTCCAGATTCTCCATTGTCCCTACAGCCGCTGCCTTTTTAAACAAGGATAGTTGACCTATATTGGTGTAATTTAATGTATTATATACTTGTACTTGTATGTACTTGTACACTGAGTAATTGCGACTCTGGAGCTTTATGTTATTCAGCTAAAGTGGCACATTGGTATGACATGCTATCTATTACCATTTCTTATGTAGAAGAACAAAATGTACTTACATTAGCCATTACTTCTAACACAGCGACACACTATGACAGGGGTGTCAAAGTCATTTTGTGCCACGGGCCGAATTTCAATGCTCAGGCTGGATCACGGGCCGAACATAACGTAAAATGAATCAGAATCAGAATCAGAAAGAGTTTATTGCCATTGTCAATGAACAAAATTCACAAACATAGGAACTTGTCTCAGCCTTAAGGTGCAACATAAAACACTGCTTAATAATAAAACAACATATATTCAATCAAAAAGGCATGCATTAAGACAATTAAAACTTACTATGAAATAAAAATAAAAATAGGCATTACTATGTACACAAGAGTTACAGTTAGATTTACAGTTTTGAGTGCAGAAAGTGACAGTGCAGTGAGTGATGAAGAGTTGCAGTTAAAGTGGCAGGTGTTTAGAAGTGTTCATGAGTCCAACGGCAGAGGGAAAGAAACTATTCTTGTGGCGGGAGGTTCTGGTCCGGATGGACCGTAGCCTCCTGCCTGAGGGAAGTGGTTCAAATAGACCATGTCCAGGGTGAGAAGGGTCCAGCTGTGATCCGACCTGCTCGTCCCAGAGCCCTGGAGACGTACAGGTCCTGCAGAGATGGAAGTCTGCAGCCGATCACCTTCTCAGCAGAACGCACAATGCGCTGTAGTCTCTGTTTGTCCCTGGCTGTGGCTCCAGCGTACCACACGGTGATGGAGGAGGTGAGGATGGACTCAATGATGGTTGTGTAAAACTGCACCATCATCTGCGCTGGCAGCTTGGCTTTCCTCAGCTGCCGCAGGAAGTACATCCTCTGCTGGGCCTTCTTGATGAGGAGCTGATGAAGGGCTCCCACTTGAGGTCCTGGGTGATGGTGGTGCCAGGAAGCGGAAGGAGTCCACGGTGGTGATGGGGGAGTCTATCATGACGAGGGGGGGCTGGGAGGCTGGGGGCTGTGACTTTCCTGAAGTCCACGATCATCTCCACTGTCTTCTGGCGTTGAACTCCAGGTTGTTACCGCTGCACCAGGACACCAGTCGGCCCACCTCCCTCCTGTAGACAGACTCATCCCCGTCCGAGATGAGCTCGATGAGATGGTGTCGTCCGCAAACTTGTTCAGTTTTACGAAGTTGTGGCTGGAGGTGCAGCAGTTTGTGTACAGGGAGAAGAGCAGAGGAGAAAGTACACAGCCCTGTGGGAGTTCCTGACCGGCAGGCCAGGGCATCCATCTGCAGCGCCATCTTGGAACAATAAAAACTATAAGAATAAATAGCTTTATATAGCCTAGTAATAGTTCTTTGTGGACACTGTTGCACAAATCTGCAGCAGTGAAAGACTGAGTCCATATTTATGCAGGAACATGAACATGGACTTATGACTTGGGTTTTGACAATTCTCTTTTAAAGCTGACGGTAAATTCACATAAAAAATAGTTTTAGGACTTGTCTCCTATTTATTTTTCATTTTATTTCAGGGTAATTTTTACTTGTGGTTTGGAGTACAAACTGACCCTGATGTTTCCCAGAATGACTGATTTGACTGGAATAAAAAGGGTTACAGCTTTATTTTAATAAACGTTTTCTTTTAGAAAATAGTGGACAAATGAAATAAATAAAGAAAAAGTCCAACGTCCCGCCCATGGGACGCACTAAGCATAAGGATGTTCGGCCGCGAGCCTTGAGTTTGACACATTGCACTATGGCATCATATTACTGTGATACAACTCACTTCGCCATTTGGTTTAAAAAAATAAAATAATAATAATAATTTTTATTGATAATTAATTGAATGAATGAATTAGCATATGTGCCATAGTGGTAGTAGCATTGTAGATATACGGTTATATATATATATATATATATATATATATATATATATATATGTGTGTGTGTATACATATATACACAACATCTTGATTTCACCCTTGCAAAACTCTACAATACTACTACCACTATTGCTCATATCAAATTAAAATTTGCTAATTCATTCATTCAATTAATGCCATTTCCCCTAATTCAGAATAACAAATACTTAAAATGGTCTTTTAGTACTGGGGGCCTATGTATAAAATACTTGCCCCTTGTTACTATGTAAAAACACAGTTTGGTATCCAGTTTGGTATCCAGTTTGGTATCCAGGCAGACCTTAACAATATTCAAAACATTAGAAGAATGAAGGAGGCACAAAGAGAATCTCTGGACTAAAATAGGCATAGATGTGTTTAAAATACGAGCTTCAAATGTCAGTCCTCTCCCCGGTCGCTCGCACAATGAAAAGCAGCTGTTGCTAAGCTTTGAAGTGCGAGAGAGCGCGTACATGTGGTCAGAGCCATAATAACACAGGACTTCAATATGGCTGACCGTAAAGCACGGGAATATTGCAGTGGACGGTGTGAGAAGAGGGTGGGCCGAGGTCACAGAGGCTGGCGGCAGCTCGACACATGAGGAGGTGGAGAGTATATCAGATGTTACAGATTTAGCAACCCTCGAAGCAAAGCCGAGCAGGAGCACAGAGAGGAAGTCTGCATGTGGGCGGGAGTAGTTTGGGGGTGAAGGGGCAAAATACTTACAGTGCATTTGACAAGTTCAACTACACATTTCACTAAAACAGAGGGAACATGATTATATTTACGGTTTTACTTCAAATGTTGCCTATTTTTAACCAGTTATTTATAATGTTACTTCCTGGTTGGACATGAGCAGCAACTGTTACCTAGCAACCAAACTGTAAACAAGAGCCAAAATCCATATAAATGACACAATAGATATGATTTGACAAATAATAATACCTTTATTTTGGTTAAATAGTTCAGTTTAAACTGTCAGAGAAATGTGTGAGTTGCTGTGATTTGTCCCTGCATTTTTATTTTAGAACTCGGCTCTGTTTCCAGTAAATGACAATATTTATTTAAAACAAATCTAGGACAAATATTAACCACAGGCACTACCACCAAACAATGTCGTAATTAGAAAAACGCTCGGTGGTTGAGTGGATATCAAGCACGCGGCATCGTGAGTTGGTCTCAGTCTCAGTCTTCGGCTCAGTCAATTGGCTACATGTCCTTACCCAGTCTCATCCCCATTTCACGCTGCACTGTCCTGTCCAATAAAGCTTGCAAAAACCTGTAACTGAATAAATACATGATAGATTTATTGCCAAACTGTGGAGAATTCTTGGAATAGCTTTGATAGCTTTGTTTCTTTTCGATAAGGCAGATTGAAAATGTTAAATGTGACAGGCATTTATAAAATTGTGAGTAACAGTGGTTCCCATATTGAATTATTCATGATTTCGATTTTGCATAATAGAGCAGATTTTTGCCAATATGACTCAACAGCCTCTGAAACCACCACCAATCAGTCATTCCCTACACCGACCGGGACAATATGTGTATCAATATTCACACAGCACATTCATACAAAGGTGGATGAAGTGTCTTGCCCAATGCATTTATCAAAGGGATCAAACTTCCAACTTTTGTGTTAGAAGATGAGATTCTACGACAGGGATATTCAACTTCATTTTCCCGAGGGCCAGATTTTTCGGCGGGCCGTGGTCTCTGGGCCGGAACACGACACTGTAACATTCTGTGTCGCACTATTTCAATACATTTAGTTACTACATAAAAATAACTACGGCTGGAGTCAATTTTTGTGAGAAATAACGTATAAAATACTTTACCAACATTACTCATCCACCCAGAACTGAACCAGAATTAAGTTAGGACTAGACTAGAACCAGCCAGGTCTGAACCAAGACTAAACCAGAATCAAACAAGGACTAAACCCAAGACCAAACCCGGTCCCAGAAGTAAACAAGATTTTTATGTTATTTTTTAAACATTTGGAAGATGCGTTGTGGGCCGGATTAAATTGCTTGACGGGCCTGATTTGGCCCCCGGGCCTTAGGTTGAAAAGCCCTGCTCTACGACCTCAAGTTGAATCAATATTGCCCATTCTTGTCTTGAAGTAGCTCTGGTTTAGTTCTACTACAGCGGCCGATGCTACTAAAACTAATATTTACCTTACGCCCATTATGGATAAAGTTCAGGGGACTGATTGATTTGCATTGACCGTCACGACTTCTTTGAGTGCCTTATTATCTCTGCCATCTGACTAACATCTTATCCTCTGATCCTCAAAGACAATGCACCAATAAACCTGGGGCTGAATTTCTAAAGCACTCCTCAATTACTCAAAGGAAGACTCATTTCCATATCAGAAAGCGCAGACGTGACTTTGCAAATAAAGACGATATTATACTCTCTCTGCATTATTCCTGTGGTGAGGCCAGCGCACCTTGATTAGCATTCTTCCACAGAATCGACTTTTCCCACACCACATTTTGGAGCATGAAATGTCGCCTACAGCTTAAAATATGCACAGACATTACAGTATATATAATTATGCCAATCAGTGGGTCTATAAATGCAGGTTAATCACTCTCCTTGGCCTCGGAGGTAATCAGTATAATCGCATGTCTGACTGTGTTGTGCAAAGTATATATATTATTTAATCCATGTCAAACTTCTATATCAGAAACCATAACAAAAACGTAAACAAGAGGAGGCAATGTGGCAGAAAAGCAGCAATGAATACGTGCCATAAAAGTGTGCCATGGAACTGGTGGAAGGCATGGCGCTTGTCTCCTTGCTGATGCTTTTGTTTTACCTGGGATGGTATGCTGCGTTCATGCGGTCCTCTGCAACTCAGGGAAAAATGTTAACGAGTTGAAAAATGCACATGAACGTTCGAACAAGTCGGAAAAACAACGAAAAATAAATTAAAAAAAGGCGGACGGAAATTGTGTAAAAGGGGCAGATGATATGAGTATATACTTCTTTATGCTCCTTTTCATTCACACAATTTAATGTCACAGAAAATAAAGAAATCTTTAATTTTATATTCATCCTAAATTAATGAAATACAAACAAAAATCAGCTGGTTTGTCAATTTATGTTAATCATTTGAGCTCTAAACTAAACATGAGTACATTTAGATGTTTACTTCCAGCCATCCTTATCATATGAACAACAGATGTGCAAAAGAAAGAAAAGACACTAGTGTTTAATGTTAGCTAGCTAAAGTGAAAACTGCATGATGTTTAACGTTAGCTTTTGAGAAGGCTGACAACAACTGAGTGTTTAGCTCTATCAAGGGCTGTTAAACACTTTATAATAACTGCAATTTTAATAGCCTTAATAAAGCGTTGGTCATGATGAACAATTAGTTTATAAAGAATTATTCAGGCTTAGTAACTACTTAATTAATATGCTAACCCCTAACTCCTTAATTAAGTAGTTACCATAGCAGGAATCATTCTTAATAAACTATTTGTCAATTAAATTAAGTCTTTGTCATGGTTTATTAAGGCTAATTAAGGTGGCCGACCCTCCACTAGAAAGGTCACATAGACCCTTTAAAAAATATGTTCTGTATCCATAGACAAGGGTAGAGAGCACACCAACACAAAATTTGCAGCAAAGGTAACTTCCACCGTGAAAAAATAAAATTGACCACGCAGATTAATGAGGCTTTTGCTCATCAACCTATCAACTACAGTCGCATTAAACGTAATAAAAAAAATCTAATAAAAAAATCAAATACATTGTAGATGACATTCAAAGATTTCTAATTCTCATTCTAATGTAAGGGAAATTACTGTGCATTTTCAAATCATTATACTTGGGCTTCAGTCCTGATCCAATCTCCAAGCCAATGAACAGCCTATTATTTTTCTGAATGCCATTGACAGTTAATTGTAATCCGGGGTTTCGTTAAGCTTGACTGACAATGCACGATAGCTCTATCTGGCATTGACTCGACAAGCAATATTCACTGCAATCATCGGAACACATTCGACATCCACTCTGTTTAAGCGAGGACTGGAGCCTATTTTCCTGTGGCCGCTTGCACACAGCTCATTATGTAGTCTGACAACAAACCTCAGCATCAATATCCCGTAAATGTCACTTTCCACTCTGCCGCATTTTGTCACAGTAGTTAAGATTGCCACCCTCGGAGCCTAGTCAGCGCCTGCTCTACTCCACGAGGCAGGCCCTTCTCAATTATTTATAAGAGTGTGCACACATGTGGTCCCGCTTTGCATGCGTTAAAGAATCCTCTGCCCCTCACCCTCTTGTCCTTGTTTGTCCAAGATCTTGAGCGCATAGCCATTTTTGGGTCGGTAAGCTTCGGAGGGACGGTTTGCTTTGATTGGTCAATTGAAGTGATGAAATTTAGGAACAAGGACGGTTACAGCGCGAATAAAGTTGAGGTTGTACGGTTCTGCAAAACACCGTAGACATGACAACACTTCTCCAAACAGTGCTTGTCATGCATCGTAAAAACATCACGCGGCGGCGCTGGTCCCACCCCTATGATTAACACAGACAAGATCATGACTCAGCACTTTGCCAAAGGAATCTCGACCAACTTGTATCCAAATTGGCTTTGCTGCAACGTAAACCTGAGATTGTGAAATGTCGGAGTTTCCCTGCAAACAATATCAATGCTGCGACTTAACCCCTTTCTTATTTTGGAGCATGCACGAGTGAATTCCTCTGCTTCCTGTGTGTTCGCTCGCCTAGCTGCATTGCAGGGCTACTACATGTCACTGCGGTTGTGCACAATGGTAGTGAATAAGTCTGTGTGTGTGCTGGGAGTGCGTTGTGTTGTGTTGCGTGCGTCAGCTTTCAACTTTGTGTTCATTCCACAGTAAATTGATCTGGCTGCTCACTAGACTGGATGGAAAAGGGCTCGGGGGCGAGAAGTGCATCAGCAGATGGGAGAGCCCACTGTGTTGCCATCACACGGCATTCCTCCTCGACTGGGCATGCTCAGTAGGACACGCCCCGCAACCCTCCGCCCCTCCCTCCCTCCACCCGGGGCCTGTTTGAACCAGTCACTCTCCGGTTTCTCATCTGACCTTCAAAGCCAGGCAGCGACAGTGTGTAGTCAGGGCGAGGGGAGGGCGGGAGGCTTGTTTTTTCGGCTCTAAAAGCTCTTTGGGTAACAGGGCTGATATGTCACTCATTATTTCCACTCAGTGCGTTTTATCCTGTCAGGGAAGCATGCAACAGCCTACTGCTCGCATGCTGCTGAGCTACAGCCGGGAGACATCACAGTGTTTGGTTTTCAGAGCTTACTTACCTCAATCTGTCACTGTGTCTGAGTGCTATTAACTCCTGACTATATGTGAATAATAAACAAACCGCAATAAAAGGAAATTATACGTGCAAATGCAGTCAGAATTACTAAGCGAACACAAAGTATATTTTGTCTTTAGCCTCAAAAGAAGAGCACCAAATCCATCCACGTGAAGGGATAAAAATGCATCTATCAACAATTTTGGAGAAAGATTATACCACCTTTTTGCCCCTATAAAAAAATGATCCAATACTTAAGTCTAAGTCAAAGGGTTGAAAAAAATAAATCATAACATATAACCTAAACAAAATCTTAGGATGGTTGGTTTATGACCAAGTTTTTGCACCTTAAAAAAAGAAAAGATTGTAAAAGAAAATCACATGAAAAGTTTTGATATGCTGAAAGAATCCTTTGGTTTAGAGCAACAGGACTTTTGTAGGTATTTACAAATAAGGAGTTATTATAGCCAAGAAAGACCATCATAACTCTCTGACCCAAATTTGTATCAAAGCATATAAATCAGAACTTTCAAGGGGAATAATGTCTACATTGTACCAATGCATTGCTAATCTGGACAACTCCTCTACTAAATATATTAAAAACAAATGGGAAAGAGAGGGTAATCTCACTTTAACAGACAAAGAGTGGGAAAGTGTGTGTACATCTCAGTGGAGGACCACAAAATCACATGTTTGGAGGGAATATTGTTGGAAAAATGTGTTGCGTTTCTTCATAACACCGTGCCAAAGTGTGCATTATTCACAAGGAGATTCAAATTGCTAGTGAAACTGTGGCAACCCGGAGCCAAACCCCATCACGTGTTTTGGGACTGTCCTGTCGCTCCGAAATATTGGACTGAAATTAATAATGCACTGCAGACTGTTTTTGACATTGCCGTTCCTCTCAATTTTAGATCTATGTGCTTGGGCCTAAAAACTCCTGCCATGGACACAATAAATGGATACCTTTGGAACTTACTTCTGGCAGCAGGTAAAAAAGCCATGACAAAGAAATGGATGACACAAACCTACAGATTTGACCGACTTTGAACTAAATGGGGCTATTAGTTTAATTTAAATGTGCCGTGAGTTTGTTTATTTTGATGCTTGGTTGATGTCTATTTGTGTACATTTTTATTTCACTCTCTGGTAGTGTTGTGTTCTTTAAAAATCTTAATTTTTTTCTAACAAACTTAAAAACATTGCCTTTAAAAGCAAAACACAACCAGAGCTAACATGTTATATTACTTTGAACCACTTTCTCAGCATAAAATGTACAGTTCCCACGGCCAGTGCTTAAAACCTTATTCAGTGACTATAATACCTATGTACCGTTGAATATGAAGTTTCAAATATATTCGTCTGTCACTGCTGTGTACAGTTGTGTGTCAAGAATGAGTTAATGGCGAGTTAGAGGAAGTGAAACCTTTTCAGTTGCGGCATGCGTTACGTAATCCACATTGTGCAAGTGAAAAGAACAGGAAGACACACAACACGATGATTCCTATTCAACAAAAGTCGCAGCCGCTTCATAGCTTCATTGCTCCAGGATCTAATTACGCTGCCAAGTCATTTACCGTCAAAGGGCTGTACTTTACATAATCGTCAACAAGGAGAGACTCAAAGTACTCCAGCAATAATAAACAAATATTGTTGGCATTCGAGGTGGCAGCCGGCAGTTAATGACTCACTTCATGTTGTGGTGTGTCTTTGTAAACATACCAAACTCAATGCATCACTGTGGGGGCATTATCTGTGAGGGCCGACCATGCACTGAATCAAGAGGCTGGAATCCAAAGGTGGAAAATATTCAAAATATATAGTCATAGTTATGCATACAGCAAATACTCAAGTAAAAGTGGTGAATACTAATGTTGCTGACATCAGTTCAGACCATAACAAACAGAAAATCACACGTGAAAGCAATTTTAATGATGTTTGAATTCTTTAAATAATAGTTTAATTCATGGTATTAATACAGTAAATGACAAGATTCAAGATAGAATAACATTTTAGGCTGAATATACTGCAAAAAAGTAGCACATTTTTGACTCAACTGAGAAAAGTTTTGCTTTACAATCCAAAAGTATAACTTATTTAGAAACTTACTCAAGTACATGAAAATACACTTTATACTATCTACTCCTTAATTAGCCTGAATTAAGCAGGAACAAAGACTTACAAATTGTTTAACCAAGCATAAGTCAGACTTAGTAACTTCGGTGTGAAGTTGGTGTTAGGGTTTTAATTCCTAAGTAATTCCGAAGACAGAATAATTCATATTAATAATTTGTTCATTATGAATTTAAGTCTTTATTCATGCTTTCTTAAGGCTATTCTATTAAAATTATTCTAAAGTGTTATTGCCCAATGAAATGAACAGTGGTGCAAACACAAACGATTCTTCACTATACAGTACTTCACCATTCTTTAAGCCTTCTACACGTTTGCTGTTGGCCTTGTGTCCTTGAGGCTTTGTTTATCGCCCTTTTCTCGGCCCCTAGTTCCTGTTTATGTCGCGTTGAGCCAATCAGCTGTGAAGTCTGTGATCCTCCTCGTGGCTATTTACTGCCCCGTGGTCTGTGTAAAAAGAGGACTGAAAAGGAGCTAAGCCGCGCTCTCGGCTGCTGAGTAAGCAACGCTCGCAAAGCCTCAATCACTTCACTGACCTACATACATCTCCTCCACCCATGACATTTGCTATTATGAGTTCATGGGTGTGTTTATGTACTTGTCCTTTGTGCCAAATTCTATGAAGCATTGAAGAGAGCTCAGAAAATAGTGAATTAGTCATTGTGCGCCAAACTGGAAGAGGAGAAAAAACTATGGCAAGATTAGAATTAGCACTAAATCAGCAAAAAGAGCACAAAACCCATACGAATTTCATTCAAGACTGGACTAAATCTCGACTATACCAGGTCTGAGCAAAGGCAAAGTGAGGACAAACCGATCCACGCTATACCTGGACTAATCTTGGACTAAACATGTCAGTAAATCATCAAGAACAAAGCCAAATCATGTCATAAATAAGCAAACTAACCAAACCAGAACTAAACGTAAGGACTAGGGTACACTTGAGCAAAACTAGGGCTAATCCAAGGGTTACACAACAAATATAACGCCTCAACAGGTATAAAACTATCATTCTCAAGACTCCTGAACTGTCATCGTTACCTATTCTCTCCTTTGAGAACCATATAGCGAGGCACTTGCTTATTTGCTTATTTATCTGGTTTTCTCACAGCGTAGCAGGCTATGTTCGCTGGCATTTTTTGTTGCGTTGCCGAGGGCTGGAATGTGCTGGTTTGTGACTTTTGCAGATAACAAAGCAGCATGAGGTGACTGCGTGTAAACTCGGGATGAGGTCAGGGTCCGCCGACGCAGCAGGCGCCGACATGAGAGGGATTTGGCTTTCGCAACACCTCCCCCTTTCCCTCCCTCGCCTGGGTCATGCCTCTTACTCAGCTGCCATGTTTGCACAAATACAAGTGAAATCCCCTTGCAAACTGTGCTGTTGTCATAAGAACCCCTTTTGACAGAGTGTTGGAGGTATTTGAATGTTTGATTTTGAGGGAAGTCCGTATGTAGTAGATGTAGTAGCAGTTTGTGTAATAAAGCTATAAATAACTATAAACTGTAAATGAACTTTAAAAGGATAATCCCTTAGTGTTTGATAAACCCTTAATTTGAGATATTTTCCTCTAAAACAAGTAAAAATACGAAATGTTGTGCCTGACGTAATACTCTGCAAGTTTCTCTCAACGGCTTCTCACCACTAGATGGAGTCAAGAGCCGCTTTGAATGGATACATTACATTTAGACGTCAATAAAAGTGACAAATCTATTCACTGGGAGCTTTGTTTTTGGTGTTTGAAGATTGCATCGGGAACAGAAACACTTATGCTAATAACTGCACACAATGATAAGAAAGAGACATTCGTAGCCAATAGAATTAGCCCTCGCACCGCACTGTTCTTCCCTTGTTCAGCAGACGTTTATATTTATCTAACTGGCTCATCAAAAGCAGTTGGGGAAGTCGAGGGCCTGTTAGAAACCTGTGTAACACTATTTAAGTTAAACCCTCCCAGCACATGCAGCCTACATGACCAAGTTTGAAAACAACCAAAGCAAAGAAGCACAGTTCCCGGGGCTTAAAAGTTCACAACCTGCCATAAATCTGTTCGAGAGAAAATACAATCGGGGGCATGCGAGTTCACCAGCGACTTTACGTGAGTGCGACTAAAGCCTGATTCAACTCCCAAATACGCCGCGAGTGAAAGCTGCTCGTCAGACAGGACTCATGGGCTTGAATTAGACCCAGGAAGTCATGAGATCTCCAGGTGGCCCGACTTTCCTGGAACGGTTAAGCAGGGATTTTACAATACACTGCCAGCATGATGTTAACCGAGGAGGACACCCTTCTCCTCTTAAAAATACACACCTTTTTCAGTTTCCTTTTTGGCCGGGGCAAAGCAAATGCCACAGAAACCAGAAGCCTGTTATTCTCATTCACGCTGCACCACAAGACTGCGCGTCAGCCATATAAAATCGAAGTAGACAAGCGGGACAGAAATGCTTCGAGAGATTGGGGGGAAATGGAAAACATGAACAGCCACAATGTTGGCTTTAGTCGGGCCTATTTAGCTAATGGTGCTAATAGCCAAATGAACTGGGTGATGTATGAGTGGAACATATTGTGCTGTGTAATTGTGATTGCGTTTAACCTTTGCCTGTTTGAATTTTTTGGATTATGTTTGGTTTGGGGTTGAATTTTTATGAAATGTCAACGCTAAATCTCAGTTTTATCAATCTATGTGTTCTTTGTTGTCTAAAAAAGGGGGGTATTTGAGGGTAATTAGGAGGCTAAATTAAAATTTCATGCCATTTGGCGGTCATGTGGGATGATGTCATGATCATTGATTAACTAGTCACACGAAACTGCCTCTCCTGAGAGCAGTCTACAGTAAGACCCTAAAGAAAGATATGATCTCACCCTTTTCCATTTCATATTTTAGGTTTATCCAAAATATTATAGATTTTAAAAGGATGTGTTCAATTTGCATGTACAATTTTGAAATGGTGACATGATTTTTATGAGTTTGAATGTCTGAACCAAAGATTGAATTAAATAAACCAGAGTAATTGAAACAAGTGATCAATAAACTATAGATTTAACTATGATTCTTCATCGCGTGGGATTCTAAGCTAATCATAAACGTACTGTTTTTAAATTGGCTCTCAAAATGCATCTTTTTCCCTCCGCTTTTAACTGGATTGCTGTATTTTTCCACTGTAGTTTTCAAACGATCTTGTACATATGCAGTCGCTGAAGTCATTGAGGTTGTTGTTTTTATCACCACGTACGTGCAAGCCCTTTAAAGTTTTTTAAAGTGCTGTTCATATTATTACACTTTAGATTGGATTTGAGTGGTCCTTTTATTGAAGCTTTTGTAAACCAGACGATACATTGAATATGCAGCCGAAAACTAAATAGATACGATATGGTAGAACATTATGAAAAATATATCTTTTTAAATATGTTTTAATATTGTAGCACGAGTTCAGACAATAAGGAAAATGTGCACGCAATTAATATTTAGATACAAGAAATTTCAATTTTAACAAAATAAGATTAGAAGCTAATTTAAAAGAATGTTGTTTTGAAGATATGCAAAATCTGAATATTGAGTATATTGTAGGAAAACATGCTATGAAAAGAGTTGATTAAAACTACAAAGTCATTATTATTATTATGAATTATTAATAAATGAAAAAAGTTATGTTTTAAACTTTCAAATAAAGGTACATTGGTGATTTTTCTGAACTTTTTCTATTAGTTTTATAGACATTTCCCATTTGCCTGATAATTAAACCTCAATTAATGTGTTTGAAGACATGTTTTGGATTGACATAATATTGTCTGAATATTGTCATGAGATACACTAAAAACAGTAGAGATATTCTTTTTTTTGTCAGCATTGCCCAGCCGTAGGTAACATAATGAATCATTAAAACGATCAGTGGCAGAAAACAGTGCAAATATAGGCCATAGTTCACACATGTCCGTCTCCAGCGCCATTCCCAGTGCCTACTCTATTGCAGAATTACACTATTGGCCTTGTGTGTTGCCTCCCCACACTTTTTCCAGAGTTTATCAAAGGAAAGTCCTGGGCCCTAACTCTATCCAGGTGCGGCGGCGTGTAATGAGTCGCAGTGCAGTCACAATAGCCCAAAGCTGTTGCCAGGGTTTCATGTGTGTTTGGAGTGCGTGTGGTTTTTGGAGGTCACCGGGTGCACGGCTCCGAGCTGAATGTCATGTGGAGCAGATCTCTTGCTCTGTGCGGCTGGTGCCCAGGGTTCAGCAGGAGTTCAGCACATTATTCATGCATTTGTGTTGAGCAGAAACACCTCTCTCTCTCGCGCTCGCTCGCTCGCTCGCGCTCCTCTGGCTGCTCTGTGCATGTATGTTTTCTATCACCATCCCACTTCCATTTTGAGCCGCGGAGAGGCCGTGCTGACAGCTACAGTGAGGGCAGGCTGCTGGAAACGAGGGGGAGGGGCTTGCAAAGAGGCTTGAGTCTGTGATGGGTGGGCTCAAGCTTCTTATTCCTATTAGAGGAAAGTCTTACTGTATTCACTACTGCTGCTACCACTGTGGATACATTTACTACAACTACTACTACAACAACAACTACTACTACATTTACTAATTCTACTACTACTTCAACAACAGCAACAACTACTACTACTACTAATTCTACTACTACTCCTCCTCCTCCTTTACTACTACTACTACTACTGCTACTACTACTACAAATACAGCTACAACTATAACTATAACTACAACTACTACAACGACGACAACAACAACAACAGCAACAACAACAACAAATACTACTGCTGTTACTACTGCTACTACTACAACAACAAGTACTACTACATTTACTAATTCTACTACTACTTCAACAACAGCAACAACTACTACTACTACTACTACTAATTCTACTACTACCCTCCTCCTCCTTACTACTACTACTACTGCTGAAAATACAGCTACAACTATAACTATAAACAACTACTAAAACGAACGACAACAAAACAACAACAAACAAATACTAATTGCTGTTACTACTACTACTATACCTACAAAAGAGTTATTCTACTGTATTGCACAATTTCATGAAGTATTGAAGTTGAGAGTCTAAGGGTTAACTCTAAGGTTTTTCAGTATTCTTAAACAAAGTGTTAGCTCACTAGGGGACATCAAGTATATTTATCTATACTTTATTATGAATTGTTATCTATTTCAAGTACAGTAATTTCAACATGCTTATCTTTTGCTGCTGCTATACTACTGCAGTTGTTAATGTTCACTTAACACCGTTATGAAAGTCTGTAACATTTTGTACAACTTCATAAGATGGAACAGATGAAACTAATTGGATTACTTAAGAGTGATTCAGGCTTAGTAAACATGTCATACATGACCCTGACCGTTAAATCTAAGAGTAGTTAACTTAATTGAATCAACTCTTAATAAGCATTAATGGAATTAAGTCTTGTTCATGCTTAGCTAAAGTCTATGAATAATGTGTACTGAAAAGTCTTGTTGATTTCTCACTACACAACTGCTGCTTGCTGCCATAACCGTTGTATATCTTTGTGTCTACTTAAGCAAACGTTATATACGAAATTGCATTACACGTTTGTTTTGCATCGGTTGAAAATAACCTGCTAGTCAAGTGGAAGGATAAATAATAAACTTGCTGCAAAGCGGTGCCGAGGCGGTTAAAGTTAAAAGTTTCTCCCTTTTGGCAGCCCATAAGTGTGTGTTTGTGTGCGCTTAATGTTTAACCCTTTTTGTCAACAGTTGCATGCGGGTGTTACAACAGCATTCCTGTGAGGCCCAGTCTTGTGACAGGGCTTTCGTAATGGCTGCTGCATGGCTCAGAGGCGTCTTTGTGTTTTTCTTTCCCTGCAGCTCGACTTGTTGCTGAACGAGTTTCTTGTTTCTGCCTGTTGTGTGTAAATGAGCTCAGAGGAACAGTGCTAATGCAGGTCAACAGCCAGCCATACAGCTCTCCTCCCAAAGTAAATGGTTGGAGGCCATGTACCTATTTTGTTTAGAAAGCGCTTCAATTGAGACCGTTGAATTGGATTCGAATAGTTTTTTAATCGGGTTAGGTCTAATTTCTTATGTGATGAAAAATATTCTACTAGTTTACGGACATTTCTGACTGGTCACACAAGCTTGAACTAAATATGTCAATGGGTACAATTTTCTTATAAATTGGTATTTAAGAACCATCTTGAAACAATGAATATAATGCCAGACCATCAGGTAAATTAATTATAACTCATGAAACTACTGAGATGAAGATTATTTTAATACCTCTAGGTATTCATCTTTGAGGTGTAAGAGAGAGGATTTTGTGTTTTGCCCCATAGTATGTCATAAAAAGCAGAAGTTTGCGGAACCCTGCAGCTTTGTCTTGTGCTAGCATGATCAAAATGTGTTAAAAGTCACAATAGGCTAATCCTCCAGGTTGGTAGTCCTGACTAAACGCTGCCCTGCTCTTGACAGGTTGAAGGATCTGTCAAATGCAGAGGAGAATAAGATTTTTCCCTGGGGTGACAATAAAATTAACTTAACCTTTCTGTAATCAGATGCACACTATACATTTTTATACCAAAACAAGGAAGAAAGCGCTGTGAGCTGTTGAGATTTCCAAGCGGACAACATCCACTTTAAAGCCTTAATGAATGCGCGTGAAGAATGAGGATTTCACTTAACTTAACTTCTAAACTAATTCCCTCCGTCATTGTTAACATACGGGGCCTTAACGCAGCAGCAGACTACCCGAGAGCGTTGCGTACGAACTGAACTTTGCTTCCTCTGTTGTCGAGCAGTTTCTGATTAGAGCGATTGGATCATGTGAAAAGGCCACCGCGTGTTACTATCTCAGGAAGGAAGACAGGCACAAACTGTGAACATGCGTCAGATGAGTGAAGTGGATACGAGCCGCAGCGCTGGGGGAGGGCGACGCGTCCTTCAGAGCAGCCCGGGGTGGATCCAGAACTGTCAGTCAGGGTGAAACCATTTCCTCTTCAAGGCTGTCTGGCTCCACCCTTCTATATTGTGTGGCAGCGCGGTGGAGGTGAACTTTATCCCTTTTTGTTGAGCGAGAGAGAGAGAGAGAGCATTCAAATGATTGGCATAGACTAAGGTCAGATTACACGTGTGTATGTTGCACAATGTAGATGCCATCTCTAAACACGAGGAGGGGACAAGACATTCTCAAGCTTTCAGAGGCTAAAAGAGACTGAAACTGACTCTGGCCAAACCCGACCACAGACTGTAAAAAGGCCTGCGTTTGTGTAGTGTTTAATTACACCTGTGTCCAGACCTGGTTTAGATCCACTTAAGGCATGGTTTGGACCGCGTTTTACACTCGCACAAACACAATGAGACTATGACTAAACCAAGAACTAAACATGGACAAAGGTGAAGAGCTAAACAAGGACTAGAACAGGACCAAATCAAGTCGACATCAGAATTAAACTGGCCTGTGGACATGTCCTGAGACTTAGACAAACTGTATTGATCCACAAGGGAAATTACTTGGACAATATAATGATAAAGAGCAAGAAATAATAACGGTAATACAATAAAAAATTCAAAATGATTAAAGTAGCCGGGTTTAGTTTAGTTTAGTTTAGGTCTCTGCATGGTTTAGACCTGGTTTAGTCTTGGTTTAGCTCTGGTTTATCTTAAATTTAGTCCTAGCTTAGCTTTAGTTTTATCCTCTCTACCAACTGTAAAATTACGGGAATTTTGTAATCTGATACCAGCCGTGTCCAGATCTGGCTAGTCCTGGTTTGGTTCAAGTTTAGGCATGGTTTATTTCTGGTTTAGACTTGGCTTTGTAGTTTTGGTTTAGACCTGGTTTCGCCTTGGTTTACTGTGAGTTCAGCCTTTGACTTTTACAACTATCTTGTCTGCAGATTGTAAAAAGGACTCAATTTGTATTTTATATCAGTCAGATAAAACCAATGGCCATCAAGTTTACGTCCTTGTTCGGACCTGATTTAGCCCTGGCTCAGTTCAAGTCTTTGTTGAGCTTGTGCTTTCAGATGCTAAAAGACTGTAACTATCCCATCCGCTGACAGTAAAACGGCCTGAATTAGTGCGGTGTTGCGTTTCCATCTGCTCTGATAAGATCGACTCGCCCAGTCCATGTGCCCTTTGGACCGTCCGCCTCAGCAAACACATGGTGCGAGGCGGCTCTATATCAGCAATGTGCCGCAGTCGTTACAAATTTGCACAACACAAACAGGCGCTTCGTATCACCTCAGGCTTATCGGGTTCCTTCAAGGGCAGTGAACTTTCCCACCAAACTCCCTGTGCTCGGAGTCAGTCCACGGGGACCGAGGCTCGCCCATTCACCCAGCAGCTTCCCACACTGTCACTGTAGCTCTTAGTGACAGGTGCGAGCGCAAATCGTCCAACGAGAGCAAACATTTCAGAGGGTCTTTTTAAAAAATTATTAGTTGTACACCAATTTTCGTCGTGGCTTATTTATTTTGTCGGATGTCAAAGGAACAGATGTAACTTTTCTGGTCGAGTGCCTGCCACTTGCTTGTCTCCATGGAGATGTTATCGCGTTGCCAAGAATGTGGTATTAAACTTAACCATCTCCACGGTGACAAGCAAGTCAAGTTATAGGTCACATCTGTGGAGAGGTGAGCTCGAGATTTGTGGAAAATGAGCAATAAAAACACCTGTAATTAAAAAAATGCAAATGTTGAACATCCCAGGCATGTAATGAAATCTCCATGGAGACAAGCATTACAAAGTTACACAGTGCACATTTAAGTCCTGGTTTTAGTTGGTTCAGACAGTTTTACATTTTAAACTTTTAGACTTTACTTATACTCTACTCTAAAAATACTCACAAATACAAATACTGGTTTAATTGTTATCTTTTATTTGGATTATTTGGATTATTACTGCAGTAGCTCTTTTTTAGGGGCGATTGCCATTGTGTTTTTAGGCAAGACACTTCACGCACAAGGCCTAGTAAGTGCTGAGTACATGAACGCAGAAGTCTCTTACATGTGGCCTGGTGTATGGAGTGGATGAATAATGGCAGTGTAGCGCGTTAAGAGGCTTTGTCACTTGCAAAGCGCGTTACAAGTGTAAGGCATTATTACTGCTCAGCGTCCTGGAGGCCATGACTAAACTAACCACTATTTGCTTTCACTGTGATCTCATCGGTCACAGCAGTTTGTGGAGCAACGGGTTTGTCAGAGAAATGTCATGTGTAATGTTCTGTCATCGCTCAGTACTGATGTGTGTTTTAATGTGGGCCATTTATTTACCAAGTGGCACAAATGATGTAAACACAATGACTTTGCATTAACTACCTAAATGACTAAATATGGAGGTTTAATCTTTGCAATATTTGATGGTATTGAATTAGGTCTCTCTTTTTGTCCCTTGCTGCTGTTCAGTTTTAAATGTGTTTAATGGGTGCGTTTAGTGTCACACGAGCCACCTCTAGTGCACCTTTATTGACCCAAACCATGCCATTTTTTACCTCACTTTCCACAGACATATTCCAAACTGGGAGCCACCCTCTTCAGCAAAGTAAGTAAGATTTAATTATTTATCTTGTTTAGGTTACTGAGAACATTTGGTTCCGTCCTTGCTGCTGTTTCAACCGATGATGCGTGCTATATGACCTACAGTAATATCCAGTTAACTCCGTCTGACCTTGGCTTCACACACACACGCTTGTCCTTGTCTGTCGAACTCTATTTTCTATTCCAGCTCTTCGCAGTGGGCTGTTTACTGAGCTGCAGCTTTGAAGGGGGAGCGCGAGGTGAAGCCTGTGCCCAGATGCCAAAAGGACAAGGGCGCACCACGGACTATTATAGAGCAGAGACTGAGGAGGAATGCTTGACTACTGCCCTGCAATCTGACTCTCTGAATCAGGAACAGAAGGCTTATATGTTGATGCATCACACTGAGAACGCTTTTAGTCCGGGTTTAGACCTGCCTGCCTTTTCATATTCCCACTTTAGTCTTCACTTAGTCTAAATTTACATGGTTCAGGCCTAGTTTTAGACTTAAGGTAACTTAGTTTAGAGCCTCGTTTTGCCTTTGTACGAATAAAGTCCTTGTTTGGTTTTGGGTCTGGTTTCAGCTAAAGTTTTGGTTTAGTTCTTCTTAAGGAATGGCATAGTTTTAGGTTTCATTCAGTCTTCAGTCCTGTTTGAGCACAATAAAGTCCAGATTTAGAATTGGTTTGGTCCTAATTACGGATTTAGTCTCAGTTTGGTTTAAATTTTGCGCCCTTAGTCCAGTTTTAGAAATAGTTTATTCCTGTCTCTCCCTCGGTTTTAGTTCTGGTTTAGTTCTGGTTTGGTCCATGTTTGAGCCCCGTTCTGTCATGATTTAGACTTGGTTTGGTCCCGTTTTATTCTTGGTCCTGTACAGGATTAGTCCCAGTTCAGTCTAACTTTTGATGTGGCACTGTATGTGTGCAAGTGAGAACGCACGATACAGTCCTGGTTTTGTCCTGGTTTAGTCTTAGTTTAGTTTTGATTTAGTCCCGTGTTTGGTCATTTTAGTCATGTTTTTCTTGGTTTTGCCCTAGTTTAGTCTTTGTTTTGTCTTCTTAGTTTTATGTTAGTCCTGGTTTGGTCTTTTAGTCATGTTTTTCTTGGTTTATTCTTGGTTTAATCCCGGGAGGCCAGGCTGCAGAACCACAGTTGGATAATGAATGCCACACAGTCGTGACAACTTGCACTTTTATGGCGAGGAGAGAGCGTTCGGACACTCGCGCACTTCGCCCAAACATCCTCCATAAACCAGACAATCAAAGAGACACCAGCCAAACATCTTCACAACAAACCTCAAGCTCCGATTCATCACAGACTCCAGAAAAGGACAGTCGCTGTGTGTTTACAGCAAGATTGCGGGAAAACTGAAATTCCCTTTCCAAAAGTAACCGCGGGATCAGTAAACAGGGCATTGCTCCTTGATTTATTCAGCCACAGAATGAGACACAGCTATCTTCTTTCATCTGAACGATCTGTGCTGAGGTTTGGTAATTATGTTAGTTATTGGTGTGGACCACTTTTAAATGTATCTTTCCTACTTTCAGTCCTGCTTGACTTGTTTTTTATCGTTTGTGAACATACGCTGCTGGGCGTTTTCGATAATATTGTGAAAGTTGTTTCGAAAAATATGCTACATTTGAATATTGAGTTTATTGTTTATCGTAAAAATGCGACAAAAAGAGCTGATTAAAGGTGAAACATGAATAAAAGTTTTGTTGTAAACTTTCAAATAAGGGCTTAAGGTGATATTTCTTGACTTTTTTGATTAATTTCACATTTGTCTGATAATTAACTTCTACATTTACAAAGCTGTTTTGTTTTGTTTGTTTAATTGTTTGTTTGTTTTACCATTTCTTTTTTGTCACTATTGCCCAGCTCTAATCCCAAGGAAACAAGTATTCAGTCCTGAAATAAATAAACACAACACAATCAAAACAGTTTCAAACACAGTTTCAAAACAGTTTATTGGGATCAAAACTATATTACTGACAAATACTTAAATACTGTCAGTTAGAATATGGAGATTTGTATGTGTATATTCTTTTGTTTAGGCTTACTTCAGGGGTCAACTCACAGCATTTACAAATATTAAAGTAGTAATGACAAGTAAACCTGTTTTTGTTTTATTGAGGATACTGTAGTCTGTATATCTGCTATATATTAACTTTTACATTTTATTGTTTATTTTAACATATACTAGACTTAAAATCTATCTATAGTGTATAAATTACGCAAAAAATACCAAAATACTCCAAAAGCCCAAATGAATTACCCAATACTTCGTTTCACTTCACTTCAGACATTCAACTGAAGAGATCAAATAACGCTGCTGCGGCTGGAGAGCGCTGAACGCGACTTCTTTCTACATTTGCTCTTTGTAAACAACACAGAGCCAATTACATGAGTGAAACTAGGATCAAAATGGCCATAAGTAGCTTTTTCTTGTTCTGTGCAAGGCCAGCAAATCAATATCAACGTAAAACGTCCACAACATTACAGATTACAGGCCTATTGCCGTTTGCTTTCAAGGAAAACGTTACTGGAAACCAAGCTTTGATCTCATCTCTGATCTAAAATAAGCCCTTGTAAATATTCATACCCACATGTATTTTTATGTTTTATTTATCACTTTACTCTATGCAAGCGAACGGGAGCAGAAGTAATGATGAAACAGATGCAAATGTGCAGTCACATATGACTTTCCTGTTTCAACTTGAGTCTAGTCTTGGTTTAATCGCGTACTGGTCTGGACCTGGAATAGTTTGCGATAATATTTGTGTGAATTCATGAGAGAGAGGGGCGGAGCTTAACTGAGACTGAGTCAGACCAAAAATAGTGAGCGTCGTCGATAAATAAGGCGGCTTTGGGGAGTTATATTTTGGCCCAGGGTTAAGGTTACATAACACTTGACATACTCCTCATTCTTCTCTGGCCTCAGCTTTAAAAATATGACCTTTTGACATTAATTGATGCTGGGAAAAAGAGGCTGCGTCCAAATTTAACCATGTCTTTAGCCGTTCACATGTACTCCTCTCACAGTAATGTATTTAACATGATTTAATGGTTTGAGGGCAGCTGCTCTCACATAATCTGATTGAAAGAGCCACTTTTAGCATTAGCTTGATTCCAATCTGGTTTTGAATCTTGCTTCAAGGAGCAAAACATTATAGTACTGCTTTGGGCTAAACCTCATTTAGTAAGTTATTTAGTCACAGAATGAATCGAAATAAATATAATCTATATTATGCATAGAAAACAACTTGACAAGCTGTATACTGGCTTTCCCATAGTCAGCTTTTGCACAATTATCCATTACCGCTAAACTATTTTGATATTTACATTTTGTTTTAAGGCCTATTTTTGAATCATTATCAAATCTTTCATATTCTTGATCCTTTTGTACTACAGTTGTAGATTGCGAGACTTAAAAGATTAAAGAAAACTCTGTTCAATTTACTTCTGTATGGCCCAGTATCGGAACAGCAGTTATTTTGTCTTATTAAAAGAAATAAAAAGGGCTTTCAATATCTATTTCTTCAATTTAAGCAATGCAGACTTCAAATCATTGACAGCATTTACATGTGATCAATTGCGCAGCCCTTTTGAGTCCTGTCCACCGTTGTGCTAAGCGACCATTCTTCTTTCCCACCATTTGTCGGGCCACTTTTGCACGCCTAAATGTCTCTCGCATTTGCATGAGTATTACCACAGGTGTAACACAAAACAAACAGAAACTGGAAAGTCCTGGGAGTGGCTCGACAACAGCTGACTGACGTTATGTGAATATTCAGTCTCCGGCTTCTGTCACAGAGAAATGAGCGCTCCGCAAAGTTCAGTATGCTAAACAAAGCGTGAGTCAGGCATCAGGCTGCCTTTTAAGGACACGCAGCCAGGATACACTTACATGTGCGTGCAACGGGCCCAATGCAGCTGCAAGTGGTGTGACGAGACCATAATTGGGATATTGGATAAGATGCAAAGATAATGCAAGACTTTAAATGATTAAACATGCATCTAACTTCATTTTAGCAGCCATGACTCCTTATGTAATTGCTCAGCATTCTTTATAGGGATTGACGTTTTCCATTGAATCCTTATAACTATAGAAATATATATTTTGTTTTAATCAATTCAAAGAGCTCCTGCAAATCCAGGATCAGTTTTGTTTAGCGGAGCATGTGACTGAAGCGACCTTATCTGCACTCTTCATTTTTAAAGTACATTTTACAATGATTGCTCTGTTTGTATTCTGATTTTAATGCATCTTTTCCTCTTGTGTAAAGCACTTCGAATTGCTTTGTGTACAAATTGTGCTCTACAAATAAACTTGCCCCTTTTGTCTGATACATTATAATTAGTTTTAATCTTGAATTTGAATCCATCTTGGATGGAGGAGAATGAAGATTACTCAAATTTGCATGAATCGATACATTTACCCACAACCTCGAGTGGGTAAATGCAAAGGGCAAACAATTATAAGGTTAAAAGCTGTCAAATGTTGATTTTGCATTGCTCTCCATTAATAAATGTTGCACAATAGAAACTACATTGATTTATTGTTCAAAAAATATACGATAAAACTAAATATTTTTGGAGCTCAATATCTACTGTGTGTACTTTTTGAGGTTTTTAGTTTAGTGGTATGATCAGATTCGACCTGTAGCAGTAGAAAGAGTAATTTATAAGAATACATTCTTATGTGTTTCATTCTGGTATTTATTTGTTGCCATGTTTTAAACAATATTGTGTCATTTAGAAACGTTTTTACTAGGATTATCTGGCTTTTGGGTTATTCTGTCAGTGACGTAAAGCAGTTTCAATAATATAGTTTTAGCAATATCTATATATATATATTTTAGTTATGGTGACAGAACATCAATGCCACAAGGTAAAGTCCATTGTGACCTCACTTTCAAAGAATCCTGAGTTCAATTTGTGGAACTAAACTATATTCTGCATGTTTTTGCCATAAAACATAATACTGTAGTTGTTCTTAAAGCACTTGAAAGAATATACGTATACACTTCACACGTCAGCTATTTATAACAGCTGAATCCTTACTTCCTTATAACCGCATTTTAAGCCACTGTGAAAGAATACGATAAACACGACATGCAAAACAAAACTCAAAGACACAAATTGCAGATTGCTGTAAGTTTTGCATGTGGTCTGCATATAATTGTGTTCTCTAAATGTGTAGCTCCAAGTGATACATATCGGATTCGTCTTTAGCCCAGTGTGTCTTTATGGCCCAGATGAAAACAAGGCCAGTGCGTGGTGGTTAATTCTTTACTTGTATAATCTCTGACATGGAGTGTAAGTGCTCTGAATGTCCTTTAGCCTGAGGCACGCGGCTGCTGGCTGTGCAGTTTTACCGGTTCACTGGGGTCAAAACATGTGCTGACTTCTGAAAAGATTGTTATTTACATCAGAGTTTAGCTATGACTCAGAACATATGGGGGTTTCCATTGGGCAGGAAGTGATGCCGCTCTCACAATGTTTAATTCCTTGCCCTATTTTTATTGCCAAGTTTGAATCAACCACCGCAGAAATAAACGCACATGAACATGAATGGAAATCCAGACATAGTGCACATTTTGAAAGGGACATTTTCAGTCTCGACAACTCTCAGCTTCACTTATTAGTCGTATGTGGTACTTTTAAAGGTTCTACTTTTGTATTTTATTGTTGTGATAAAGACATATTTTGACTCGAGTTCATCTTGAACTGTGTTTTTCTTATCATGCCAAAAAAGCTACATTATTTACCTGACATGTTGAATTTTCCAAATATATATATAAATTCAATAATTTCTTTTCTATAAAATACTCTGAACAGGTTTGTTTGTTTAGTATTTAGTAAGTATTAACATTCAAGTGAAGATGACAAATATAAAGCAATTGTTTATCTATGTATTTGTGTCTTTTTGTGGCATGATACAATTATCAACATGTTACTTTTACTATTTTGTGTTAAGGAAATACCTCCATTATGCAGTAGCAGTACACATGACTGGCTGCGCTCACATTAAGTGGAAGGATGTGTTACCGTCTTGTTTTTTTCTGCACACATGTGGCACATCTGGGGCCAAGCCTGACTCATTACTCACTCCTTTATGTTCCATTCTCCGCAGCCATGGCAACTGCAGCGTGTTTTCGCCGGAAAGCTTTTGAAGGCGATGGAAAAAGAGAGAGAGAAAGAGAGAGAGAGAGGGGGAAGAGTGCTTAGGGAGCGAGGAGAGGAGGGAGGGAGCAGGCTCTCAGTAGTTGGCCTACATCCAGTGTAATCATGCCATGGAGCCGAAATGAGGCCTTTGGCTGCACACCAGGTTTCTGAGAACAAAGATGTGAGCTTCTAATGTTGGCGGTGGGGCCTGCTTGGCATCCACGGCCATTTCCCAGCAGCCCTTGCCTTGGCAGATTGCCAGTCCCCCCCCCACGCCTCCCTCCTCACCCCTCCCCTCGCTCTTGGGAGTGCAAAGAGGATCAGAATAAAGAGAGAGACTTGTTTTTCTCTGGCCTCCTGCTCTGGTCCAATGACATCACCTCTGCGGCCCCCGGATTCCAGCCGCCCGGAGCATTTTTCCACTTTCGGACCGTCCATTTTATTTGGATTCCTCCATTTTAGAGCGTTTCATCACAGTCAGCTACTGTACTTTGTTATTCTGTGAAAGCATAGCACATGTCAGGATCTCAGGAGGACACGGGGCCAATAAAGTACAATCTGTATAATTATGCTGTCATTTTCTATATAAACAGACAGTCTACGTCTTTATATTGATACATTTCCTGTTTAGGGCTATATATACTAACATTTTGCCACAATAATGCATGTATTTTTATTACACACATTCATACTGACGGATGAAAGGGTGAATTTTGTGCAAGTTTGTCTCAGAATCATGGTCAATAATGGTAGATATTAGCCATAAATCCTTTTCTAAAGCATTTCATCATGATCTTTTCGTCGCTAACACTATAAATTACCACTAATTGTTATATATATCACGATTACATAACATTCAATTGCCTATTCCTTTGACTCTTCATCCCATACATTGCAATTCTGAAATAACTTCTGTGTTCTGTTTAAAAATACCAGGCTTACATCATGCCATTACATAAATTTGATTGCTGGCTCGCTCATCGTCTGGACCATCCGTCATTGCTCACTTTCTGTGTCACCGCGATTGATATTACTGTCAGACTGCTCCGCATTTTATCAGCGTGCTAATCCTCGCTAGTGCAAACCAGTGGCTAAAAATAAAACGCGTCAGATTTGTTCAGGCGGCAAAGGACAGTCGGGGTTCTGTGTTGATTTTGTCTGCAGCCGAGTCCAAAGCAAGTTCAGTTTTATTCGTGAACCTGAATGTTCCTCCTCTGTTTTTCTTCACTGTACCACAAAAAAATGGAACCTATCACGCAGTTAAAATGACTTAAACTCAAATTATTCACGTTGTTTTCAGCTGTAGTTTGGCAAATGTTTAGTGGATTCACGCGTTTATTATCCTATTACAGGTTTATTATATGAATTTTAATATATTTTTTACTATATGGGCTGATTATTCAACGTGAAACAAATACAATAAAGATGTGAAAACAAGAAAATGAAAACCCACAAACTAAATAAATTAAGACAAAAAAACTTTTAATTATTACTCATTTGGATATTCCCTTTTGTAGTGTGACTTTAAAGTGCAACTGTGTCATCAGGGACCTCCCATAAGCTAATTTTTCATGTAATTCATGGCAGAAAAGAACCAAAATAAAGAGCCGTGGGAGAAAGCTATGGAGAGAATTTGTAATGATTTGCTTTCATGAATAAAACATGCCCAATATAAAATTCAACAGACTCGAAAGTGACACAACAAAATCACGTCACTGCCACTGTCTACCAGTCTGTCAGCATCATAGTTCGGGTATTCCCCTGGATGACATCTATCACTCATTCTTCATGTATCTACTTCACATCTCAATTTAAGCTCAAGTGAAAGAAAAAAAAGTAGGTTTGGCGGTTTCTTTAATGCAACATCCTTTGGCATTTTTCGCAGCGCATTTGATATTTTCCTTAAGTTGATTACATTTATTTAAAAGTGCTTTGTGTCACTTTTCTGCTCTTGTCTAGTCTCTGTGTTATTGTTTTTCCTGTTCGACATCATGCCATTTGACACATCTATTTCGCGTTTATTTAAACTTCAAGTGTTTTTAGTGCTCAAAATACCTTGACAAACATGCATTCTTATTACAGTATGAACGGCCTCGTGGCAGCACCTGCTTATCTCCGTGAAGATAAAAAAAGGTTTCATGTTTAAAGTTTAATACTGTGGAACAGTCTGGGCAAGAAAAGTTCCAAAGTGCAAGTTTATGCTCGATTTATCTTGGGCTGTTAATCAACTAAAGAAATTCTGACACAAACTGCTCTCACAAAACCACAACCGTGCAGGAGTTCATATTAAATCACCTATTTATACATAAAAGTACAAGGAAGCAATGCATTTGTATGTAAAAAGACATATTAAACTCATGATTCACTTCAGCAAACTCACTCCGTGTCCTCTCCTTTTTTCTGTAAATCCTTATCCAAATAAAATAACGAGTCGACAATTAGAACTTTTGGTCGACTCAAACGCCACTGAGCGATTAATCAACTCAACGACTCCAGATATTTCATAGTACAACATATCTTACCACACTTAGAAGGGACTAAACTTTATTCCACATTTTCGAGTTGACAATAAACTGGATCTTACGCTGAAGTTATGGTGGAAAACATCGTAGAAGTCAACTTGCCCCTGGACAGACTACGAGGCTGGATACGTGCCTGCTCCGTGTCTTTCAAAGCCGCTGCAGGACTTTGCGAAATCGCTGTATCTTTCCCATTATAGAATCAGGTCATTTAGGATTTAATTGAATCTCAGCGGGACCCCTCTTGCATAATCAGGCGTAGCTGTTTGCAAGCACAAACATTAACTCGGTGCAAAGGCAGAGGATCAAAGCGCATCGCCGACCGTTTCCCACCGATCCTGAAGGAAAGACTTTTGTTTATTTTGCCCCCACACAGCAGTCATTTCCTAACTGTGTCATAAAGCCTAAAACCACACTTCCTGGTGTTGTTCAGTCTGCAGCAAGGGCAGAAAAAAAGTGAAGCATGATGGGAAACCGTGTGTTGACAATGTGGTGGGTAGTCGACGCGTGACGCTGGTACGAAGTCTCCAGAGAATATGTTGTTTACAGTATCATTGTTCGACTGTTGTACTAAGTAAATCATTATACTATATTATACCGTATACGGGACGGTATGTGCATTTTCTAATGATTTACAAATAAAATACTAGGGTTTTTTTTCTTTGAGGATGCTTCTCAGTCACGTTGTGCAGGGATTTGGGGAGAAAGAACAATTATCAAGGCAAAACAAGTAGCAAATAAGCAAAACAAGGTCCATATACAAGGACAGGGATTTGAATTGAACTTTGTTTTTGCTACTCTTTAGTTATTTATATTATTTGAAGCATGAAAGGACCAAAAATAATCTATTCATGAACTCAAGGCTGTGAGAAGTGCTGCTAATTCCACAGACAGTGCATTTTAATACCACAGTCTACCTTATTACCGGTTATCGTCCCATCCCTCTTTTATGTAGTCCTGTAATGCACAGAATTTGACTTATCTTTATTACCAGTATATTTATTGCTTTGACAAAGTGGCCTTGCGAACATGTCGGCCTTGCAAGAGAGACAGGCGATTGTAAAACGACTAGAGCCTAAAGCAAAACACCAAAGTCGTATTAAAATGTAGAATCTCAAAGGATAACTAATAGTATAACGAATATTCAAATGTTCACAATGCGAATTGCAAAGGAAATGTCTTCACTATGGCCGTGTTTTAGGTGTACATCGGTAGTTTGTTTATTTGGATGAATAGCTCCACTTCTTGGGAGTCCACAACTTAAAAACACAGGTGACATTGCAATGTTTCACTGTATTCGTGTTCTTCTTCTTCAAAAAAAGGCGATGAATTAGCAGCTGTCGGCTAATAGAACATTTCCCGTGAACAAAACCATGTCTGTGCAAGTGCAAAATCCTGTTACGCTACCCTGCAATTACTCGCCCTGGCAGCCTGCAAACCCACTGACTAACTAACATTGTATTTTGTTTTTATGGGCGGCCCTTTGAAGAGAATACACCCCATGCCTGAGTGAGCCATCGCGGCCGCAGGCACTCATCCAAATGGCCCCATGTCCCGGAGAGATGGGTGAGGCGGGCGCTGGTATACGTGACTAAACAACCTCTCGCTTCCTCTTCCCAACGTCACATGGACTTGCACAAACATATCCTGCTTTGTGTCTGCTGGTTACAGACGCATTGCCTCACCCACAGCCCCCACGGCGAGAGTGAGAGTGAGAGTGAGAGAGAGAGAGAGCTGCCTGCGATCAGTTGGAATGAAACCAGAATATCAACAATACTTTACAGGGACACGCTTCCTTTTAACGTTTTGCCATGTGAAAATATAACTCTCTCAATTCAGTGCTGTGCTGTATAAAAGCTTGTTGTTTTTTTTTTTTTAAATGCTCCATCACATTACCCATTTTTAGTCCTGGTTTAGTTCTCCTTTTGACCTTGTTTAGTCCAGGTTTCGACATGGTATAGTCATGTTTTAGTGCTGAGAGGAATGCTGTGTTGATAAATTAATTAGATTTGATTATGTTTTGGCTGTGTGTGTGTGTGTGTGTGTCTGTTCCATTATGTCAGAGTACAAAGGCAGAGCTATTACCACTTATATTTGTACACATATGCACTGCCCTTATCTCTGTGTTGGTTTAATATTCAACAAAACGTGTCTCAATGGCTGATTCACTGCGCTGTAATTTGATTTAGTGGTGCCAGATTTGGATGACTGGCTACGCAGCAGTGCACAAGAATAAAATGTGGGCAGAGCTATACTAGTCATGCTGCTGCTGTAACCTCGATCCATTCAAGTTTACAACACTGGGCTGGAAATCCCCACCTCATGACAAGGCTTCCTGGTTACTGGCTAATGTAATGGCGCCTTGCTTTTTTTTCCTTCTTTTTTTTTTTATAAACGGCAGTCAGCGCCTGAGCGATTGGAAAATTTATGCAACCTGTCTGTGTTTTCACTCTAGAACTGCTGTGGAATTAAAATAAAGGCGGAGCGGTGAGAAAAGGAGTGCACGTTTTGCAAAAGATATCAACGTATTTGTTATTTTATTTGTTATTTTCATTTTTTTTTGCACGCGGTCGTTTCCATTGAGTTTTCTAACAATAACGCCACGCGCAAAAGCGTTTCCAAGTCCGGCATTTCCGAAGTAAACAGCGTTTTAAATTTTTTTTATTTATTTATTTATTTATTTTTAGGCTCGACCCACCTCATTCATTGCACGGCAGTCGTAGTAGCAGCAGCTCGTGGCGTAGAGGCGCTGTGCATTGAGAAAAACAAACTGCAGCCGGCACAGTCAGCCCTAACCGGATCAGAACGAGGACATCCTGCGCGGCAGACGGAGCGGCTTCAGCGCGCGCCTGAGTCCAAGCCGAACCTACGCGCTTTTTTTAACGCACTACCTGCCGTTATTTTGCACAGGGTTTCTTGGCATTTCGAGCTAAATCTCCCGGGCGATCTTCTGGAGCAGACTGTCCAGCTGGGGTTGTGTTGTCTCATTTCGGTGTGAGCAAAAGCAAAAAAAAAAAAAAAAAAAAAAAAAAAAAAAGCGCTACGCGGAGGAGGAAGGCGCACGGGATATGTTTGGGAAGCGGTTCAAGTGATTAAATTATAAAAGAGAAGGGGCCGTCGGTGACAGAGGCTGCAGTAAAGTGAGGGGAAGGCGGAGAGGAGGGGGTCTGTCGAAGAAATCAAGTCAATAGAAACTCAAGTGGAAGCAGGCTGCGTTCACACTGGCGCTGACGTCACTGCTCCACATTGAGGCAGTAGTAGCGCCTGAGCGGAGAGAGACACACCGCGCCATAGTAAAGTACGCACCGACATGAACTTCTCTCTCCGCGCTCCAACTTCGCCCCTGTTTTCCATCAAAGTCTAGGGAGGACGCGTTTTCGTTTCTTCTGCGACGCACGGAACTTGCTCTTGATTCATTTTCAAAGGGGATTCGGGAGAACTAGACACATTTTGGGGTTTATTTTCTTGACGTGGAGCTCGACTCGACGACGCTGAGGAGAGCCATGTCGTCCGCGGCGGTCGCTGCTTCTTCCCGGAGGCAGTCGTGCTATCTGTGCGACTTGCCCCGCATGCCGTGGGCCATGATTTGGGATTTTACCGAGCCCGTGTGCAGAGGATGTGTCAACTACGAAGGAGCAGACCGCATTGAGTTTGTTATAGAGACAGCCAGGCAGCTTAAGAGGGCTCATGGCATTCAGGAGGGCAGGTCTCCCGGCCCGGGAAAGAAGGACTTCCAGGCTATGAACCACGCAGCTGCGGGAGACCCGGGCTCCCGACCACCGCAGCCGCTGGACCGATATCCTCTGTCCTCGGAGCGGCCGCCCAGGCTGGGACCAGAGTACCAATCCAGAGGGCAGGCGAACGGCATCACAGTCCACAATGGATTCCCTAAACCGGACGAGCCTCCGGAGTTGAACCGCCAAAGCCCCAACCCCCGCAGGAGCAGCGGCGCGGTGCCCCCAAACCTCGTGCCTTTGGTGAACGGGGGCCCGGTGCCCCAGGTGCACAACGGCAGGCAAATGCTGCCTTCGGCGCTGGCGGGAGGCAACCCCTCGGACATGGGCAAGAGACCCGCCTCAGTGTCCGGCACTGAGCACGACCGGGAGAAGGACAAGCACCGACCAGACAGCCAAACCCCGGAGATCAGCGAGAGCCACAAGAACCGGCCCGAGCAGGACTGGATGGGCAAAGGCAAAACCGTGAGGGACCTGATGGCGCTGCACACTTTCGACAGATTCAAGAAGGACCATGCGGTCATGCAACAAAGGGCTATGGTGTACGAGTCCGGTGCGACCGCCTCCAAATCAGGTAAATACACCAAATAATGAGAGTGCAGAAATATTTGTATGCTTTTAAGGACTATTTTGGACCAAAGTATGTAAACGTAGAATAATGACAAGAATGTTTAAATTAGTCAAAACATGACATCACAAACACGTGAAAATACGTTTTCAGTTTATATTCGATGAGTACCGTAGTGTATTTAGGGCCGTTTTCCTGTGGGAAACCGAGTACAGTCCAGTGTTGTGTGCACGGTGGAGCTGCCTGTGTGAGCTGTGTAACTCAGTTGTTTAACCCTTTCCCGCCCCAGACAGAGGAAAACACCCCCGCAGCGTGAAGCGAAAGGCGTCTCCGGAGCCCGAGGGAGAGGGCACGGCTGCCAAAATGAACGGAGAGGCGCAGCAGTGGTTACCGCCACCCAACGATGGACTCAAAATGCCCCCGGTGCCCCCTCCGAACTTCGCCTCCCCACCCTCCACGATATCCCCGCAGTCCCGCACCACCCCTCCAGAGGCAGCCCAGAACGGCCAGTCACCCATGGCAGCACTCATCATGGCTGCCGATAACGCCGGGGGCAACAGCTCGCCGAAAGACGCCAACCAGGTGCACTCGACGACCCGCAGGAACAGCAGCAGCCCGCTCTCCCCCTCCTCCATGAACCAGAGGCGGCTGGCCCAGAGGGAGGGCTCGGGTGCCGGGACCCCTCACGTCCCGGGCATGGACCAGGTGCACCCCCAGAGCATTCCGGACTCCTCTGTACCCGGCAGCATACCCCTGTGCTGTACCCTGTGCCACGAGCGCTTGGAGGACACACATTTTGTTCAGTGCCCCTCTGTCCCCTCTCACAAGTTCTGCTTCCCGTGCTCCAGGGAAAGCATAAAGCAGCAAGGTGCCACGGGAGAGGTGTACTGTCCCAGCGGAGAGAAGTGTCCACTGGTGGGCTCTAATGTACCCTGGGCTTTCATGCAGGGGGAAATCGCCACCATCCTGGCAGGAGATGTCAAAGTAAAAAAGGAGCGGGACCCTTGATTTTGTCTTTGAACACTTTTCTTTTCGGGGCGGGGGAATTAAAAATATGAGTATAAATATATAAATATCACATACATACCATTCAAACAAACTAACGGACTTGTACATATTGGACCCAAGGGAAGAGTATACTTCGTAAACATGGTTGTATAATTTTTGATTTTTGAATACATTGTGTTTCTATATTTTTGAAGATAAAGGTATGTACTCATTATAATGGACTACGTTCCTCTGTTGATGTTTAACAAAAATTCTTGATGTACTTCTAGGTCTGGTGGCAGTTCCTGTTTAACGTAGAATGTGACTAATGCTACTCTACGAGCACTTGGCAAAAACTGAAATGCTTTTAGCTGTACTTGTATGCACTTGTTTAAAAATTGCCAAATACAATTTCTGATCTTCTATGAACATAATCGTCTGGGCTTGCTTCATTTTGAGTGGTTTTAAGTCCTCTTTCATAATATCCTCCCCGATAGCTTGTGTTGTGGCTTGATTTACGGTGCACACCAAGAGAACTAGGCTACTGTTTCAGGGCTGCACCACTTATGGAAAAAGCATGCAGGCGTGCGTTGCTAATGTGCACAATGACTGCCTTTCTCTCAATCAGAGTTAGTAGTTATAGCACGCACTGGTCTACATTTTTGCCTCTGCACACTGGAATTGATTGCGCTAGAAATAGGTGCCAAGTCATGTTCGTTGAGCCGGAATCTGTCGAGTCAGGGTTATGTGGGAAAGTGCGTGCTTGTCCAAATGAAATAAGCGTCTTTGTGTAGCTGGATTTTCACAACGTCTCGACTATTTTTAACCTATTTTTTGCTGGTGCTTTCGATTTTTCAAGCTTTTGTGAGCAGCCAACGGTGAACAATATGCAAATGTATGAAATAGTAGGTACTTTCTGGCCCCTATTTATTCACGTTTACTTTAAATTTTTGCTTTTGCTGCTGCAGATGATTATATTTTATTCTACAGTAGCTCCTTTTTTAATTTTATTTTTTATTTTTTGCTGCACTGTTTAAAGGAATCGATTTGTGATGAATGAACCGAGCCTTTTGCACATTCACTGCTGCCGGCCAATTCCAAATCATTTGTCACAGTATTTCCAAAGCAACTCCCTTGAACACACTAAAAATGTAATACTTTTTGCACATAATCCATCACGTTGTCCCTTTCCCTGTCTAAAAGCTGCACGGTGGACTTATTGATTTGCAATGTTGAATGAAAACAAGCCCTTTGCCCCCACACATAAAGGGGCTGAAACCATTGTATCAGTCTCTCAAAAGCAACAACCCTCATATCGTCCAATATTATGAGATGTATAGCTGCATTTGAGTAGTAAACAAACATACACATTATCTAGCTTTATTACATTTCGTGGAGAATGAAGTCATGGAAGCTATTCATTTGGTTTCAGCAAGCAAGTGTGCTGAAACAAAGGTTTCTCTCTCATCCATTTCAAAAGCACTGATTTCTCAATTGCGCCGTAGAATGAAAATAAGTTGTGTAACAGTATCTCAAACGCACACAAAAAAAAAAAGCACTGAACTCAATGCTGGATGCAATCTGTAGTGAATGTCTTTCAAAATTCGCCTAGTTTCTCGCTCTAAATTTAAAACATTTACTTTTTTTTTGGGTCAAACTACAAAGAGAAGCTGTTTGCGGCATGCTTTCTTGGTGGTCACATGCAGGGAGCAGACTTTTGCCCCCGAGTAAACAAGGCTGTCATTAGTGTCCGATACGGTATCTGTAAATCTCTTCATATGCTTTTCCATTTCAAGCACGTCAATAAAACTAGTCATTTGTCCCCTATATTGGCAATGTACCGCTCAACTAACTTTACAAGCGATGAGCAGCTAGATAGTGGTTGTAAAATGGGAAACTGCAGTGTGCAATGTATTTTGGTTTGAGACAAAGACGTTGCTATCTCTCCTCTCTCTCTCTCTTTCTCTGCACCAAACGGGCACACTGACAACATGGCAGTTTTCTAGTAGAGTGCATGGGGAAGTTGGTGGAGTAGGAGGTTGCGTAATTATATTTGAGACATTATCTGCTTCCTGCAAACGTCTGAGAGAGTAGTGCCGCATTTTTTTTTCAATAACGAGCACATGGGGGCAGTTTGAACATGCGTTTTTCTTTGCATTTAGCCGAGACAATGTGTTTCCTTTTTGAAGCTATTGTTATTGCAAGCTATGCGTAGTCTTGGTACACATGTTACACTGATTTCATGGTTTCACGGTTACTTTACGGGACACAATCGCAGCCGTGTGCAAACTCAAATGTTTACGATTTTTGTGGATTGCTTTAAAAAAAAAAAGAAAAAAAATCAAACATATACATTATCAACATTTTTTATCCTTAAACATTTTGCATTACATTTTTGCTTTTTGCTTAGCTGTTTTGTGCGCTGAGTCACCAACAATGAATGGAACAACCCTCTTAAATGTCTTAAAAGGCACAGAGCGACCTCAACAATTACAACATGAAGTATTTACTGTTTGTTTACAGTCTTTTTTTTTTTCCGTTAGGCGAAACGTTATCAGTCATTTATCAGTTGGACTTTAAAACCAGAAGCGCTGCCAAGTTTGATAAGAAGGCAACGCTCGGTGAAATCGTCTGAGCAACAACACACCCACTTATTACATAGTGTTCTCGTGCGTTTATTATCCAGCACTTTTGACGTAGTTGTAGTGTATAAAAAGAAATTGATCGTATTTCAAAGGGTAATATGCACATTAGACACTTAATATTTGTTTTGGTTTACAAAAATTGAGGACATGTGAAGGGGATTATGAAGATCTTTAAAGAATTTAGAGAATATGACCAATTTAAAAGGCGTGAATGGTTTACGGTAGAGCGCAAATAAATCATGGTGTGACACGTGAACATGCCAACATGCCAAAACATTAAAATCATGCACAACTGAGAACTTGCATCCATCTATAATAGCCTTTTTATCCAAAGTTAAGTGAAAAACAGCTACATAGGCATACCCAAAGGACATTTTTCTGCCTGGATACGCTATCACAAAGCAGCCTGTACCTGTTTGTCAAGTGCAGACTAAAATAGCTCGAACCATATCTAATACAGTGATAACATGTCCCTGGCTGTGGCCCTTGTCATAACACAACGCTCCACTGTTGCGTAGCTACAAGGCAAATCAGTGCAATACAGCAGATGCCCCGGTGCCGCCTTTCCATTCATATTCAAGGGACTTCGTAGAGCGAGAGGATCGAGTAAACAGACGTGAACCGGGCAAACAAGTGCAGATTTGAATGAATTAAAGTGGTTCGGAACAACAGTGGTTTCAGTAATGTGGGAGTGAAGGTGTTGAACTATTTGAATTCTGTTTAGTTCGGAGAAAATGCAGGGGTTTTTAATTTCTAATTCCTTGTCTGGAAAAGGTGATTTAACTAACACCTAGGTCTGACATTGAGCTATAAAAATGCATTTGCACCTAAAGCAAGTTGTACATTTTTAAAAATATGCAGGTTACTTTACCATCATGGGTCAAATACCTCCTCATTTATAGATTTAAAAGAAATACTGATTTATTTCATTGATACTTCTTAGTAATGCTTCCCAAACTATTGTGAAGTACTGTGAAATCATTTTACTTTATAGAATTAGAACCATTTAACTGAATAAAATGAACTTCTGTTTCAAAAGGACTTGGTTAAACATGCATACTTTGAAGTTTCACAGCTCTGAATCTGAATCTTTATGTTCAGAGACACCTGTCATCTTCAGTCCAGGTGAAAATGACACAGCCTCGAGATTAACAACTTCTTCCTTCCTGCCCCTTTATGATACGATCTTTTCATCTCGCCTCTCACGCTTGTGCAAATTTGTAGGATTAACGTCAACCATTTGATGTCGCGGAAAAAACAAACACAAAAATGCTCTTTGACTTCAGCCTCTGCCTCAACCTACAGCCAAATCGATGGCCGTAAACCCCGTCATTGACTAAAGCGCTGATTTAGTAGACTGGTTAATCAAGCTAAGTGTATGGCAATAGGTGAAGTGGTGATTTAAACATTAACCTAACCTGGAGTCCGCTGACGTCCGTCCGTTGTTACTGTTATTGTCATAGTAAAGCTGTAAGCGTCTGGGGCAGAGTACAAGTTTGTTATCTCAGGAATAAATGGGGCCGCGTTTGTCACGTTTGCGGCAATCAGGCCGCACTGATAAGCTCTGTCTTTGAGTTAGCCAATGTGGTTCAGTATTAATGGCTTCCTAAATGTTTGAGCAAATTTCAGGTGGAGCTGGAAGATTGGTCTGAATCGTTTCCCCAGATACTTCGGCGCGCGGAACAAAATCTTACAGTGTTCACAAATGTAGTTTTCTACCATCCTTCCATGGCTATCACTACACGTATTACAACTAAATTTGTATTGATTATATAAAAAATGCAGTAGTTTAACACTATGGATTATTATATTGTACTATTGTTGTTGCATTCGCTGCTGAAATCCTGAGCCAACCCGATTAACATAGATTTTCTGTAGATTAATTGTGTTGGCTTTACAAAATATAGTTTTGAATTTTAAGAATACACCTGCTTCACCTTCTGCTACCGAACACATTAAATTACATGTGATTAACTGACATGAAGTAGTGCTAAACCAAACTTTGGACACCTTTAAAAGTCGGCTGGCAAAACTATAACATCACACACTTGCTCTCCTTTCATCTGTGCGTTCCAATCCTTTTGAAGTTTGTTGATTAATCAACCAAAACCAGCAACATTGACAAACCCAAAAGATTACCAGCACCATAGCCATTCATCTTTGCTTTTATACGCTGAACTTTGTCGTTAATGTGGGAGTACACTTCATGTCTGCAGCTCTTTCACTAATGAATGTATGTTTAGCCCAATAAATCAAAAAGTCCTCCTCTCAACGCTGTAATCCCCTGAACGCGAACACAGACAGGGACACGCCAAATGCAGTATCTGGCACACTTCTTTTTTCTCTCTCTCTCTCTCTCCCAGTAAAACCAATGTGCATGGTTAATTTTAGAGCTGTCAGGCAAAACAAGGTCGCCGCAGATGCCGTATTGAGGACAAGCTTGGATCTGCCTCCCTTTTTTTTTCATCAATCAAACTTTTTTTTTTTTTCCCTTTGGAGTTGGGCACATGCTCTTACGAGGCCAGTAATGACGGCCTCCCTCTCTTCTGCTTCGAACCAAACCAGCAATTAGGCGGAGCGCGACCGGATCCTAGAGATGTGTGCAAAATTCCCCCTGCTTTTCCTCCGTCTTGACTTTTGGCAGCGTCTACACACAGAGAGAGAGAGAGAGAGGGGTATTTTGGTGTGTTTACCGTGAAGAAATGGGATGGGAGCGTGATTACAATGCACCAGATGTGTTATTTCGAAGAGGAAAGATTACAGAAAGGCACATAAACATCAGTGTGTTCGCTCGTTGCCAGAGGTAACTGAGTTTAGACTATAAAGACGGCATGAAAATGGAGTCATGGATGAGAGCCTGAAATACAATGTTGCACAATACATTTTGAGACCACACAAAACTGTTATCATCATTCAGTTGACAATAGCCCTAATTTAAAGTCATATTGCAGGGATTTTGAGCTTAAATTTTGCAAAAAAATATTAAAAAGTTTGAGTATTTGTTTGGTAATCAAGATGTTCTTTTGTGATAACATTTCTGTCCGTCCTCAGCTAAGTTTCTGAAAAATGCATTGTCATTTGCATAATTTCAAACAACAACTCTCTCATAAATAATATTAGATTTTCACAAATAAAGATTTTCTTAACATTTAACTCTTTGTTGCGTTTAAATCGGCTGCCATTGTCTTTGTAGTGTGTTTTCGCGTTGCATAGTCACAAACAACATGCCTGACTTTCACTGACAGTGCTTTGTTCTTCCAGATTCCTTTACGGAGCGTCATCACATTTTGATAAAATCATCTTTATTTTTTTCCCATCTTTAAGTGCGTGCGTGTGTGTGTGTGTGTGTGTGTGTGCGTGTTGTCTTCCTCTTCTTGCCTGTCTGCTTTTCTGTCAGGGTGCCGTTGCAGTGAATCAACTCTTGTGAAATGGAAATTAGGACTCTCTCACTCTCTGCCGCTCACTCTCTCTCTCTCTCTCCAGACATCAAAACCGGGCTATGCCTCCGATGTTTTTCTCAGATCTTGGAGTGCTGCCAAGTCTTATAAGTGGAGCAGGGAGAGGTGGAGGAAAGGAGTGAGCCGAATGCAGAGGAAGAGAAAGAACACGAGAGGTGCAGAACAAAAAACATGAAAGCCAAAGAATATGAAATGAACGCGCGGTAGTAGCAGCAGTGGAGCGAGAAGGACGAAGCACAGGGTAGATACAGGAGCATTAGGACTTACAGCTGAGCCTATAAGCACTATGTCCTCCCTTATTTTATTTCTGCTGAGCAACTATATCAGGCTCCTGGCGTCGAAACAGCTGATAAGATTGTGCTGCTACTACGCCAAGTAAAAAATAGTACAAGAGAGGAGGGTTGTTTTTGCATGTGACGGTATTCAAACAATGGAACGGATCAAAGTGTCCTGCCAGATCTGATGTCCGGTTCTTTGGCCTGTCTCTGGACTATGGATGATTTCATTTGGGTCTTGGCTTTGATTGTAAAATGTATTGATCATAGCTGTTTTTGTTTTGATTGTTCATTTGCCAATATTTACTATAGTGTAAAGATTAGCATCCCTAAAAACTGATCTGGGCCTAAACTTTAGCCATGTTGATCCTCAATTCTTTTGGTTTTGCATTCTCAACAAGATCAACATGCTAGCTTAAAGGTGCACTATGTAACTTTTCTGGGTGGATGTCCGCCACCTAATTGTCCACATGGATGTTATTGCTTTGCCTGGAATGTTCTGTATTATGGCCTCAAATGTATCTATATTGCATTTTTTCAATTATAAGTGTTCTATTATTTGAAAATGAATTGACAAACGTGCATTTTTAATGTGAGTGGGCTTTCCTCATCACAGGTTTGGCCTGTATTTTGACCTGGTGGTTGTCTTTATAGAGATAGAGAGGTTTAGTGTCATTCAGCATTCAAGCAAAGCTATAAAAATTCCAAAGAGACATGCAGGAGGCAAGCCCTTCACTGAATAAGTTACATGATGCACCTTTAACAGAAGTTCATTATGGAAGCTATTTCAGTTTACCACTCTTAATTTTTAAGAAATGTAATCGTTTAGTGAGAGGCTTTGTTTGAAACAGCAATTCATTTGAAGCCTAATAGTTGTTTAAATTAAACTAGCTTCAAAACACTATAGGCTCTTCAATGACATCACAGTTTGAATCCTCAAGTCTGACATCCTTTTTTGAAACGTTCTACATTTGATAAGGAAAGAATATCCATCTGAAATGTAACTACTTCAGAGATCTGTCAAATCCCACTTCATGACTTCCCTTGTCTCTGCCAGAGCACCTCCAGACAGGAGCTCCATTTTGGGCATGAGAGCGGGCCATGCGTGTCATGGTAGTAAAACGCTTTTTCTGCTCGCCCCGACGTGCCGGGCTAAAGTTAGACGTAGCTTTCAGTAAAGAGCCAAGCTAAAAGTAAACATTTGCTAGCACAGCGTTCCCGTAAGAGGATCCTGGCCCAGCTGCTCACAGATATATTTACAGACAAATTACAAACCCTGGTCAAAATATACAGATGCCGTCTTGACAATCAATCACAGTTTTCCACAATGACGTTGGAGCAAGATGGTAAAAATATGCTGATGTATTTGAATTATAATGAAGTAGAGTCTAACCTAACCTGTGATTAGGAAGCTTGGCTATAAATGTCTAGTTGGTGTACTCCATCTAGTTTTTGGTTTTGCCTACATACCCCTCATGAAAAGAAGATGTTTTATGCACACACCAACATCTTTTTGTGTCTGCTCTACTTTTAAAATTGGCAATTGTTTTCCTTAAAAAAAAGAAATCATGTGTCCACACAAAAAAACACATCTGGTGATAAAACACACCCTTGAGGAACTTCTCTCCTCACAATGACTGGCCCTATTTCAGATGTGATTGTTCTCAATAAAAGGAAGTATAATTCAAATCGTATTCCACCAGCAGTATTACTGCAAATAGTGTTCATACAATTACTACTTTACTCCCTAATACTTCGTCAAATCGGCAATGCTGAAACACACCATTACACAGATTCCATGATAAACATTTGCAACGACCACAGCTTTATATGAACAATGCCAAAGCCCAGAAAACATAATATTTCTATCATATTTAATACTTTTGTTTTAGTTAACAATTAGCATCTAAAATAAGCACAAAATACACATAACATGTAAGCCTATTGCCAAAAAATGCATGCTTTTAGAGCTAATTCCTTTAAAAAAAAATATGGATGAAAGGGTAAGTAGCACAAATATAGCAAATATATCCACAAGTCTACTATTAATACTTCACTTATGTACAGGTTTTAGACATAATATGTGCAAGCGATGTCTTGACATAGCCTGCTTATTGAAATCTGTAGACTGCATGATGAATGGGCTGTTCCGTCTTCTGTATGTGTCACAGTGCTGCAGCAGGTTACCGGCCCAAACCCTGAGGTGCCTGTTTAGTCAGCTGAGAGCGTGATTCAAATGGATGTGACGGCTTGTGAGGGCCATCTGTGCGACGCCTTTCTAGCTCCACAACAAAACAAAGGCCATGTAAGGGTAAAAAACACAGAATGTGCCCGAAGTCACGCTGCAGAGGTCAGGACGATTATTTAAAACAAAATGGTGGGGGACACTGAGAGATTTATGTTGAGATAAACAAGCAAGACAGCAGCTCGGCGGTGATAAGACGTCGTAAAACTGTTTTAGCTGACTGGCTGAATGCACACGCTGTTTTTGCTGCATGTGGGACGTCTTGGCAAAGGAGGGGGGGGCAAAGGCTGATGTATGGCTGATGATCTGGGGTGTGTCAGCAGAACTGTGATGTATTATAGAGGCTCATAGCAGCTCATTTCCGGCCTGTCGCTATCTCTGCGGGGTCTTGGACAATAATTACAAGTTCAAGTTGGGACAAGGCTCAAGCTGCTTCCATGTGGCACTGTCAGCTGCCTTTGCCACAACTGAGAAATTAAGCTTTCACCAAGACAAACAACTAAGTGTCTGAAAAATATCTATAGGTGGACTTTTCAAACACAGGATTTGTATGAGGCTTCAGCTTTTATCGCCTTCTGTTGTCACCAGATAAGAACAATTTAGGTTTTCTGTCATCCCTGTCTTCATCCTGGAAACAGTGTACATTGCCCACCCACACACATGCTAATAACCCTCCACAAATACACTTTCTGTGCGTGTTACATAACCATGAGAGTGGGAGCCATTTCTCCTCTCAGTGCTAATGTTGTTGTCAATCAAGTCTTTATTGTGGCAGCGACTGTACAATCTCGGCAGCAGCTGAAAAAACGCCTTTATCGCCTTTGTTCGCTCTCCCCTGCCACTCAAACCGCCCCTCTGATTCTCCTCACTCTCTTTCCCTTTCTTTCGTCTTTGTGTCTGCGTTTGTTGGAAATAATTTTCTAGCAAAGTGTTTACGTTGTCTCGCGGCCATGGAACATTTGAGCTGGAGTTAAGGATCGCGCGGAGGTCAAGTCAGCGTGGAGAACAAGCAGGCCAGTGTTTGACAGGTGTGCGCTAAAAGTAGTGCTGGTGATTTCCACTGTATTACACAACTGCATCGCCGCGACATGTTTATTTAGGACGCACACAGCCTTGGAGTATCTGATAACGCAAGTGGGGCATTTCACAACAGGTGGGGGCAGATAATAGTACAGTAAATACGGTTTTTATAGCTCGAGGGTGATTGCTAATTCAAGAGGGGAAAGCAATTCCCAAATTTAACTCTGCGGTCCGAACACAAAGACGAGCCCCATGGTTGTATTTAGCCATCATCAAATAAAGTATGCTAATAACAGGTTAGGCTGTATACATGTCTGCTGCTGTCTAATGATATAATCACAGAGTAGGAACAGCTCTTGTCCCGCTCCCCTCCTCGCGCCCCCGTCCCACTCCTGGGCTGGAATGTGCGAGAGGAGAAAAATGATCCAATGTCATCCGCAGTGATGGCAGCTTCGCTGTTGAGCCAGAGGGATATGTTCAGGCGGCGGGCGGGGGGAGCGGATATTTCTGGTGGAGTGTGAGTTTGAGTAAGTCCGGGCACTAAGCCAAGCATGCCGATGGAGAGGAAGGCAAGGGCGGGGGGCGGGGGAGTTTGGGTGAAAGAAAAGGAGATACAAATCCTTTTGGGCTGGCGCACTGTCAGCTCCACTCACATACAGCTGCTTCTGGAAAATTCTGCACCCTGCCCTACTAAACCACCAGGCATGACATGAATAACAAGAATGGCCCAGCCGTCGACAGCGGATACTTTTTCTTTTGACATGGGCCTAACACACTGGTACCAATGCCCTGGCCTTGCACATAGTGGAAAAATCAACAATGAAGGGGACACAGGGGCACAATGTGGAAACGAAATCCCTGCTTTACAAGGCTTTGTCCAGACAAGGACACGCTCACTGCACACCCCAGGCTATGCGAAAGGCCACGTAACAAAATGCCAACTGATGTGTTTTGAAGGGGTTACATGCTTACCAGCAATTCCGCACTAATTGGAGAGTTAAAACCTGCTAAATAACATTCAGTCAGCGCAGCTCAAGTGGATTTCCCCCACCGGCCCAATGTGTGGTTTCAAAGGCGGCTCTTGAAAAGGCACTTGCTTCTGGTATGCGTTGCTGTGTTCCTAACATGACCAGTCAACACTTGCCTGATCTAAGTACAGCCCTGAGTGTTGCTGTGCAGATGATGCTAGCCCGTATCCATCTGTGAGGTTGTTAGCCCTCCACACTGTTGACATTTCTGTACCTAACCTGTCTGAACACATAGGGCCAGAGAGACTGCTGTGGGCTGTCTGTATTCAGATAAAGAGGTGAGTCACCCGCTCATCTCTCCTGCCCCCTCCAATACTCTTAGCCTGAGCCCCGTTCACCAGGCCTTATGTGTACATGCGGCACATGGACATTGTATAAATAGCAGCGACCGCGTGGCTCGCCGCTGACACCTGACATTTTCATGCCCCAGCAAGCGGCTGATACATTTGGCGCTTGGCACGCATTCCTCTCCTGGGTTTATCCATCTGTTGATGTGGAGCCCAACCCCCCAGCCACTACTATGGCTTGTAACATAACATGCGGCTCGTCTTTCCCCCCTATTCATCTTAACATGCGAGTACTGCATGGCACAGACTTCACCCCTCCCATCCTGTGTTTTTCCCCAGCTTATCCTCCCCACCCTCTCATTCGCTCTTTATTTCCGTCTACACGATATTCCCGGCAAACACGCAGCACTATCCGCCCGACACATTAATCCTGATATTTTTCCAGCCACCAAGATGGAGGACAGAACTGTGATATGCGTAATGCGACGAGCTGGAGAAAGAGTGAGAGGTTGAGGGAGGCAGGGTGCTTCCTGGCTCTGGTCCAACAGCACTGCAGCGTGTCAATATGGCCGTTGCCAGGGAAACAGCAGAGCACACAGGAGCATGGCTGCAGTAGAAAAACACCTCAAATTTGTGTCTTTTACTGCTAATTCCAACAAAAATAGTGCCCCCTCTAAAGGCCACATCCCACGCAGGCGGAATACAAAAGAGGTTTCGATTCAAAACACTGCTCTTTGTTACTACTCTGGCTTTGGAAAACATTGTCCTTCATATGCATTAAATGTCTGAGAGCGTTAGGTTGCTTATATTGACATATATGCTACACTAATGCCTTTGTTTGTATTGTCATTGCATACAATGGACTCTACTGTGTATCCCATAAAATTATGCTGACTGCTGATCAATGTAATTTATTAACTAAATGTATAACCTACATGACATTAATTTAAATGATTATAGTTTCATGGGTGAGCTACCGTAGATGTTCTATTTTGCACAATGTGTAATACGGTGTCCTCTGGGGCTTATATCTACACTTTTTGAACTCTGGCCTTTCCCTACTCGGCTATTGGCAGATTCACACTGTATTCAGTAATAGGCAAATAGCCAGGTTATTATGCAACCTTTAAAGAGGTGATTCCTGCATACGGATTTACAGATTATGCTGTTTGACCATTGCGCCTCTTTTAACATTCTTCTGTCTTATAATATAATATGAAAGTATAATTATTTTAGTAACCATGTCGTTTTCAAAGTCGAAAAAACAAACACCAACCTTCACAAAGTAAACTATTTAGATATTGTAACAAACAATTCATTATTTCAACCGCTAAGTACATTACATTAAATTAGCATAATTAGCATACAATGTGTTAGACTCGTGATGCCCTTTAGCCAGTGTAAACCACGCCATATTCTGGGTACATATATCTGTACTTTCACACTGTATTAATGTAAATTAGCTACACTTCGGCATATTTGCAGATAATAATACCTTTCCAAGTGATATGGCTTCTCAGTTACAGTACAGTTTTCTCTTCCTGACAGAGAGTGCGTTCCTTGTTCTGGGCGGATGTGCTAAATCAGATGGCCTGGTGCAGCCAGCGGCAATCAGCTGAGACTTATTGCCCCCGCTCCCGAGTCAGTCGCTGTGAAAGAATGACCTCATGTACATCACGCAGTCGTTGCAAAGTCACAACTTGCAACATAAGTCATGTGATACAGCGAGACCCAATCGGTTTGTCTTGACCTTGATCAAGGAAACCGGCGTTATCTCCGCGCTGACACCGTTCTTTCAGTTAATAGTGATAAAGTGGAATATAGTAAGTGCAAGTGCTGGCAGTATCTCAGTGTTTCTGAGTATGCTCCGATAAATCAGCCTCTCAGGAACAACTTGTTTTGGCCTCTGTTGAGAGAGTATATACTTTGTAACTGCACTGACCTCAGCCTGATATTGCCAGGACCTTAGAGATAGCGTCATGGTTGTGCGTTGTGATTTTAATGTGTGCGGCAGGTCAATGTTGAACAATTAAAAATACAAGATTATAATAGTCGTGTTTTTAATTGTAGAGCCATAAACGTACAAAGTATAGAGTTAGTCGAGTATAGTACCTATAGAGATTTTAGGACGCTTACTTCTAAACTTCTAGCGTTCATTCGAAAGTGTTCTGACCCTATTTACATGTATTTCCTTGAAGATTTTTCCACAGTTCTTTTGTTTACAGGTGTATACTGTTTAGACTCATCTATGTCAATGGAAGAACTTCGGATACTTGTAGCCAAACCAATAGCTTTGTTCTTGTTTGACACCTTTAAATAGGATAAGAAAGTCAAGTTTTTTTTGTGACAGTCTCAAGCCTGGATGGTGTGTACACGTGTTGTATCTCCATGACAATAAATCCTGTCCAAGTAAGTCTTAAGGTTTGTGTTGTTACAGTTATCAGTGAGAAAGTATGCACAAGTATGCAAATGATTGGAGGATAATTATGTAAAAAAGAAAAACAGTAGTGATTGTACACATATTTTTTTCCAGTAGTATCAAGTAGTAATTTGATTTTTACTTCCAAACCTTAAGAATTTCTTTTTAAGTGACTTAGCAATGACAACAATGGTAATTGTGTTAGAAGTGGCATGGAGCAGCTGAAACTGTAACCATTGTATTGCTAGGAATTATATTTGTACAAACATGACAGACCTCATATTCTGAAGCTATTTAATCATCCATATTTCTAATCTAGCCTAAAGTATTAATCTGTAAATGATCCCACACTATTGCCTACACAAGTGGGCCATTTTTAGTGGGGGTCTATTTCTGATCAGGACTCAAGGACGTTTTAAGGACAGAGCTGTCAGCCACACCTCCAGCCTGGCACTCTTATCCGGCCTGACTCCTGCTGCTCCCGTATCACTGACAGAGGTGGTGGGGGGGGGGGGTGGAGTGGGGCGGAGGTGGTGTGATGGAGTCGTTTGCGGTGGTGTGGTGCCCAAGCTCCAGCTCCGTCCTGCTCGGTGGAACTCTGAACAGCTGCTGTGGCACTGTCTGAGCTTGCTTAAGGATGCAGATGAAAGTGCTGAGTGTCCTGTTATTTCGGGTTGTGTGGTGCCCTCGGGGGCCAAGATTTTTTCGGAGAAGATCGAGAGGGGGGCGTGTGGTTGTGTGTGTGTGTGTGTGTGTGTGTGTGAGAGAGAGAGAGCGAGAGAGAGAGAGAGCGAAGGGGAGGGAGGTTGTGTGTGCTCAGAGGCATCCATTCTGAGCGTCTACCCAGAATGCAATGTGACCCCACTGCCACATGGTGCGATGAGTTTTTCTGATAGCGCCGTTTCTTGTGTGAGTAAGAGCAAACATTGAGGACTTGCCAAAACATGTAATATCAGTGCTTTTTAGTGAGTCTTACTGCAAGTTCTCGTTGCAGAAGAAGCCTTTACGTTTGGAGTGCAGCAATAAAAACACCGAAACTGTTGATTGCAGATTTAATCGGTCTGATCAACTTTGCTCAAATGCTGTTAACACTGTTTATGACTATTATTGCGCTTGTAGAGTCATCCAGGGGCAATAAAAGCTCCACTAATTACTCAAAATACCAGTAAACACTTCAGTCTTAATTCACTTTATTGTCTAATAATGGCCTTAGATCGGATTTATTTCAGCTGTTACAAGCAAACCTGCCAATTGTCACTGCTTTTAACACTACTTTGCCTTGCCTAGAAACGATAATTACAACATTACATTCACAATGATAATTACAACATTACATTCACAATGACAAAAAATCTACCTCTGTAGTAGCAGCCCCATAAGAAAAGATATTTGCTTCTTTTTAATAAATAAAATGACACTGTAGGAGGGATATTATAGGAAAAATATTGCCTTGGATTTCCATGAATGAAAATGATAGATAGAAGCTTCATTAAGGACAATATGGTTACTGTAAGATAAAAAATAACTGATGGAAAAAAAAACTGACTAAATTGAAAATAATTGTAGACATTAGACTGTGGGCAGAAGTCAAAACACCCTATTGGGTTTCAGATGACAACATTCTATGGCCAATAATATTGAATAGATAGGTGAACGCTAAAAACGTGCATTTATGTTTATACAATTCATGTTTACCAATATTTTTATCTATTGCAAAAAGACCAAAAACAAAACCAGTGATGGGTACATTTCAAAATGAGCATAGAACACACACATTTAACCACATAACATAACACTTTTTGGTCAAAATGTATTTTTTTTTTTTGTCTCTTTCTACTCCTCAGACCCTGCTGCATCTATATGTGTCACTACGTCCTCGGCCAAACGAAAAATTACTTAAGAAAGGATGCTATAACGCTAATAATTGTTAATGTTGGAGTACTGAGTTAACCAGCAGTCACCACTCCGAACATAGCTCACATAAAGAACATGTGGAATGGATCCAACCAGATGCTTTGTACTCCGGGCCCAGAATTTGGTGCTTACGCCCCTGCACGAGAAACCCCTCTGCAGCATCAGGAGAATAATAATATTTAGTTTACATGATGTTGTATCTTCTTTCGTGTCACTGTTTGCCCTGTCCTTTACGGAGCAATATCACATGATCAGAGTGCACGGACAAAGCCTTGAATCAGACCCCTTTGTTATTGTAGGCTCATGTGACCGCCCTCCCTCCACTTTCCTCCCCCAGTACAGAGACGGTCTGTTGGACGCAGGAAAAGAAGGTCAGTGTAGTCTTTCGTCACATTTCCAGCTCACAGGACGGATCTTGAAAGGGGGGAAAAAGGCGGCCTCTGAATCAAAACTCCCTTTGTCTTGTGCTAAAACAAGTCGACGTTTGTTGTTGTGCTCTGGGCTGTGATGACATGGTTCATCCTCGCGGCGACTTCAGGGACAAAGTGTTGTGATATCTGCATCACAAGAAGAGAGAGATTGATTTGGTAAACATCAAAGGCAATAACACTTATAACAATCCAGCAAATAAAAATGATAAATGATGCATCCCTAAGGCGAGACACTGCAGGCGAATAAGATCAAATCTTTAATTTAAAGATGTTAATTTGAAACTTCTCCTGTAGTTTACTCACATAAATGTAAGAGTAAAATGTATTACAAGTTTTTCACCATGTCATGTTTTCATATAGAAATAAGGCAATATTATGTGTAAAATGCTGATGATCCGGATGCTCCTCAACCTGCCTGGAGAAACGGGCTCTACTCCAGAAGAAAGGCTCGTCATCTGTCGAACGGTTCTTCATCTGCCTCGAAGAACTATTTCTCCTCCTGAGTGGGTCCAGCTCCACTGAGTGGGTCCAGCTCCACTGAGTGGGTCCAACTCCACTGAGTGGGTCCAGCTCCACTGTCTAGCTGCAAATTGAAGTGCGTCCGCCTGTCCGTCCGAGGGAGTCGGATCTCTGCTTCACTGTGGAACTCCTCGAGGTTTCTACGTTATCCCAAAGAGGTTTGGTAGTTTTTCCTGGCCGAGAAGGAGGGTCTAAGGACACATTGTTTAATCTGTTTTTATTGTCACCTTTCGAGACAACTGCTGCTGTGATTGTCGGGTGTTACAAAAATAAAGGTAATTGAATAAAAAAACGGATTTTTTTTTTTTTTTACATATTTTGGACATTTAAATCTAAAAAATGGAAAAAGCCATTTCTTGGTTAATTGTGTATACATATTAGTAAAACAAAATCTTAACTGAGGGGATTTTGGATATCTTATTTAGTTTTTGAGTAAACTAGATCTGACTGAATACTGGCGTTGCCTATATATATATATATATATATATATATATATATATATATATATATATATATATATATATATATATATATATATATATATATATATATATATATATATATATATATATATATATATATATATATATATATATTTTTTTTTTTTCTAAATTAAAACTTAAGTAAATCAGGCTTGAAATTAGATATCAACATATCCTTCAGTATCTTCCGTCAAAATCTTGTTCAGATTGTAAAATCTGGTGTGTGTAGGTGCTACTTCAAGTGGTGATCTTTATGTCCCTACGAGAGAAAAAAGCACTTTAAGAAAACAACCTTTGAAGTTACGACAAGGAGTCCCAGAGAAAGTGGATTTAATGAAATTATAAAACATCTTTAGGAGCAGAGTTTGTTGCAAGTTTGTTGTTTCCCCATAAAAGCCAAAGAGAGCAAACTGACCAAAAAAACCCCAAAATATAGCAAATAGTTCTGGTAGAAGTTGCAGCATTAGTAGTTGCACTGTTAGTTTCAATAGAAGTTGTATAAATGAGCCTAATAAGTGACAACCCATAACAACAAATCAAATGTCTTACATGTGTGCAGTCGGTGATGTTATAGAGAGCTTCAGTCGTAAATAAAGGTAAATAGTGCTTCTTTGTTTATATAATGGCATGTTATAAGCAGTCACTGGAATAGATAATACAGTGTTATAGATATTCTGAGATGATGGCGTCCAGTAGAATCTGCATGGACGTGGACAATCCATTACCTGAGATGTCATGAGCTAAAAAACTCATTTGATTTTCACAGTCAAACTCTCACGGGCTCCAACATGTGTGTGAACGGCAGGAACAGAAATAGATGTGAGTTCACGCTTCAGTGTTTGTCTTCCTCTCATCTTTCCTTTCCATCAAACTGTAAAGCTGCTCAGAACGGTGACGTTTCCTTTGTGCCATTGTTGTACACTAATTTAGCCGAAATAGGACAGTTTTATTCTCCAGTCTGAAAAATAAATCCAGGTGTGGAAAAGTTGTTTTATAAATCTCCGGGAACTACACACAAGAATGGAATGTTAACCATAAAATACATTTGTGACTGTGTAATTTTATCCACACATTTTTTTTGTTTCTGCTCCAAGGCAAATCATTTGGACTTGAAGTTCATCTACTTGTTCAGTCAACCAAAAATATTAAAATGGTAAAGGTGATACAGTAGGCTACATTTTTAAAGATGGAGGAGGATCTTTTTTCCAAAGCACAAAAAGTATGGTCATGGGAATATTTGGAGTCCAATAGTCCAACCCTTTATCCAGTCCCTAAGTCTTTACCTCTCAGAATTACATGGATCTAGCCTTTGTCCCTGTTGACATTCAGTATTTAGTGTCTGGAATCCTGCTTTTTCTCACAGGAAGCCCCGGCTCCTAATGCGGCTGACCTTTGATGATGTAATTCACATGATAGATGCGTCAGACTACGGCCTCGCTCTGCTCTGAATGTTCAACTCCCTCAGGCCCGCGACAGGCTAAACGGGCCAAAGGAGACGCCATCAATACACACAAGCACCAGCGCACCTCAAATCTACGCAATTAATCTAAGCTTTGTAACGAGCTGACAGCAGTTTATCCAGACTACAAACACAACACTGTTGGCGTGTTGTAACGTTAGCGGGGCCATGGCTAATTTAGCTCCAGAGAGAGGAGATTTGAGGATTAAAACATGGGAGGGTGGAGGTAAGTCTTCTGTCTGGTGAGTCACAGGGCCATAAAAGTAACATTCAAAGCTGCATTTCCCAACTTTTATTCTTTCTAAATGTGGTTTTTCCCTCCATAAAGTTCATTGTAAATGCTAGAAACTTTGTCTCAAAATTAGAATACGGTGCGCTGTCCGCATCTAATTGTAAAACATTTAACAACGCTGACTTGTAAGAAAGAGCAGTGTCCGTCAGTGTATGATCTACATCTAAAAAGCTGTGCATGTGGTCAAAACATTCATGCGTGTGAATACTATCAATGTGCCAACAGGTTTGTGAGGGCTTGGAAGATGTTACGCAGATACATATATCCACTTCCTCTTTTCTTGGTTTGAATATCAGGTACGCCAGCTTTAATATATAGGCCTATTGATAAACCACAACATTATGACCACCTGCAGATGAACGTTTACTTGATATATTAAAACTGGAAAAAACACAGTAAATTGGGAGACACATTGTGGTGGTAAACAAGCAATGCACATTTAAGAGAACAATGTTGTAGCATTTGTGCTTCATGCAGCTATGTTTATTGTCACTGATTAAAGGTTCGATGGCAATCATAGCCTGCCCCCAATAACTTATGTCGACCTACAAGCCCTAAAGCCCCGGGCAAAGTTACACCATTGTGAAGCTGTAAATGCTTGTTCAGGATGCGATTAAAATGTGTGTCGATGGAGTTTTAAGTAGTTCGTTAGTAGGGCTGCATGCTGAATAACTGGATACGGCATCGGTTTCTTCCAACTATCGTCAGTCAGCGCAGATATTGAGGCATTCAACGGTTATCAGTCTAAGCTCTAAAAGCTCAAAATCACACAAAAACTGGGGTAGTATTTAGTGCATCACTAAAAGAACACACAAAGAAAGCTTCAGACACTTACAAGCCAGGATGCTAATCATAAATGCTAATCGCTGACTAGTAATTCATGCAAAACTCACACTCACAAGCCAAATTTGTGTTTTAAAATGCAACAGTAGTTTTCTACGATTTAATTGTCACCACAGCTGACGAAGATGAACTGTGATATTTGAGCAGTTTGAACAGTTGGTTTGGAGTTCACGTTAGCGACTAAATCCGATATGGCCGCAGATGGTGTATAGGTTACGTGTCTGGCATGAACTGACTTGATTCAAGGGACAAAACCGCCATATTGGTGCAGTTGTGCAGGTCAATGTAAGGCATTACAGCGACCTGCACAAAGGAAAAGTTAAAGGAAAATAATTAAAGGAAATAATCTGGACACCGTTTTTAGAAATCAGAACATTTGGTAACATTATTGCTTGTTACAAAAACGTTCTTTCTATATTATTGAGATGTGTGCAAATCCTAATTCCTCTATGGAATGTCTTAGCACGATCTTCAGGAAGTGTTTTCTCTCGTTTCTTGTCTGTAGTGATCACACTAATAAACAAAGCTGAACATTAGCCTGCACCTGAGACCAAAGTTTATGCACGGAGCGATCAAAGTGGGATTACGCGGCTAATCTGGCTCCAACAAAAGGAAGAGCTGAAACATGAATGTTGAATTATGCATTTTCAGCCCCGTATCGAGCGTCTGCTAATGTGATTACACAGGAAAAAGGTGTTGTGTTTTTATAGTTGACCTCATTATCACGCTAGTCCATTTTAATTAGCGTCCCACAACATAGAAGCTAACAATAGGAAGCGCAGACAGGAAACAGAAGAAGTGTGCCCTTGAGATCTGGACCGGGAAACATCAAATTCAGGTGAATAATATTGAGTGAATAAAAAATAAGATTTCCCCTGAATGTAAGAAAAAACAGGTGGAAGTTGTATTGTTTTTTATAGAGTTTACAAAATCATATTAGCTTGAAATGGAGTGGCTAGAATATAAACTAATAAACTTATTTTATCCCTTATGTTTTTACAATCCAGACACAACTCAACAACGCTTTAGTCATCTATTGCTTTCCCAGATAACATTGTTCTATATAAGCATAAATATACAGATGTGACATTTTTCTCATGTTTATCTTCGTCTCTCTCATGAACTGTCCAGTTTCTGCTCTTCTCCCCACAGTGAAAGTCTGCCAGAAGTAAATAAGTAGGACATGTTGTCACGGTTTGTTAAAAGTCGTTCCACCTGACAGGGTCAAATGCTGGACAGGAGCAGCTGGAACTGACATGTCTGCGAGTTAAGTTCACGGTGTGCTGCGCGAAAGTCGAGTCCGTCAGAGGGAAAGGTTACACGACTTTGAAAAGTTAAATTTATTGAGCCGAGCCATTTTGAGAAAGCCTTCCAGTTTTATGTAAATCGGATTTTTAAATTAGCTCCCACAATGAGCTGTCACAGTCTGACTAGAGGACACTCCATGACCTGTTTTGCATTCACCGAAATAAAACCACTTTTTTTTTTTAAAGTCGAGGGATTGTGTAATATATAAAGATGTAAAAAGAAAAAGTATTGGCATATTTACTTTTATGGCTGCAGCATATCTTAAAGGAGCACTATGTAACTTTTCTGATGGACAGTCCTGCACCTTTCCACATCTCCATGGAGACAAGCAGACCAAGTTACAGGTCAGATCTGTGGAGAGATCACTAAGAATGCTTGCTTTTCACGGTCATTTTATCAATAAAATAACAAATGTAATTGAATTAATGCAAGATCGATATTGATTCCATACTGTGGAACATTTCAGGCAACAGCAATAACGCCATGGAGACAAGCAGGCTGCAGACCCCTCACAAGGAAATTGACCTAACGCACACTTAAAGCTCCAACACTTCAGCCACTAAATAGACTGAAATAAAAGTTTTAGATTTTTTGGCTAAAAATACCTTAAAGAAAAATAGCTGCAAGGCTACGCAATGAGGCTTTAAATTACTTCACATCGAGCCATTAGGGATTTTGAGAGCTAATCAAGTCTTCATGGAAAAAAAAAAAAAACATTTTGGAAAGACAGTAGTGATATTATTGCATGACACAGAAGAGAAATGAGTTATTGCATTAAGGACGCATCCAGAAAACACACCCAGAAGTTATTGCTTTTGTAAACATGGCAAGAAATCCAGCAGAGAATCGCACAAGATTCAAAGCACTTTTGAAATGTGACTGGCCTGAACGGCAGCGACATCACAATCAGCTGAGAGAGCAGAGAATCAGGCCGTTGCATAAGCCCAGTATATCTCGAGTGTTTACAAAAGCAGAGGAGGAGGAATGTACCGCGAGTCAGCAGAGACAAAGCCTTGGATATAAAAGGTGATGTTTGAGAAATAGAGCCATGTCATCCTCTCACTGTGTGCAGCACTGCTCTCGGGTCAACGGGTTACATCACTCCGCTGATATCACCGTTCGACGTTGATATCACCGTCTGGCGTTCAGTACAATAAGAAGAAGGTAAAGGACTTTCATATTGATTCGGTACATGTTTGAGATTTTAAATTTGTACGAGCCTTGTGATACTTTTTTCGAGCCGTATCAATTTAAAAATCAAAAGTCTCACAATAATATGGTGGGCTGTCACAATAAATCCAATTATAAGCTCTAAAATGCATTGTTTTGTTGCCACAGCAGCAAAGAAGGAGATAACTCCATAGACCATGAACCTTTGCTCCATTTCAGTGCAGAAAACATAAGACATTTTAAAAAAAGCACTTTTATATCATAATTATTATTTGGATTAGGAGCGAAAGCAAACGCTCGTCAAGGCATTTTAAAAGAAAAAAGTAGCATTTCTACACTAGAATATCGCATAAAATATTACATATAATTAATATAATAATATAATACAACAATATCGCAGTAAATATTGTACCATGAAATGTATGTCTTGGAAATATTGTCCTGCGAGTTTTGGATATCGTCACATCACTATAATAATACAATATTTAGTCCTGTGTCAGTCCCACAGTGAACGATGCAGTACAAACCTACAACTACAACTTATGTAATCGATAGTTTATGTCAAAGCCCCACAACATCATTTCCTTACTCTTGTATACAGATCTTAAATGTAATCATATTTTAGTTTACATGGACAAATCTTTATATTTGTACTTGTTTGACATAATTTTGTTGTTGTTGTTGCTACAGTATTTTTGCATACTTAACATGTTTTTTAAGTTTTATTACTATTCTAGCTTGTTGTGGCTCAATAAAGTTGGTCTAAGTCTACCGAGTTACACATTGATTTGTACATGTATCAGTAAAATAAACTGTAACTCAAGAGCCTATGACAAGTTGGACAACTCATTGAACTAAAATGCAGTTAAGATGGATATAGTTTAAATTTAGCTAAAAATTATACACGTTTTATCCCAGATTAGTTAGTTTATCATTTTACTTCCTGGTTGTGATTGATGACATCACACTAGGAAATCACCCAGCAACCACTGGGCCAAAACTCATGGAATCTCACAATTGTTTTCTATTTGACAAATACAAATATATGAGAGCGCCTTCGTTTTGTTGAATGAATGTTTAGCGGGTCCAAAAAGTTCCTTGTGCGTGTGTAAATACTGCATGAACTTTGATCCTCTAGTGCGATGTCACTTCCTGTCATTTTCTACAGCTTTTTCAACTTTTCTCCACAAATAGCCACTGGATTGGTGCAAAGCTATAATTTAACACCAAATAAAGCCAGAATTAGAAAATCAAAAAACCCTGTCGTGCGCACGTTAAGTATATAATTAAGTGTAATATGTACGTAGACATAAAAGGGGCTTTGCAAAGGGGAAATTGAGCTTTAACATGACATAAGGTCTATCTTTTACGTAAGGGTGAGTTGTTGTACAGATGTGTGTTTAGTGTGTTTAGTCTCGTATCATTATTGAATCTACTTTATTTTATTGTGTTTGTTTGTCTCATGGGTGTTTCTAATGTGGACAAAAGTACAAAAGTAAGTAATACATCTCACAAAATGTGCTCAAGTGGAAGTAAACACGCGCTTCAGACACACATTCCTAAAACTTCACGACTATATTGCACATCTTGTCTGCAGCCTCTCGCCCGCAGCTCGTGTTGTGGTTACGTTTTCACAGACTTGGCTGTGTTTACAGTTGGCGGTGGTGATAAATTAAAAACAAAATTGTCCCGATAAGGCCCACAGATGTGTTGAAGGATTTGTCTTGATGTCTGATGACAGCTGATTAAAGCTTATCTGAAGTGGTAGAAAACAAGCTTTTGAAAAACAGCATTGCTACTAAAGTGCTTTCATGTTTAGCTGATATGTTTAAATTTTTGATAAAAGAAAATAATCCAGTTCATCATGTGTGTATGTGGACTTGAATCAGAAAGTTTTATAGCAATTAAAAGCTTGTACTTCTTATCTGTGCACTGTTTTCCTCTAACTATAGTAAACCAAAATTACAGCCAATATAAGACACACTTCAAAACATGTTATCAATAAGATGACACAATTACAAAGTCATAAGCCTATAAGGTAAATTTAAACTGACAAAAGGAAAGTGAAAACACACGTAAAGGTTATGCACTGACAAACGCTGAGAGGCAACACATTTTTGGGCTTTATTTTCTGTCCGTGGCGCTTTTGTTTCACTCAAATTACCATTCTCGAAATGGTTTTCGACTGCGCAGAGCTGAGCTTGTTTGTCTGCTAACGACTTTTGGAGCAGATGATATATTTTCCTCAACACACAGACTCAGGAGCGTGTTATTTAAGGACAGAGGTAATCACTTCAACTGCGTATGATCATAAAGTCTGTGTGAGTGGTAAATGTGAGTGTAGCTGCCGTGTTCCTGTTGTTTATCTGGTATTCTACAACTCGTTACATGAGTTAATGAGCTACAAACTAAATATTGAGCAGAGTTGTAAACGTTTATATTTGTTGTTGGACTGCAGCAGCTTTTTCCCATTTCCCTTGTGTTTTGAGCTCTTACACGAGAAAATGTTTTTGCCATTGTTTTCAAATGAGCTATAACTTTTATTGGTATAATTTATAAAAAAATCAATACACTTCAGCTCAATGTCTTCAGCTCTACAAATCATAAACCAGTATCTATAAAACTGTATGACATTAAACTTGTCTTGATTATTGAATTACAGGTCATTTCCACAGATCTGACCTGTAACTTGGCCTGACACGGTGCAACATTCCAGGCAGAATATCAACATAATTATCCCCTTAAAGAGACAAGCAGACATAGTGCTCAGTTAAATCCTTGAGCAATACTTGATGTTTGTTTTTTTCTCAATTTAAAGCTCCTCTTGAAAGTTCAGATCTAATTGCCAGAGCAACATTTATAAATATACTGTATGAGAAACTGTTATCTCTGTGCATATTTCAACTTGCAAATGAGAACGACCCAAATCCCAGATGAGCTGCATTGCATATAGTGTGTAATATCTTCAATATCTTTCCCGAAACATGACGAAATAGTGTTATGTCAGCAGCGGAGAAATCCCTGTATATAAACAGGGAGGCGGAGGGGTGGAAATGAAGAGGTCTTGGTGGTAATGTGGGGATATAGGGGTTTCGGGCCGTTCCTCCGGCGCATAGTATCATTATTCAGGGCAGGACTTTGAAGTTAAGGCTGGGTGGATTTGTGAGAGGAGGCAAAATGACTTCTAATTAAAGAGACTCGGGAGGGCTCATTTACTGTCAGGCTGCAGGGGGAACACCGTGGATGGTATGGCATATATACTCAAAGTAATATCAGACAAATGTATAGCTTTAAAGGCACAGTATGTAACTTTCTGAAGGTTGAAAGTCCTCTGCATAATTCCATAAAAATATAAAGTGAAATCTAAACTTTGGAACATTCCTCATGGAGCTAGATACAACTATCTAGGCCATACTGTGGAACATTATAGCCTATGGAATAACGTTTCCATGGAAACAAGCAGGTCACCAAGAGTCAGTTGTGTGGAGATGCAGCCCACTCACAGTAAGGACATAGTTTGTTATACATTTTTTGTGGAAAAAAACCAACAAAAACAAAAAATAATGAAACTTGCATTTGGTTTTAGTTTATCTTTTGGCTAAAAAATCCAAAAAAGCACTGATGAGACGCTGAAGTTTGTGAATTGGCATGGAAACCCAAACTATGAGGGTCGTGTCAATGAGTGAACATTTAGCTGTTAGAGTGACATTCAGCAGCTTCAATATACTGTATACATAATAATATATTTGATTTAAACTGATCTTTTGGTACCTTAATTTGTCTTAACAAAGCAGTCACAAAGTCTTCATAATTAACATTTAGTTTATAAGCTTGATTTAGACTTACTAACTACTTCATTAGGTTGGGTGAATCATCATTCATAAAATATTTAATGAATATAAATATGAATTAAGTGTTCATGCTTTACTAAGGCAGTATTACTGAGCTTTTACATCACATTATTCAGTTACTCCATATCCTGTATTGTAGCCACAGCTGTCCTGGGGCAGACTGACGGAAGCGATGCTGTGTCATCACCCGCTCTGACCGTCACCAACACCACATTCACAAAAATACCTACGATTTGGATTTTTGCTAAAAGAACCAACATGATAGCTGAAAGAATTTAGTTGTTTTCGCTTTGTAATTGAAACTTGAAAAATGCTGTATTCTTGCAAATGATGATAAATTAAGATTGTTGCCGCAGGAATTTACAATTTAAAACTAAATTCCATATCTTTTGAATGGTGAAAAGTCTTGCGTAACAGGAAGCTGACGCCTCTGTGCACGTGGTGGATGATGATAAACCCTCTAAAAAACATCTGTATTTGTGCTGTTGCTTGTAACTTTGGCCCAGTTCTATAAAGTTTTCCATCTTTTGGCCCTCAACCATATTTCCATTCCACTCAAATGACCCTGTATAAGACAATCCCACAATGACACGTCTTTATTACCGCGTGAAGCATCTGTCATCAAACGTGGATTATATCTTTGCTGCGATCCATAAAGCTCGTCTCTGGTGTGTCTTGTTCGTGACTTTCGGGCGTCCTACTTTCGGAGGCGGGGGCTTCGTGAGGTTGTCTTGGTGTTGCGGGTCTGACAGAGTGACAGATTGAGACGGGCCGCTGGTGCTCAGGGCGGAGACAGAGACGGGAAAGCCTCCGGGAGGGCACTGTGACAGGTAGACCCAAACTTCATTACAGATGCCGCGGGGAGACGTTTTGAATATCAAATTAGCCTCCTCAGTCAAAACATAAAGAATAATGCTTTATAGTTCTGGCTGAGGAACAAGTTCTTTCTCTTTTTGCACTTTGTTGTGACATGGCGAGAGACTCAATGTAAAAACTGACAAATAATGAGTGGGTCAAACATGGTGGTACAGACACACAGTATTTATGGTTTTGTTTACCCCTGTGCTGAAACGCTTAATAATGTAAACAAACATTACCAAAGTACAAAAACACAATACGGATAAAGTGGGACTGTTTTTCAAAATTCAGCTTCTTTGTTAGTTTTTGTTTTCAAATGAAATGTAATAGATTTTTTGAAAGCTCTCTATGTCTATTTTACATCAGATAAAAAGAAAATATCATGTATTTTTCACACAGAAGTTGACATTCCTTCTGACACATGTGTTGGTTTTAAGAGGTGCTTTTGGTAAAGTGGGACAGTGACAAAAATGTTTAGAATAAAATGAACAAAAGGAATTTGCATGGGATTTTTCTGGGTTTTAGTATTTCAATTTATTGTAGTAATTATTTATTAGTTTAAAAAGGTTATAACCCACAATATGTCTCCCAAACTGCCATGTCATTAGGCTTTTACACATTTGACTGTTTATTTTCATATAATTGTTAACAACAGAACATAATTTTATATCCACAAAATCTGTTATTTTTTAAAATTCTGCACACATCAATGATTAGTCCCACTTTACCCATGTTCACGCTACACTTAATAAACAAATAAAATAAAAACAGCTTTAAAACACACATTCTTCTCCTCACTTCACTTTCATTTACGGTTTGTTTTCTTTACATCGTTTCCACCATATCCTTCCTTGTGGTCTCTCCTCTTTTTCTCCTCTTTTTACGACATTTTTTGTAACCTTTGTGTCACTCATTTAGCATTATTCGATCCATTACAGATTAAAGCTGACTATTTACTTCAGTTACAATTTCTCTTATATTTAGCTTTTTGTGCAAGATGCCACATATTTTTTAGACGTATTTTAGTCGTATTTTTTCAATTTTTTGGCTCACTTTAAGTCTTGACTACATTTACATTTCTTTTAACATTCTTTGACCTTTCTTTGATCTGATGAGATGAGCTCTCCATTTGTTGTACCTGTTTTATACATGCTATCCAAGCAAACAAGTTCTACATAGAAAGTAAAAGATAGAATGACAAAATGCACTGATTGAAACTGGGAGTTGGTGGTCATTTTGTTTTAGTTTCATTGTAGTTTTAATTATAATCAAGAATCATCGTAACTTTCTCTCTTTACTGATGTTATCTCTCTGGTGTTTGGCACTATAGTGGGCTGAGGGAGCTGAGGAGGGAGACAGTGATGCTTCAAAGAAAAAATATGGTCTAATTTTAACTTCGGTGGAGACAGAGGGGCTCGTGAAACAGCTCTCCGCCCGACTACATCTCAATTATTCATCAAGTCTCCCAACTAAAAAGCCTGCCATGTTATTCCCGCTCCCTCTTTCTTCTCCCATGCTGTTTCATTCACTCAGTCAAAGTAGCCACCCACACAAGCCGACCAAAGCTACTCAAAGACCTCAAACTAGCCCTACAGAAAGGCAGCGAGTCCAAAACACGCCTAATAGTGTGTGCTGAGAACTGCAGTTTCTTGTGATTCAAATGGAATGAAAATGCGATGCCATGATCCTGTGATGTGTGTAAATAAATATTTCACGACTCACCTTCGCGCCATTCTTTTAATCTTTCTGCATCCATGTTTTATTGACAAGAAGCTGTCAGTTGGTCTGGTTGGATTGTATCAAGTTGTAGAGCTGTATCTTCTGTTATTTACTGTAAAGAGTGGCAAGAGTCCAATGACAACACTTCCACGTTCATGTAGTCATTCTTGCCGGTTCCAATAAATCCGACTCATTTATCTTGGGACATTATTCCAGTATCAAATGGCGTCGCAAGGGTTTCTCGAGGCCCCAAGCGAAACATCACAAGGGGCTTACCAGACAGACTCCACCCCTTCTTCTCTTTACCTTTGAACTTAAAGACGGTCTGGAGGATTGCGGAGGGCCAATCGCGGCAGTCTTGGACGCTGTCTTTCTGTCTCCGCGCGCTCCTGCTGCCAGTCACGTAAACGTAGAAGAATGTTTTTCGGAAGCCCGAAGAGTTTGCCGGGGTCTTCCTCACTATTCCAACGCCGCTTGTCCGTCCGTGAGCGCAGATGGCTGAAGGTCGCAGCCATCAGCAGGTAACTTTGCCTTATTTATTTTTTTTCCACAGTCTGAAACGTACATAACATTTATACAAACATTTTAATCAATGAACTAATGGATGATTGCACAAGAAGAAGCAGTCACAAGTTGTCATATTCAAATATATAAATGCACATACCAGCTTATAAAAAACACTTATAATAGAGAAGAAGGCTTTTGTCTGCAGTACAGTGTTTTTAAAATCTATGACCCTTGGATCATTATTTTATATTTTGGACATCTGAAATACCAATATTGCTCTAAAATGGCATCGTAAAAGAAGAATTGATTTCTGCCTGTGGAGAGCTGCACGTCACACTGGCAAGCAGCAGATTTTTTTTACCTACTACGAGAGGCTGCAGAGTCTTTGTGCATCACCGATTAGGGGAATAAATGGAGTACAAAGCGAGTACAAAGCGGCTCAGTCAGAACTACAATTTTCGGAGCAATGCTGTCTCTAAAGCAGGAGAATACAGATTACTCAAACGCGCATGAATCACTCTTAATACAAATTCGAGGAGGAAAATGAGAATTATAAGTGGAGTTTATATAAAATGTCTTCTTAAATTTGTACGTTTAATATGGTCAACAAGTAGTTCGTTCGCCGATTAAAAATGCTCACCACTGTTGGTCTTGGTCCTTTTTATTTCCCGAGAATTTGAAAAGCGAGTTACAGTAAAGCTTGGCTGAGTGTTTGTTATTGTTAGTCCTCGGTGACTCAAGAGAGTGTCGCGCTGAGTCATGACAACAGACCAGGGTCATGTGACTAACTCAGACTCACAAGCCGACGCAAAACAGGAGCCAGGCCAGTCTGTTTGGTTCAACAGTCTTCAGCTGTTTTTATTGCGGTCAAACATTACCTTTCCTGTTTTTCCAACACGCCATTAAATCATACGTAATCATTTTGTAAGTTAACTCCGACAGCGCTTCATTTCACCACATGCAACACTTCTTTCTCGGCAGTGAAGGAGCATGTTGAGTCTGCTCCACTAATTATAAACAAAAGAATGAGTCAAAGGGAGTTTTCTTCGATTGCAATTGTAGTATTTAAATAAAACATCGCTGAAAAGTCAGGATAATTTTCCAGACACACCTTCGACTAAATTAGGAATCAAAATGACAACACATTTTTATCGCAGTTGCCATTCATCAGTCATCATCCTCCTAAATAGTTTCACTTTATGTTCCGTTTCACTTCAAGCACAGCCACTCCCAGGTCTTTGTTCTCTCCTGCTCCTCAGAAAAGACCAAGACTTGAACGTACACTGTATCTTAGTGCACAAAACTAACATTTAACCATACTTTTCAGCAATATAGATACACAAAACTAACATTTAACCATACTTTTCAGCAATATAGATACACAAAACTAACATTTAACCATACTTTTCAGAAATATAGATACACAAAACTAACATTTAACCATACTTTTCAGGAAGAAATATAGATACACAAAACTAACATTTAACCATACTTTTCAGAAATTAGATACACCAAAACTAACATTTAACCATACTTTCAGAAATATAGATACACAAAACTAACATTAACCATATTTTCAAAATATATATACACAAAACTAACATTTAACCATACTTTTCAGAAATATAGATACAATTTCCTTACATAATAATCTATTATTCCCATATCTTAAAATTGAGCTGAAGGACGGGGACATTTTCCTGTTTCACTGTCAGATTTCAGATTTGTTTTGGACAATTTATGGTTCATATCTCTGTATTTACTGGGCCAATCCACATGAAACAAAAACAGGCGCGAAGTTCAACTGGTGTGATTTCGAAGACATGATTGTTGTTAGGTGAAAGGATTTAGCCTTAAGATTAATGTGGCAAGTTTGTGGACCCAATTTCAAACAATGACAAAGTCCACCATTTGTGTATCGAAATCATAAATCTCACACAGAGTTATGAATGCATCTGAAATAATGTCAACGAATGTGAACGCAATCATTTACCCTTCAAATAGCAACAACATAACCTCAGTCAACATCCCCAGAATTCATTTTAGGCTCTGACTGAGAATTCACACTTTTCATCACTTTTTCATTTAAAAACGTAACATGAGAAATTGCTGTCATCCAATCCAGCTTCCTCCTTCGACTCTATCACATTATTATTATTTGCTCCCAGGCCAAACTTGTTCCCATTGAATGCGCTAATCACCCGTCTCTGTCCATACGTATCACATGACCGCACCACATGGCTCCATCTCCCATAATCCCGTTCTGCCGGTGACACACTCGTATTTGACCTTCACAGAGGCGCAGCGGGAGTTTCCTCGTCAGCAACAGTTTGTCTGTGAGCCATACTTACTGTAGTGTCACGCCACGCGCTGCATGTTTGTCATAAGTTTATGGCTTAATGAAACGTCTGCGCCCGTCTTATAAGCACCGATGCATTCTGGGAAGGGATTTGCCCCCACTGTGATAATGACACATGCAGACGGCTGGGGGCTGTTGCTGATGTGGTGTTTTTTATGTTGACAGCACAAATAATACGAGAGCAAGGAACGGCGGGCTTCCAATTGAGGATAAAGAAGATATTTTGGGAGAAAGTATGATTTTCAGGATGAGAAAGTACAAGCATTGATTCAAAAATGTGATAATCCTGTTTTGTATGTATTCTTATTGACTGTGCACTCAAGGGTGATGATTTATTTATTTCTTTGAATATACTCCCTATACATGAATTATCCAGCAAAGATGTACGATAACTTTCCACAGTATGGCATTAAATGTGTCTATGGAGCGTTCATTTCATTGACAAAAAAAACAAAACATGCATTCTCCGCAGATCTAACCTGCAACTGTGTGTCTCCATGGCGATGGATAAGTTTAATGCCATACTATGGAACATTCCAGGCAAAGCAATCAGATTTCCAAGACAAGAAGTAAACCGTCTTCTCAAAAAGTTACATTTGATGGATTGTTTTATTTTACTTTTGGTTAATACAACTCGACAAATTCATGTTCTGATTTCAGGTCATTTTAAGCAAGGCCAGATATTCAATGTTTGCAGTGGTACGGTTTTTCTACAGCAAATATTACACATTTCTAAAAAAAAAAAAAAAAAAAAATCTAAACTCGCCTAAATTTGTCGTCTTTTTTCACAGAAACTGACTCGCTGTAAATAAATGTCCGTACGACTTTTAAACACGTCCAGAGCGGCCACATTGGCAAGTTCAAATCTTTCCCATCTCATCAGTGTTCGCCAGCAACAGCAATAAAACCCGTTTCCTTGTCTGGTCGTCGTCACTAATGCTAAAGTGAGCATGTGTGTCCTAATCTCCAAACACAGCTCACCTGACTGTTTGAGCCCTATCTGAGCCTGCACTGCACCTGCTGCCTGTCACTGATAGACGCTCGCTCTAAATCCAGGTTAACTGTTGTGGACTGTGGCAGGGAAATCCGTTCACAGTGACAAATGTTCGGGGAAGTGCTCGCTGCAGACCAATAGCACTAAAGATGAGCTATTGTATTTTTGTATTGATCTAGTGCTCTCATGATGAAGCGGATACCAGATGTCAGAAACAGTAGGCGACAAGTCTAGCCAAGTTCAACGGTTGATCTAAAAACAGGTGTGAAAATGCAACTGAAACAGCAAATACAAGAAGTTTATGAAATGAAAGTGTATGTTTGTGTGTTTGATTACATTATATTAAAAATATAAAGTACAACCATGGTGGGTACACGAATATCAACAAATACATGTATTATGTTTTTCTTAATTGAAGTAAAAGTTAATTTTCCTTAGATCAACATAAAAAGATGGAAACATAATGCATGTACTTAAAGAAGATGTGCCGGTGTGATCCCTCATTGAAGAAGACATGTTTTTATTGTTGAAAAATGGGTACGTGGCATTTGTTTGACCATAAATGTATGACTCAATGTCTGAATTCTTAAAATAACTAAAAAAAGAGAAGTGGGCGGAGACATTCTCTGAGCACGCAAACCTCAAATGCAGAACGATACAGGATTACTCAATCAGTTGAACAATATCAACTTTGGGTAAGCAAACGATAGGGGAAAAGACCTTACAAAAAGGTTAATGCTCTTAAAAATCAATGATATGCATAGATATCTCTTTTAAAGTGCCAGCCACATTGTAGGTGTAAGAGATGATAGCAAGAGTAGGCTTATGTTAGGCTTATTTATGGAAAGGTCGGCTGTTTTATCCAGATAATAGTGTATGAGCACTGTTTCCGTTGCTTTTACTTACATGTGATTATTTCTTCCACCTCTGTTTTCTGTAGACGAGTCCAGCTGGTCAAACATTAGTCAAAACACACTTTCACATTCACGACATTCTTTCCTTGTGTCATCACCGGTCCTGGTTTGACTCGACAGCAGCAGCAGCACATCATATTTGGACTTCCCCCTGTGCCACTGTCAGCAAAGTTTGAATCTTACAGAGCCAATTTAAACCAGTGGAATAAATATAAAATAGCTGTCAAGAGCAGGCTGCTATTTGTCTCACATAATCACAAGCTGCCAGATGGAAATGTATTATTCATTCACAATACTGACCAAATTGGAGTTCTTTCAGTGAGGTTCAGGCTAAATCTGGATATATGATCTTGAGTTGGCATTTTTTGTGAAACTTTCCATTCACAATGACTGAGTATTCTCACAAAAAATTAGCACAGCCTTTTCCAAGCTTTGCTGCGTCGCAACCTCGACCCACAGGTCCCCAATAATAATTCTCACTCTATTCAAACTCATTTGTAATGCTTTTTGTTAGGCTTAAAGTTGATATTAAAGCATTAATTTTAACTAATATATTATGTAAAGTTGATTTTAATCTTATTTCTTTTATGCTCGCTGTGTGAACAACCTTTCGAGGGCCCCCTGCAGTGCCGCTGAAGCCCTCCAGGGTGCCGCGGCCGGAGACCACTGTGGGAACCACGACAAAGTTTGAAGTATCATCAAGCTAATAAAGCATGGCTTCATGATGGGTACTCCTGAGTCCCGGGTTCCAAGGCATTATACTTTACTAGCTTTTTGTCATGTTATAGTAAATTCTGATTTGCCCCAGTGAATATTTGGGATGCTCAGCAGGCATGAGATAAGTGATGTGGACCGCTGCTAACCAGTTGTGTTTTTCACATTTTTAACACAGTAAAAATTAGGTTGGCTACAGCGCCTTTAAGAGTTCCCGTTTTGGGTTGGCCGCAAATTCTGTGGAGGTGTGACGACACAATCCCTGCCTCTAAACCAATCTCTTTCAATCATCATCTCAGTAAATCATAAAGACTGATTTCAACCTCAGCAGCCAATGAGAAATAGTCGGGACTCCATGACTCCCCACAGCAGGGCCGCAGTAGCTCAGCGCACAGTGGGCTGTTCCTGGTTGATGATTAGCCAGGTTGAGGTCAGCTGTAATGTTCCATCGTTTCGTGTCGTCGAGATTGAGTGTGTGTGTGTGTGAATAATGTTTTTTTTCCGCAGTGGAAACCGACACACAGCTGGACGAGGGAGGCTTTGGGACGGACCGCGAGACACTCCACTGTTTCCTGGAAATGACCGAGGGGCACAGGAGGTGGTGTGTGGGACAAGACGGGCGCAGTAATGGAAATCTCCACCAGGACGGACGCAGACGTTTATTTATAGGCTGACTGAATATAGGATAAGGCCTATTCGAATGCTTGAATGTTCATTGTGCATCAGTTATGTAGGATTCAAGTTCAGGTGACGTTATTGGTGCCCATTTTAGTTTTGCAGCTTTGAAACAAGCTGACGTTCTGACAAAAACACTTCACAGTTACAGTAACATCGCACACTTCTCACTTTCTGCACAAAAGACTCAAGTCTAAAATAAATAATAACTCAATGATATATAAATAAATACGTAAGTAAAAACTATGCAAGCTCTTTCTTAAAACCTGATGCTGCTTTTCTGCCCTTTTTTAACAACCACCAATCGCGTACCACAATCGCACATATGTTGGTGAAGTGTCTTGCCGAAGGACACAATGACTTTATGCACATGGCTCGAGTTAAGATAAACCCACCAACCTCTGGGTTATCGATCAAATTCAGGGTAACACTTTATGATACCTACACTTTCATTTGCCTTAATAAAGCATGAACAAAGATTCATAATTAGAAAATAATTTATTCAGAATAAATACTTCAAAAACGACTTAAAGTGCATATGACAGGTTAGATTATACTTTATACACTAAAATGTAGTGAATATGATAATATTCAGGACTTTTTCGCCCCCAGTTTATCAATTTTGATAAAGTTTTTAATGTTACTTCCTGGTTAGACATGAGCAGCAATTGTCCCCTAGCAACCATCTTGTAAACAAGGATCAAAATCCAAATAAATTATGCAGAAGTTATGATTAGACAAATAATAATCCCTGATGACACCTTTATTTTGTTGAATGATTATGTAAACTGTCAGAGTAAATTGCTCCTGATTATTTTTCTTCACAAACTGCAACTGATACTATAATAATAATAATAATAATAATAATAATAATAACATATATTATAGTAATAATAATAATAATAATAATAATAATAATAATAATAATAATAATAATAATAATAATAATAATAATAATAATAATAATAATGATGAGACTGATATAAAACTATGACAAATATTTACCACAGGGAGTATCAAACTAATCATCATAATTAGAACACCATAAGAACCTGTCGTATGCTCTTTGAGGAATACCTTAATTATTATTACCTTCTTAATTAAGTAGGCACTAAGTCTGAATCATTATTGTATCGTGAGGGTCCGAGATGATGTATTGATGCATCTCTGTAGAGGAACACAGCAGAATGGAGCCGGATCATTTCAACAACAGCATATGTTTTACTCTCTTCACTTCCAAAAGACCCCTCTTCCTCTTTCTCCCCGTGTCACATGACATTTTCAACCATTCACATCAGTCTCACTGATGCGTATGCTGCTTTCAAGAACACATTTAAACATAGTACATTATAATGCAAATGTGATACAAATGAGCATACCTCATTATCATAATCATGGGTATGTATGACTCTTACATTATCAATAATAAATGAATTCAGTCTTTTTTCAGGCTTTTTAAGGCTAATTAAACTGTAGTAATTACCAATTTTAGTAATGTCTATTATCATCAATCTAATATTTACCTCAGGATTAATACAAAATGCAATCTGACATTGAAAATCATCTGGAGGAGCCACACTGACCTGACCTGTATCACCTTGACCCACTAAAAGTAGGCCTAAATAGCCCGATGTATGGACAATATTAACAGCAATTTAGTCACTTCTGCCTCTGGGTCCCTCTGCCACCTCTCTCTGAACACGTCGCTAATACCACCACTTAGCCTTATTAGCTTTTAGCTCTTAGCTGCACTTTGATGTCTTCTTTTGCATTAGAAATTCATCCAGAGTTTCAATCCCAAGTTTGTTTTCCCTGTGTCAAATCTTATCTGGGGGTTCTGGCAACAAATGCACGCCTCTCCTTCTTTCTTGGAGCAATGCGTCATCCCTTCAGAAGCTCAGCGTAGTGCCAGGCGAGTAAGTATTTGGCCGCTGGCGATCTAGGCAAAAAAACTTCTCCCTTGCTCAGTGGAATAAGCAAAGACACAACATTAATTATTCAGCCTCTGCAGCGGCCCAGATCCTGATTATGACTTGAGGTGCTCGTTCACAGAGGCAGTGGAGTATATAGTTATAATGTTTGCTGCCAAAAGTATAGGGCCGTGTGAAGTTGAAGTCACCCTCCAGACATCTTTGCGAATAGTAATAATTCATACGGAGAGAGCTGATCTTATAATACTGCCACACCTGGAAGCTAAGACAAGGAAAATATTGGGCAGTGTTATTTAATGAATGGCAGTGGCGGTCGATCTGCTATCTAACGAAAATGTGCCACGGAGATGGTTTGGAACTGGATGGGAGATAATAAGAACAGAGACTGATCTAAGTTGTGTCCTTGGGCAAGACACTTCACCATCTTGCCTGTGTGAATGTTTTATGTGAGTGGGCGAATGGTGCAGCCTTGCTTCTGTCGGTCTACCCCAGGCAATAATGGGTTTTGCATTATTATTTTGTTTAATATTTAATTTGAATAATTTGTCCAATCAACACATTTTTTATTTGTTTGTTTATTTTTATGTAGTTATGCGATATAGTTATATAGTGTTGCTTACTATGTGAAATGAATTTACTATTTATTTCTGGCTTGCATAAAACAATAGAATTCGTCTTGATGACTGTAGTAAAATTATTGGAAAACCTCACATAAATACTTTAGGAAAAGCGCATGGAAATACTTTGCCGCATCATTTATCACATTTACTTTACAAAAAAAAATGGACTAAAACAAAAGCCTGTTGTAGTTTTTTTTTTTCAAGTCTATTTTTGATGGTTGTTGCACAAAAAAAGTATAAAAACGGTGTCCTCATTATGATTGGGCTTGCATCGCCACAAAACGGACTCTTACTTGGCCTGAAGGAGCCTCCTCCAGCTTGTTTCCACGGAGATGTAGTTACTTAAGATATAATATTCCACAGTATGGCATAAAACTTGTATCTGCATGGCAAATGTTTGTATTTATGCAGGTGACTTTGCACCTCCAGAAAGTTACGTACTGTGCCTTGACAACATATGACTTTTTACATTGTTGTATATTGTGACACTTCACACTCCACAGTCTAATAATGTCCTCAGCGCTTTCATAAAGGCCTTTAGCAAACCTTATCCAGCCATTGTTCCCTTCTAAATATGTTAATCACTTCTAACTGCATAATTGCATGTTGTCCACCAATTTTCCCGGTGCTAATCACAACACCTTCTGCCAGTTCACCGACCCGCCTGTCCTCTCTCTGCACTTTGCATGCGTTTCTCTTTCTACAGTATGATGCCTCGGAGGAAAGGCGTAGGTCCCTCTGCTTTGATTACAGGTTGATTTCTCAGACTCTGACAAAACGCTGTCTCGCTGCCAAAACCAACAGCCTCCTTGTCATGAGGGACGGGCTCTGAATGACTAACACAACACGATTTCACCTTCGGGACGTTTTACAGGCCAACTCTTTACAATCATCTCGGTTTTGTTTCTGCATGTTGTAAAAATACCATTCAAAGTTAGTCACTATTACGACAGACAGTGAACTTGTCCAAATGCTGCTTCCACACAAGTTGAATCACTTCTGTTGGAGCCAAGAGGATGAGGGTGATTGAGTTATCAAAGGGACTAGCATCTGGCCAACACAACACGTACCTCGGGCGGGTAATACGTTTATCTGCCGCCCCATGATGAGCGCACAACATTGCAGTTAACAAATGTACTTCCTGCTGTACGTAATATTTTCCTTCACTTCTTCCAGGGGTTTTCGAGCGGGGATGTTGAAGAGGTTAAGTACATATTACTACTGCTAAATGTTGTGTGAGATTATATTTTGGTGGTCATTTTCTTCACAATACTACGCAGAAAAAGCGGACGAGTTTTCCAGAGGTGAACCTGCTCACAGTAAGAATGCTCAAAGTGGACTTTGACTTTAATGAACTTTTAACCTTGTTACAGTGGTGCTTACTCATCAATAGTGTACTCAAAGCTGTATTTTGAGTGATTTGTGCATTTTGAATTTTACTGTAATGTCCTACATTCAAGTCTTGAGTGCTCAGAACAATTGTTTTCACCTACCCTCTATCTCCGCCCACTGGCCTGTACTTAGTTGTGATTATTTGAAAAAAATCAGACTTGATTGATGCATGTAGAATTCTAAAATGTCACTTGGCCACTTTTCATAAATAAAAACGTGAATGACAATCCGCCGCTTACTGCAGTTAAATGATCATAATCACGATGAAGAGGCGGGGCTTCTCAGATCTGCAGTTTTGAACAGGAAGTCAATGGACTATTTCTATTAATAGCCGTTTTACATCAATACTGCAGTTTATAATGAACAAAATGTGTTGATCTACTTACAGTATGTTATACTTCAATGCACCCTAAAAAAAAAACATACTACGTCTCCTTAAAATGACATTTTGCTCTCTTTCAATGTCAGTATTTCAACTACAGCGTGGTTGTTTTGCAGGACACGGCCTCCCACACAAACCCACAGCTCTGTAGGTGACCTGACTTGAATAACTAGCAGCTTTAACACAGGGACAGATGGAGAGAAGGGGAAGCCTCTGACTGGGCCAAACTCAGACACTGACAAGATCCTCTCAGTGAGACCAATCCTCCAGGACGCATCTGAGGACAAGCCACGAGTCTTCAATGTGTTGGCTTTAGTAAAAGGCTACAGCGGCCGGCTAAACTAACATACTTTAATATTTATTCATTAGTACAAGAGCCTGCACATTTTCAAGCCAACTTCATGGACATTGATTTGATAAGAAACAAGATTATACAAGTTATTTATATGAAAAAATGGTGGACGAGCATGCAGCGCTGTCATATCACAGTGGCAAGTATTATTTGTCTTGGCAAAGAACATTAGCGAGGTGCCATTATACAGCTATTCTGAGTAACAATGCAGTAACCGACAGCTAATATGTCACTTATTTAAAGCCTGGGCACCGTGAACGAAAAAGAATGACATTTAAATCTGTCAAACGATTTCCAAGCTCTCACAATCCCTTTGGCACATCACTCATGTATTTTCTCACAGTTTTTGAACGGGTTGTACCACAAAGTGAGTAATACAGCTTTAACCTAAGGCATAGTAATAGCAGTATAGTAGTAGTAGTCACAATATATAGGTCTTGTGCTTTCCAATTAACAGTAATATATTCCAATAGATTTGAGTAAAATATGTTGTTTGTTGTTGGTTCTACATGTTTGAACTGATGATTGATTTTTGCATTTTTACATGAGCTTAACATGCCAAATATGAAACACAACCGTCCCGCTGAGCCAGTGCTTCCATATGAGATGCTAAAGGGCAGATTTTCTGACAGAGGCTGACGAGAGTCGTAAATATTTTGGATGAAGATGAAAGGAACCGTCAACATAAAACTGTACCAAGCCTGAGCTGATGCAAAAGGCAAACTACGCGATAGTTATCTGTAAATGGTTTAGATTCTGGCTTTTTGGAATACTTTTGACCACTTTGGCATGACGGTTTTCAACTTAACATAAATGTTTAAAATGTGAATAATTAATGGGTACACAGAAACGTGGCTGAATGTTGTTTTTTTTTAAGACGTAACAGCATTATCACATGCAGAAAGAGCTTGTGATGTGATCTTTAAAGTGTGGGCAAACTTCCACATGTCGTCTAATCTCAGGAGAACCGCGGGGAAGTCCGTATATAGAAGTCGAAATGCTGAACAGTTGGCCCAGACTCTCGTAAGTCTTGGCCTGGCATCGGCTGCTGTGACAGTATTATGAGTACAGCATTTGTCATGTTGTGGTTTCTGATCCACTGTGCACCTCTTTCCCCGCCCCCTTCCCTCCGTCTGTAACTGCTCTCAGACCCTGATGCAAACCAGACCAGGGCAGTCTGGGGGGCTCACGCAGCACATGGTTTCCCTTTACCTCCACGTTGCATTTTCAGTTTGGAAGCCACACCATACGTAGAACTCAAATACCTTCTTTCCAAGTATACGATGTTTACCGTGTAGTTAAAGTTCTTTTTAGGGTTCTGTTTACTTTCTAGAAATTGTACGGTTAAACTTAAAGCTGAGGTACCTGATTTTCACAGAGCACAGTTTATAGTAAATAATATATTAGTCATTTAGCAAAACAAATCACTTTCTTTGCAAAAATGAAATGTTAACGTGTTTAAAGGTGTAATTTTTGTCACAAAGTTCTGCTTTTACAACATACTTTCTGTGGGGTAAAACCGAATCTACACATTTATGAGAAAATTTTTTTGGTACTTCTGCTTTAGGATTGTAGGAAAAGTGTTATCAAATCAGCAATAGTAGTTTTTGTTGTGGGAATACGTCATAGTATTTATAGCGTAATAGTATTAGTAGTAGCCATAACAGCATTAGTGTCATTACAGTAGCTTTACCCTACAGTAAGAATTAGCAGTTTCGAGTCAATAGAAGTTCTTTCAACTTTACTTTAAGAAATAGTAATGCTGTTGTAGTTGTAGATATTACTTTAGTTTAGTTCAGTTTATTGGGCAATTTACATTATTACATTGTGCATACATTATCATTATAGTGAGCGCTATTTTGGTAAACCATATTTTATGTTTTCAACTAACTCTATTTTATTTATCCAATTAAGAGATGTATTCATCATTTACAGTACAGTAACAGTACATTACATTATCCCTCCCCGTTCGCTCCCTGCAGACCTCGTGTCACATGTAGCGCCCGTCACGTGGCTCTCTTTCACACTAAGCTCAGCCGCGTCAGAGCTGTGGCGTCATGTGACCGAGGAGGCAGGGGAAGTGGGTAAAAGGTGAAGCTTAAAGTCGACATGTTTTAAACTTTCTCACCACCTGATCTGCCCCGTCTGACTCATGGAGTTTAGGTGCTGTTCTGACGAATGGATAAGACGTTCAATTAGATTTTCCACTCCACAAGATTTGAATAGTGCAAAATAATCCCATGGTATGGTTGAGATGTCTTTGAGCTAGACATTTCACCCACATTGTCTGAATGTGTGAAAATGGTGTGTGAATGAGTGATCATTGGAGCCTGGAGCAGACATTAAAGTCCATTGGCGTTCACGTTTCTGTGGCTAATCACTACACAACATCAATACACGGTACACAAGTGCATGGAGTGGTTCAGGTTCAGGTCGCTTTATTTGTGCCCGTAGGCAAATCTGAGCCCACACATCATTATAGATAAATAAACACGTCAAAAAGTAGACTAAAGTGTTCAGCGTTCCTGTGCAACATGGTTTAAGTGGTACAAGTAATTTAACACGCTAGACCAAACTTGTTAAAAGCGGGATCCACAATGCAAACCAGAACAGAGATCATTTAAAAACCTCTTTCCAGATCCAGTAGCAGCTGAAACTGAGACTGTAGTGGATGCTGCAAGTTTGGGACATCTGCTGTAACTGCCTTGAGTACAGGGAGTCCAGGCTGTTCTGAAGATGGCCAAGGACTTCATCGGACAAATGTATTTATTTAACTAGCTGATGAAGGGAGTTCCTCTTTTTAGCGTTGCAAGGGGAAAAAGATGAATACGTTGCATTCACTTTATAGAATATAATAGCAGAGCGCAGCCAAAAACACTCGCTGGAATATTAACTGTTTTTGAAAGAAATGTCCAAACTTATGACCCATAAATGTAGATTTTTTGGCTCCACACACTTGTATAGCTTTCAATTGACATCAGTCACATCTTTGAGATTAAATAAAGGCACTATTTTCTGAAGCTAATGTCAAAACATAATTTAACTTTAGTTCATTTATGTTGACAGAGAATACTTTGAACTTTGTGCCAGTTTTTCATGTGGAGAGGCCCAGTAAATGCGGATATTAACCATAACATTCAGACCTGTCCTCCAGCAGGAATGTTAGACTGCAATGTAGTGTAAGCTGCTGATAAATTATTTCTGAAACCACATCTTTTGTGGCTGTAGGCCAAAATAGTATTATATTTTTACAGTAAAAATCTGTGCACATTCATCTCGATGCATAGTGTGCTGTTCTGATGCACAAAGGACAGGAAAAGCACATAGTTTCAAATGCAATTCATGTAAATTGTGTTACCGAAAAGTCCTTGAACGCAGCTTGACATTGAGACAAATCACCACATTGATACCCAGCACCACATGGAAAATTACCGTTTAGTTCTATACATAGACCATATGACATCAATTAGAGCTTCACTTTTTCGCGGTGCAATTTTTCACGCAAGACGCGGCACTATTTTTACCACTGTTATGATCCCGCTGGTTAAATAATCTGCGCGTGTTTTGGTCAATCTGTCGCCGTGAATAAAACAAATGGCAGATGTTGTATGAAAGTAAAACCTATAGACGCCCAATCATCGCAATCAGGACTTTAAAGGCTGCAATAAATATGTGATGTGATGAGAGCATAAATCACATAGAGAAAATACATTATGGAGAACGCAGAGGGGACGGACCTGATCATTTGTCGACTTCCATTTGGAGGCCAGGCGCTCAATGCAATCTGGCTGCACTGTTCCTCTTCAAAGACACACACTAGTTATTGGCAAACGCGCTCCAGGCCAATAAAACACATTGACTCACCACATTTGTATCCATCTTCTGTTCCTGTCACGGATCGGGCGGACGCTTCAGATTTATGCAGCATGTCTAGGATAGATTTTTAGCTTTGAACATTTGGGACTGAAATGATTAAAGCAGAGGCACTGGCAGAACGCTTTCATACAGAGTTGTACATTTGAGAGTTAGAGTTCAACGCAAAGCAAGGCAAAATTAAGGAAACCACGAGTAATATTATTACGATGCCGAATTAGCATTAGCATTGAGACACAAACACTTACTTTCGTCAACACGTTTGCAAAATTGTCAGTGACGTTCACCTGTAACTTTGTCATATTCAAGTATTTATTGTTTTTTTTCTGTGATTTGACAAAAACCCCATAAGTAGGAACAATAACAGTGAGCTGGTCGAGTGTTGTTGTGCACATTGCCTTTGAATTTGTCTTTATTTCGATCTCCAGTAGCTAGTTTCAGATGCAGACAGCACAGCGGTTTTGTTTGGACCTTATGAACTTCTTTCACAATATATCTGTACTGGGACAAAACAAATGTTCACTTTATTAAATGGAAAACATCTGATATAGTCTCTTTAAAAGATGCAGTGGTCAAAGTGTCAGAAGTACATTTGAGTTTTATTTGAGTCTGCAAAAACTTAAATGAGCTTTCAACCTTGCTACAACGGTGTTTCCTCATCTTTAGTCGTATTCTGATTGATTTCTTCATGCTTGTTTGAGTTAATCCGGTATTGTCTTGCAACTGAGGCTCGAATGATCAGAAAATTCCTGTTTTCACCTACCCCCTATCCCCACCCACACCCCCGAGTGACACATGTAGGGTTTGAAAATGTCATGTAGCGCCCTTTCAAAAATAAAAACACGTATCTGCTCCTTGTTACGGTGAAATGTCACTGAAGAGGAGGGGATTATCAGTTCTGCAGTTTTGAACAGGAAGTCAATGGACCTGTTTCTATTACTAAGCCGCTTTAGATCAATATTGTGTTTTACAATGAACAAGATTATGTTATAGTTTAATAATAAATTCCTGACAAATGCATAATATGTCTTCTTTGATGTTTTATCTTGATGGCATATATTACTACATCAGGCCCTTTTCAATGGTCATGCTCCAAAACCCTGTCTTTTACGTGACACACTGTTGTATCTACGCCTTTATAGTCTTCTGATGTGTTGTGGGGTCTTTGAGCATCTGGGACGGTGGCGTAAATGTTCAAAGCGGGCCACTAAAAGAATAATTTCACGTGTCACCTTGGAGATAGTGGCTGACAGCTGTTTCATGCACACTCCGGGCTCTAATTGGCGCAGGAAATTAGTCCGACCTTGGACTATGTGGCAGCGCGTCGGACGTGCCGCGCCCGCTCCTCCTCTCCTCGCCGCCGCAGCCAGTGACATTGTTGTAATTTTGGACAAAACACTCTGAGCATTAATTATACTCAAACTGTGTGCGACGCATCAGACGCGCGCCGCCTGAATACTTATGTAAGCCCCGAGATGCAGTCTCCATGGCGACGGGAGGCAGCATAGTGGAACGCCGCCGTGGTCCTCCGCCGCAGTCTCCACGGCGATGGGAGGCAGCATTCTGGAACGCGCCTCCTCCTGTTGCCAGGGGAAACCGGGCAGCTGCCTCTCTCTTCTTTTGATGATGGCTCTCCGTGAAAAACGACACCCACGCTGACAACGGGAGCAGGCGTGGACAGATTCTGGGACGAGAGGCGGAGAATTGATGAGAGAGAAAGCAAAAATGAAAGATGATTTGATCCCCAATCCAAAAAAACATGAGTCATGTAACAACCACACTGCAGACCAAAATGATTAGTCCCCAAGAACATCGTGGTCCAAATGTGGATGACTTCATTACCACAGCAATGAAAGTATTACTACAAGAATGGAACAGGTGCAGCTTACGCTTTTGTTTTTGTTTTGTTTTTAATGGATATGTTACAATTGGTGTTATCCTAAATCAAGTAAAGATGCTCTTGACCTTTCAGTTTGGATTGTTTGAATCCAGGCGTGGAAATGGCTCAGAGCAGTGATATTTTGTTAGGGGTGGCAAAAAACCCAAAATACTTTATATCATATTTTTGATAGATTTTCTTCTTTCTTTCTTCATATTCTTCCTTTCGGTTCATATTTAAAAAAAAAAAAAAAATCTTTTTCATGAAAATAAACAAGCCAAACTTTCAATAAGTGTCACTAAACACAAAAAGGTACATTTCCAAAGTCCGAGCCCAAACTCCGGGGAGCTCTTGATCAAAAACCTCAAGCTGATCTCAAGGCAATTGGAATCTCTCATGTGTTGTTGAACTTTAGAATGCTTTTGAACAAAAGTAGCTTCATCCTGACCATTTTGGAGAAACCATGAACTCCCCCGACTCCCATTCTGTTAAAATTCCTTTTCAAAATAAGTGCTGCTTCTACGCTGAGCACACAATGTTCACTAGTTTTCATAATTCTGTGGCTGGTGCTTGTCCCACACACGCGCCGCATGTGTTCACCGATCATTTGTGTGGGAGCTTATTGCATCAAGCCTGAACAGTTTGTGGTTACAACCGACTGTTGTGCAACATCCTACAGAAGCAATAAAGATTGAACGAAAAAAAAAAAAAACGGACATTGTTTTTTGGCACCGCTAACCGAAGCTGGCTGTTAAATGCGTAGCGTGGGTTAGCAATCTTGTGTGTTGGTGGGCAGATGAAACCCCGCTCGCCTGTGGATAATACTCGCTGCACACTGCTCTGCTCTGGGTGAAGAAAATAGCATCGGCACTGGCAAGCACATCAAAGTGATCAGACCAGTAATCCCTCATGAGTCACAGGGAAGCGGCTGGAGAGAGGGAGGCTGAGCGAAAACTGCAGGATCTTTTTTATTTCATCACTTTCTCTTTTGTTGCTTCACTGTTTATTTGTGGAGGCATTAAACTGTGGATAAGGAAGATAAGACGGCGTGTGTAAGAACTACTTTGTTTTTGTTTTATTTGTCACATTTTTACTCTTTAAGTGACAAAGCTCGATAAATATCTATAAATAACTCCTTTTTTGAGACCAGAAGTTGATTTTGCTTGGTAATGTGTATAATGTGCACTGTGCTAGTAGCATTTGCCTTCCTTTGTGGAGCTATTTACTATTCACTCAAAAAACGTGGATACTAAATATATAGTAAGTCAACTTTATATTATGTCTCCTTTTTCCGTTTATTAGGTTATTATAAAATAGATGAATCCAATCCACTTTATTTATATTGCACATTTCAAAAACAGAAACAGTTTCCAAAGTGCTGCACAACACAAGTAAAGGTATAAACAAATTAATGATGAATATGTCATCCTCAAATCAAAATTCTTTGCTTTGGATCAGCACAAGTTAATACATGAAACATTTTTACATCATGTATTTACTATGTAGGGTCACCATTTCATTTATTTTGTGTTGGGTTGTGTGTGCTGTGTGGTTTCCTCTTTCTTGGGCTGACAAAAACCAAAACTCTGTCAGTCTTTTGGTCAGCAGCACACTGACACATGAGAAGCGTTTTGTGTGTTTAACTGGAAAGTTCCACCAAGACCGCTGCGAGTAGTCAAATTCAGAGTGGTCCTATTTGAGCCGATACTGATATCCGATATTTGTTTTGCCGCTCCAGACGTTTCACCAACAACATTTGTCGACACATATATTTAAAGGTCCACAAATCTGTTTTAAGTAAGTGCATTTCATTCTTTCCTTTCCACTTCTGAACGAATGATAACAAATAACAAAAAGACCAACATGATGTATTTCTCTTGGATATAAAATACACTGTCGCAAGATTGTGTTCCATTTTACTCATCAGTTTATTCCAAAAAATAAAAAATAAAATCCCCCCCAACAATATTGGCCAATATATCGCCAATGCCTAATTCAGTATGCTAATGATCAACTCCAATTGTAACACTCTAAATGGATTTCGTCTCAATGTTTGACGAACCCGGCGTGAAACAAGTTAAAAGAACAGGAGAAGCCGTAGAACACTAAACTAAAATGCAGTTCAAGTTCAGTTTACAGAAAGCATGTTTGCTGAAGCCATAGGTCATAAAAAGGGAAATCTGGCAGTTTTAAAAGTAACAAGGGAAATCTGCTCCTCACTTTCATTTTGAAACTTATTTTGACAATTCTCCACCACTACTATCTCATCATCTACCCACCTCTATGGCTTTAGCGCATTCTTCCTGTAAAAACGTTTTGAAGTGAAAAGTCAGTTTCACTTTGACTGACTCAGAAAAAGCCCCTCTTCAAACCTGTGTTTCCCCCTCCACAGAGCGAGCAGAACGAGCGGAGCAGAGCCAGCTGACGAACGCTCCTCCTCGACACTTCTAACGACCCGATGAGCTTATGTTTCGGAAAACCTAGACACTCGCTCGCTCACAACACTGCCAAATGATCTAACCAGGCCTGCAGACATTACACCGAGTTTGTGGTGAAGCCTCCAGATACGGATCAGATGAACGGACTCGAGAAAGGAAGACTGAAAGTAGGTGAAGGGAAAGAAACGTGGACCCGAAGTGAGATTGAGTTACGACTAAAGACTGCAGCAGCGAAGGTGGGGCGCGTTCCTGGACAACAGAGGACAAAGCATCAGACAAATGACTATAATGTTTTGTTCAAGCCCAGGGGATCAAGTACAGTCAAAATAATTGTGACATTTCCTGTGAGATGACGCCTGTATTCAGTTTCCCATAGACTTTTCGGACAATTACATATCAAGAGTTTTAAGCTCTAAACCATGTCCATCATAATACACTGTCAAAGAAAACAAAAAACAGCTCTCTTTCTGTTAACAGAACTCACAATTATTAGTTAATTTAACTTTTTAACTTGCTAAAAGTTGAGTCGATGCATAAATGCCATTCAATGCAACTATATTGAAATGCTTCGCAGCCAGTTACTTACTTCTTTAAGTTGAGTCGACGTTGTTTTTTTTAAGTCTGGGCTTCCAATTTTTGAAAGTTGTTGGTAAACACATTCAAAACCTACAATTCAGCTCAATGTTCTGATAACGGTGCAGTTTATTAAGGTTTCAGAAATCTATTGCGTAATGAATAACCACACGATTAACACTCAGCAAGATTTCAAGCTCTTATTTCCGATGTCAGGATGATATTCAAGAGAAAACACAATACGTGATTTGAATATCCTACAAGTCACTTTCCAATTCCATCTTTAATGAATGGATGCTGAAAGAAAATATCTGTCAATATGAGACAAAACACTTACATCGTGCACTTTTAGCATAGTCAGCTTATCAGAGTTGTGGTTGCGCAAACAAAGCTGAGGCATAGTTACTCTAATCCTCATTTGGTTATGTAACTCTCTGCAAATAATAATAGACGGCAACGGTATGGATCAAACTGTTACAGGCTGTGTTAATAACCTATTGGTATTTTAAGGCCAGAATGACTGAACATAGATTTCTTTTTCAAATATTGAACTTGTTTATGTAAAATAACATCATTTTATGCAGCCAGAACTGTAAAGGGACTCATTTTCTACAACCTTAAAACCATGAAAGACAGAACAAGTGCTGACAGCAAACAGTCTCAGCTCACGCAAATCACGCGCTTTACTAAAATTGTTTCCCATCAAATTCTGCTTTAAAATCCAAATCCAAAAATCAAACTAAGAGCTGCCGATTTTGTGACAGGACCAGAGCGGTAAAATATGAGTCAGTAGCAGAAACTCTTGCCTCAACATAAGCATCAAAGTCTTTCAGCAGACTGGTGTGTGCAACAGCGATTACAGCCAGCACCAGAAGCCAGTTCCAGGGACTTTCTCCAGAAATGTGACTGATGTGATGTGCGTCTCAGCAGTTTGGAAGTGTTTTCATACCGCCCTGAGTCACTCTTCCTGCCTACAGCATTAACCCTCTCTGTGGCGGACTGTTCACCTCTGGCAATCGCTCGTCAGACAGGCGGCCATTTTGGAATCACAGGCGAAAGAGATGGAGGAGTTTCATGTTTCAGCTGGAGTAAAAGTGCTACATTTCAAGTCTTACGTAGTCATCAAATGCAGTTGTTCGCTTGACAGAGATAAGTCTGTTCTCTTAAGTTTAGGAGCAGGACCACACCCTTTCACGCCCCTTCCTGCAGCGACACTATTTAAGCCTCCAGTTAACACCCACCTGTGGTCGTGACGTCATGCCCCTCCCTCCACCCTCTTTTAATTCTAATTATTCCAATGTATCTTCCAGATGGGGGTGCTGAGGCCGGGGAGCCTACAGCCCTCATCGCCAGAAGCCCCCAAAACTGCATTCATTTCTATACCTTTGTGATGTTTATGTTCCTCGTTTGTCAATAAACACTTTGCATCGTAGCTGGGGTTGTGGTCCTTGCCAGTGAATAAATGTCAAACTGTATACTTTGATTATTCTAGAAGAGTTCATTTGCAAGCACAGAATTTGAAGGATAATGTCGAGGGTTTAGAAATGACTCTTTGTCCTGCAGTAGAACCGTTTAACAACATGCAAACTGTACAATAAAACAGGCATCAAAGGTAAAACAAGAGGTATTGAAGAATGGAAGAATAAAAGCATCAAAGTGTTTTATTCCATCCCTTCTTGAGCCAATGTCCTCAACTATACTGTTATTAATAGCATTGTCTATAAACAACAACTTTGTGACATTTTTTGTTTTTTTTAATGGCGGTATCTGTTTTGCAAATGAACTCTTTTATTTACTATATTTGTGTAAATGTGTTGCATGTTATTTAATATGATGGTTTTTCTGCCTTTGAAACGAGTTTTTTTTTGCATTTTCTTCTTGCTAAAATATGTCTCAAACTAAAAAAACGCTTCTCTCCATATTTCTTTGCCAGGAATGTTCAACACTGCATGGCTTTACCTCCAGGCCAAGCTACAAGGTCAGATCTGTGGAGTGGCGGCCTTGCTTACGGTTGGAATGCATGATTTTCAAGTATTCTTTTTTATTTATTTATTAATAGCAGAAAAGCACCCAATTGAATGAATGCAAGATATATTCATTTAATGTCATACTGTGGACTATTCCAGGCAAAGCAATTGCATCTCCATGGAAACAAGCAGGTGACACCTGGCGCACCTTCAAATGAAAGTATTGTAAAGCAACTGAGTGCTGAGTAAAAGTAAAAAAAAGAAACAAAACTTGTGTGAAATGGAAGTCAAAATTACATCTCTGGAGTTTTGGTTGTCAGGCTCGATGCCAAAAAGGAAGTTTGTCAAAGCTTTGTGAAAATACACTTCAGCACAAACAACCTGATGCGTCACGTCACCAAACTTCCTCTTTTTTTTGTCTTTTTTTAATTTTTTTTTCTTCTTCTCTGGATAATCCTCCTCAATTAGCTCTATTGTCAGGGAGCTTTTCCACACAGAGCTGAATCTGTGCCCATAGAAAACACAGGCCTATATATTTCCTTTGAAGAATGACTCACCGAACGGGAAGAGGAGTCTTTTGAGAGGGTTTTTTTTTCGCTCAGTGTTCTCTAAGTTTAGATGATTTATTTACAACGCCGCAGGCATTTGAGGCTGATCCCTCCCACTGTGTACATCACAGACAAAGACAGTTGCATCACAGACTGGAATCTCCACCAAGAGCATTTTGCAGCCTTTTTAACTCCAGCTACAACGTTTAACTTATTTATATGTGCTTCATATATATTTGCTTGTGCTTCATATATAGTGGTTTTAAGAGTTTATTCTCCCTTCAATTAGTTTTAGATTTTGCCTTGTACAAGAGTTGTTATGTGCAGAAGAAATCATCACACTGCTTTTGTATTTATTTGTTATATACCATATATATATATATTAAATATTCGACAAAAAATACACAGCATTTATATATCATAAAAACTGCCATTTTTTGCCACTAGATTTAACGTCAAGTCAATCCAAGTGTGACTAAATCCTGAACTAAACCAAGACAAGACCAGGACTAAACCAAAACTAGAACGGGACCAAACCAAATCAATATTAGGACTCAAACCAAATGTAAACAGACCTACAGGTGAACGAGAGTCAACTTGCACCTGTTTGACTCCATGGAGATGTTATTGCTTTACTTAGAATGTTCCACACTATGGCATTTAACTCATCTATCTCCATGGAGACAAGCAGGTGGCACCACCAGGCCAATAGGTCAAAGCTGTGACAGGTCGTGGACTACCTTTCTAGTAGGTATTTATGTATTGTTAACTTGTTACATGTATTTTCTACAGCTTAAAAGAAAAAAAGAAAATGGTTAAAAGACACACCCAAAGAAGCGTGCTTGAAAAACTTTTGTGGGAACAAACAAACCGAACCAGATCTGGCTTGTCCTTGTCTTGCATTTATAGCTTTGTGAATGAGGTTTTGTTGTCCGAGCGATTGCTTTCGTGCTATCGGTGTCTGGAACTGGAGACCGCCACCTGAGATTTGGTCCTGTGTTGTTTTTTCAGATGTTTTACCGTGGAAACCTCATCCTCGCTGCCAAAACATACAAAGACATTATCAACAAAGAGCTGCCAGAGACGCCAGTCAATTCTGCTCCCATTTTTGACTTTTGAACCTGATATGTCCAGATACTTGAGAGGGGAAATATGAAGAACATGCGTCGTCATTCAGAGGCCACTGTTCAAAGTTAGAGAGGACATTTCTAGTACCGTAGTTAGAATTGTAGAAGTGACTGACCTGTAGGTGAAGCTTTACAGCAATTGTAAGGTCAAATAGTCACGGTTAGACAAGAATCTGCAGCTATAGTCAACTGGAATGTTCCACAGTATGGCATTAAAGGGGAAACATGATGCATCGCCTCTAAACAGGCTCCTGAGCACCTCTGCTTTGGCATCTGATGCTTTAGAACTTAATCCGCTGGAAACTCACATTACTTCACGTAGATCTGTGCGGCATCTAATCATCAGGATTTGTATCAGAACTCCATCTACTGGCAGCAGAAGGAATTACCATGAGGAAATAAACAAATGTTAGCTGGCCCCCAACATGCTCATGTGAGCATGGAGTTGTAATGAAGGCAATTTGTTGGCAGAAATGCTCAGACCAAGTCTAGCAATGATTTCTGGAATTAAAAACCACACAGGAGACCTCCAGAGCTCTTTGGGGTCTAAAATCTGGGGAATTATAAACCAAGGATCTTCACAAACAAGCATGAATGAAGCTAAACACAATTCCAGGCATGTTTTTTGATAGGGAATACATTATAACATCAAAAGCTTAAAAAAGAGACAAGCAGGTAATACCACCAGGCTACGTTACATGTCAGATCTGTGGCGAGGTGATCCCACTCACAGTAGGAAAGCTTATTTTTCATGGTGTATATTTTTGCTATACAATATTGTATTGCTAAACACTTCAGACAAAACAATAACCTTGCCAAGGTAAGAAGCAAGTATTGGACCTCTGACTGTCACATAGTGCACATTAAATGTTTCTTTTTGAAATGCTATTTTGAATACTTTTCTTCTTTTTCTATTCTTGGGTCACAAAAAGAGTGCATCATTTTGGAGCCTGGCCTGCACCACAGAAGTGTCAACCCTGGGAGGTGTGTGGTGATGCACTCTGTCTGATCGAGGAACAAGGAGTGGCTCTGCAGTTGTGAATGGCACAAACGTATGTGTTGTTTTGGTGTGATCTCACTTACATCACTGCACTGGAGGTGTGTGACAGAGGAACGCACTGCATCTGCTCAAAGAGAACTGGGGCAGTCACTTACCAGGAGCTGCAGGCTTGGTCTACAATAACACTATCTTTAATTAAACAAAATATATCTCGTGCAGTGTACAACATGAGTAAAATAGAATCACTATCTAAATAATCTAAAAAATATACACTTTATTTTTTTGAATATTAAACAGTATTTGCAACACATAAATAACATCCCTTTGTCTTACTAGAATCAAAATAACAAAAAGAACAATACAGGCTCATAGAGTGTCTTGCCCAAGGACACAACCGCAGTAGGCATTTCTGTTTTAACTGCAATTTAACCACAAATTTGTTGATAACTGATAAAACTTTTTGTTTTGGCTTGTGCCTTATCTTTTAACACCACGGGTAAAAACAACACAAAGTCCTGAAGACTCCAGACATAACTGCATAGCTAGATTTTTTTCTCTTTTTTTGTAAATATGTTTTATCAAACTTACGTTTTGGCAAAGCAATAGTTTTGTCTTCCCACACAGACTTGAATCACCAGATATCATTTTCCTAATCCAGGAACAGCTGCTGGCAAAGAAAGATATTTAAACTTTACCTCAGGTTCATTTAAACTTATGGTGTAAAACAAGAGACAACGCAAGTGTGAGAGGAAAACTTTTGGGAGTGATGCTATTGTGAATTTTTATAGTTTCCATAAATACTTCAGTGAGATATTTAAAAGTATTTCCGATTCTGATTCTAATGTTGCAAAGGAATGTGTTAAGGTACAATTAACACCCAATTTTTACAAATGTAAACTCCAAAGGAAATCTGAATAAACTGTTTAAATATCAGAACAATCCTAATCTTTACTCTCAGTTCTGACATTTATACAACAACAATTTGGCGTGTACAAAAGTACAGCTGCATTTGAAAATGCTAATTTGGCTTTGTTGCTGTGAGTTCTGCATTTTTCAATGATTTGCATTTGTGATTAGCTTTTAGGTCAAACGTAATGGAAGCTTCTAACAACAGAAACATGGGCCTGTAAGTGACACTTTTCATTTGTGGACAATTTTGGCATGTATAAAAAGGCAAATTACAGGCTTGTCGCTTCCTGTAGAAACAGTATGTCTCCGACCAGCTGCAAATGCACTGTTGCACTATATGTGACGTACGTTGGCATGAACCGATATTCATTATGCCTCAAAGAGTGTTTAACATCATGTTGTCACCTGCAGCTCACAGTTACCGCTTGATCTTCAAGTACTTTTGGCATTTTCGGGTAAGTGCAAAACCTCCGAATCAAATTGGACAGAAAGTAATTATTTATTGACCTTAATTTAACCTGGCATTTAGCATCTCTTTTTAAGGGGAGTCCTGGCCCATTATATATGTTCCATGCAGACACAGGGAGAACATGCAAACTCCACACAGAACGGCCCCAAACCGCTGCTCCGCCGTGTCTTGTGTTTAACGCTGAGCTAGCTAGGCGTTTCTGTGCACAAAGCCCACTGATCTTGTGCTTTTTGTGCGCTCAAAGACACTTAACAAGACATTTTCCGTTCTTTTTTTCATTGGGTGGTCCATGACACGCTCAAACGGTTAAACATTTGCATAAATAAATGGCTAAATATACCATTAGGCCTGTACATCAGGGATTATGTGTGGGCTGATGCATCTGCAAAATGACAGCCGCCCTTGTGGATGTGACGTCCTCTGCGTTTGGACACAACTCTGGTAATGCATAATTTGTTTATTGTGCATAATTTTAAATCTCTAGTGTGCACTGTGATTTCATTTCTTTCTGCAGAGCCATTTTACAAAACAGAGTTGCATTTCTCCTCGAAGGGTTGTTATATGCCTTCAGCCAGAAGCTTTGGAAATAATTTGTAGGCCATGGGCATGACGCTGAATTTCTTATGGCTGTTTCTGTTGATTCAGGGGAAAATCCATTTTTACAGCATGTTCAGCCGGCCAAGTGTCCAATTAGTGCAGTAGAAAAAAAAATCCCCCTCGTCGAAGTGGAAAGTCGAATTACATTTGGCAAATTCTGGGCTTGTATCTCTGTCCAAGGCCTGACGCCGGGGAATCAATGACTTCATCTAAACATTCAACTGAGCCATAAATTATTTTATCTGGATCTCGCAGTGCGGAGGCAAATTGGATTGCACTCGTGCCTCATACATTTGGATTCGGGTTCAATTACTGGTGCATATTGGTCTGTTCTGTGTGGAGTTTGTATGTTGTTCTCCTTGTTTTCTGCTCTAATTTCCTCCATCAACTAAAATGGAAATCGGCTAAACTAGAGCACTAAAACTAAAGCAACAGCTAAACCCCAAAAGATCCAGAAATGTGCATTGAAGGATGGGGGGAATACAGAGGAGGGACAATAATGTCTACCTTAACCTTAACCTGGATCTTCCATCTTAGCTTTTTTGCCTTTAAGATGAGCATAGTACTTCCATCTGCGGTATTCAAATAATATATGTAGAGAGAGAATCTGAATAATGCATAGCGATGGGACGGAAGCCAAGAGGCCATACCATTCAGGTTATAAATCCTGCTGCTGCAACAGGACGGTCCTTCGGGATCTGACGGCATAAGCAATGGCACGCTGCTACTGGGCTGTTTGTAATAATGTCCTTGGAAAAATTAATGCAATTTCAGCGCCAGTCAAATCCAAAAGCCACAGGGAGAGCATTGGATAAGCCTCCAACTGCAGAGTAATGGCAGTAATGAGGGAGATGGAGGAGAATGCATTTGTTTATTGGCCTAGACCATTGGAGACACGATGCCGGAGTCCGTTTTGTCCGATCAGCAGCGTAAGTAAGTGCTTTCCACAGCCAGTGATGGGAGGATGGTCATTTATCACACGCCATTAAAGAAACCGTTATAATAAGTGTTTGTCTATGGCATTAAGATCGCATCCACCATAACAGACCAGTGATGGCCCAATCCGTCTCAATACATGCTAATAGAAAACATAAGAAAAGACTGTTAGGAGCAGTCACCCACGACGACAGTCAAGTGTGTATTCATGCTTTTATTATCTGGCTTTGCAAACATTGCATCAGCAGAAAGTATTCGTTGAAACAATGCTATGTAATCTTTCCTGATCTTTATCTCTGCTTGTTCACATGAGACTCTTGTCTGTCATTCTAATAATCTGAGGTATGTATTGTCATAATTGACAGACTTTCTATTGAAACTGGATATCTTTCATGTGTTCTGCCGTATTATTCATAATTAATGGACTGAGATTAATGAGGCACTGCAGACAGTCAATAACACTGGCATTCTTTTTTACTTTAAAACAGTGTATCTCTGCTATAAAACTCAGACAATAGAAATGATTGATGGATACCTGGGGAGTTTGGGCTGCAGCAAAAATGGCTGTTACAAAAAAATGGATGTCAGGGATGGAGCCATCAAGGACTGAAATAACGTTGGACATTTACAAATGGAAGGGGAAAAAAATAGCATTTTGAACTTTAACAAATCCTCCAGACACTGGGGCAAATGGGACTGATTCTCTTTTTACAACTCTCTCTTTTAGGTTTTTGCTCTCTGTCTTGTTTTGTCAGTTCTTATTTTCAGTTGTATTGAAAAACAAAATGGATATCTGAACAAATTAGATTTAAGATGAGGACAAGAGCCAGTTTTCCCTATTGATCAGCTGGTGTTTTTGCAGGAAATATCCCAAAAGAGAATTTACAAATGATAAACATGATCATTTCTGTTAGCAACTAGACCATTAAAACTTGCTATATTTCAACAAAAAGGTTTATTATTACATTATATATTATTATTATCGTCCAATATTCTAATGTGACGTCCTTTCAAACCAAGCAAAAAGGTTCCATTGAACTCACTGCGTCACGCAAGATGATTTTGAATGTGGCTATTGTACTTTTGACGTCAACAGAAAACATTACTACTTACTGAGTATCTATTAAAAGTATATAAAGGAGGTACAAACAACTTGCATGGGATTGAAGGTTTTAAAACTATGACTTTTTTTCTTTAGTTTATTAATTGAATTTTATGGATTAATTTGGCAGCTGTGATTTGATTTTGCAATTTGTCTTCTTGTAATTATGGATCAACTTGTGTCTAAAATATAAGTAAATATTCTTTATATGTCAGAGACTCATTAATCTTATAAAAGAAAAGATTGCCTGTAGCATACTTAGTTACAATCCTACACTGACGTAGCTCATTACTAACATATTATTTTGGCAAATATAAAAAGTAATTATGATTATGTTTAGATATTACATAATCACATTTTATGGCATTTAGGTGATCCATATTTAGCCCTCTTTTTGTTTCTCTGTCAGGTCAACAAAGTTATCTTAATCTTATTCACTCTTGATGAAGTCAGATGTCAAACATGTTAAACATGCAGAAACTCTCCGCTCTTCCTAGAATAGCGCTGTTGTCATTTGGAGTTCACCTAAGCCTTTAATGGCGGGAAAACCAGAAATATTGGATGTCTCTAAATGTTGCCTCTTGCATCACGGCCCCGCCTCTGTTTGCTCACCTTCAGTGTTGTTAGCAGGAATGCAAATGCCTCAGTGATGATAGCTTACACACGCTTTACAATGCCAGAAACGCTGCAGGCAATGACGCGTACGCACATGTTTGGCTCACACAGAGCGACGACGACGACACTTTGCAGATGGATAAGAAGATAAATGGATGGTTAACATGTTGTCGTTGCGAGTGGCTTTTTATCAAAAGCGTAAACCAAGGGCTTATTACTGTCAAACTGACAAGTGGCAGAACGAGTGTAGTGTTTTTCACATCATTATTTACGCATGTAGGCTACGTTAAGGGAATGATTGAAAAAATTATAAATACTTAACTATCATTGGTATCATTCAATCATTGTAACATTAACATCCTCCAGCTTTGTAACACTGGCTACAGATCTAAACTGGTTCAAGGGCCCAAATGGCTCCAAGTCTGGCCCGATCCAAAGTTAGGGCTACAAGAAAGTATTTTAGTAGTAGACAGCTATTATTGACCATTATTTCTATATTTTTAACTGAATAAAGATTGAAATATGAAGGCTATATGAATAAAGAGTGTTAATGATGAAAAGCAGATTGAAAAATAAAATAAAAAATTGTGTAATAATGTCCCTGTTTTTGGCATAAAAAGGTCTTTTGGCATGTGTTTTGGACTTTGTATAGTCCAAATAGCAAAACTTATTCCAATTATTCCAATGAATTGTTGAAGCCCTACCAAATATGGACGCCAACAAGTCCTACAGTAAAAACAGTTTCCCCACAACGAATTACCACGTCAGAAATGTTCTAAAATGTTCCAAATCTCAAAACATATCATAATCTCCATAATTACAGTTCTTTGAGCAGATTCAGTGATAATGTGGTACTTCCTCTCTGCTTTTGGAAACACACATGGGATCGTGTGACAGACCAGGCCCAATTCTTCAGCTCCTGGATGTGTCATTAGCCTCAAACGCAGGCTTCATCTTGTTGTTGGCAAACGAGAGGGCAGTGTTTGACTATATTGTATTTGTGTGTGTATGTGTGTGCGTGTGCGTGTGTGTGTGTGTGTGTGGGGTGTGTGTGTGTGTGTGGGGGTGTGTGGGTGTGCGTGCATGTGTGTGTGGGTGTATGTGTGTATGTGTGTGCGTGTGTGTGTGTGTGTGTGGGGGGTGTGGGTGCGTGTGTGTGTGCGTGTGTGTGTGTGTGTGTCTGTGTGTGTGGGTGCGTGTGTGTGCGTGTGGTGTGTGTGTGGTCTGTGTGTGTGGTGTCGTGGTGTGTGCGTTGTGTGTGTGTGTGTGTCTGTGTGTGTGTGTGTGTGTCTGTGTGCGTGTGTTGTGTGTGTCTGTGTGTGTGTGTGTGTCGTGTGTGTGTGTGCGTGTGTGTGTCTGTGTCTGTGTCTGTGTCTGTGTGTGTGTGTGTGTGTGTGTGTGTGTGTGTGTGTGTGTGTGTGTGTGTGTGCGTGTGTGTGTGCGTGTGTGTGTGTGTGTGTGTGTGTCTGTGTCTGTGTCTGTGTGTGTGTGTGTGTGTGTCTGTGTGTGTGTGTGTGTGTGTGTGTGTGTGTGTGTGTGTGTGTGTGTGTGTGTGTGTGTGTCTGTGTGCGTGTATGTGTGTGTGTGTGTGTGTGTGTGTGTGTGTGTGTGTGTGTGTGTGTGTGTGTCTGTGTGTGTGTGTGTGTGTAGTGGGGGTGGTGCAGGTGAGGCCCAGAGTCTCTTTGGGGGGAGACAAGTTGGAAAACTGCCATGACCAAAAGACCCCTTACAAATGCGGGTTGCTTTAAAGTCAGATATTTTAGTTGTGGGGGACATAAAAAGGGGAGCAAATAATCATTTGTGGAACATTTTGCATAATTGTAAAAATTGACAAAAACATATAATCGCCGCTTATGTTTTCTATACTGCAGTTATTTTTTCTATAGTAATTGTTAAACTGAAGTATAATATCTAACTTATAGATATTTATATACATTTTAAACTGTAAGCTTTTTATAATTATTGTGATACATTATTTTGTCCATGATAATCGGGACACAAAATGTTTGTATTGTGTTTTATGGGCCTGAATGCACATGTTTAGTTTGGTAATAGGCCCTGTGACTTCCTGGTTATTGTAACTGAACGTAAAGGTAATAACAGACCGCGTGATCGTCTTTGTCTTGCATTGGTTTACTGTCAACAAACACCACCGTTGTTAGACACTTATACAACATAAGGATTCCAGTTTCTGTCACGCTTTGACCTTCTTCACCACCAAAACTAAAATTGTAAAGTACACATATAGAGTATGCCTTCTCCTGATTTTCTCGTGTGTAATTATTGTACAAAATACACAGAGGTTTAAACATCTGATTTCTCTGGAGCACGTTTCTTGCCTGCAGTCTGCTCCGGCTGTTGCTCCTGCCCCCCTTTACCCTGCGGCCCAGTGACGGTGCAGGTAATAAAGCCCCCAACGCAATGACTCAGCACTTTAGCCTCCATTTAATTTCATCTGAATGCAGCCCTGACCACCCCCCCTCTCCCCGGACGCTTCCCCCTCCACCCGCTGACTGCAGCAGACTTAACCCTTTCCTGCCTCAGGGTTTGTTTTGATTCTGCTGCCTCCTGAAGCACATTCTTTACCAACCGCCATATTGTTTCAGAGAGCCAAATCTGTTTCTTGGAAAACTGCATCGTGAACTGAACAATTTGCCCCGATGTTTCTGTGCCGCTGCTCACGCCAACTTTACGTTTCCTTATTTCCAAATCGTGTTACTACTCAACTCTAGAACGAATTGTGTGCGTTCATATTATGCAACTTAGAATACTAAAGCAGTGACTTGACATAAACAACAATAAGAATGGCTGTTTGGTTTGTATTATGGCTTGAATCTCACTTTTACAATACTTAGTACTACTTATGATAGTAAATTTCCTTATTTTCCAACACATTTTACCACTAGACTCGCATGCGTTCATATTATGCAACTTAGGATATTAAAAATGCATGTTCTTCTTTTATATTTGCCTACTGCTCCCCTGAGTTACATAATGGGACCCAAAAGCAAGTCGAAAATACTACAACATCCAACAAAAAACCCGGTTCATTTTCCAAACTATAGTGCTTTAAACAGATCAACAGCAGGGGTCTTGTGTTTCCCTCTGAAGCTGGTCAATAGTAAATAATGTCCTTTGACTGGTCCTCGTTGCTGGTATGCCGTCTCTAATGCGGTTGGAGGAAGCCGAGGCGGGCGGGCGGGCGAGAGGAGGGGGAGAATGAATGTAGGCCACACATTCCTTTGCTCGGAGCTGTCTGGACCGAGAAAACACACAGCGCTGCACAATCAAACCAGGATTTCCGCCGTTCCCCCCACAGCAGCCAGACTCCTTTGGACTTTTTCCTATTTCGCTTCTCACGAACTGCCCCGGCCCCCATAGCCTCCGCTGCATACCTCGTCTTCTCTCCTGGGCAGCCACTTTCCATCACTGAAACACATCCATCTACCGCCATTAAACGGATTACTCCCCCAACTCAGAGATAAATCTTTCCAGACCGGATGCTATTCAAATGGCGTGTCAGTCAGCGCCGTTCTCTCTCTCCCCGCGCTGTGTTTTTATGTTCTGACCTTCGGCGCACGGGCCCCCCCCACACTCGTCACACCGACACCAGATCAAGTTACGCTTTTATTGTTGCATAGTTCTCCCTTTTCGGTGGTCGTTGAGGTAAAATTAGGTACAGTGCACATTTAAAACACCTGGCTTTGTTGCATTGAGACGAGGGAAAGATGGATTGTTTAATAGTTGGAAAACTTTTGAAGAGTTGGAGGAAAGTTCAGGTCAAGGATTTATGGGTGCATTGTTATGTTTTTTGGTTTTAGCCAAGTTTGAGTCAAAGTGTTCCGCTGTAGTCCGGGTCTAGTCAGATTTATGTCTGTTAAGTCACAATTTTGATCATGTTCAGGGCAGTGGATATAAAAAATGTGAATTTGATTTTCTGTTTTACTGCTTACTACTTTAGTCGGGGAAGTACAAAAGCTCAACACAAAAAACACAATGCATATTCCACACTTTTAAACTTCTTTTATTATTATCAGTTACTTTCTGTAGTCATGACCAGATGTGTGAGTCTATATAACCACACATTGATTCCTATCTCAATAGCTAATTTCCTACTTCTTGTCCTCAAGCAAAAATATTACGTGCTCCATACTTCCTGTCGAAGTATCGTTTATATGACATTTCCATTATTACATTATTCTTTTAAGTTCTGTATTCCCCCAAGTTCTGCCAAGACCTGGATGGCAAACCTGTCTCAATGCCGGCCAAACCGTACCTAAAATTACCCGCTCCGAAACCCAACCCTCACCTTAACTTGATTGTGAAATGATATACCGTCAGAAAAAGAATACACACTTGTAAGTATAGCGTGCACTGACGCAAAGTGGCTGTTGCGTGGCACGACGCGATGGAAAATAATTGCCGCCCTTTTCCTCTCCTGTTCGGCTCACAGTCGGTGTTGTTGGTGTTGCTTCCTGGGAAGAAGGCTTGACATTGTCCAGGCCTGTCCCTTGACAACGCTCCATTTCCAGCTCTTTGTGTCCAGCAGCTGCACCGCAATAACAGTGTTCGGAGCTGACTCGGCCCAGACAGGACTTTGGTTTAAATAAGCACCCCAGTGGCACTGTAATAAACCAGTACCACCAGCATCACCTCCGACAATCTGCCTCTCTCTCTCTCTCTCTCTCTCTCATCCCATTCAAGTAGCTCCATGTTTAGTCACTTTCTGCTGTTTGTCTCTCTCCTTTACATCCCCTTTGCCCCAAAATATTTCTCTCTCTTTGTCATCCTCTCTATCTCAGTCTCTTTCAATCTCCATGTCTCTTTTTTTCCTCCCTTTCACCTCTCTGTTTTGTTTCTCTTACTTTCTTTTTTCTCATCTCTACACCTTCCACTCAAACAATCTCTCTCCCCTCCTTCCTGCCTCTCTCTGTTTCACTGTACTCTCTCTCTCTCTCTCTCTCTCTCTTCTCTATTCCTTGCAGTCTCTCTCTTTTCTCTCATTCTTTCTCTCTCTTTTCTCTCTCTCCCTCCCTCTCCTCTTTCTTGTTGTCTTTCTCACTGTCTCTCTCTCCTCTGTCTATCTCTTTTCTCTTTCCCTCTCCTCTCTCTGTCTCCCTTCCACCCTCTCTCTCTCTCTCTCTCTCTCTTGCTGTCTTTCTCTCTTTCTCTCTCGCTTCTCTGTTTCCCTTCCCTCTTCTCTCTTCGCTCTCTCTTCTCTCCCTCGCTGTCTTTATCTCTTTCTCTTGTCTTCCTCGCTCCCCCTTCCCGCTCAGTCCCTCACTGCCGGGGCCATAACACATTCCTGCTGTAGCTGTAGCAAACCCGGCCAAAGTGTTCAGAGCCAAACCACCAAAGGAAAAATACAGAGACGGGAGCTGTGATTCACAAGCCTGATATAGGATCGCCCTCTCCCTCCGCCTCCCTCCCCTCCGCTCTGGTCTAACAGCTGCTTTCCTGGAAACACTTGTGCTGTGGGAGTTTGGGTTCACAGAGAGAGATGGATTGAGGGGAACAAAACTGTGCTCCTAAAAAGGCCTCTCAGTGATCACATAACTATTGCAACATCTACTGGACAAACCCATTTCAACCAGGAAAGACTTAAAACAAGCAAAGACAGATGAGGAACAGATGATTCAAATGAATGAACGAACTTGTGTGTTTGAATTTGGACAGGTAAAATGTCAGGAATGTTTATTTTGGTTTCTTTGGTTAAAGTAATTATTTGACCGTAAGATAATTATCTGACTTTAAAACAATTATCTGACAGTAAATCATTTTTGCACAGTTTTTGATATAATATTTAGAATCTATTTCAATAGTTGGATTAGAATAAGCTTGCATGGAACTGTTTTCTCCATTGTATAGCATCAGTGCATGCTATAATAAAACAATAATATCAGATATAAATTCTGCAATACTCTTTTTGCAACTCAATTATACCCGATAACATTTGTATAACATTAAAATAAATCTGTTTACTTGAGTATATTGTCAATTATTACTATTGTGTTTTCTTTTTTTAATGACATTGCTGTTAAAATCTCTTAAAAACATTCTTAAATTTACAACAAATGGAAATTTTTATGATCAAATACTGTAAGTAAGCCTGGTTGTGGAGCCAAACCAAAAAAAAATCACATTGTCCATTATTATAGGGACCTAGACTTTGTTGGTGCGTGTATGGAGAGGCTGAGGCGGGTGATGGTTCTGCTGCTCCATAATGGGTAAAGTGGTAATGTTTTAACACAACTTTACTGAGCTGGAACATGCACTGAGCTTTTACGCAAAAGAAGGTTATCGCACATTGACATCGGTCACTTGTTTGACAGGTTGTAATGATATAATTTAGGTCCAAGCCGAAAGTATTTTGAGCAGAAGAGGTGAAGTGAACGTGGCAGGTTTTCATTCTTCAGCTGTCACGCCGGTATGACTGATGATTCACACAAACCTAAACGGGTGCCAGGTGGACCGTTGACAGAAAAATGACCTGTCGGTGTGGATTCTGTGAGGTCATTGAGTTTAGTCCGACGTCTCAACGCTTTAATATGCGTCAAAAAAACAACAACATCGTATCTGACCCCGAGCTAATAGATTGTTGAATGGGAAAACAAAATTCAAAACATTGCCTCCAAGATTAGCAGACTTGACCTCATACGGTTGTTATGTTAGCAAATGTAGAGTGTTGAATATGTTTGCTTCATTCAAACAGACATTAAACTAAGCAAATTCTTTCTTTTGTTCTTGCACATCACATAAATCATCGCAGTTGTTCCCTAAATATCACCAGATGTACTTTGTTTCTTCTCTGAATAAGCCATACGTAGCACATTTCCTTTCACAGACTTAAGGAGGATGACGGCGTGTGCATGTGTAGACAGTATAAACATAAATTGCATTGTTAACATTGAGGCAGGTGACTCTACTTTACAGCAGTTGACATAAAACTTTATTTAGTGACACGAAAGTCAAACAACACTTTAACTTTCGGTATCATTGACGACTTGCTCTGTGGGTTATAGTAGTGTGTTTGCAGTTCAAGTTACAGCCTATGATTGCACGTGAAAGGTAAATAAAACTACCGGTACAACTGAAAGTGCAATAAAAGTACTTGTTTAATGTGCAATAAAAATGACGGACCTGAACAAATCACCAAAAGATATGGATGAAGTGTGTGAAAGATATGGATGAAGTGTGTGAAAGATATGGATGAAGTATTTTCACTGCAACCAAAAGATGGTTACAACATCTTTACCATGGCAATGTCGGGGCTAGGAACGAGACAACAATCAATATTATCGGTAATCGCAATATAAAGGGAAGACAATAATCATTCGTGGTGCATTTTTTTTGTATTGTGATTATTAGTAACAAAAATGATCACCCCTTTTTCACCAGATTGTGCCAAAAAGCAGCATGAGTTGATTACACTTTTTTTTTAATCTTGCATTTATTTAATTTGCTTTTATTACAAAAAAATAAAAAAAATAAAAGGAAAAATATGCATTCTTACTGTGAATGGTAGTACTGACCTGTAACTTGATGTATATAAGTTTAATGCCATTTTATGTCAATATCCAGGCAAAGCATTAACATTTCCATCCAATTACGGTGCTTTACTTGGTCAAAACCTAAAGTTGTAGCATTGAAGTAGTAGCCTCAATTAAACCCGAGTATTTCCCCATTGTATTAATTTAAGGAGTTTAACAAATTCTCTGTCTCTTCTCAGGTATTCCCATTTGTTGCTGTGGAGTACCCTTAACCTACTTTAGTTTGCATGTCAAGTCATAAGTCTCTGTAGCCCGCTCCTGTCTGCAGAGTGACCCAGGAGTGGAGCAGAAGAATGGACTCGGGACGCGCTTCCCTTCTGTGCATGGACAGGCTAATTTAGGAAAGCGTGTCAGTGTGAACTCCTGTCACGTCCCAGCATACACCATTGTTCCCCGGATAGAGCCGTTTGCAGAAGGCGTTTTGAGAGCAGCGTGAGGACTATAACAGGGAATCTGGGACTTTACTTTGCCACCTCGGAGAATGGTTGGATTTCAAAGACCCCCGCAATACTGTAGAGATATCAAGAGGTTAACGAAATCTATACAATAAGGAAACAAATAAGTTGGACCAAACCAAGGCTAATACAGTACAGACATCGTACCCTAGACCTTGGTGAAATATGAGAACATGCAAGTCTAAACAAGCATTGAATAATGTAGTCGCATTTTCTATAATGTACCTTCCACATTAAGTGCATTTGGTAACAGAAGTTACTGAGGTTAGTACAATATTTGTGTTATAAATATTTGGACCACCAGGCCTTGGCTAGAACTAAATCAGGACTTTACCAAGATAAAACTGGATCCAAGCTGGTTTCACAATTGCAAACACACCACCACATACAAATCGGGACTAAACGCAGAACTCGTCTCAATTTGTGTTGAACCTAGATTAAACCAAACCAAGGCAAGAATAGGAGCAAACCAAGTCAATATCAGGACTACATTGGGTTCAAACCAGGACCAAACCAGTACAAATGTGAACCCACGAAAAAGCAAGATTTAAAGAAGGAGTAAACATGAGCTGATTTCACTGGTTTGTACTAAAAACAATGACTAATAAAATTGCCTCCAAAACCATCAACAGAGTGTGCCACCAGCTGTTCGCACCACACAGTTTGAGAACCAGCTGGTACATCTGCATTTATCGCCTCTTTCTCTTCTACACAGTTGTTTCCATCCAGCGCCACGTGCACAAATGGGAGATTAACAATGGAAGTAGGCTAGTATGAGATCATGCCTGCCCTGGCTCACAGAGGGCATTTAATATAGTCTGCCTGAAAAGCCATCTGTTCCAAGGCGCGCTCTGCCAGATATGATGTTATGTTGGCTGCCATTGTTGTTCCTGTTTACGCTTTTAAAGAGGGTTTTATGGGGTTAGCCCAGACCAGCCAGAAACATATTAAACGTTACAATGTAAAGTAGTTATTTTTAATGCGGGAAAATATTCGTAAGGCTGAAAGAGAATGCCAAATTCAAGAGACCAATGCAATACCGCGATACAATGCTCTATTGAAAGACTATATTCCAAAAGGTGCACTGCATAACTTTTCTGGTGGTGGGGATATCAACCTGAAATGAAATCTATACTATGCCATATAAGTGTTGCTCAAAAGAAAATTGATAGGTTTAATACTGGGGAACATGCCAGGCAAAGTGGTTTTCAAACTGTGGGTGAGGGTCCAAATAAGAACAGTGCAGTTTGTTTAGCTCATTTGAAGCCTAAATCAGCATTACGCGGAAGAAATGGAGACAGATTTATTAAACCAACACGACTCGCTTTGGTCTCGATGTCTCTTGATCTAAAAGCATCCATCGTGACCCTCAACAGTCTTGGTCTTGGGACCCTGCGATCTCGGCTAGGTCTTGGTGTTGATTAGTGTCGTTTTGACTGCTACACAAAACCATTACAGCGAGGGTACATAAAACACAGATACATAATTACTTTGTGGTTGGGGCTGATTTCTGCTGCAGAAACCCAGAAATGTATGAAACTTTCAAAAATAAACTGGGTACAAACAAACTCCACAAAAATAACATTAGTATCACCAAAATATGGCCATTTGAAACTAAAACATGCATCGCCATCTTGTGTAGACATACAAGCATTATGTCCTAATAGAAAGGTTGAGGCCTAGACAAGATTGACACAACTGGACCAAACACTCAGCTCAAAAGTGTCATTTCATTACTGCAGTCGCTCCGTCTACATCTGGGCAAATCCATGGAGACTGATGACATGAAGCCCCCATGTCATTGATGATGCCAGCACTCGCTCCCCTTTCTCCCCTTTCTCAATTTCCTCTCCCTCTCTTCCCCATTTGACTGGGAGGGTCTTGGGGATTAACTTTCCACTCCTGTGATCCACTTTTCCGTAGGGCCGATAGCTATGAGTCTGGAAATGCGTTTAGTGGCTTTTGCTGCAGACACAAAAATCAAGGGCGAACTCCAAAATAATTTATGACCCCCATCTCAAGGTAACTTCTGTTCTTCGACTTGCCTCACTTAGTCCTATTCGGCAATGACCTCACCTCCATTATGAATATTGCGGTAAACAAGGGCGTCATTCACACTGGGAAGACATACACTGGTTTATAAGCCCTTACTCATCCTGTCACTATATTTTTTGCACTTGCTGACAGAAGAATCCATACTGATAGCATTGCGTAAGCTCCCTTTGCATATTCCCATTATATAGTGGCGCCATTCAAATCACCGTAATTGCTTCCTTTTTCCTAGGAGCTGGTACTCTGCAGCTGTGAGAGGTTTTGTTTTGTAATCAGGGTAAAAAGCAAGTGTTTTAGTGACAGTTAATTGAGCATCACTCACTGCAAAATCCTAATGCATTGTTGTTTATTGGTGTCGTTCATATTTTCTTTAAAAGGTGTGTTTTTCTTTCTTTTTTCCATTTAATTTAGTTACAATCCTTGATAGTTGGTTTCCTTTGTGTCATCTTTTTGTTATGCCCTTCTTCCTTGCCACGAGAAGTATGTTCCAATCCATTTATTGTGTCCTTGGCAGGAGCTTTGAGACCAAATAAATAATTCTGAAGTCGAATGGGATGCCAACGTCAAAAAGAATCCACAGGGCTATATTTTCAGTCGGAATTTCCCAAAACGCATGATAGCGGTGTGTTTTTCAAGGCATTTTCAGCAGTTCACCCACCAACATAGCAACACCCGTATGAAATAAATGCTGTATAGAAACGTTTGATGCTATAGTGTGGAAAGAAATAACATGGAAACAATCAGGTGGCATGCTCTCCATCAGGAAAGTTACCACGTGCACCTTTGAGTAAAGCTATGGACATTTGAACCTTGAAGCATTGTCATGAAGAGACCGTAGACCACCGCTAAGGCACCGCTACTCACAATGTTAAAGATAGAGCGCAGACTTTGGCTCAATATCTAAGATCTTCATCACATCACAAATCGATTTGTAGCAGTGCCACCAATCCACCTTAATCCAGCGACCATCGAACCAGATCTAATCCTGCATATATCAACAATTCTTTTACTCACTTGCAAATGTACAAATGTGTCTATGAATGGTAAAAGGGGCTACGTGAAGAGAATAAGCGCAGGTAAGGTTAGGAAAGGTGCCCAGGTGAAAAAAAGGTCAAAGGTTTACATTTTACTCTTTGTCTAACACTGATTTAAAAACCCAAATCTGTTTGTGACGACCCTTCAACCAGTGTTATTAGAATGTGTAAAAGATGGTTTAAAAATACAAAAAACATTGACAACATTTCAAACCGGAGATATCTGTTAGTGCAAATGAATTCTTCATATGGAAGTTTATGGAAAGACACCATCAGATTTACTCATCAGTCGAGCCCCAGCGACATTAAAGTACTTCATGAGCTGGAATTGCTTGTCTCTGTGAAGTCAGCAGAGGAGGAGACGCTGAGGTTTTCCTTTGAAGTGGCTCAGATATTAAATAATTGAGTTGAGTTGGAGATTAAAGTTTCAGAAGCTCATTTGGTCCTGGTGCGTCCCGTCACAGCGGGATGGACTGTGGGTGCAGTCGCCGTGGTGATGGGCGGTGAGTCACTTCCTGTTGCGGCTCGGGGCTGGAGTAACCCGATCTGCGGCAGAGGAAGTTCAGTCAGTGCACTCTCTGACTCACAACGAACGGTGACGCCATGTTTTTCAGGAATCCAACGGCTTAATCGACAATCTGGCACTACAAACTCTTGAAAGTATCACTGCTGCGGTTACAGGCACTTTGTACAACTGAAGGAAAATGAAGGGTTGAGTTGGTCTGTCATACATTATTATAATTATTCTTTTTTTTATGATTGTATAAAGGTCTCAGAATATCAACACCAGTACTATATGCAAGGTTACCCAAATAAATAAGAATGATTTTGATGATGGAACATTATTCATGGATTCTGCTTCCTGATTATTGGTGGCCTTTTGAGCATTTTTGACCATGCAAAAAAATAAGAGGTGTGAGAGAGGAAACAACAGAGAACAAGGGGGTAAAAAGACCCATGACAAGACATCAGTTCAAAAAAAGGAAGAGCAGTTTCAAGGTTTAACTATATTTAAATATTACATTCTCATGCTTGTACCTTCAGATTGAAAATGCTTTTTGGATGGCAGTCGCAATGTCTCATATTTTCTCAATGTTCTCAATGTTTTCTTTTCTTTTTGCCTTCATTAGACAGGGCAGAACGGTTTGAAATGGGGAAGAGACTGCGGAAGGACGTGCAGCAAATTGTGGGAGCTGGATTCAAGCCCACAACGTCTGCTCGCATGGAGGAGTGCTTAAGTTAGAAACCCTTTCTACAATGCAAAATCATTTTATTTTTGTTTTATGCTAAAACATGAACTTATTTTTGCCAATTAAGCCCCTGTAATGTCCAGTATGTAATTTGGAAAATGTATTATTTCACAATTAGGACAAGGTTAGGATTAGGTTTAGGAACAGTTAATTTGGTTAAATTTAGGGCATTGGAACGCGGAATAGTAGGGGTCCCGTAATTAGCTAGCATAACATTTTCTGAAGAGGTGTGAACTTTAAAAATGCTTGGACACAATGGGATTCATGGATTACAGCTGTTACGTCGGAGGAAGGAAAGCCTTTTTTTTCTCCAAGTGAAGTGTACAGATATATGGCTTTTGGGTGATAAAGCACATTTTGAGTGCTATAACAGCAGTAAGAAAGTTATATTACATTCCTGCACTGGTTTTTCAGGAATCCAACGCCCTGGATCCCTGGGCAACAACAATCAGACATAAAGAGCGGTTTCACTTCCTCTCTTCTCCCATAAACACGGACTGTGGAGGCTGACAGCTGAAACCCCGAGTGCACAGAGGCGCTGATGCAACAGGAACACGCCGCTTGAGTAATACTGGGTTTGGTGTTATTTAGACGCTTCGGTTTCAGTCAACCTCGCCTTGGAGAAGCCCTGTCGCCTGCGGGTGAAAACGCTCCATAACAATAATATGAACAGTACCTTCTGCTTGGAATGTTCCACGATTTGGCATTAAACTGATCTTGCATTTATTCAATTACATGTGGTGGTGAAAAACATGCATTCTTTCTTCACAGATCTGACCTGTAACCTAGCCTGATGGAGTTACCTGCTTGTCTCCATGGAGATTATGAATACTGTATGTTTAACGCCTTAGTGTGGAGCATTCCAGGCATTTCCACCTGAAAAGATACAAAGTGCTCCTTTAAATTCTGGATTAATCTTGAGCTGACTTTACTCATTTTGATTTATTAATTTTTCTTTGGCTTGTGAGACTTTTTAATTCCCAAGATATTTAAATTTTTGTATCTTTAATGTTTTCCATCAATAACTAAATTTAATTGCATGTGAAAGGAAATAAAAATGGTTTTCCTAATAATTTAATATGAAACTAATTAAATAATAGTACTTTTTATTTTAAGTCAATAAATAAGATAAATAAATAAGATAAATATTCTGAGTCATTTTTGCAGTGCAGTCACCCTGTTATTTCTGTCTGTCCCTTTCTGACATTGAAAGCCATTCTTGCAGGCACCTTGAAAATGACACTAACTCGTAAAGTAATTGATATGTATGAGGCCGTGTATTATAAACAGTGCGTCTTTGGGACAAACAGTCATAAGGACATGTGTTTGGTGCGACTTGGCTGTGACTATCAGCTTCGCAGCGGGACCACCGTGACCCCGGCCCCTGTGGTGATAATGAAAAACCACCTCCCCATTTTGTCCAGACTGGCTCAGGATCACCTCTTTATCCTTGATAGATTTGTCATTCTTTGGAGTCTTTAATCTTGTTAACGGCCAGAGAGTGACATATAGGGGCCATTTATCTGACTGCACTGGTTGCTATGGCATTTGTCGTGTTTAAAATGTTAGATTCACTATTAACGTTGTGTTATATTTTATGACTATATTGCATTGTAAGTTCTTCAAATGTACTCTGTGTAACTTTCCGCCTTGGAGTTATGATTGCTTTGCTGAGAATGTCCCATGGTATTAAATGTATTTGTGTCAAGCAGGTATAGCTTTACTGGTCCAAGATATTTTTGAGCAATGGAAACAACTTAAATTGAGAATACATTTTAGTTTTAGAGTTTAATTGAGCATACATTCTCACTTAAAATCCCACTTAAGTGTGTTCAAAATATATTTTTTTTGTGATACTAATATGATATTGTATTTACATTGCACTATGATTTTTTGAATATTTTTCAAAAGCTTCATGCTTCACATATTCATTGTTTTAATGATTGAAATTGTCTTTTGTCTTGTGTAAAATGTATGCTGGTAGTGGCTTAACAAAGACATACTGTTGTTAAAATGTATTTGATGCTTAAATAACAATTAATACCATGTGCTATATAGTAATTGTCAAAGTCAAGCTTTATTTGGGGAAAAGTAAATAATGAAAAAGACAAATTTCTCTCAATAATCTAATGATGCTTTTGTGTCAAACCTGAAAACTGCCCATGCTTCACTCTTGACCTGAACAGTCGGTTCAGATTCAACATTTCAAAACAAATTCCAGGTTTCCTGCTGCAGGAACTACATTCTTGCCTTTGAAATTACATCATTAGTTAATACAAACAATGAGGTCACACTATTTTGTATACACTTCCCATTTATTATTCTCAACCCTTAACAAAATCTTTATTCAAATATTTCCTGGGCGTGTTGAGCTGCTTTCCCTGTTTGCATAGAGTCACCTGCTCAGTGAATGTTTTGGCTGTCGGCGTCGGCGTTAGCTCAGGGCGCTGTTGCCATGTTGCAGGAGTAAACATGCCTGGTGTTGTCATGTGGGCCAGAGGGGCTGATGGGACGTCTCTGTGGGACGAAGGCGCTCTATGTTTAAGAATGAGCCCCAGTGGCCTGTTTGCGCTGGCCCTCTCATCTCATCTCACTGCAGGAAAGACAAATAAAAACCCAAACTCCAAAACATGCCGTTGCCAATGTCCCGCCGCATTAGGAGGGCTTTCTGTCAGTTGCATCATTCCAGACGAACTCCTCGCTCCTGGTTAAGTGCAGTTGTCAGCGCGAAATGAAATTGTTTACCCAATGGAAACTCATATTGACAGTTTCTCTCGAAGGATTAAGATTCCTCACAGAGTTTATTTTTGTGTCACACATCAACAATTAAATAATAGCTCTCTGACATTTAGATAGCCCAACAGGGGAAATAGTTTGAACTTGTACGTTAATATACAATAATTACTGTCTGTTACCGTCAGACCTGTTTCTTTTCAGCGTTTACCATTCATTAAATTAAATGAAATTAATTTTACTACATGCGTTTTTGGAAACACTAAAAGTTAGACGTGACTAATGGTTTGTGCTTGTTGGTTCAAGTTCATATGTTATTTTACTCATGAACCAAAATGTGTTTCTATTGAGCAACTAATCCCTTCATTACACAATTGGACTTTTTCAGAAAGACACCACAGAGTATTTTCCCATATTCTGTCAGTTTTTCAATCTGTTTGAGAGCAAACATTTTCACCTAATGCACTTAGGTCTAAAATAGGCCCTAAATTTGGCCTATTTTAGACCTGACTTGGTTTGGTCCGGTTATAGTCCTTCTAAAGTCCCGATCTAGTCCAGATTTAGCGTCGGCTTTAGTCCCCAATTTAAATATTGTTCCCTTTATTTGTTCCCTTTATTGCATTACAATACTTAATCAATCTTCCCTACATTTATGTAAACTCAATGTTTTCCTTTTCAGTGTCTACATCTGTTTCTATTATATTTGTATTAACAAAAACAACATACCGCACAGAGCTATTTATAAACATGTTGACTTTATTCATTCACAGCCACAGCATCTTCTCCTCTTCCGTTCAACGCTTACATTTAACTCAACTCTTAGTTAATAACTCGATTCTCTCACATATTTTCAAACACATTGTTCATTCACATTGTTTATCTGCAACGTTTCGAGTCGGTACATTCAGTGCAACGGTTCTCGCCTCCTCTCCCCTCCGTTACCATGGGAACGTTAGCATTAGCTCTAAGTAAACACACATTATTATCACCAAAACGACCACAGCCGCTATAAGCACCGGAGTGGCTTTGAGAGCGGACCCTTTGCCCCTCACCTGCAGCCTCCTTCTGTTCATTATAATCTCCCAAAAAACACCCAAAAACACCAGAACTATTTCTTCTTTTGCGAGGAGTCTGTGGCTTCAACTTCTTTTTAGAGCTTATCCCGATGTCGTCCTTCAGGCATGTTTCCACAGATGAAAGAGTAAAGAGAGGAGGTTAAAATAAAGCAAATTGAAGGTGTTTAGATGAGAATGGAATGAAAAAAATCTACTTTTTTTTCAATTGCAATGTTGACGTTGGCTGGATACTCCTTCTCTGTCTTGCCTTAGCGTCAAATTAGCTGCTACATGCTACGTTTGCAGAGAAAGTGTTCAGGTAAAGGAGGCAGGTGATGCAGGGAGACGCCACTGGGGATAGGAGAGAGGGCTGGTGCATGTGGTGGTCCCCAGAGGTTCAAGTTTATTCTAAACCTGCATGACGACAGCGTGGAGCAAAGCACAAGAGGCAAGTTAAAACAAGCGACAGGCCAGCCATGACACTGAGTAATTATGTTGACTGAGATTATGTGTTTTGTTTGTCTTTGTGGCCTGGTTTGTTTCCATGGTTTTCAAACAGTGACCCCAAAAAGTGTTTTTTACTTTTAGTTTTTTTTTAGTTTTCACTATTTGGTTGGATAACACCTGCTTTTTTTTATTTTATTTTTTTTAAGGGCATTTGAAAAATACGTTGAAAATTACACAAGCAGACATCACACCAGGGAGACTCTATTTTTTTTAAATTTATTTTTATTAGTCAATAATAGTTTGTTTAACATTACAGGAGATTTGATCCACTTTTTTTTTTCACAAACTGCGACTTGACTGATGATGATGAAGTATGATCATTTATATCCCATCAAACTATGCAGTAATTCGAAAAAACGTGAGAACCTGTCATAACCTGTCAGAAGAATGTTTATGTATCAATCCATTGCACGAAATGTAATTGTGTCATTTTTGTGTGTGTGATCAATGGAAAAATACCATGTGATATTAGTCAACACTTGTCTGGGTCACTCGTCAAACATTAACCGTGCATTTCCAGGTGATGGTAAACTGTATTTTCCTTCATCCCCCACGTGCCCCTCTTTTGCAGCACTGCGGCAAGGCTAAGCACCAATATCTTAACAAATCATTAACTTCCCCAGCTCAAAGTGCAACTGGACGGGAAAAAAAACAAACAAAAAAGACATTTGATCTTGACATCCAACTTCAACTGCCGATCCTTTTACTTGACTTTTTTTTTTTTTTTACTGTTTTTCAGCCGGTCACATTGTTTTTTCCTTTTACTTGACTTTTTTTTTTTTTTTACTGTTTTTCAGCCGGTCACATTGTTTTTTCTCTTCTTTTTTTTGAGCTTGTCCCAGATATCAGGGGATGTGTGATCTAGGCCAGGCCGCTCCACAGCAGGGAAGCCAAGGGGAAACCAAGGAGCCAACTTAACTAGTTCATGTCACTCAACTTATTTCGACAGACACAAAACACATGGCCTGCTTTTGCCACACTTCTCAAGCTGTGGGACTGGTACTGAGGGCGGCTCGCGAGGAGAATTTTGTGATATTTACTGTCGCTTGATTAGAAGCAGTTTCTAACATGTTTCTAATTTGGGATGCGGAGTGTTAAGTCTATAGTTTACATCTAGTTTATTTGTCGACAGCTATTTTTTTTGTAAATTAGCTTTTAATCCTTATTTGAGCTTGATTTACTATAAACCTGCTTTAGTCTTGGATTACACCTTGGCTGCAACCTGGGATCCTAAACTTTATAGTGTGGTGCGCTTCAGTTAATCATTAACTGTTTAGATCAAAAGATGATGAGTTTACTACATGATGGGCCATTTTTATAGTCAAAAGATGAAGCCAATTACGTGATTGAGTTCAGTTTATGTGTTTATTTATCATGGAGAATGCAGCTGAAAACATCACCTTCACTCAATGAGGAAATGTGTTTGTGCCAGGATACTATACAGGTTCTAAAAATAATACATTTTATTTATTAGCTGTCCAGGTCGCCCTACAATAATAAAAGATATACATAAACATAGACCGAGTGTGAAATACATGTCACACATAAATAAGATACATATACAAATTACAAAAGTATCACTCATACACCAAATGTAAAACTGATCTTTAGTGCCAGAGAATAATGACATGCAGTATTTTGCTTGTTTTGCATTTTTTCGTTTGCTAAAGTAGTCCTGTGATGATATCCGGATTCAGATTGATGTGAGTCTGGTCACCGGTTTCATCTCTGACAGGTGGATTAGCCAATCAGGTACACGCTTCTGTATCGAAACAAACATGGCTGCATACAAGAAAAACATAAAAGCAAAGTATTGGAGAAATGTGTGTGGTTCATGTACGACCAGGTTTTGTCCTGTTTTATCTTGGTTTAGTCCTTGATATAAAAATACCAAATGTTTTCTTTGGTTATGGCACATTTTGACAAACACAGCTTTAACTCTGATTCACCAGAACCATTTTCATGACACTAAGCAGCTTTACTTCACGTGTATATTCTTCTATTTACAGTTTTCCATTGCTTGGTCAAGGAGAGCGATGTAGTGCGGTTCAGGCAGGGGCTGTACAAAGCTGCTGCTGTCGTAAGCCATCAGATTGTAATAAGGCATAACCTAGCACTGGGTGGGCGAGGGAAGCCGCTGTTTTTCTGCGATTTCCATTTATAGACTGCACCAACGAGCCCCCCGGGAACACGCGCATGACTCATGTCTCTAGTGCTTCTGGTCCAGACTGCAACCCCCGCCCCCTCTTGCTCCTCTGCGTCCTCCGGCACAAAGTCGCATTTCTTTGCTCCATACAGTGCGGATGTTGTTGTTATTGGATCTAATTCTCTAAACACAAATTACATCTTTGTGCAATCCAGACTAAACGTTTAGGTTTGGTCCGGTTGCAGCATTAAAGCAGATTATGTTTGGTCAAATTAAGACAAATAAAGCCATGTTTTTTTCATGTTACTAGCGCAAATCTTGGAGCTCCTGAAAGATTTTTTTCCTGCTGCAATTAGACAGTTAGGTTTTTTTGTTTGTTTATCTGTGAGGTTGAAAAAATGTAGTTTTGCTAATAATTGTACAATGAGCTTCAGCAACGATCTGTCTATCTGTCTGTCTATAGTGTCGAGTGCAATCTTTAAAAATACATTCTGGATTTGTTCAAGACCCAGTTTAGTCTTTCACAATTACTCCACCATTGTTATCTGTGACGGAAATCCCATACACCACATGATTCTCTCCTTATTCAGAAACGGGATGTGGTTTTGTTTATATTGCAACACATAATTCTGGTTTGCTTCTGGATTTAGTCTTGTTTCACACACACGTTTGTCCTATATTTGTCCTAAATGACTTCCACCACTCCCCGATCCTTCCATCCTCGCATGCCTTTCTCTGCAGCACATTCTAATCTCCTGTATTTTTATCCTACCCAATCCCCTAAACACAAATTCTCATTCAGATAACGCCGTGGCGAGAAGAGAGGAGGCAGTGGGAGGCGTTAAGGTCAAGCAACGATGATGAAAGTGCTCTAAGCCGTGTCGCTGAATCATCCCTGTGTCTGTAGCTGCTACAGTAGACGGCAGCCATTTCCCAGAACTGTTGTGGTGGATCAGATGCATCAATAGAAGAGAGAAGAGAGGGAACGAAAGGGATGAAGAGAGAGAAAGAAAGGGAGGGAGAGAGAAAGAGCAGGGAGGTTATGTCTCATGTCTGCCTCTCCTCACAAGCTGCAGGCATTTCATCGTCACGTGGTCGTCCTCTCCGCACGCCCCTCCCCTCCCCTGCTCTGTATTTGGGTTTATTCCAGTCACGACCCCACCTCCCCCTCGCTCTCCCGCCAGCCCCACCCCCCTGTGCTCCGTCAGGTCACCCGCCTTGTTTGTTCAGATGGAACACAAGAGGAAATGAAAGCCTGGGCTGCGCCGTTAACCCATTCCTGCCACTCGGATACCGCATTGCTTCATTGTCCGTTTGCATTCGTTTTGTTATCGACGAGTACAATTGAAGCTATGACCAACCAGGAAGTACATTATTCATAAAAAAGTACATGACGGGACCAAAAGCAGAACTTGGTCTAAGAATAGGAGGTTTATTACAGCTTTCAGTTTTGATTTTAGGCCACATTTGTTGGCGTGGTTACAATAGCTTTGCAACAAACACGATTTCATCAGATTTCAGGACTTGATAGTAAAATCTTCTCGTAAGCACAAGGGTCAAAAGCATGGGTAATACTTGTGTCTGAATAAATACAGAGGATTTATGGGAGCGTATCTGACATAAATGTTTCTGTACATTTGTAATGTAGCTTTTTCGGAACAATGTTTGAAGTTAAATCATTTTGTCAAGGGTGTAAATTGAAATGAGAAGATAAGATTCGATTAGAGAAGCTTTATTTGTCCCACAGTGGGTGAATTTCAGTGTTGTTATGTGCAAGACAAGCACAGTATGATATCAAACTCAAGAGAAATAAAAATCTAAAAATCCTAATTAGAGCATATTTATTCTCTTATACTCTCTTTCTCTCAGACTGATTAGCCCATTGCTCTGCCTTGTGCAAACACCACGGTTGCCCCACAGTTTTCCTGGAAGTGGTCTCAAAGTCCAGAGACCTGTGTTTGAAATCCCACATGCCACAGATTATCACTGAGGGCCAATGACTTCACTGGAAAAACTGCTGTGTCAGTGTGATGATGGAAACGCCGGATATTTCTGTCTGACTTTGTGCAAATAATATGTCCCTGTTCTATATGGGTTATTATGAGGGATTGTCAAACTTTTCGCTCTACGCAGCACAGAAAGTATTTGGTATTTCAGCTTACTGCCATCTTTAGTACTAAAAGGAACCTGAATCGGGGATAAACCAGGACAGGAGTCTAATCAGGAATTAAACCGGTCTAAACCAGGATAAAATCTGGTTTTAAATCTAAACTGGGACCAAACTAAGCTCAGAACATAGCAACCCGGTCAAAATAAAACATTGGGCAATACCATCATGTCGTAACCACAACCAAACCAGAACTAATAGTGTCTGAATGGAACTTAAGGTCTAAAGCAGAACTAAAGCAGATATGAAGAGGTTTAAGATAGAACTTAACCAGGTCTAAACTGGAACTAAAACAAGGATTAGATCATTTATTACCAGAACTATTGGGGTCTAAATGAATGATGGGCAGATCACTAATACAGAGGTATCAAAAAGTATCAATTCTAGTGCAAAAATATCAACGCTTAAAATATCTTTGTCGGTATTTTCATACATTTTTATTATATTTTTGTAATACATTGTTCATATTTTAGGTTTTCTGCACATATATTTACTATCATATTAGTTCAAGCAGAGGTTGAAAGAAAATAATGATGTCCAAAGTAAAATTGTTCATAGTTGTTTCAATGCATTTTAGTGCAAAACTCATTGGTATCAGCGTCAGATCGATATCACAATATTTGCCGCAGTATTACTTGGTATCGGATGGAATCAAAAATCAGTGGTATCGCTCATCTTTAGTCTAAATGGAACTAAAGGTCCAAAGCAGTCTAAAATAGGACTGAACCAGAACTGAATAGTTCTAGAACATAACCAGGTCTAAACTTCTTTCTATATTGCAAACTGGAACCATGATAGACTCCTAAGTACCAACAAAAGAACATGATGTTTCCCTTGGTGGTACCTGCCCCATACTTTGAGAACTACTGCACTACTATATATCTCAGTCCTTGTTTATCTGCCACGTTCTTGTTCCCGACTGGTCTCCATGCGACTGGGGCTGGGAACAACATTGGACTCACCGCAGAAGCTGAATGGCCATTTTGGGTAAAAGCTCTCTGCAATAATAAACAGCTTCTGGCAGTCGTGAGTTGTTTTCCCTGCTACGAGTCCGGTGCCAAAATACAGAATTAACTGCAATACCATTTAGTGCTGTGGAAAAACACGAGCCGTCCAAACCCACATACCTTTCCGAGGCTTTGAAAATGACTTGTAATCCCTCAACAGCCCAGAAACACGTTGCGTTGGGGCAAATGCCAAAGAAATTATAGAGTTAATTTAAGTAGTTTTTCAGCAGGCCAACCAAAAAGTATTCGCTTAATGTGCACTGCTTTCTTTATCGCGATTTGGCCACATCTGGGCATTGTGTGAGCGAACTCTGGAAGCCTGGAGATGTCTTTACATGGGGAAGATAAGCCATAGAAACACAAAAACAGCTGTCATGGATTTCTACAAAGTTGGCCCGGGGATGCCTGGTGCTTATTTTGAAGTTGGTCCAAAGATATTTTGGAACAATCCGAATGGGAGATGGAGTGAACTTTCTTACTCTCTCTCTCAAGAAAAGCAGTAAATGCAAAAAAACTGGAGAGCTCCGATGAACTAGAAGTAGAGCAGTTAACTTTGAGCCTTATAGCAAACTCTAGGGTTTGAAAATACGGGGACAGCAGACTATTTAGAGATTATTATAAGTGTCTTTGAGCAATTCAAGTAATAGACATGTAGTGGTGAGATTGAGACTGGTGAACTTGTGAACCAACAGAAAACGCAAATATTTGTAGATAGAAAAATGTGTGTATTCACTGTATATGTATGTATATTGCTCATGGTGTACTGTAGTTCATTTGCCTGTCTGGTAGAGATGCCTGTACATTGAATCCATCTGACCAAAGGCATAGGTAACTATAGAGACACAAGCAACCACTTATCTGCAAGCTTCATGTTGGTAATAGTCGTGCTATGTCTCCTTAAATCCAGTGGTTTTCAAACTTTTCACACTACCACCAAGGCAAGGATCTGGCTTTTCAAGTACAACCAAATCAAACCAAAACAGGACTGTCTCTGTACTCAGTTAGGGCTGAGCCAGGTCTTAGATAGGACTACATAATTGCCACAGTAGTTTGAACTAAAACAGTTCTTGTCCGCTTTAGTTTAGAGTCGATTGTGCAAAGATAAGAGCCCACAACACACGACAGCACATCCGTCTCATGGCCTCATTTGATCATAGTTTATGTTTTTTTACCATTGTAGTCATCGTGTTCATATCTTACCACCGCAGCAAGTTTCGAATTTGTGAATTTTCACTGACAATGACAATAACTCCTTCTGATTCGAAAAAAACTCAAACTAACATTTGCCATCAACTAATTCGCTATTTTTTATTTATTTTTTGTTCAACCTCGGTTCAAAGCTAGAAATAAAGTACATTTTTTCTCCAACGATGTCCTTGGCTAAGTAATCTTGTCCTTTAATAATAACTAATCATTCTCCTGTGGTTGCTCTTTATCTTTGCCTGGAGGCCATGTGAGCACAGCTTGTACACACACTAAAGGTTAACTGCTCTGTCTGTTGTGTCCGTGTTGCGTTAGCCTTGCTTTGACATGCCATCATCCCAGACCCTGTGACCTCACTGTAGGCCGCTTTCTTGGAACCGCCGGGAACATTGAACTATTTTCTCTGGCAGCGCGCCACTTTATACACATCCATAACTGAGCGTGTTTTGTAATCGAACCAACAGGGTACGACCGGTCAGTAAACATGAACGCAGGAGGGCAGGGTGCAACGGGAGGTTTTGGAGACGCAGGTGAAGCTCCGCCCTCTCGGTGCTGCTGTAGTTTGGGACGGCTCACGATCATTATTTACAGGAAACAGGTGGGACTGGACTCAAGCAAAACTATCAACGTCTGACAGGCAACATATGGTTTAAGATTCACCTAAATCCATCTGGGGAAAAAAACCTTATGACGTCACATCTGGCTGTGTCATTCATTCATCTTGCTATTATATCTCGGAGTCTGTGGTCGGAGCACTGGCTGTAAATCACAGCAGTCAAATGTTGAAGTTAATTGGGGCGCCATTTGTCACAAAATCGATAGAGCAATAATCTTAGGATGACCCCCTTAGGAAACCAAATCCTATAAAAACCAGAAGACCAGAATTATAGCTGTGTTTGTGTGGTCTATTTTTTCCACTGTATTTTTTCTGCTAAATTCTTGTTGAGTTTATGTGTTGCCACAGTCAATTATGGTTAAATTTGGCCTTTTGTCCAAAATGTTTAGTGAGGAATGCAGTCAGTAGCGGCTGCATAGCTCCAGGAGTTAAACCATTGAAATACAACAAAATTACACACTGTGCGGCGCATTCCTCTGCTTTATTTGCCCTTGAACAATTTTTGACAGGCTGTAGCAAAAATCCCAACATACTTTCTGCCAGAGTTGAAAGAGGGACGCACATGCCAGAAAATAGTCAGGATTTTTGAGTAACACAATTAAAACTGTTTTATGTGGAGCGTGACAAAAATGTCCTCCATCAAGACTGAAGCAGTTGAGAAGAACAATAAAAGAAAAGCTCAAACAAAGGTCAACGCTCAATAAGAGGTAGAGTGAGTCAGCAGATCCAGTGTCAGGGCAGTTTGAGGTGAGTAACAGCCCTCAGGACAAAAATCAGGACAAAAGAGCCAGGTAAACTATGGAGACAAACTGGCAATCTCTCCTCTAAGAATATCTCCTACTTCACTTGTTTGTTTCATTTTGGTTATCTCGAAGTACAAATACTTTTGCTCAACTCCTTTTTAAATGGTTTTTAAAAACTTTTTTTTAAGATAATTGATACAAACCATTTGGCCTACATTTTTTACAACTTAGAAAATGGATCAAGGTTAGGTTGAGGAGTACTTTATTGTCCCTGTAAATGTGTATTTGACCCACTTTTCTAGATCAGGATTCTTGAGTCATCCAGTCGGAGATTTGTCCATTTAAGTTCATGTGGAAACAGGAGTGCTAGGAAACCCACCCAGACACAAGGAGAGCATTGACTTTGCCACCAATGTTCACGATGCAAAACATACCATCAAGTCGAGTTTTAAACCACCCAACTTGTCTCTGCTTGACAGCTTTTGAAAAGAAATGCCTTGGATGAAGACAACGGCGTTGATTCAAACTATGTGGGAATGTTGAGAGAAAGACAGGAGCGTCTCAACACCCACCTGATATAGGACCAGATATCAGCGCAGCACTTCCTCTACGTGTGTCGCTTTGAAAATCCCTCTCAGAAAAATATGCCAAGGAGAGTGTGTGCATTTGAATGATGCAGGAAGAACGGCTTGCAAAATTGATGCCCCTGCCTCCCAAACACTTGAATTATATAAGTTCACCCGCACGCATAAATCTGTGAGTGTGTCTGGCGGCTCCACACAGCTGGTGTTTAGAGATGAAGGGGAGTCTGTCTATCGCCTGTATCTGGTATAGGACGCGGCTGGAATATTAATCGACTACACACACCACGCGAAAACAGCACTCAAGCGACGACCGAGCTGATTTATGCACTAATCAAGAGGGTGTGATAAGACGTAGACCATAAAGGCAAAAAAGATTGTCACTTTCATCCCAAACTAGTGTAAGTTGTTAAAAAGAAAGTTTGAAGTGATTATTTTTGAAACAGTTAAAACACTATGCATGGTCGTAGAGAGAAACATTTAATGAAGCACGGTCGAGGTAGAATAATGTTCAATACTTTTGTCTTTTTGTGTGGTGTTTTTGTGATCTAAATACAGTACTCGATGTCTACCCAACCACTTACGAACTTAAAAGCCAACTCATTAAACTTTATAGCAAAAGAAAGATGAATTATATCAAATGAAGGCCTTCACTTCTGTTTCTGCCTTTCTCTAACACACAGAAATCCATGTAAAGTTATATAAATGAGACCCCCGATGACCACCTTTGAAACCTTTCCGACCGTGGATCATGCAATCAAACATATTTGCTTCAAAAACTTTTGTCCAATTGACAGAATTCAGACTTCTCTTGCCATGGACCCTACCTGGATAACCGAGGGATTACACAGACAAGCTTCAACAACTCTTGGAAATAGAGATGCAGTTCTTCCTATGGGAAAAATAAAATGAGAGGGCTTTGTGTCGCTGCTCACTCAAGATCCCTCTGAGTGAGTTTACCATGGCAACCGTCTCCTCATTTGGCTGCCTCCTCATCGCCGAGTAACAACTAATCCAGAAATAACAAAATAAATCAATAGGGAGAAGCTAATGGGCTCATGCGTGTAAGTAGATGTGTGTGCTCCATGTGTTATTATGGTGACTACAAGTTTCCCCAGGTGAACGAAAGAATGAGCGTGAAAATGGTCTGTTTGTAAATGTTATTTTTTATCACATTTATCACAGCAGTAGAACCGACAGCCTCTACGTCTTCTTCAGTTCCTCTGACCGAGTTCTGTCGTATATCTGTCTAAAGACTAAAGAGAAGAGCTAACTACACTGAAACTAACACACCCAAGTTGTTTACATTAAGAAGTATCAGGCTAGCTAACGCCTAGCATACTCTGATTAGCCCCATTGTTTTGGTTTAGGCCTGAGGTTGGTGTTGTAAATAGGTGGCAGATTGTACATTAAACACCCATTTCTGTTTTGGGATGGATTGTCTTTCCTGACAAATATAGACTCATTGACTCCTCTCAAACCACCTCTTCACTTTTGCCAGGATGTTGAACTTTTCTTTAAAAAATTTTTTTTTTTTTTAAATTGCGTTAATTTAAAATGATGTGATGAAAACACAAAAAGTAGAACGTAGAACTATTTCTCCTCAACACTGTAAATTGCCAATGGAGTATTGCCAGTGCAGTGGTCTCTCCTAAGGCCAATGTCCATTTCACAGCCTTGTAAGATAAGACAGGAACATCGGACCCTGACCTGCTGTAATGAATGGGGTGTCACTTCTGCTTAAAACCACCAGCCGAGCCCCTACGTGCAGGTTAGTGGATGTGTATGTGAGTCTAAACAGGTAGGACATATCCAATCTCATAAAACGGGTCCACTGTCTGTGTCCAGTCTGGTGCGATGTAACACGAGTCCTCCTCACTGCATAATGGCAAAGAAACTTGGACATCTGGCCAGTGATGGGTGGGTTTTAATCTGGACTAGGTAATACCCCCAAAACAATGGCTGCGTTGGATGGGTTCGGAATGGTTGCTGCTGGCTTCAAAACAGGTGGGCATGAATTTTTATCTGAATTTTATGTTTTAGCTTTTGGATATTTTTCTTCGCCACAACAGCTGCACGTGAAGGAGACGAGTTGGAGATTTGGTGCCAGTGAAACTCAAGACAAGCGGTCAGAGAGCAACGAAAGGTTATCTAACATATCTGGGATGAGAAAGGTGTGCAGTTCAAGACTGTTTCTATGACAACCTTTACATTTGATGGAACGGTATTGGACAGTTGTTTGAACAGTGCTCAACCTTTGATTGAAACAGAAGAGATGAACTATAGTCTCTTCACAGACACAGTTGCAGAACTCGAGATTGCAATTTTGCTGTCACGACTTATAGACGATTCAGTTAGCCTAATGTTAAACCAATATAGATTTTGAGATGCTGAATACTAAACATGGCGTTCATTCAAAAGTATTCTGACACTCTTTGCGGGTTTCAGCTTCCTGTTTTGAGCACTTTTGCCAATTCAAAAGATACTGCATACTATCTAGTTTTTGTGCTTTTAGTGCCAGATTTTCATACATTATTCAATGCTAGACGTCCATCACTCTGGAAGACAAATTACCAGTAGCTTATAGGGTTGTTCCACAGCTACTTAACTTTTTTAAATCAATTTTGTTAATGCATCTGTATGAGTGTTTGGCACATCTGTAATGTAAAGTTTTTGGCTCATATAGGCTCATATTGCACACAAAAAAGCTCCAGTAGTAAAATTTGGCACTCTGGTATTGCAACAGCTAATAAAACATCTACCCTGCTCAGATGAGACTGAAGAAGGAGTTATTGTAGTCGTAGTAGTAGTTGTAGTAGTAGTCGTAGTAGTAGTAGTAATAGTAGTAGTTGTAGGTAAAGTATAAGCCTGTAAGACGTAGCACACGCATGGTTATCCCACTCATTTGAAGTGAAGTTGTAATGATATATAGTAGTAGTAGCTGTAGCAGTAGTAAAAGAACAGTAATAATAGTTTTTTATTGATCTAAAGGTTACGCCGCTGCTGCTGAAAGGTTGTTTATTCCTTTCCAGAATCCAGCCCTGTTTCCATGGCAATCTTTCACAGATCTGGCAGCTCTCGTCCTGGCTCTGCTCCTGCCTCTCTGTCTTCATGGGCGGAGTTTGGCACGGTCCCGGTCGACTGCAGGCCCACAGGTGCCCCGGCCCGACCAGCTGCCTCCCCCGTCGCATAAAGAGTGGTCTGTTGTATCGCCCCACCAGCCTGAATGTCACTCCCCTCTCAGTCTTTTCACTCCTCTGTCTCTTCTTTCGGCTCCTCTCTGCGTTTTTTTCCCCCCCTTTGGTCTTTGATCAGGGATTGGGTTTTGCAGCGGGACGACGGAGGCAGGAAGTGCTGAAGGGGTGTGGGAGGGGGTAGTGGGGCAGGAGAGGGGGTCCTTGGGGGTATTTGGGTCGAGGCCAGGGCGGTCCACCACAGCGCTCTCTGTTTCCTGACTGGTCATCACTGGCTCGGCTGCTCTCATCATGGGCTATCTGTCAGACGTCGAGGGGGGGGGGGAAAGGGAGAGGGGAGAGGGGAGAGGGAGGCAGCCCAAGGCACAATGAAATCATGTATTTATTCACATTTCACAGAGGTGGCCTGTTTCAAAGCCTCGGGCAAGAGCGTGACCTTTCAACTTAACTGCATGCCCAATAGGATCAGAAGATGAACGCGTGTCAGGAGTCCAAGACAGCTACAGGTTCAACCAAAATACACACAATCAACGCTAAAATAAATCAAATTTTTGTTTTTGAAAGTTATTTATAGACAAAAAGTACTGAACGGTAACAGAATATTAGGAGTGAATATGGTTTATTTACTTTATGGACACTAAACAGAACATGCAGACTGTTTTCTCCTGCATTAATTTAACCCATGTTGGAAAGGGTGAAGTATTTTGGCAACGCTTTATAATAAATAGTAATAAAGCATCAACACAAACTTAATCCATAATGAACAAACAGTTTATGAAGAATGATTCAGGCTTACAAACAACTTCATTAATACTCTAATCACTTCAGTAGTTACTAGGCTTGAATCATTCTTCCTAAACTAGTTATTTATTAAGTCGTTGTTCATGTTTTATTAAGGTTAATTAATTAAAAAAGTGGTACCAGTGTTTGTTTTTTTTGTTTTTTTAAATCAAAACCCATCTTGTCATTGGTATTGATAGTGCGCAGAAACAAAAGACACATTTGTTCTTCAAGCCAAAGTCTTATTGACAGAACGTAAAAAAGAAGAGGAAAGAAAAGGCCAAATCCAAATACCTTCCCGTGAACACTTTTTTCTGCAATGAAGTAGTGAAACTCTTTTCCCATCATGCCCCTGGGTTCTCTGGTCTCCTCTAAAGCGATTAGTCAGTCAGGCTCTGAGTGGACCACAGTCTGTGAGCTTCTGATACGAGCGCCGCAGCCCCTGAAAGACTCAAGGACGTTTCATTGTTAATGTTGGTTCTATTACTGTGTTTTGAGTTGTTTACATGAAGAGCAGCCAGAGTGTCCACTCCTCAGGCCAAACAAAAATACAGGTCATTCAACTAGTGCTCTGTCCCAGATCAAAGCCCTGAGCATATCCAAGAAACGGTTGCAAAACGTGCATTTGCGTTGATACAGCTTACTTACATTTTCTAGACAATGTAACAAAAATAAATACAATTAAAATAAAACCAAGCTTTAGGTTATAGAAAAGTGCTAGTTTGCTGTGGAGTTTTCAGTCTGTTTTCATCTGAGTGAGTTTTTTCCTTTATCAACCTTTAAACAGAAGGTTAATCCTCCAAGGTCCTCTTGATCGGGAGGTAGAAGGTAGAAAGGTCCCACGGGTGCTGCACTGTGCCACCCACTGCTCCTGAAAAGTGACACTGAAGAATGGAGTGCAAGTGCAGAGGACAAATTCACTATGTGGACAATATTGCCAATCTTAAAGGAGACATATTATGTTTTCAGGTACATAGTATGGAACTATAACATAAGAAGATCATCATTTTACATTTTGTTAACGACAACAAAAAAACAATATTGATCTAAAACAGCATGGACATGTGACAATTTAAACCCATTCCATGTATGTATCACTCAGAATCTTTTCAAAATGTTTTAGATAATCACAACTAAGTGCAGGGGAGTGGGTCGAAATTGCAATTTTCTGAGCATGTGTGCTTCAATTGCGGGACAATACAGATGACTCAAACGGGCAAGAATCAATCAAAAGAGAACTTGCGTGACATCCCCTTTAAGCTGTGCATTGAGCCTCCAAAAATCCTCCTTCAAGACGTCAAAGTCCATTTATTAGTTCATGCAAAAACGTAACCACCGTTCAAGTACATTTCTGCACCTAATATCACTGAAACGGAAGCACTAAGACTAAAACTAAGACTAATTTCATCTAGAATGAATCATTTTATATCTGTCTTACTCTAAAACAGATGCAAGTAAATCACAGCCAGATTTTAAATGGCACTAAGCTGCTTTTGCGCACAACTTTTTTTCCTTCCAACCTGCCTCTCACTCGCCGCACAAAACTCTACTGTACATTTTTGCAAACACACCCCTTTTCCCCTGCAGACTGTAATCAAGGTTGAGTAACTGTAGAATTGCGTAATCCTTTGTTTTCTTGCCTCGCTCTCATTGCCCATGCATCTACATCTAATTCACTCTCCCATCTCCCACAAAGAAAAACAAACCCACCCACTCATGCTAATGTCCCACGCAGCTCTGCTTTGGCCCTGTGGCGCTGAGTGCTCCATGTTTTACGCCTACAATCGCTCTGTGAGATCACCAGTCTCTTTTCTCTGTGTGTGTGTGTGTGTGTGTGTTGCAATATAACTCCCAGCAAACACAGCCAAGTCTGCCCTGCCCCCGTCAGACTGAAAAACGATTGCATGTGTAATTTTTGGCCCCGAGGTTCGATGAAGGAAAAAGTAACAGTTGGCGTGCATGTGTGAAGAGTCGACTGGTGCCAGTGTGCAAAGGTGGGTAGGCGAGGACAAGCCAAATAATGTTACGAAGTAGTAGACATGTACAAAGTATACATGTAATTAGGAGAAACTGACGCACTGGAATAGTTACAGATTTCTTTTTAGGACAGGTGTAAGCATTTTCCAAATCACCTTTTTGCGATGGAGATACCTGCAAAATAAAGTTAGCAGGAGAAATTGGTCATGTAAATCGATATATTTTAAGATATTCAATACTTAAAAGTGGTAGTACTGCACAATTTGTTGCGGAAATGGGTTGCATGGAAAAACAAAAAATTACAAATCACAAAAAACATATTCAATAACACTATATTTCATTATTTTTTATAAGATTAAAACATTTTCTAGTTATAATGCACATTTTGGTCATGTTCGTGGGCAGTGACAGAAAATAACTAAGTACAAAAGTAAACATATATTCTACTACTTAAGCTTATTTTTTTTACTTACTTTAAATACTTTACTTAAGGTCATATTACAGCGGATACTTTTTACTTTTGCTTCAATTTAGAGCAGGTAAATGTACTTTCTACTCCACCACAAAGTATTTTTTATTGTTTGAGCTCAAATCCTGGCTTTGAGCAAACACAAACATTTCAAACCAACGTAAAATATTAATAAACAGATTCAGTCACTTCCAATAAATCAACAACATTCTTTATCAATATCTCTATATTTGACTATTTAATAGTTCCACATCTATGTAAGCATTGTCCTTCCCCTTGTAGCTGTACTTTTCCTTAAGTAACACATTTGAGTACTTCGTCCACCACACATGGGAGTGGACTGATCTATATGGATTAATTTAAGAACAAACTTAGGAAAGCAAAATAAAACTGTTAAAACTAATGTTCATTTTATAGAAAAGTTACTCCAATAACTGCCTCTGTGTTCATGTGGCCATCTCTTCTGCATCTGCTTTGTGCGGCTCTAGTGCTGGAGGTCAGAGGTCGCACAGCGTATTGTCCCAATATGGAAACGTCTCTTCCAGCTCCAGCTCACAATGGAGCGGCTACACTGATCTCTTTGTCCCGCTCCGGCACGGCACCAGAGTCAGGTCAGAGAGGCGACTTTCCATCCAATTAACGCCGGATTAGGCTTTTGTGAGGCACGCACCCACCTGACCCCATCACGTGTGCAAGGAGGCCCGGCCCAGTCCCTGCAAATCCATACATGTGTCGTGATTGGACAATATCTTCAATGCAGATAAAAATATCAATAATTTGTTGAAATCAAACTGTTGTTAAATAAACCCTGCTCTTATTAAAAGTTTGTCTTGAGTTTTAGGCATTTCATTTAAAAGTACATCATGTAATTTTTCTGTTTGGGGTTTGGTATTTATTGCTTTGCTTATTTTACATTTTTTTATTTTGGATCCCCATAAGTGACTACCGCAGCAGTATTGTTCCCTGGGCCCACATAAAACAACACAGTTACATTTAAGTGTACATTATACAGTTTCACGTAAGTACATTTAGTTACAAATAAAGCCAAGTCACTCTGTCCAACCTGTAACTATTGTCAACTGCTTATCTCCATGGAAATAGATAAATACATTTAATGCCATACTGTAGAACATTCAAATCCAACTTTATTTGTATAACTTATTTTATATATTAAAGTAAGCATAATTTCCCAAATTCTGCACATAATATCAATATAAAACAAGCATTTATTTTAAAAAAGCAAATATTTCAAACTGATAGAATTTGGCAGATTAAATCATTCAGAACAGGAAAAAACAACCAAAAGCAGTAAATCGGATTAATACATTTGGGGGTACGTGCTTTATTAGCTTTTGCTTCTGCCCACTCCTTTTGGGCATTGTTTAATGTTTTTTTGTTTTTTTTTGGCTTATCTATCTGTTGCACGTATGTCCAAAGTTGTTTTCTTACAAGTTGTTCAAATAAAGAAAATGAAAAAAATAAATAATAATAATTAAATGTAATAAATAAAAACATTCCAGGCAAATCTGTACTGCTGCTACAAACAAGTGAAGTAGTGCACCTTTAAACCGGTACTGGTGGTAGTAAAAATTGAAGTGACTGATTACCACAGGCTTATGCACCTAGGGCTAAAATAGGTGGTGTTTTACAAAGAGTTCATAGTGTTCTGTGGCCTCTAACGGCTTTACACAGAACAGGTTGTGTGAGTGACTGAATCATCAGATTAGGTGTGTGTGACACGAGGTCATAGGTTCAATGCCCCACTGACCAGGAATGAACTTTCAATGAGTTGGGCAACAATCAGCAGTGCTACACATTTATTGTGAAGGCCTATGTTTTGTATTATGGTGTATTATGATGTGTTGTGTAACATTTCGCTCATATCTTGGCACGCTTTACTATTTACAGTCTTCCTTCCAATAGACTCAATCCAGTCAAATCTGATGACCCGCAGCTCTTAGTGCAAAGTAAGTAAAGGGATGAGTTATTGTATCCCTCAGTGTTGGGAAGAATACTTTGAAAATGTGTATAGTTATAGAATACTGAATACCTGCATGAGAATGTGTTTTGTAAAATATTCTGTTACTTGGTCTAATCAAAACACTGTATTCTCAATATTGACAATATCGTCACAATACCTGACATACGATTAAACAGGTTTTTGCCTTTGTTTCACTGTTTGTTCTGCATTCATTTATAGGATAAGAGAATCTTCATCACACAACAGAAAATGGAAATGCGATACACTAACTATAAGAGCTGTTTTTTCTATTTTTGTCATTAATTCAGTGCCGTTCAAAGCCAAAATTCCATGATGTATTTCTCTGATTTGAGGAAAGTGACTTTATTCTGAATACAACCAAAAGAAAGAGTGACTATGCTAAATCTTATATCAAGGATTTACGATGGCCACCCCAGAAGGAAAAGGAAAGAGCAGTATGGCACTAATCTATCTCCATGGAGACAAGCAGAAGGCCAAGTTACATGTCAGATCTGCGGACACACTCGCTCGCAGAAAGAATGTGAGGTATTTTTGAGCAATACAAACAACTGTAATTGAATAAATAGATATATAAATAATATACTTTTGATAAGATACAGTAATCTATTTGCAACAATGAAAACAAATTATTTTAAAGCCTCATTAATGTTGGATTTCTTTTGGGCGAAATAAAAAACGTTGCAAACCCCATATGCCTCCTTCGCCCCAGCTGTTTTGAAACAATAGCAAGGCGGAGGTTGTTGCTAAGAAGAGGTGGGAATGACATGAAAGGATGGAAACACAACAAGGAGTCAAGTAGACGGAGGAGGGAGGACTGAACAGAAAAAAAATACTGTTATGCAATGTGTTTCTATGGCTGTAGCATCTGTTAAAAATGGCTGCTATGGAAGGAAGGGAGGGAAAAAACGCTTTGCAATTAGACGCTGGGTTGTCCTGAGGGTCCTGGGCTCTCCCCCAATCACAGCGCAGTGTCCTTGTCTCCCCGGTGACTGGTGAGCCTGTTGCTAAGCAGATGATGTGAGTCAGACTGCAATCACACCCGCTGATAACATTACTCTATCTGATGTTTCCGGGAACAGGCCGGTCGCCGCAGTGCAAATTAAACCAACATGGGGAGAAAGTGCTCTCTTCTGTGAGCGCTTGGCTGGAGAAAAGGGAAAGGAGGTCTAGATTAACGAGTTATGCGCAGCAAAATGTCTATATTGAGTTTGATTATAGACAGTAGACAGTAGTTTAGCTTAGTTTCAAGAGGTTAAACCTTTGAGGAATCCTTAAACAACCAATACAAACAATGGTTTTAAGGTATTTTAAACTGGTTTCTCTGCATTTTGTTTTTTTATTCAAGCTAAATGAACTCACCAGAATTCAATACCAATTTAGCTAAGTAGGCAATATCAACAAAAATCTCAATATTTGTTTGATAATGATGACAATGTCCATCAAAAAAACTTGTTAAAACTTGTCTTTGAATGTTTTAGTTGAGGTTTAAGTATCAGTCAAATGTGAAATGTCAGTAAACTTTATCACAAAAGTGCACCTTATTTGAAAGTTTACAACACAACTTTTTCAGTTTTACTTTTAATCAGCTTTCAAGTTTAATTGCAATTTTTTTGATTGCTTTGCATGAAGTATGGAGCCATTTTTAAACTAATGTTGAATCATCTAGGATCAATTTGTAAAAAGAAAAAAAAAGAAAATACAATTTGGAATTCAGAATAAAGTTTCTGTGCTATTTGTAAGTGAACAAAATTCACAAACTAAGAACTTACTTTGGCAATATGATGCAACATGAAGCAACATGAAGCAATGAATAATATTAGTAAAATATGACAATGCTAAAACGGCATGAATACATTCATTAAAGTAATTTTAACCATTAGTAGCAGTTTTGTAGTGTATTTAGGGTGTGGTGTCTAAATAGTGCTTCCTTTTGTGGTGGAGATTTTCATGTTTATGGGTCTGGCCCAGCTTCCGGTGTCTTTTCCGATAAGGACCACCCAGTAAGACTTCATCTGTGCAAATCTGTGAGAAGCCAAAGGATCCCAGAGGATGTTTCAATCCAAAACAGTTGTAATTGCTCAACATGTATCAAAGAATTGCAAAGAACAGCATGAGCGGGATACAGTTTCCCTTGTTAACATTATTTGATATACAGTGCGGTGTTTAATAAATACAACGTAGAGGTATGCAGCCCCTCAGGGTGTACTGCAAAGAAACACAAAATACATCAAGACATGACAGCTGAGACAAGCCAGATCCTTTTATCCACATTGTTCAACTAACTGTTTATGTACGTTTTTGCAGAGGTTACTCAAAGCCGAAACAAGGCGGTCCATAACGTGAGACCAGAAACGATCGGATGTTGAAGTGGTACAGCGGGGTCAGGCGGTATCAGAAATGGCGCTGTGTTGAAGCACTATATAGTTGTTTAAAAGCGGAGGCAGTGTCTCATTGTTGCAGGGGGCTAATGGCCTGCATGCCCGGTGTGAATAGAGGAGCGAGATGCATTATTTAAGAGTAAACAGGCAGCAGACAGAGGGGCCCGGCTGGTGAGGTGATATTGATTGTGGCAGGACAGAGGAGACATGCACACCTCTCCTAAGTGTCTGGGGCTTCTCACAATGCCCCCACAAATCAACTTTTATTGCTGCAGCTTTGGAGTCTCCACCGTCAGCAGCCTATCAGCCAAAGCAGCTTAGCACACACATCCCGCGGCAGTCCCATCGAGGGCCTTAGCGCTATCAATCGATCACTCATCGCCTCTCCCTTAGAAACGAAAACATGCTGCTGCTAAAAGACGCGAGGCTGGGTTGTGTCACACGCTTTGCAACAGTGGAAAAGGTCCTGTGTGTTTGAGAATAGTGCTTGGCCTTTTTTTGGATAGTTGGAAAGTATTGAAAAGTAATAAGAAAAGTAGTTGAATGCGGTGAGATGAGACGTGGCCCCCCCGGTGCCCCTCTCCTGTGCATTCCTCTCCCCTCAGCAGATCTGGCATGCCCCACAGGAGGCGAGGCACAGTAATCTGTTCAAAAGGGCGGATTTGAGCGGCCGCCAGGGCAGCCAGCCAACTATTTCTCATTTGGAGCTGGCCTGGAGATGACCCTCCTGAAAAACACAAAACGCCAGTGCCGAGTGAGGGAGCGCCTTGGCAACGCTGGAGTGCAAGGAAAACAGGAGAACGGCAGGCTGCTCTCCGAAACATCTGCAGCGCCTTCCTGTGCAAAAAAAACAGGCTCATACAGTCTGCAGCCGCCCCAGGGACCCCACAAAAACTCAGGCCGGTGATTCTTGTCTACATGTCTTTTTTCCTCTTTGTCCATTTCCTTCTCTGTTTAAGTATTTCCCTCCCACTCCTCATCCGTTCATGGGGCCTTGGCCTCTCACTCGGCAGCCCACCCTGGGCTGGGGAGGAGCTGGTCTGGTCTGTTGTACTCAATGATGGATGGACAGGAAAACTAAGAATCCAAGTCCAGCATTCCTGCCTTTACAGTGGGACGGGCGGGGGTGCAGGAGGAGGAGGAATTCCTGAGTGTCTTTGTAATCACTGTATGTTTGACAGGATCTGCGCTGAGCGGCCAAAGCTGTGGTCAGCTTCTAGACGAAAGCGCTCCATAATTATCTGGGTGTTTCTTACAAAAGTAGCAAAAAAGAGCTTCCAGAAAAAGTCCAAAAGTGAAGAGTGGAAAGGACAGGACATGTGGAAGTGTTTGGAGCTAAAGCCTTTGAGTCGGCCCAAAGACATCAAATTCCACATGCGGGCTTCAGATATCGTGTCTGTGTGCAATGTTTACTGCCACATTCAGCCATGACTTGGCCACTGGGCCAATAAGACGCCCTTGTGGCCAGCTTTAGGGAGGAGGCAGGGGACGAAAACAAAAGCGCCCTTATGTTTTCCCTCTCAAACCCGTCTCTCACCCCGTACACAGACACAGGCTGCAGTAAAACTCTCTCCCAGCTGCCAGATCCAGCCAGGCCTGCCTCCAATTATCCGCCCACCACACGCTGGAATCCTCTGTCCGGCCGAGCGTTTGATGTTGCCACGCAACATTTGACAGAGAACAGGGCGGCTTTGAAAAGCACAGTGTAAACCTGCTGCCAAGTTTGACGTGAGGAGAGGGGCTGGCGCAGGGGAGACGAGGAAAATGCCACAAGATGGAAAGCAGCTGCTGAGGACGGAAACATGGCTTTAAATGGGCCTCACTTTGGAGAAGGCCCTGGTCAGCATTTACCCTGCACCAAAAACCTAATGCACCAAAGCGCTGAATCTGTGAATGGTTCAAGAAAAAGGCATGCTCTATTCCAGCCACACTGAGGAAACTGATGAATAATTGAGCAAATATTGTTTTGGTAATGTGACCCCAATCATCCCTGTTACACGGAGGAAATCTGGGCCTCCTCCTGTGAATCATCCTCACTAATGATGGTGACTGATGGCTGTAAAGTGAAACCAGTGTGCTCAGGACGTCCCGCGGTAATGAGGTCATCAGCTCCGCTCTGTTTACAGTCTTTCCCCATGACACTATCGTCCGCTCGCCTGAAGGGTGACACCTGGAGGCGCGTCCTGGGAGGGCCACACCCCCCACAGAGACACACAGTACAGTAGAGCAGTGCATTCTTTCCCACGACTACTGGAAGAGGCAGGTAAAACGAGCCGGATTAGTTACATTGCAAACAAATGCCTCCAAACCCCCCCACCCTGCGCTTGACCTTTCACTCCTGTCAGTTTAAGATGCCACACTTTTAAACACACACTTCCCCCATTCACAAAAAACACACTTAAAACATGTCTTTACTTTAAGATGCAGACACTGGGGGGAAAAACAGAATATTTATATCAGTATGTCCTGTATTCTTGTTGAAATAGTAAGTAGTGTTCACTTTTTAACCCTGCGATGAGCTGACCACTGTCCAGGGTGTAGCCCGCCTAAGCCCAAAGGCACTGGGATAGGCTCCAGTCACCCGCGACCCCTAACGGGAGCAAGCGGTAGAAAATGAATGAATGAATGAATGAATACATGCTCACTTTTTCATTCAGTCTTGAGTGCTTGACTTTTTTGGGGGAATTTATTTAAATTGTATTTATTGAGTTAAATGTATGTAAATGATGGATTTAGAATTTGTATCAAGGTTTATTTTTCACATTTGAAGACATTTTAGCTATAAATAAATTATCCTTGGATTCGAATGAATGTTCTGAATTCAAATTATTGTCTAATGAATTTACTCTTCAGTATTTCTGATCTTTTTTTTTTCATTCATACTTTTGAGTTAAATATACCTGCCGGTGGATTTAGAAGTTTTAAAGATATTTTAGCGATGAATAAATTAACCTTAAACTCATGATTTCATTTCTGAATTCTAATGATTTAACACGGAATAAAGCAAATTGACAGTTTTATGTAAGATTGTTCTAGTAGACATGAAACATAGTCAATGCTTACTCAAACCACAATGACAAATTTGTTTCGCGCCTGGAGCCTTAACCGCCCTGAGGTGTTGTGCGGAGGCAGCACCGCGCGCACCTGTTCTCCGGCTGTTTGGAGGGTAAACATGACGTTGACAGATGAATGCTGTATTTCTCCGGCTCCATGACCCCGGGCTCACCGTCTCTACGCAAATGAGGATTAGCAGCACCCAAACAAGCCCCGCCACCACAACACTAAACGCTCATGCTGTGAGAGAAGACAAGCAAATGAAGGATGTCTGGGCTGTTTCAATGTAAAGCAGTATGTTAAGTTGCACTGTGCCACTTTTGGTTCAAAGCATGTTCCACGGTATGGCATTTAAGTGACCTATCTCCATGGAGACAAGCAGGTGAAGCCGCAAGGCAAAGTTACAAGTAAGATCTGAGGAGAGGCGAGCCCACTCAGAGCAGGAGTGCATGTTTTACAAGGTACAGCATTTCCTACAACAACAACAACAACAACAACAACAACAACAAAATGCACGTAAATGAATAAATTTAAATATAAATTAAAAAAAGAAATATATAAAGAAAGAAAAATAAGTTTAATGTCATACTGTGGAACATTCAAGACAAAGCAATAAATAATAACCCACGACAGAAATGTTTACTAGCTTGGGGTAATTTATGTTTTCCAGCTGTTTTTTGTTTTGTTTTTTCCATATTGAAGGTCAATTATCTTTCAGTGGAAAATGCATGTTTTACCTTGATTAAAAACATGACTTCATGTGGGAAATAAAATGAATAGAAACAAGTCTGAAATATTCTGGAACGCGCCAAATAATCACAACCATTAAATAAAATAAACAACCTCTCACTTAACGTAAAATCAGCATTCTGAATTAAAATAATTACACTAATTTAGTGTTGGTTATAAATAGGTAAATTAGCCTGGATAAGCACTGTATGTGTACCAAGGTAAGATCGGATTAATAATAGTAATACTGGTATCTGTAGGAGCTTAGATCCACCTGGAATTTGAGTCATAGAAGCAGGTTTTTCCCAATATAAAGGTACATCTGGGATTTGCAGAACGCAGTTATTTTTGTCAGCATTGTGTAGTGACAAGTGTAATGCAGGTGTGTAGTTCCGGCATACACTTTCAACTTGATAATGGTGATGGAAACTAAAGCTAAAACTTGGTCAAAACCTCCAGAGAAACAATACTAAATGTTTTTATTTGTAATTTTAGTCATGGAAATAAACAATAGACAATATGAATAATGCACTTTGGCTAATAACATGGTTTTCCTCTAAGAATATTTACTTTAAGTTGCGTATTGGTAGTTTGCATGTAGTCATTGAAAGTGGCAACAACAAAAAAGAAAGAGGGACAATGTAGTACTTTTTGCACCTAGAAATGAATCGGGATATTCTACTGACTTAGCTTTTATTGTAGAGTGTGTTGTGTTTGTGCTTATGTGGAAAAACACATCCAAAAATGTATTAAACCTGGGACCAGATCTTGACTCAAATTGCAAAAAACACAAAAATAACGATCCGCACAGCAGTAACAACTCCCGAGTTTGCGGTGTGAATAGAAAATTGGGAGCTCTAATTGCTGTGCGAATCCTTATTCTTGTGTTTGTACAATAATGAGCACACGCATTGTTAAAAATGAAAACAAATTCAACAATTCAGTCCAAACCAAATCAATGATAACATCCACGGACCATATAGTGCATGTCTCCCAAAGCTGAGGGTGTAATGTAGATGATACAGTCAGCTCAAATCACATGGGGCAAGAATATCTTTCATGACTTGCACAAAACAGCAATTGGAAACGATGACACACAAACCCAGACACACACCCTCTGTTGTTGTCAGCGGCGGGACAGTGGGACTTCTGATACATGACCGTCCCCTCGCGCTTTGTCCGGCCCCATTTAAGCTGAGGCTAACGTTACGCGCTCTCTTCCGGACGAGAAAACGGATCACATTGTTTTGTTATTGTGTCTTTGTGTGGTGTTCAAATTGCGCAGGTTCGTTTGCGCTGAGACTGGTCCTTAGGCCGCCGAGGTCTGCATCATGTGACCAACGGCTCGAGTAAGACACGCTGGACACAATGACAGCAGTGACTTGAGTGTTAGGTATTTAGGCCTCTACCTCTCCTCCCACTCACTTAGAGAATGTCCTACTTCTACGCTTTTTGGCTTTTGAGGTTGTAAAACGTTACGAGCTAATGCTATTCCAAGCTTTCTCTCTCCCTGTGCTTTTGAATGAATGAATTCATTTATTTTAAGTCATGTCACACATAACGACATGCAAGAGCACAAGTCAAAAGAAAATATGCTGCACACAGGCTACAGAGATTTAAGTTCGAGTGGAAAGAAGTTTAATTCGTTTAATCCCAACCAATTTCCTCGATATAATTTTACATTTTCGGTTTCCTGTCACGTGTTAATGCACTGTGGAATATTGTCGAACAAGGAGAAGCGATAACGACTCGATGAAGAAGAGCAACCTTGCGTCACTGACAATTTCCAAACAGTCAAAATAACATTACAACCGCCAAAGTAAATGGTAATGTTTATAGATTTTGCCGCGTGTAAATCGCCAGCTTGAGAAACAATCTGACCCACTGGACCGGACTTGTATGAATGAACTGTTGACCATCCATGGAAACATCCAAGTGCGTCTCCCGTTTGGCACTTTGCACTAAGAGAGTGGAGATGTCTCGTTCCACAGAGGGAGGCGCCCGTGTGTAACGTGGTGCACCATGTGACTGGCTCCTCACGCTGAATACATTAACGGGCTGTGGGTCCGGGTTTGGAAACAGGAAGCCCCTTTTCCAGAAGTGAGAAAAGCGCTTAAGTAGGCCAATGACTCTTTCCATTATAAAACACACTGCAGGCCGCTGTACAGGACTTATATAACGGCCGAGGAGGGTGGAGCAGTAGCGGTGGTATTCGAGTCAGACGACGCCGGACACTGAAAATGTGGTCAAGTCAAAAAAGTTCAGTAAAATATCCTCAAAAATACAGCTAAATTAAAAAAACTATTTAGACACGAATGCGTGAATACATTTAATTCATACATTCAGGCACACACAACTTTAGGGTTCAAATTGTTCCATTTAATCACAACATAGCACGACCCGGTAAGACTTACTGTTTAATTAAAGGTGCATTAGGTCACTTTTCTGCGAGCAAGTACAAACAATGTGTACGTTTTCACATTGAATTAATTTATCTTGCATTTGTTCAACTGTCTGTGTTTTTTACCACTGCGTATCCTTACAGTGAGTTGGCTCGCCTCTCCGCAGATCTGATCGATGAGTGCAGCGCTGGAACGTCTCCCGATGGTGTCGTCTGGGAAGAGGAGGGGTTCTCGGTCAAAGCTGTGGCATCAAACCCATCGTTTCTTACGCTCGGTGCCTTGTTAGCGAGTGTCAATAACAGGTTTTTGACGGAAAATTGATTCGATTTCAGATGCACCGCGTAACCAGAAAAGTTACGCGGTGCATCTTTAACAACCCTGCTCCCATTTAGTCCGTTATATTCCAAAAGTTATCCACGGTATTAAATGTGGACATATATATGTTGGTTGTCCATTAGAATCCAATCAAACCCATCCCTGTAAACTGGGAACATGCCTGACGATGCTGTATCCGTAATTGTTTGTGAGTCGAATGCTAATAGCTACTCTGAGGCTAATGTTTGTTTGTTGCCTGCCATTAGTTTGCCATTGAAGCTACAGAATGGCACTCAGGAAACATGATAAACACGGCCCCACTTTCCACACGCAGCTCTTACTGGGATCGATAGTGCAGCGGTAATGATGAAGTATGGAGAGACAATCTTCTCAAAATGTTCAGCACTTTTGTTATGTCTGTGTGTGACGTGCGAGCCATCGATTCATGGAGGTCTAAGAAAGGGATTCAAAGTATTTCTGTTCACATGCGTCTTTCATCTTATAGATTTTGTACACTTTGTTCATCATTTAATATAATGAGCATAACCAAACACACTTGTTGCTGTCCCAAAAACACATGAATGGTATATTTCTCCGCCTGAGAGAAGTCTCAAATCGATGATAACATTTCTGTATCATAATATAAGATGGTTGTTTCAAAAGACATTCTATTTGATTAAGTTCTTGTTCCGTGCTTGTATTTCTCTGTGTTGCATCACTGTTAACCTTTTGCTTTGCTACAGATTAACTTGGCTTCTGTTAGAATAGAATAAATTCATCCACCGGCCGTTCCCTGAGAACAACGCTCCGACTACAGCACAAAATAATTCTCTTTCCACATCTACTTTACTTCCATAAAAGACTCTATTGACTTGTCCTAACCAACAAACCCTGTGTTAGTTGAGTGCACGTCTATAGATTCCAGTGGTGGTTACGTAAAGTGATTTCCGCGTGGGGGGGCCCCTCTCGTCTGCTGTCCGCTCCCGTGTTACAGCACCTCGTCGACAGCTGGCGTGGGCCGCTGCTTTTTCACTGTTGTGTTTTCCACCTCAGAATCTCACCGGGCACAAAATGGCAGAAGCAATTTGTGCCGGCGAGAAAGAGTGTGACTGTTATTGTGATGGGGGGCTTTCTCCCATCGCTCTCCTCTTCCTTCCCCCTTCTACCTCACTTCATGTCTCTTTCTTTCTTTATCTTTTCCCGCTCGCTCGTTCTTCTCTCCCTTTTTCAACATTTCTCTCTTTCATGCTCTTTCTTCTCTTTCTTCCCCTCCCTCTCATCTCATTCTCTCTCATTATCCAGCTCTCCTTTTTTACTCTTTCTCTCCCTCTCACATTCTTTATTCTTCTTCTCTCTCCAGCTCTCTCCCTTTCCCCTCTCTCTTTTCTTCTCTTTCTTCTCTCTCTCTCTGTCCTTCTTTCTCTCCCTCTCTCCCACCTCTCTATATCACTCCCTGGCTCCCTCTCGCTCCTTCCGCTCACTCTCTCCAACTTTTTCCCTTTCTCATCTCTCTTTCTTAACACTTAGCACTTTTTTCTTTCTTTCCTCTCTTTCCTCTCCTTCTCTCTGTCTCTTCTCTCTCTCTCTCTCTCGTTCTTTCTGCCTCTCTCTCACCCACTCTCTCTCCCTTTTGCTGAAAGTGAAATAAATAAATAAAGTAGTTTGAAAGGATTTACCCAAAGGCCATCAGCTGACTGTCTGCTGCAGCTGCTTTGGGCCCACATAGGGGTCTCCATGGCAACAGGGCTTCTATATCCGCTCTCTCTCTCTCTCTCTCTCTCTCTCTCTCTCTCTCTCTCTCTCTCTCTCTCTCTCTCTCTCTCTCTCTCTCTCTCTCTCTCTCTCTCTCGCACGCTCTCTCTCCATCACAACAACAGCCCCCATTGATGCGGCGCTGGTATGTGCCCTGTTTCTGGGGGAAACCTGGGGCCATCGGAGCAGCTGCTGAAAGCCGAGAGTGTACAGTGCTCAGTGTTGACTTCACCGCTTTGAGAAGGAGAAAAAACATGGCACTAAAACTGGAAAAAAGGTCTGACATTCCTCTGGGCAAAGAAAAACACGGAGTTTATTTATATGCAGTCTGGAATCCAGCCCTGTAAGAGCTCAATGTTTATGTGCAGAGGTGAATGTAAAGCAGTCCAAAACATATACTGAAGAAAGTTGAAAATACATCAAAAGTGGATGGTGAAAACTGTTAAAGAAATGCGAACCTGACTTGATGGAAAGCAGTTGGTAATTTGGCTAGCTCTTATGCCAGATGCCATGCCTTTCACAACCATTTTCTACTGAGACAGAAGTATAAAAGGGTTTAGCACAAAAATAGTAATGGGTCGTGCCCGAAGTTGACAACAAAACAGGAAGAAGACACTTTCAACAGCTGCATTATCTTATTTTTGAAAGTTGTATTGTCAATTATATTTCCCAACAGACGGAAAAAAAGTTGCCATTAGAAGTATATTTATTCGGAATTTATATCTTTTTGGTCACCAGTTTATGTAAAAGACTTAATGTAATTCATAAAGCTATAACCACAAATCTGCCACATCAATTACTCTTGATATTTGAAGATTAAAATAAGGCCTAAATTCCTCTCGCTGTGGTTTCATTTGGGGCTGTGAGACATTCAGCAACAATCCAGCTGCATCTCCATCATTCCACACTAAGCCTCTCACTCATTAAGATGTAATTGCTGTTGTGGAGCGAATGGCACGTCGTTAGTCAAAAATTAATTAGTTCTCTGTGTAAAGCAGCCCCTCAATAATAAGTCGATGTGTAAATAAAGACTGAAGGGGGCCGTGGATCTGACTTGTCGAGGGCAAAGCGGTGCAAACTGTGGATCCACAAAACATAGCTGACAGAGTAGACCTCTTAATGAGAAAAGCATGACATAATCTCAAATATTGATACTTATGAGGTATGCTAATTTGCACATAAAGAGATAAAGAGAGTTTGTTTTTCCCAACACTTCCGGTTACGACGGCTGCCGCCTTGCGGACACAAACAGAACAACAATTACATTTGGGCCACGTGCAATATCTTAAATTAGTAGCGTCTTGTATGTGTTTGTAGTGAATATGACAACGTACGTTTGGGGGTTTTGCATATTATATTTTATTAGGTGCTTTGCTTTATCTTTTGTATTGGGTTTTACTTGGTTTATTGGTTATGGCTTATTTTAATTGGAGGGTTTTAAAGCTATAATGTTAATTTGACACCCATTCGGAGTTTTCATGGTTCACACAGTTGTATAGAAGGCACCTGTTTCGACCATTCATTGTTTTGCTGCTGCTGCTGCTGCCGCTGCTGCTGCTGCTAGACCGGCTCTTATCCTCCAATGCACCTGAACGCACCAGCACTCCTTTAGCACTTTGTCCCTTTTAGTTTTATTTTTACTAGTGGAAAATAAGCCTATCCTGTCCGATATAAATATAGTTATAAAACCTTTTAGTTCTATTACATGTTATAATAGATAGATCATAGTGGAAAATAGTGGAAACAGAGCAAAGCTACAATACATAATGCAGTTTCTATATTTCAAGACAACAGTTCTATCCTGGTAGAACTGCCAATGCTTTATACTTTGAAAAATAACTTCATTCTGCAGTGAGCGGACACACTTCTCCACAGAGCTGACCTTTAACATTCAACAACACTGGAAAGACGTCATACAGTGCAACTTTAACGTCTGCACTCCCTTTATTCATATCACTGTAATTACCAGTGTTTAGACCTGTAATTCCACCATGCCTGCCCTGCTTTGCCATCACAGTAAGGATTCTTTTAGTGAATTCAAAATCCACTTCAAACTAAAACAAACTCACAGTGTGCTATATAATATCTGCCATCTAACCATCGAAACAGACAGCTAATGCAAGAGCACGAGTGGCGCTAAAGTTTATGTGGATGTCACTGTCACAGAGAGCAGTGGAGTCGCGGCTATGTTTAGATGTTCATTGATGGTTTATACATGGATACGAGATGGACTGATACAGACCGTAACGCAGCCACTCTGAGCTCAGCCTAAAAGCATCTCTGGAAACCTAAGCCCGCATATTAACTTACCTTAATCAACTACCTCATGCTATTGATCTACTTTGCTCGGGTTGACTGCTTGAATGCTCAGAACAAGCTTGTCTTTGTCAGTATAAAAGTGCCCCTTCCCCCAACTGTCCATCCATCCTCCCTTTTTTGCAAACCCAAGCTTACATACAGCACAAATAGTCACGGGTTACACTCCTCTTTCATAGCCTCCCTATTTCATTTTATTTTTCAGAGCAGGTAACAAGAGCAGCCGTCGCCATGGTTACGGGGCGCAGTGAGTTTCCAGAGCGATGAGGTGAGAGAAGGAGGCGGGGTAGGAGGAGGGGGGAGGAGAAATCACAAGGACGACTCAATCACATCCACAATCAGCCATACTCTTGTGTGTGTAAGATTGTAAAGAAGATGTTTGTGCTGCAAAAAGACCGGACTAGACCCGTGAAAGTAGCATCTGAAAAGGTCCACTTGTCTTTGCAAACGTCTTTTAAACCAAATCTTGACCATAGTAAGAATAAAATGAAACTCAATGGTAAATCCAGGATAAAACAAGCACTAACCAGGACTAAACAGTAAAACTTCCAAGATGAGAAGAAGAAACACATCAACCACAGTCAGTGTCAAGAGGAACTGTAGTCATTTTGGTGCCTGTAACATTCAGAGAAATGGCATCTAGATTTAAACCACAGCAAAATCAATGAAATAAGAAGTCCATAAAAACACTGCCAGACCATGTTGATGGCCCGTCGTGAGCTACAGTTCACGATGAGTATCACCGTTTCAAAAATAAAAACTTTGAGAACAAAGGAAGTACAGCAGGAGTCTCAATCCTGTAGCTCTGGAGTTACTATCTCCACCCCTTTCCTAGTAGCTCCCCAAAGGGTTGAGGAATTATACACATTAATAATTAAAATCGTCACATGCCTATTGCCATTGTAAATGTAGGCCTAACTATGTGCAGTAATGCATGGATAATGATTTACGCGTTAAGCACTGCTATATATTGACTACATTTCTTGCGACAATAACACGAGCTCTCTGTCATTTCTGTTTTGAAAACGTAGCTCTGAAGGAAAAAAGTTGGAGATGCCTGAAGCAGTAGTGGGAGTAAGGATACACAGGAGAATAAACTTACTCAGATATGCATGGATCTTTAAATACAACACTGAGTCAGTAAATGAGAAGAGGAAACAATTATAACATTGGTAAATGCCTTAATTCCTTAAATTTGTCCCATATTTGGGAATTAGTATGCTGTGCACATAGTATGCACATACTTGTGTATGTGACGTGAAACTACAGAAGATATATTTATTGTAAAGTGACAGTTCAATTCAATTGTTGTGCTCATTGTATTGTATTTGTCCAGGTTTTATGTTGTGTGTCTTTCCTTCATTTGACCAGGTTATAGAAAACAAAGAGCAAATTGGCTTTTGATGCTTAAAATCTTTTCATCGTTTTTCAATTGGATAATAAATAATGAAACAAAACATATTAGGAGCAATCCTAATCACTCCAAATTTGCAAAGACAATATTCGACTATCAGGGCTCCAAAATGCTGCTCATAAGAAAACTGGAGAAATCCTTGACCGTGCTCAGAATAGCTTCATCGACCAGTCAGAGTGAGTCAGCTGCAGCGCTAACAGGCCATCTGGCCCCTTCTCACACTACGCGCTCTCAGCCAAAAAATAAACGCAAAATATGGCAACGAGTGTCAGGCTGCGATGAGTCTGCAGCATCACAAGACCACAGCTCACTCATCATCCCTGCACAGACGCCATCTTGAAGACTAAAGCACAGAGCGATGCAGAATCTACATCTCCAATGCTACACCTGTTTGCATGGAAGGATTACTAAATATAAGCAGTAGAGGAAAGCAATTCTGCATCACAGTCCAGACCAGCCAGATTAAACAGCCTTTCCTTACCAGCCCCTTGTTATTTTCCTTTTAAATGCATTGAAAATCCTTGCCACACTTCAAATTGAGGATTATTACCATTTAATTAACCATACAGACATGACCTTGGGTGCTGCTGGCAACCTCAAAAAACAACTGTCCACTTGTGGGGGGAAGGACATCACAAAGGAGGCGCCACAGTAATATAAAATGGATCTATGCAGCGTTTGGGATTCAGTGTTGATGTTATTTTAACACATTGACATTGTGAGGTAAACTCTCCTATACAAGAATCTATGTTTGAACTCACCTTGACTACAATATAACCTCAGAAAAACATTGCAGAATAATGCCACCACATTTTGGCACAGCTATGAAGAAAAACGGTCTTTGATCAGCTGTGTTCAGGAGAGGACATTGAATTTTGTGCCAGTTGGCCTATTTGTTTCTTGTTAGAGGTTATGCACCGACATTCTTTTATTTGAGAAAAATGCTTTACTACATTCTGACGGAGTAGCAGAATGAAATGTTTTTCTTTGCTTTTTTCTGACCTAATTTTTGTCCGTGGAGTTGTTATTTTTGCTCAGATTAACCTTCTACGGCATGGGAGGAAAACGGAAAATAGAAACAGAATGGAATGGAAACATTTGATTACTACTGGTGTGTTGGAGATTTAGTTCACGTTAGGACACGCAGAAATTAATTTCCTCAACAAATGGACTCAGAAACAGCGTATTTAAGGAGAGAAAGCAATCGGTTCAACTGTGACCGATCCCAGGTCTTTATCAGTGTGAAATGTGAGCGTAGCTGCAGTGTTCCTGTTGTTTATCTGGTTTTCTAAAGTTGTTTATTTGATTTACATTTTTTAGATATAAGGTACAAACTAAATATTTTGCAGAATTGTATGTTTATATTTGCGATTAAACTGTTGCAGCTTTATCACATTTCAGCTGTGTTTTGAGGAGAAAATGTCATTATTCACCAATGAGTCATGTGTTCGTTGCTAAAATTCCGAATGCTGTGATGTGACCTGCATAAGCTCTATGGGATTGTTAAGTAATGACGCCACATGCAGCCTATTGTTTGTTTCCGGATCCAAGGTGCAGCCGACAGCTGATTGTAAATGTTTTGCATCGAATCAATGTTGTCCCAGTACAGCTTGTGAAAGCAGCTCTGTGAGACAGCTGTGTGCTGTCTGCATCTAATAAAAGCATTTTATTTTATTTATTTTCAGTTTAGTCTAAACTCTGCTCTGAAAGTTGTGAAAAGCACTTAAAAACTCATTGCTGTGAATAATTAGGATGCTCATGATGAAGTAGGTTAGTGAGCAATAACTTTGGACCAGTGCAAACTAAAATTAACTAGCTCTGTTTTTCATGTTTTTGAGACCGTAATCATCAAGCACAGCTCATTTAAGGACAGCTCGTCTGCCTTACTCTTTCTTTTACAGTAAATCTACAACACTTCTCTGTCCAGGTCTTTGTTTCAAGGGCAAAAGAAAACCTTTTTAACATTACCATAGACAAAACAGCTCATCTCACAGCTCAACTCACCTCATAAATTCAAGCCACTTCTTTCTCTATATAAACACGGAAAATGTCCTGTTTGTATTTATTTCTGTCTTATTTGAACAATGCACTGTGGCATAGGGTCAAAAAACAACGAAAATGAAGTGTTTAGGTGCCACTGCTTCTTGGACCTGGAAGTGAAGAATATGTTGTGTTTATGTAATGTTATGATGCCACATGAACACAACCTAATCCCAATAGTTTTAGTGGTAAAGGGGTTCCGAGTCCCACATCTCCTCTATAGTATTGCCTTTGAGTTTGAGATGTGTGACATGAAGGAGAAATCTGTGTGCACGCTGTAGAAACACCTCCCTGTGCTCCACGCTCATTCATCCCGCTACCCACCGCGTTGCCATGGAAACTGTGCCGACGGGAGCTGCTTGGAAACGTGACTATCCTGTAAAGACGCCACAATGCCTGCTATTCATATGGATTCCTCTCCACTCGCCGCCGTGGCTGTGTGAGCAGAATACATGTCCCAGTTCACATCAGAGTCGATTTGAATGACATTTTCGCATTGAAGCAGCTGCTGCACCCCTACTACACCCCTGTGCAACCTTTAGAAAAATAACACAGATGAAATATTAATCAATGTAAAAAAAAAAATAAAAAAAAAAGAAGGCTGTGGTTTTTAATTTTGCTCGTACGTAATTAGCATTCAGGCAATTAGCATTCAGGCAATTAGCGTCAGTAACATGACTCCATCAATCCTAATAACAACAATGCAACCCCTTTGAAATGCTAAACGCCTGGAAGTGCTTTGTCCTGTACATGAAAGACATTTAGACGGCAAAATAATACAAGCGCACAATGCTAGCCTCATCAGTATTATGCATTTCTGGTAAATACGCAGCTAGAGAAGATGTTTTTGAATAACTGAATCACTTCTTGGATGAAGCACGCTCCCCACTTGTGCAAAACTGCTCGTCTATTCGCTGCATTAGGGGTCATTTCTGCGGTAATTATTTGTTTTACTCTGTGAAGATTGAAAAACAGGCTAGCAGCGGTGCCATGCGGCGTTTGCCACGTGTTGCTATGGTTCACGGGATTCTTTAATTGGATTTTGTTGTTGCCGGAGAAACAAGGTAACTCAGCATCCTTGGCTAATTTGCGCAGTGTGTGTGTGTGTGTGTGTGTGTGTGTGTGTTAGGAGATGCAGATGATAGAGGAGTATTTGACATTCATGGGAGCAGACATGTAAGTCAATGAGGCGCCAGGCTGCACAAGATCACGCCCCTGAAAGAAGGGATTTGAATATGCAAGTCAACACCTGTTTATTCAGCCTGGTGTTTTTAAATGGCAGCGCTACCTAATGAAGTTTTCAGAACAAATAATTAAAATGTCACTCATCATTTCAAGTCTTAACTACCACTGTGAGAATATCTAGAAACATAATATCACAAGGACATTCTTGTCAGTTGAAAACAACGTGGATGTTTTGCTAAATGACACAAAAACAAGGCAAGCGCTGAACCGGCAACTTTACGGTCAGCAGGCAAATGGCTCGTAAGCTGTAAATTACATGGCAATTGCAAAATAAAATCCTGTGTAATGTCCTCTGTAAACAACAAAAACTCTTAAAATACAAACTGAAATGTATATGGGATTCTTTGAGTCAGTCTTCTCTCAATTTAGAATGTGCATTGTAAACTGAATCATGATTTTAATCTGAAATGTATTTTCGAAAATAGTTTGTCAGAAAAAATTACAACTTGGTTCCAAAAAGATGCTGCCCTAAATGGCTCTATATGTCTTAGTTTTCCGGTTTCCCTGCATGTATTTCCACAATTGTGTAACCCTTAAAGATAGTGTGTGGGTTAAAAACACTGTTTCTTTTTGTAGTATTTATGTTTGAAACATAAAACAACAAAAACAAACATAAAAAAACAAACACACACACAAAAGAAAAAACACTTTTTCATGTTGTGTAGGGAGGGGGGAGGCGTTCTTCTACGCCTGTGGGTCATCCAGACTCGACGATACCACGAGGGCTATGGTATTTTGGAGAGAAACTGGGGCCAAAGCGGGTCAACGAGCAATAAAATTTAGATGCAGACAGCAACAGTCTTATATACAAGAGTCAATATACTCTTGAGGATAACACAAGCTTTTCTTTTCTCATTTGTAACAACACAAAAGTCTGGTAGACCAGCTTTAATGTGCATTGTCCCGACCAAACAAACAAATAACATAACATTACAAACACTATGTATGCTGCGCTGGCTGAGCAAACAGACTGGCTAATTTCGTAGTAATGAAAGAACAAAACTAACAGGAAGCAAAACAAATCAAACTTTCTTGCGATTGATTGTGTAACATTAAAATGGCCTTTGGAAACTCCCCCGTCTTCCTTGTGCATGTCTTTCCTGTGTGAATGCCTGTTTTTGTACACTGCAGTGGGGATGACGCAGCTGCCATGCCCAATAACCTGCAGTGATGTCCCGTGTACTGACTGTCTCCTGATGTCTGCTGGGCCTCACAGGGTGAAGAGAGGACGATCCCAAAATAGAAATGTTTCATGAAAACATCAGAAGAGCGAGTCATTCCACTGTAAAGGCAGCTTTGGTAACTGGCCCCGAGGAGCACGCCTGTCTGTTCCTTTTTGCCCTAATTCACTGGTGCGGTGTGAATGTGCTCTCCATGGTTTGTTATGCCGGCCTTTGCTCCTGTCAGGTCAGGTTTGTTACGAAAGAGTAGATGGGAGAGCGGGAGAGGTTTTTAATGCTGTATGATGTGGTGTTATGAACCAACAACAGAAATGTGGAGAAAGACACATGAATCTGCACTCCAGTAAAATGATTATCAACAACCACTACCACCAATACAGACATTGAAATAACTGCAACTCACATACTATTACCGGCAAAAAAGAACAAAAAACACACCTAAGAAAAATGAAGCCTATTAATGCTACCAGTTTTAAGCCCTATACAATACCATAGACTACTAGTATTACAACAATGATTATGGTGTCTGACAGTTTCACCTTACAGCAAGAAAGGGTTTGTCCTGGATTCCTGGATTTGATTGGCCTTTCTGTGTGCAGCTAGCCTGTGCCTAGGGGATTCTAAAACATGCACAAGAAGATAATCTTTCCCTCCTGACTCATTTATAGCTCAGGAATTAATGATAAATACTGTTGACAATGCAAAATTACGACACATTTTACTGTCAAATTGGGTCTTTTTTCTTGTCAAAATCTACACAAAAGTTTTAAGGCTGCATTCACACTTGCACAATTATTGCATAAGGACTAGACCAGAACTAAACAGGCTATAACAAGCTCAAACCAAGTCCACATCATCAGGACTGAAATTGGCTCAATTTAGGACTGACTAATGACAAGAGTGAACGCATCCCAACAAACTCAATAGCCCATTTTTGTGTCTGTAGCAATAATTACCATAAAAATAAAGCAAAATGTGGAAATACTGAGAGGACATAGAGCAAAGGAGATGAACACATTTGACCAAAAGAGAGAGAGTGATTCATTTCTCACAGATTTGCTGCTGACATTGGTCCCTCGAGACTCCAGGGTAAATAGGCTCTTCAGGACTGAGGGCAGGCTAGAGGATGTTTATGTAAGAGCTGAAAATAGACCGAGCATTTAGTCATGTGTTTAACACCGGTCATGAGTTCACAATAATTCACTTCTTTCCACATCAACTGACTGCTCAATGTGGCCTACTTTTCTCAGCAAAAACAGCACTACAGTGACAATGGTTTCCCGCAACGCCCAATATTTACCTCTCGTGACCTTCTACACACTATGTTGCTGGTATATAAACTCACTAAAAGTCACTTCAAGACGGTATTGTTTGAGTAAAAGTAAATAAAGGCTGAGTTCTTGCTTTCACACAACACATCAAAACTGGGACTTAACATGAAACTAAACAAGGAACTGAACCAGGACTTAACCAGGACTAGAAGAGGATCAAACCAGTTTTACATCACAACTAAACTTGGGCCGAACAGGATAAAATAATACAAACGAGTACCTTTAATTATGCTTGGTTTTTCTCGGCTATTTTTTTATGGTTTGTAGAGCAAAAATGCAGCATTCTAATAAGTACATTTTAATAAGTTTACTGTTAGTAGGGATACCACTTCTACCAGAACTTCTACTAATATTCATCCATCCATCTTCTTCCGCTTTATCCAGGGCAGGGTCGCGGGGGCTGCAGTCTAAGCAGGGACTCCCAGATTTTCCTATCCCCAGACACTTCCTCCAACTCCTCCGGGAGGATCCCGAGGCGTTCCCAGGCCAACCGAGAGACATAGTCCCTCCAGCGTGTCCTGGGTCTTCCCCGGGGCCTCCTCCCGGTGGGACGGTGGGATCATGCCAAAACACCTCCTTAGGGAGGCGCCCAGGAGGCATCCGGAACAGATGCCCGAGCCACCTCAGCTGGCACCTCACGACGTGGAGGAGCAGCGGCACTACTCCGAGCTCCTCCCGTGTGATTGAGCTCCTCGCCCTATCTCTAAGGGAGCGCCCAGCCACCCTGCGGAGGAAACTCATTTCGACGCTTGTATCCGCAATCTTGTCCTTTCGGTCACTACCCAAAGCTCATGACCGTAGGTGAGGGTAGGAACCGGAGATTGACCGGTAAATCGAGAGCTTTGTCTTTCGACTCAGCTCCTTCTTCACCACAACGGTCCGATGCAGCGCGACCGCATCACTGCAGACGCTGCACCGATCCGCCTGTCAATCTCACGCTCCATCCTTCCCTCACTCGTGAACAAGATCCCGAGATACTTGAACTCCTCCCCTTGGGGCCTCGGATTTGGAGGTGCTGATTCTCATCCCAGCTGCTTCACACTCGACTGCAAACCGTCCCAGTGCATGTTGCAGGTCCAGGTTTTGATGGAGCCATCAGGACAACATCATCTGCAATATAAAAACAATGAACAGAACCGGTGACAAAGGGCAGCCCTGGCGGAGTCCAACACGCACTGGGAACAGGTCTGACTTACTGCCGGCAATGCGAACACAGCTCCTGCTCCGGTCATACAGGGACCGGGACAGCCCTGAGCAAAGGGCCCCGGACCCCGTAACTCCCGCAGCACCCCCCAAAGGACACCCCATGGGACACGTTGAAAGTTCACAAAGCACATGTGGATGGGCAAACTCCCATGAACCCTGCACCCGATGGAGAGTATAGAGCTGGTCCAGTGTTCCACGACCAGGACGAAAACCACTCTGATGATGTAGAGACGTGTCAACCAAGACAGTCCTACAACATTCAGAGACTTTAGGTACTCAGGGCGTAACTCATCCTCCCCCGGAGCCCTGCCACCGAGGAGTTTGCCAACAACCTCCGTGACTTCGACTTGGGTGATGGATGAGTCAGCCTCCGAGTCCTCAGTCTCTACTTCCTCTTCGAAAGACTTGACAGTGGGATTTAGGAGGTCGTAAAAGTATTCCTTCCACCGTCCGACGACATCACCAGTCAATGTCAGCAGGTCTCCACCTGCACCGTAAACGGTTTTTCCCCGAACTCCTCCCAGCCCTGGGTTTTTGCCTCTGTGACAGCACAAGCTGCGGTACGCCTGGCCCGCCGATACCCAGGATGCCTCAGGAGTTCTACAAGCCAAAGAGGCCTGATAGGCATCCTACTTTCGCCTAACGGCATCCCTTACTTCCAATGTCCACCACCGGGTTCGGGGGTTGCCGCCACGATAGGCACCTGAGACCTTGCGACCACAGCTCCGAGCAGCCACATTGACAATGGAGGTCGAGAACATGGTCCACTCGGACTCAATGTCCCCAGCCTCCCCCGGGATCTGGGAAATGCCCTCCCGGAGGTGCAAGACGTTCCCACTACTATTCATAGGGGGCTTGTGAACCGCTCTTTGTCTGACCCGTCACCCAGGATCTGTTTGCCTAGGGAGACCCTACCAGGGGCTTGAAGCCCCAGACAACATAGCTCCTGGGATCATTCGGGTGCTCAAACCCCACCAGGTTAAAGTTTCGGTTCACCTTAACTTCTACCAAAAAAAATCTACATTGCTTTTTAAATTGAGTTTAGTTTCTGTCTTCTTGTCTGTGTTTTTTGTCGTTAGACCCGTTTGAACTGGCCCTGATCCCCCAGACCGGTTCACCAAGGAGCGCTTTTGGAGCCCAAACATAACGAATGTTTTCTTTACAAAACTCTAAATTGTACCTGAATTATACTTGTCAATCATGAGGACAAGCTCAGCAATTCAGAAAAAGACATGTAGTAAGTTTTTAGCATTGTAAACGAGTAAACAAGAAACAACTTCCACTTTGCCTACATCGATCTAACTTCTCTGTGCCTCTACGCTGCATTTTAACTTTATGTAATGCATTATGTTTTGATAATGTTAGATGCCTTATGCAGCGGAAATATTATATTTTTGATCTTGAAAATATGCTGTGCATTGATAAATGGAAAATCAGCAGAGGCTAAGGTGTGCTAGCTTTGTTTTGCTAAGCATGCAAAAGGATCAAGGATCAAGACAGTCACTTGGTGAGAAAGGAAAATGAGAAAATGAGGGATTACACCGTCTGTGAGAAAGGGTTATTTTCTGTTTGTATTTGCTTTTTGCTGTCTTGTTCCCTCTGGTGTTTAGCTCCTCCTCAGCTAACATCTCCTGGGAGCCAAAGTATTTTAGGCTACAACCTTGCAAGGTCCACTTTGGATCGCTTAAATTGGCTGGTACAGTTCACCGTGGAGACAATTTTACCCAATCCGCTCCAAAGCGAACCAGTGGAAACAAGCCCAATGTTTTGAGGGGCAAAAATGTAGCACTCTTCTTATAACAAATCTCTTCTTCAGGACAAATTTATAATGTGCCGCTGCTGCTGTCCTAAATCTGTTTATTTCAGTCTGTATTATGAACAGGCTTCATTTGGATTACCTAAAATCCAACGTTTCAGTTTAAAACCCAGCCTTTTAACTCACAGTCTATTACCGCCACACCACACCATTGACAGACTCTCCACTGATGTGCAAACTATATACTCAGGGCCGTTAATCAGAACGATGCCCCCACGAGCAAAGGGACAAGCTGGAACAATGGAGGCGCTAACATTTTACGGTCTATTGAGTCGATAAGTCTTGTCACATACAAATAGCTAATACCAAAGCTAAGTTAATCCTAATAGAAGATTACGTGGCTTCTTTTGAAAACCTTAATGCCATTTCCAGGTAAAAAGAAAAGGGCCAATAGCCAATCTGAAACCATCTTCTTCATCATTTGCCGGCAGCAGATTCTTAGCGTAGGCCAAATCAATGCCTATCCAATGGCTTAATAATGCCACAGTTGAGTGAGGAACAAAGCCTATTAGCCAAGTCTCCGTAGTAGGTTGAACCGAACACCCGAAAGGTCACCAGTCACAAGGTCGCAGAGTTCCGTGGAGCTGCCGTGGACACCCCTTGCCCCTCTCTGAACACAGGAGTAACGTGATTAGACGATGGGAATAAATGATCAGGGCATCCTGCACGCACACTGATACACACAGGAATATCATTGATTTATTATAATGTTTTGGGTCAAATTTCAACCAAGGTTATGCTAACATTTGAGGGTGATTGGTGAATGTGTTTCATGCCTTTGTTCTTAAATTCCTTTTTATTTTTCCTTTCAATCTTTAAATAACAAAACACAAATAACGAGATATCCAATAAAAATATATTTTGGCCCATCTTGTCCAGCGTTTAAGTCCCATTTGGTCCAAAGTTGATCAAAAATGTCCCATTTCAAATTACGTCTGAATGTAATTTCTTCAATTTTTTGAATGTAATACTAATTTGGGTCCAGTCCTTGACTGTTGGTTCAGTTTATGTCATCCATTTCATTGCCATGGCCTTCGTTCCTGCCGCCAAAAGTATGCTGCAAAGGTATCCATTTATTGTTTCCATGGCAGGAGTTTTGAGCCCCAGACACATAGTTGCAAAGTCAAGGATTCCAAAAACAATCTGCAGGGTTTTATTCATCTCAGTCCAATATTCCTGAACAGAATTCCTTCCTCCTCCATTGACATATATTTATATGTTCCCATTCTTTATAACACAATTTCCTTCTTTTTCCAATTTATTTTTGATATACCCAAATCAGCATACATGTATTTGTTTTGAGATGATTTGAAAAGGTTTGTTACAAGAAAATACAAAATTTCATTAAAATATTAAAACAGTTTTATATCAAGATACTCCAAAAATATTGAGAAATTGCTTTCAAAATAACTCACCCCTACTATACAGCATTGTGCATCTACGGATTAAAGTCCAAAAAGACTTTCATCAAACCGACTCTTTGTTATTCAGTCAGAAGCGATAAGATATAATTAAATGTTCAGTCCTTGTGTTAGCTTGTTAACTTAGACCCGTGTCTGCCCATGTCCCAGAAGACACCCATGACTTTGTGTCCCGCTCCTTAAGGTGGTCTCAGTCTGCGAAAGTGGGGCCAAAGAAAAGACGCATTCATCGCACTGTAAGGTCAGCTCTCGATCATGGGAACGGGAGGTCTACAAATCTTCCCAATCATACGCGGCTTCAGAGGCTAGTACAGCTCTTAATGACTGTTTATATTGCGTTATTTCTGTGTTTGTTTTCTTACATTGATAGGGTTAAGTCAGGTTTACACTGAGCAGAACCAAGCCGCTCTCTACAGCTCGGGATACTCTGAGAACATGTGAAAACAGAATAAGAAAAACACTGCGGATTTGATGTAAAAACAGAGGTTGTATTTCAGTGCGACGTCACTGACAACTTCACATGTAAAAAGAAAGCATGAAGAGTGCAGTAGCCTCAGTGTGCGAATGTATTTTATTTTTAAAAAGGCAAATTAGACTAATCTGATCCTACATTTTAAAGAAATAATTATTTTATACAAACCACAGTCATTACTGATATAGCTTTAGTTTTCTTTTTTCAATTTTTTTATTTTACACATATAACATTTAGTTATTATTATCTTCTACTTTTACTTACAAAGCATGATTTTAACTTTCTAGTTCCATGGAATCATGTAGGTGATTTCACACCTCCAGAAAGTCACTTTAGGCAAAAGAAGAATTGTCCTAATCGGCACAAAAGAGTAGTACTTTTGGTCATTTGTGCCAATTAAGCTGGAAGCCTCAGGGCCAACAAAAAGGGAAGCATTTGGCACCGAGCCATATTTTGGACACCTCCACGTTAGTTTATCACCACTAATGTTACCCTGAGTACATGTTTCTATGTAGATTTAGTGCACTTTTTCCATCTATCCCATAGTTATGTAATGCAATGGTTCTGAATCATTTGCTCTTTCAGCTGCTCCACATAGAAAGCTACTTCTCTCCTCTCTGTCTGTGAATGGGGGTTCTCTGTTACAGCATATTGAAATTCGGTAATGGAAACTCAAGTGTGTGTGTGTGTGTGTGTGTGTGTGTGTGTGTGTGTGTGTGTGTGTGTGTGTGGGACTGTCCTGAGTCCTGTTGTTGTGTGTGTGTGTGTGTGTGTGTGTGTGTGTGTGTGTGTGTGTGTGTGTGTGGGACTGTCCTGAGTCCTGTTCCCAGCTTTGACCCCCAAACAAAAGCCATCTTTGATCGACCAGGCCTGCAATGATAGAGAGGGGGGAGAGAGAGGAGGAGGCGAGAGAGGCCATGGGGGAATATGTGATGACTAAGAGGCTGTGAACGCCACTGTACACGTCTGTTTGATTAATGAGTGCGGCATCATCACAAACTGGCCCCTGCCCAGCTCTGCTCTGAGATCACCAGCTCCAGAAGAAAGAGAGGAATGAGCAAACTGATCTAAAAAAGGAAACATAAACCCTAACTGTATGGATTAATGAATGCTGTGAACATAGTCTATTTCACAAGACCAGGAAGTAAGAACAGCAAAAAAGTATTAAGTCATAATGGCTAAACGAAAAAGAAAAAACATGCAATTTAGATTTTTACTGAATTGTTTGTCATATAAATTGTATTTACACATATGATTTAAACACACATCCAACGTTAAAGAGCGAATGTGTTGATTTACTCCAAATTGTAAGTTAGTGAAAGTATTATAGAAATGACAAACCTGGTCAGACAAGAATATTGTGGCCTGAGGTGTAAGATAATATGGTTCCATAGATTGTAGTAACATAAAATTAGATATGGTACAACTTTTATGAGCTTTTGTGCAATTCTTCAAAAGCATAAAACCATGTTCATGAAGCAGTGAGCAGCAGCGAATGAGCTCTGCAGATTTTGAAGTCAATTTCTACTTGTGAGCCAATTTAGATCAGCTTTGCTTTTTACTATGAAAAAAATGATGATGATCTATTTCTAGTTTAATACTTATTACAAGAAAAAGCACAATATATTTCTCAGCTATGACTGAAAATACCAAAAATTCTAGCTTGAGGTGAGTATTTATCTATTGCAGTAAGAAACCACTGGCCAATAACACAGCATAAGCAAAAATACAAAACATGAACAATAAATTGGTTTTGAAAATTCCCACATTTCTTTCATACTATTTCTCATGTAATCTTTCTTAAGGTTTTGAGTGGTGCTGGTGCAGTCTGGACCTCTATCGATTGATGCTGGTCCTTTATATCGCGGCGTTGGCTCGGAGCTTATTTGCAGCTGCAGTTACTGGAAATGCACCCCTGGTTTCAGCTGATCCAATTAAACTGTGTGAATAATTGATCTGACAGCGAAACCCAGCCCGCTCATATGGGACTGCGGTGACATCATCGTCGTCAGGGGGTAGAGGGGTGGAAACTGTACCCCTCCGAGCAGCTGGAGTGCCCCGGGACGCCTCCACAATCACACCACTGTATCTGATTACGGGCCGTGAAGGACAGAGCGGGGCCACGAGGACGCGCCGAGAGGTAACGCTGGCATTATATCACTGAGAGGAGCTCATGGGACCATCACATGCAGCAAATTAGATAGAGAAATCGGGGAAAATGTGTGATTTTTATCTAGTAATGATGATGATGAAGTTAGTGTTATAATAATGGTGACTTGCAAAGAGGCTTTATCGTGGGGTGATGTCAGAGGTTACTTACATTGAGATAACAACAGTAACATTGGCAAATTGGTGGGAAATATATTTTTGTCTTGTGCCAATATCAAGTACCGGTAATACTCTGGCATTTATGTTAAAATGCTGTTTTTTTTGTTTTGTTTTTTTTATCTTACTTTGACATAGAGATGCTATCATCATCCACTCCAGCCTGAACTGATTTAATAAATGAATGAAAGGAGGCATATTTGGCAAAGTTGTATTTCGTTTGATTCATCTCCTTGAGTAATCCTGTATTGTTCTGCAACTCGAGATCTCAGAAAATTCCTGTTTTCACCTACCCCCTATCCCCGCCCACATCCCTGTACTTAATTGGTATCATATGAAAAAGTAAGCCTCCAGTGTAGGGCTCTAAAATGTCACATGGGCAGTTTTCAAAAAATAAAACCATGTCAATGACAATCTGCTGTTTGCTATGGCGAAATGTCACAGTGAAGAGGCGGAGCTTATCAGTTCTGCATTATTGAACAGGACATTACTAACCCATTTTAGATCAATATTGCAGTTTACAATGAAGAACATGTAAAATGATGATCTATTTATAATTCAATATTAAATATGTCTCCTTTATGTATATTTTTGTTCCAAGATTGTGTTTTGTGTTTTTAGATTTGTTCACTGACTATGGCAATAAATTGAATTCTGATTCTAAACAATGTATTTCATTTTTTACTTAATTGTATTTGTATTTGTATTTGTATTTATATTTGATTTATTTGTAAAGTTACAACACATATTAATGAAGATTATACATGTAAATATGTAAATATTATAGCCAGTGTGGCAAATTTCCAACTTCAGTCCCTTGGCAAGTTGATGTCAACTAATTGTTTTGTCAACAGGACAAAACAACACTATAGTCACGGTCAAGGTCAAAGTAAACATCCGCACATTCAGTACACATATCAAACAAAAGAACAGTTCATTTGGAGTTAAACCAACAACCACTCAATGTTACCCATGGTGACAAGCTGCCAGTGTTGACAGCTCTCTTATATGAGCAGACTGCGCTGACCTGACACGCTCATATTCATTTAAAAAGCAGCTATTTTAAGTATTGATATTTTGCATGTGAATTGCTACTTTTCGATACCCCAGTAAGTAGTAGTATATTGATATTCTGGTATAGAATTCTATCCTGGCAGGCTTTCCTTCACTACTAACGTATTGAGTTATTCCGTGTTAATAATTCAATTTCACATTCTGACCTTGTTGCTTACTGTACATGTATAAATCAAATGTTTTGGTAGTATAGAGAAAATAATGTATAATTTTCCTGATGATTTAACTTTATTATAGAGACAATACGAGCAAGCAAACCTAAAAATTCCATCACAAATGACTCATTTTAGACGAATGAGGAAAAGGAAATTACAGCTATTAAGTCTTTGTTATTTTGCTGTTATCATACACCAATGGGCAAATATTGAAACATTTTAACTAGTGACAGGGCATGATTTGCTTGGGATTCATTTGAAGATGTTCACAAATAAAGTCGTTTCCATTTTCAACACAATCTGTAACACATTCAAAGGACAACTCACAGCAGATGTTGATGAAGCACTTAACCATCCTCCAGTACTTTGCAAACTCGTCTTTTCTCAGCCATAACCACAAAGAACAAGACTGGATCTGTCCAATCAAATCCTGCTGTTTTGTCTAGACCGTTGTTGAAAGTAATAACTTATTTTAAACCCTAACAACTCACTGCAGTGTACTGTAACAGGGAAGCTTCTTTGACTTTAGTCGGTAGAGAAGACAATGGCAAATGTTTTTAGAGCAGCTAAGATCGCAATTTCAAAAGGTGTTTTCAAGCCAATACGGTGCAATGAAGATTCAAGGTGAGTATCGTTTTGCATTGTGATCAGACATGAATTCATAGACATTGCACACATACACACACACCACACACACACGCGCGCGACAAAAAAGTGACACTGTAACATGCAAAATCCTTCAAAAAGACACTCTCGTTTCACCTCTTTCTTAGATAGAAGTTCTGACAATGCATCTGCAGAAGAAACTCTCCTGACATGACCCGTACTGCGCTTAAGTGAAAACAAATTGCCTTTTGTTCCCTTTCTCACAGTGAATGTTTTCTTCTCATTTCGGGGCGGTGTGGGCACATACTACAAAGGCCATCCCAAAACAAGACCTCCATGTGAACCAGATGGGCTCGGCGTGGGCCTGGTTATCTTCCTGGCCGTGAAATAAGGTGTAAATAGGATCCATCTTTGACCCTGGCCTTGGAGGAAGCTCAGATTGTCATATCCAAAGAAGGCCCTTCACAGTGGTGCCGATAGCACTTTTTCATCTTTGGATCAGAAACAGAGGACAAAGATCCAACAGCTTGTCTCAATTAGTCTTAAACCCCATTGAGCACTAAGTGAAGGGAGAGGTTTGTGCTTCCTATGTAAGTTTATCTTCAGTGCAGTACCACAAGCATAATTTACGTAATTTAACAAAGATTATCAGTAATAACCATGCCGTAACTTTGGCATTCTTCTTTTCTTTTAATGGAAAATTCAAAATGTATTTGGGTTTTTGACAAATACAAATTATACCCTGGTCGTAAGTTATCCGATAGTTTACGATCTCATCAACTCTTCACATAACATATTTATAATCATTTTCCAGCTGCAGCTCTGATCAAGATCCTGCGCCAGATCTGAAGATTTGGAAATTAAGTTGACTATATTGGTCAAATGCGTTGGAAAGTAAATATCTCAACGTTACTTTTTCACTGATCTACTCTGCGTTCAATGTTCTCATCCTTGTTTATTCAGACTAAGTGCTTCCTGTGTCTTTCCTCTTCCAACTTGTCATGAGCAATTTCCTTTTGATTCAGTTCCACATCTTCAAACCGGGCAGTGAGACCGTCCAACTGCAACCTCCCACATCTTGCTTGAATTACCCATAAACCCGCGGGGCATCCATGGGGGGAAGTTCTGCCTTTCTCCCCGACAGGACAGAGGGTGTGGGGTCCGTTTCTTTCAGCTGATGCTCAAACACGTTGCTGTGTCGGCACTTCAAGCCCGCTCATAATGAACTCAAATGAAATCACCGCTGAGGCCATCGGCTGCACAGTCATCGCGCTTCACAACGTAATGGCTTTCCATAGAGACGTTACACCGGTCTAGTCAAACTGTACAGGCTAATGCAGACAGGAGGAGCTACAGGCACACACTTTATGACTTCGTCCTTCAAAGTCATCTGACGGGCAGAAGAGCTCCATATCGGACTGTACGCTGTGTAGTTTTAGTTACAACGGTGATGAACAGTGAGAACAAATGTCTCACGTTTTTGGCTTTCTGTTTGCAGTGTTTTGCCAGGGTTATACTCCAGATGTTTCATTCAACTATTTTGTCAAGACTTGGGGAAATAGCAATAAAATCGAAGCGTACAATTGAAGGAGGCATATTCAGGTATTTAGTCTTAAACTATAACATAAGTAAATCATGATTTTATGTTTTGTTATTTGAAAACCGCAATATTGATTTAAAATGGCTCAGTAATAGAAAGCAGGTCCACTGACTTCATGTTCAAAACTGCAGATCGGATAAACTCTGCCTCTTCATAGTGACATTTCACTGTCACAAGCAGCACATCATCATTTACATTTTTTATTTGTGAAAAGTGGCTACGTGACATTTTAGAGTCCTCTACATGTGCCACTCAGAGTCTTCGTTTTTTAAATCATCACAACTAAGTACAGGGGTGTGGGCGGGGATAGGGGGTAGGTGGACATTTTCTAAGCACTCAAGCCTCAGTTGCAGGACGATACGGGACGCAAGAATCAATCAAAATACAACTTTGAGGAAACGCCTTTGCAACACAGTTAAAAGCTCTTTAAAGTTGATACAATACCATAACTCACCACAAATGTAGAGCTAACAATGCAATTATGTTCAAGTCTGTTGCTATAGAGATTCAATAATGATCATGCATTCAATTGATATGATGCTTTTGGACACTAAAAGACATATCAATGCAATATAAATTCACTCTAATGGTAAGATACATCCAATCCTTCACTCACAAACCACTCGCGTAATAAACAAAGCAAAGAATGTATCCTCCAATCAGCCACTGTACCATGTGAGGAACTATGTTTTTTTTTAATTTAACCATTATCACAATGTAAACAGAGATGGAGAACAGATGGTTACTTCTAAAAAATACAGTGCCCAATCTAATTACATGTTGCAAATGTAGACCTCTTTCAAAATTGATTCCTGCCTACGAACATTTTACAAAGTTTCAAACATTTTAAGACACTTAAAACTGTCAATTCGCATCTCCGTCGCAGCCAAACAAAACGCCTCCTTTTGCCAGTCCCTCAAGTGAAGATAATCTTGATTCATGCTTATTTTTCCGATGTGTGGAGCAAAGTTGGCATGAGCTCCTGCGTTTGTGCACCCACTCATTTCTGTGTGAATTGAGTCATTGGGACCTCATGCAGAAAGAGAGGACCTGTCAGTTAATTGGACAGGCGCGCTGACAGCTCCATCCATCACCAAACATTTCTTTCACCTCAACTTCGAGTCCAGTTGGACCCGTTCCCTCATCCGTCAAACCGAAACTGCAAAAGAAGACCACCAGTGTTTGCAGTGCCGGGCCTTAAAAGGGAAGGAAGGCTGAAATGTTTCGAACAACACACATAAACTCTGACATGAGCTCGACCTCCTGCCAAAGGTCACGCAGCGTTTCCCTGGCAACGCGAACATCGATAGTTTGTTAAAAAGGTAGCACCGAGAGGGTCAAAGCTGAAGGTATGGTTTCACAGTCGAGTGGGAGGATGTATGCGTGTTGAATTTTAAGGAGACACTTCAGATGAAAAGGGAGAAGATATTGTCAAACATCTCCTGTAGATAACCCTAACTAAAAGGCAACTTTGAGGCGCTTTTAACCATATTATGATTGTTTCGCCGTCGCATTAAACCACTCAAAGTTGTATTCAGAGTGATTCGTGTGTACTTGAGTCATCTTTATTTTCCTGCAGACAAGACAACATCGCTCCAACCGTCCACGTTTTCACCACTCCCCACGCCCACTGCTCTGTGCTTACTTTGTGCCGCAATTTTTTATTTTCTTAAACTACGTAGGATTTGACAGTAAACGCATAGACATTCTGGCACAAACTCGAAAAAATACGTCCGCTGCTCGCTATCACGAACTTCAGGGCGACGTTACCATAGGTCGAAAACAGCGACGCAATTTTCCACCTACAAGTAAGCAAACCACTTTTTTATTGAGTCATTTTAGATCAATATTGCGATTTACGCATGCGATTTTATCCACAGGTGTCAGGAAAAACCATAACCAATCGCCCTTCTTTAATTGTTTTCTCCTTTTTTTTCCAATTTTTGCTTGGTTATTATGACAAAAGTTAAAAAATAAAAGGAAAATTTCACTTTCACCTTCCATAAGATTGCGACGATTAAGTACATGTTGTCCCCTGCTGGTGGTAAGGGGAAATGCAGCATGTTCGAAATCGATAATTGGCAGCACAGCTAATAGCAACATGACAGTTTGAGACAGCTGAGTGAAGGCTATTTAAGAGGAAGAAGTAAGTATGGCCAGGCTTATACTGTATGTCGCTTCTTACGGTATGTTTTTGCAGTACAAACAACATTATGGTTCAAAGGATATATTTCTGAAGAAAGCTACAAGGCTGAAGCATTATGCAATACATTACTTTTTGCTGCGTTTTTAGTGTTTTCTCACAACATCTACCCCTTAAGTAAGATGTTTACTGTGTTTTACTACCCATTTTTACCATAAAACAACATAATAACATGGCAAGAAGCTCAACAAAGTCCGTTTAACATAACATGGAAGCTTTAAACATACTAGGCCATTACAGAGTCAGTGCGGCCTCTATCCATTACTTGGCTGTGATGTCCCATAACCGTTAACATCTGTCGGAGCCCATACGACACATCCGAGGAGAGTATTTTTAGACATGTTCTCATTAGCACTGAGAGATCGTTTGTAATGACGGATCAGGGGGAGGCGGAGGGCAGAAACATATTCAAATACTTGAGGTGTTATAGCGTTGCTGAGGAGAGCGAGGTGAGTGTGAGGGGCAGGCCAATCAAAGCTCTGAAGGGGACTCGCGCAATAAAGCAGTCACGGCAAGGTCGGGGGAATTATTCAGTCACCCTTTTAAATACAGACATGCATCGAATGTAATGTCAAACTGTGGGGCACGGACAAGAGGCCACTTATTCTGGTGATGCAGAGAAAAGTTTGTAAAGTTCTTGTTTTGGGGATAAAAGTGCACTGCTTTGTAGTGGCTGTAGCACAGTAGTCTTGGTTTAATTTAACCAAACAGGAGCTTCCTTAAAGATGCCATATGTAACTTTTCTGCTGAAGGATAAGCCACCTCGTCACCATGGAGATGTTATTGCTTTGCCGAGAACAATGTTTCTCAAAATGTAGCAAGCAAATTTCTTCTGGTGGTATTGCGCACCTCTTCCTTCGTTCACATCAGTTCGACTGTTCACTTCACGATTATTTTAGTCGCATTTTTGCTCTTTCTTGAGTACTTTTTCCATAATTTTCTTTTGTGGCGATGGTTTACTCCGAATTAAGACCTGGTTTAGCCCTTATTTAGACCTGGAATAGTCTTGTTATAGACCTGATTTAGATCTGATGATACTGGGAAAACCAAATGTTTTTTTATTGTAAAAAGTTTGATAATCATGGCCTAGAATATTCCACTGAAAAGCATTAAATGTATCTATTTCCATGGAGACACGCAGGTGGTGTCAGCTCTGTGGGGAAGCATAATTATGTTTTTGAAAGTTTGAGCAATAAAAACACCTGTATGTGAATAAATGCAAGATAGATATGTTTAATGCCATACTACGGAATATTCAAAGCAAAGCAACAGCATCTCCATTGAGAGAAGCTGATGTCTGTGCAGAAAAGTTACACAGTGTAACTTTACCTCCAACACATTAAACCATGAATATATAAAATCCTTGTTTAGGCTGGATTCGGCTCTGATTTGCTTCCTGGTTCTGCTTCGATTGATTTGGTCCTTAACTATTTAGCACATTTTAGTTTAACTTCTATTTCCCGGAAAGGCAATATGTCCTGATTACACTAATCTCACAGTTCACAAAGAAGGTGGTCGGACATATTGTTCTCTCTGGATTTACAGTGTAATTTAGCAATCATTTTAATACTCTTGTCAGGTCTATTAACGCTGGAGTTATCATTCAAAATTATGTTCTGTATTGATTCACCGGAAGCTTTCAATGATCAGAAATATTGTGCATTCAGCAGCCATAATTCTTGTTATTGGTCACACAACAGTGCTTTCAAATTGTGTTTTCTGCATTTAAATGATTGTATTTTAGCTGCATTAGCTACAAAATGTAAAGCAATGTAGCCTATCCCATGGTTTTAGGTAAATAAAGGTTAGATTTGACAAAAAATAAAGTGCCCATTGTTCAAGAAGTGGATCGTGGCAGACCCTTTTTTCAGTGCACTCAATTGCAGCCTGATACAACAGTGCCCCCTGAAGGATACAGTGCGGAACAGCAGCAGCTCCAGGTGTTTCTTACAATATAAACAGCAGAGGGAAAATGTGATAAGAGTAAAGTCAGAATGGTAGAATTGATACTAAACCGTAAAACAGTAAAATAACGAATTTAATGAGTTATGCAGTGCAATCTGATCCTACAATTACTCTACCTGATTATGATTCTGCTATTTTGTAGACTACAATCTTCTCTACTTTTTTTTATACTCCATTCAAAGTCACTGTAGATTTTTGATTCCTGATTAAAGTAATGTTACAGTATTTTTAATAGAAGCGTGTATTCCTGTTTGGCTTAGTAGTGTCAAAAAAATAATACAAGAGTGATACAGTCCACATTATGTATTTTTGTTGTTGTTGTTGTCTCATTTAGCAGCTGAACAGTGGCTTTGTCAAATATCCGAGAGCCTCTTCACAGCGAGGCCAAATCTGCAGCCATTTTGTCTGAGTGAATTTGGCCACTGTCGTTGGTAATGCCAGCCCAGGCTTTGTCCTGTCGGGAGACGACAGATGGGACCAAACCCAGGCCAGGAGACACCAAACAAAGATCGATGGCTTTATTTGAAAATGTAGCAATGGTTTTTTCCCACATAATTTGATAGAAGATTAAATAGATTAAATAGACAGATTTGAGACATCTTCATTTGAAGTACAGTACAATGATCGTAGACATCTCAATAGAATCCCAAGAACTGAAATTTACAGACAAAATGTTACTCTATGTAAAGGAATCTTTAAAAGACTGTGGTTTTAAATTTTAATATTTAAAAAGGAAATGTGCCTGTTACCCTTGACATAAAGTATATGTGGTGTGAATCAACTGGAGGCCACTACCTTTGCAATATTGGGATAATGCCTTGGTTTCTCTCGCTCTTCTCACTCTCTCTCTGTTCTCTCTCTCTCTTGGTCTCTTCTCTCTCTCTCTCTCTCTCTCTCTCTCTCTCTCTCTCTCTCTCTCTCTCTCTCTCTCTCTCTCTCTCTCTCTCTCTCGCTCTCTCTCTCTCTCATACTTCCCTGTTTATATAGAGCATATTCCTTGAAAACAAAACACATCAAATTTACTCAAATAGATAATGATTCTTTTCTGTTCTTTTCTGCTTTGTTTATCGATTTATTCTCACTACGCTATTTGTTGTGCAACAACTTAAATCCTTACTACAGATACTGTGCTGGACATTCAAAACCTCAGGTGACAGCAAAACACTGACATGCTAAGAATCCTCAGATGCACTGACTCAGGAAATATTTCAGTCAAATGGACATGAGCTGAAATCAATGATACAACCACATTGTTCACACCATCTCAGTTCAGAGTCTCATCATACAGAGACCATCTGTAAGAGCCAGCGAAGGACTATTAGTGAAATAGTTGAGCGCACTTTTTTAGGGTTATTTACTTCATGCTTACACTAATGGTGTTTTTATATTTTTTTAAAGGCATATATTTGCAAAAAGACTTACTTACTTACTAGATATATGCAGAATGGTAGGGGGGAAATGTTCTGTTACTGATGCATTTATGTCCTTTTCAAGGCTATAGTAATAACATTGGTGAATTAAGCTATGGTATCGGTATTGGTAGTTGCAGAAGTTGTTCGGTGGAAGAAGTAGTGTAAGTAGGGTGTTTAACTCATAATATCAATAGTGGTATTAGAAGTAAGCCTACATTGCAGTCCCAATACACTCAAAGCACTTGTATTGAGTAAGAAAATAAACTATAAAGTATATCGAGTACATAGAGAACACCTTCAACTTCAGGTCAAAACAATATAGACTGTGTGTGTCCTACCTCAATGGGTGTTGCATTGTGGGTAAAAAAAAATAAAAATAAAAAAAGGCCTTGGACACCAGGACTATGAAGACAGATGGCCACGCGCTCGCTTTGACGCATCACACACAAGAAATCCATTTATGAGATGGCTGAGTACAGTGCCTTTAATTTGAGTATGATGAAGAACACAGCGCTCCAGACGTCCAGCCGGGCTCTAAAAGGGTTTCTGAGGCCCAGGTGTGCTCTACATCAGATTGGATACAAGTCCGCTTCTCCCCACGGGGCGCTTTGAAAAGATGGGCTTATCAGGTTAGGGACAAAACATGGAGACATTACAGAAAACATTTGGGAACAACATGGTGCTTAGACATAACGGATTACAGGAGAAGAATATGACCATCCAATTTGGAGCTCCATAGTGACCAAACGTCGCTGTGTGTAATGGTGATTTATTTGTATGAGGCAGTACTAAATTGATGTACAGTCAGAACCAGTTTAAAACCTTTTAGTAATCGTTATAGTACGTTTTTTTAATTTTAAATATATATATTTTTTACGTGGAATTGTTCATCTTTCCTACTTTTGAAGGTCAGAGGTCTATGTGGATTGTTAAAAGTTTTTGGGTTTTTTTAAACAAAAAAGTGCTTTTAAGCGTTTCCTCATTAGCTTACTCAAAGTTGTATTTTGATTGATTTCTGCATGTTTGAGTAATCTGTATTGTCCTGCAACTGAGGCTTTTACCTATCCCTGCCCACATCATGTACTTAGTAGCGATTATTAAAAATTAAGACTCCAAATAATACATGTAAGGCTCAAGGCTTTTTCTTTTTTAAAGAAACAAACATAGAAAACAAAAAAAAGCATAGGGACCAAGTGTTCCTATGTTAAGATAAGTGAAGAATAACATTAGGAAATAAAGAGGTGGCATCCAAAATAAAGGGTAAAGCATATTGAGTCCAAAATAAAAAAAAAATCCCATTTTGTACATTGTCTGTAAAATTGTTCTATTTTCAAGTTGAGTCCAGGTGTGTTTTTTTCCATTGTGCGTATGTTGGTTGTGATGTCATGTTACTACTTTTCAAAAATAAAAAATGGCAATCTGCTGTCACTATGAACAGGAAGTTAATGGACCTGTTTCTTTTACTGAGAAATGTTATGTTTAATTATAATTCAATTTATATTTCCATTTACAATGAACAAAATGTAAAATTAGGATTTACATTACTGCTATAAAAAAGAACACCTGAAAAAAAAATAAGAAAAATAAAAAAGCATATGTCTCCATTAAGGTTAACTTAAAGGACAAATATTACATATTGTTTGCATTGTTGTTGGCCTTAAACATGCTCTTGAGTACTTTTACCTATGCATCTCTTGTTTCTTTTTGTTTTTTAGCTAACAAATTACTTTAAGGAAGATAAACAAGTTTAGCCGGCTGCTTCAGCTGAACACATGGCTGTCTAAAGAGTGTGCAACAAGAGGATTGCACTACATTGAGAACTTCTATCTATTCTGGAAACGAGAGGACCTGTTTAAGAGAAATGGCCCACACCTATGCAGGGGTGGAGTGAGGGTGCTGACAGAGAACCTGCTCCACGCTCTTAGGCATTGGACTGGGCCTGGACAGGGTCCTGAGCAGATAGTTAGAGAAGAAAGCAATGAGAGAAGAATTCCTGCTCCATCAGCCAGAGACCGAGCCAACGTTTCAACATCAGCAGCACCACAACCACAGCCTCCACCAAAGGATTTATTAGCAGCCACTCAACCACCACCAGCAAAGGATTCAACTTCGGCTAGTCCATAATCACCTCCACCGCCTCCAGCGAAGGACTCATCAGCAGCAGCACCACAATAATCTTCACTGTGGCGCAGGAGTCATTTCAGTTCTTTCCCGCACGGTCCTCATCAGAGGCCTTGGACCCATCTGTGACAGGTATCCCTGCCATCGCCCCTGCCCTCAGAGCAGCCCTGGATCCCCCCTGCAACATCTACTTCAACTATAGATTCACTCTCCTTTCCATCTCCACTCTCAGGGGCCTTCCCAACCATGTTGAATGTCTGATCAAATCAGGCATTAAGATGGCTCCGCTCATGCCCAATATAATAAGATCAAGAGTTCTGATATCAACAATGATGAACTCTCCTCTGACTCCTGCTACACAGACAAAAACCGTCCCACCTAAACCCCCCTGCCTTTCACCTGCTATCTCCCATAGCTAGGATGCACTGGGTCTCAGCATTGCCGAGACTTATAGTCATAATAAAAATCAAACCAACCAGCCCTGTGTAAAAACAGCCTCCCCTAATGCTATTTCTGTAGTCACAACTCAAAGATGGGAAAATAAAATGCGAGTCAAGCTGCTCAATCTAAGAAATCTGATTAAAATTCCCTGTGAAAAGATAATGCCCAGTCTCACTGAAACTAGTCTGAAACTTGCTGTGCTAAATGTCAGATCCTTATGTAACAAATCATTCTTAATTAATGTAGTTCTAATAGAATTTGGAGCTAAAACTGTCTCCCTCCATTCTCTTCACTGTTTTATACAAGCCTCCTCAGCAATGCCAAAGTTTTATTGATGATTTTACTGAGATGCTTTCAGTCGTATGCACAGACTTTGATGGTTTGGTCATAACAAGTGATTTCAATGTTCATGTTGATAATATCTGTGACAGAAACGCTAAAGAGCTTCATGCTGTCCTTGAAACTTTCGGTCTTACTCAGCATGTGAACGGCCCCACCCATAGCAGAGGGCACACTCTAGATCTTCTAATTACAAAGGGGGTTCATATTTCAAACGTCAATGTGGTCGATGTTGCTCTGTCTGATAATTTCTGTGTCTTCTTAGACCTCTCTGTTTTTCCCAAACCACCAGCTGGTCCTGCAGTTGTCCGGAGGAGACACATAAATGACAGCACAGGAAAACTGTTTATGGAAATGATTAACTTTGAAAATGTCTCATGTTCTAATGTAAATGATTTGTTGAACTCTGTTACATCTAGTGTTTTGAATGTCCTCGACACCATTGCCCATATGAAGGCTAAAATTGTTAAAAATAACCAGAAGGCACCATGGAGAAATGATGATTCGGTCAGGGCACAGAAAAGGGAGTGCAAAAATGGCGCAAGTCAAGTTCAAAAAGAGATTTACAGAGAGAAGTTGTACATGTACAACCTCATTTTATGTAGAACTAGGGAAGGATATTTTACTGAAATAATTGGAAGCTGTAGTAACAACTCGTCTGTACTGTTTGCCACAGTAAACAGATTAACAAACCCTCTAGCTCAGCTGTTAGAGCTCATTTCCACATCCAAGTGTAATGACTTCGCATTATTATTTAATGACAAAGTTCAGGGCATTAAAAATGCTATAAATTCTACCATGCAAAAAATAACCCTAAAACCACCGTTACACTAAGAGTTGACTCACTTTGCACCTGTAACTGACAAAACTGTCCAGGAGATCCATCACCAGCCTGAGTTCATCTACATGCTGCTTCGATGTGTTACCCACCAGATTTCTAAAGTCTGTGCTGAACAGTTTGTTAGCACCACTCACTCAAATAGTTAACATGTCGCTTCAATCTGGAACATTCCCAATGTCTTTGAAAACTGCGGTCATAAAGCCTCTCCCAAAGTCATTATTATTATTATTATTATAAAGTAAGTACTGACTAATTACCGGCCCATCTCTAATCTGCCATTTGGGGCAAAGTCCTTGAAAAGTTTATTTACCAACAGCTCACTGATTTCCTCTCAATAAACAACTAATTTGATGTTTTCCAGTCAGGTTTTTAGACCTCATCACAGCACAGAGACTGCTCTTTTCAAGGTGACAAATGACATTCCACCTGAAACACTGACGCGGGCAAAGCCTCAGTCTTAATTCTGTTGGATCTGAGTGCAGCTTTTGACACTGTCGATCATGGGATCCTCTTACAGAGAATAGTGGACAGGGTGGGCATCACTGGCACTGCTCTAAACTGGTTCAAGTCCTATCTGGAAGACAGGAAGTACTTTGTTGAAATTGGTAACTGTGTCTCAGACCAGATGCCCCTGCCCCTGACCCTTGGGGCACCCCATCAATCCTGGGACCCCTTCTGTTCAACCTCTACATGCTGCTATTAGGTCAGTTGATCCGCAGTGAAAATGTGTCCTATCACAATTATGCAGACGACACTCAGATCTATGTTTCACTGACGGCAGGTGAATATTTACCAGTGGATGCATCCAACAGATCAGTGTGTGGGTGCAAAACAACTTTCTCCAGCTGAACTCAGACAAGACTGAAATCATCGTCTTTGGCCCACATAAACAAAGAGAAAGTATTAGTATTAGTCTCGCTATAAAAACCTACAAATCATGTTGGAAATCTGGGGGTAATAATGGACTCAGACTTTAATTTTAACAGCCACGTCAACTCGATAACATCAGCAGCTTTTTTACCATCTAAAAAACATTGCCAAAATCAAAAGTATAGTGTCTTTGAACCGGAATTTGAGAGACTTATCCATGCGTTTGTCTCTAGTAGATTAGACTACTGTAATGGCCTGCTCGCTGGCCAAACGAGCTGTAAAACAGCTGTAATACATCCAGAATGCTGCTGCTCGGGTCCTGATTAGAACCAGGAAGTACGATCACATTGTAGATAAAAGATTCAGTTGTCGTCATCAGGACTCTGTTTTAGAAATACAAAACGTTTTGACTCTCATCCAAGAGTCATTCTCAATCTGTGAAACAAATCTGAGAACTCAGGTTTTATATCCTACTCTGTGTAAACCCTGGCGGGCGGGACCTCCCGATAATGGGCCATTGAAACTCCCTGATGGGCGCATTAACATCCTATTGTACACTGACTTTTGCACCCTCCTCACTTAGTACCTGATTAGCATCAGAATGCCTCGGGCATCTCCAGGGTTTCAATAAACCATTATAAACAACTGGAAGGTTGAATATTAAACCTCCATTACGATTTAAGGAAGGATTCTCTTTTTTAACAAAGATATCCTCCTTAACCCCTCATTCAAACCCTTTTTTCTCCCTGCTTAGAATCTCCACCTCACTGTCTTCAATAGAGTAATTTGTGGCTTTAAGATGAATTTCTCTGGGGTCCTTAATTAGCGTGTCTTCTATGCTGATAAAGCCTCTTGTGAAGTGGCTGTTTGGGTTCACCTATTAGCGCTCTTTACAACTTTCTTCACTGCTTTGGGTAGAATACACTGCATTGCTCTGTTTTTGTGTTAGGCATCTTGTCCTCCCTGTTGCTCAGAGATTAGACTTCAAGCAGCTCTGCTTGTATACAAGTCTCTCCATGGCCTTGCACCAAAGTACATCTCGGACATGCTAGTGCCATATGAACCATCTCACACTCTGAGGACCTCGGGGACCGGCCTCCTGCTGGTGCCCAGAGTCAGGACTAAACATGGGGAATCTTCCTTTTAGTTTTATGCAGCTAAAAATCTGGAACAGTCTTCCGGAGGATGTGAGACGGGTCTCTACTCTGGCAATGTTAAAATCTAGGCAAAAAACTGTTTTGTTTAGCTGTGCATATGACTGAAATGATTTTTTTTGATGCATTTTTTTGCACCTTTCTTAAACTGCTTGATGGATTGCCTGAAAATGGCACCTTTAACTTTCTTTACATTAAAAGGTCTTTCTTTACAATTCTAAAAACTACTTTTTAGACACAATTACATTTGAACATGTAAAAAATCCCCGCTCAACACAATAGCCCATTATGCCGGTGTCCAAGCGCAGCTGCATCGCAGGTGCCTGGGGAGAGGGTTAGAACACACGCTGGTTGGATTGTCAGTCGGCACTAAGGACATCGCAAAGTCCAGGAAGAGCCTGGCGCACCTACCCATTGATCAAGAGTGACTTTTAACACTAAAAGCTTTTGGTCGAGTTTTGTCTGGGACAATTATTTTAGCAAAAGCTAAATCTAGGGAGGGGGCAGACGAGACCGGGACCGTCGTTACAGATACGAAAGCGCCACTCATAAGGTGGATCTTTGACGAGAGAGTCGTTGTAAAAAGAGTACATGCGCTCTGTACATACATGTGCAGAAGACAGATAGTGCGAAAGAATCCATCAAAACAGCGTGTACCTATCCCGGAGACATCGTGTTACGCTGGCAATGTCAAATAAATATTCATGTCAGCAAAATTGTTTACATTTAATGAATAGAAATGAAGTTTTTGTATTTCTTCATGTCTTGTGATTTAATGCATTTTTTCCTGTTGTGTGAAGCACTTTGAATTGCCTTGTGTACGATTGTGCTCTACAAATAAACTTGCCTTGCCTTCATGCCACTCAGGCTTTCCCACAGTAAGAACTAACCTTTTGTCTCCATCTACTGTAGCAGAGGAAATTACATAGGCCCGTAGGCTTTATTGAACAGACAGATGAGAATTGAATGGGGGATGAGAGAGGGAGGGAGGACATGCAGTAAATAGTCAGAGTCAGGAAACAAACTCACAACACTGCGGCCGGCTGCACATGGCATTTATGTGCAGCCCCTAACCACTCGACCACCGGCAGCGCCTCCAGATATGTTTTTGATGAGGGAACAATGTTATAACATGATTAGTCAATTTAGCATAATATTTGTCTTTTAAATTGAGTCTGATTCAAGTACTGAATTGTTTTACATGCTTTCTTGAAAAAAATATCCAACAATACCTTTATCCAAATAGTTAACCAATCACCATTTCCCCCAGTCCAACGCTACATATTATGAAACATAGCTGATTTGAGTATCTTGCCAAGAGACATAACAACAATTTGTGCTTAGGTGATGTTCAGACCAACAACCCTCTGGGAAAACACACAAATTATGCCACAAACTGTACTACACATGTTAAAAAACAAAAGTATGCAACTGTTTTGTTTAATGTGTTTTAATTACAATGGCTACAGGGAAAAGTTGGTAGTTCAGCAGTAAAATACTCAAATGTTCAAATGCTCAAATCCAAACTGGACACAATTGATGTGGAGCACCGTGCACAGAGGGGTGGGTGGGCGAGTGGGTGGGTGGGGAGAGGCAGAGCAGATAAAACAGATCCTAAAAAGCTCCTGGCATCTGCAGACCTAAAGGCTGTCTGTCATGGCACGGTCTTCAAGCATCGGCGCATCGCTCTCTTCTCTTTGTTCATGTCCTGGTTTCTCAAACGCTTTCATCTTTGCCTTGGCTGTCTCTCGCCGAAGTGTAGATGTAATTACATCTGACATAAAGAAGCACAAGTAAAACACTGTTATGCAAACATTACAGAAGCTATTAATTCCTGTCTATTCACTCCCATGTTTTTGTTCATCTTCCAGTAAGATCAAATCCCATTTCCAGGGTAATTTTGGCTTTGACCTTCAGGTGAATTAGGATGTGTCCAAAACACAGTTAATCAGAACTGACTACACTCTAAATGAGCAGCTCTTCGTGTAATTTCCTCAATAATGTCATCTTGTTTCAACCTGAATATGGGGTAATATTAACCAGTCAGAACGAAGAATTCAATAAAAAGGTAGTAAATTTGGACATTTACATGTCCTGAAAGAAAAGTTGCAACTCCAGCTGCAAAGGGTCGAGATTGAGTGTATTTATATAGGCCACAATATTTATTTAATTCTTCAACAGATAGGCAGGAAAGGAGTCTTGTCCCCTGTAATGAAGAGTAAACCTGTAAATGGATTTTTAAAAAGTAATACACTGTTTGTCATTTGCTTTTTTAATTCAAGATCTTAAAACTCAATGGAGAGAGTGTTGACCCCAGAAATGCAGAATTCCTATTTCAAACTGATGTTTAGTTCTCTGTTTCCTGTTTGCATATGGCTTTCCAGGGTTATTCAGGTAAAAAAATATATATATTGGGACTTCTCTTACCAAATTCTAAAAATAAGTAAGCTGTTGCAGCACTAACCACAGTGTGCGTAGTTAGTAACAGACTGCACTTCCTTCACTGCAGGTGCATTCTCACTCATCCAAAGAGGAAACTCAAACTTCAGCCTCCTCAGAGCTGCTTATAGCTGGTATATTTCTGACAGATCCGAGGGGGCGTGCTAAAAGGATCTGTCTAGCTGCATTAGTGTTGGTGGTTGCAAAGGGAAAACCTGCCAAAAGCTCCCTGTGTGACACCTGGATGCGTTTTTATGCTCAGCTTGGCGTTCAAAGATGGCACATTCTTGGCACCTGACGCCTCTCTCTAGCCACGTGCTCTTGAGAAACGCGGGTTTACATCACAGTTGCATCACTTCACGCGCCTCTTTTGTGAGCGGGAAACTGGAGTGGCAGCTGGGCCTGACTAAAGTTGTCAAAAGAGAAAGGACCAGAGGGGAGTGAAGATTACACATTTACTCAAAGGAAAACTTTTTCTGGTGAGAGTCCGCCGGCAATAACTGTTCAACAACATGGCAACTTAAGTAACTAGTATTTTTCAATTACACGTTATTCATTGTAAAAAAAAAAATGTAAAAAAAGAAAAACATTTCTAATATTCTTTCTGCATGTGAGGGGGCCATGGTCGCTTCTCCAGGGATGTCAAATGTCAAATTTTAGTGTTACGTCGAATGATCATGACCATAACAGTCATTCAATTATTTAACATAATATTGCTCGAGTTTGTGAGCAGCTTTATGAAATTTTACTTTTTAAAAAATATTTTAAATATAATAAATAATGCTATTTGGAAGTATCTCTTACTTTAATACAACATTCGTAAATTTTACCCATTTCCACACAGTACATATATGTTATAGTGTTTTATGTTGATTACTTGCTTACATGTGCTAGGTTACATCAGTAATAATGAAAAAAAAAGTGGGTAAGAGACTGTATTATTGTTATCGTCATTGTGGATAACATTGTGAAAGCCACATTACGGGGAGGGCATCAGACATAAATTCAGTAGCCGCATGAAAATAAGAAAACACAGATTTTTATGTGACTTTATTTTCTGCGATCAGATTAATTTGTGATTTTGAGCTACACTTGGGAAACTGTAGGGTGGACTGTTGAACTCCACTTGGACCTGCAGACACTTATTAAAGATTTAGAGGTTTCGTCTGCCATTGTGTCCTTGACCTTCAGCAGCAGCAGCAGAGAAACTGTATCAAGGCGGGTGAGGAGTTGGCACGCTGTCAAGAAAGATTCTGCCATGTCCTTTGGAGGAAATGCACTTGTAACCGTGAGGCAGTTTAAGTCATAAAGTTTGACAACTCCTTCATAGAGTCATCTGAGAAGCTTTTCAATGACTGGAATGTATGTTTTCATTATTACACATGTGAGTGACCATGTTTTCAAAATGTATGTGCTAAGTAAAAAACTGAAAGGATTGAGATGGTGAAGTAACATACCTTCCATCCTTGGGAACACAAACAGGCTGTGACGACTCTTTTAGCCCTACACAGCTTAGGCCATGGTCCCCACTGCCCATGCGGGAAGTGACCTCAATACAGCCAATAACTCAGCTCACACAGGTGGATGTTCAAGATAGGTCATGTCTACTTGTCAATGCCCAATCTTGTCAGAACTCAGAAGCTAAGCAAGAGGGTGATTGGTTAGTACTTGGATATAAGACCACTGCAGACACCAGGCACCGCAGCAGCAGTGGCACCAGCAGAACCTGTCTGGTCCTAAGGTAAGACCATTCACTCACAGTATGTATCTGTTGTTATTGCTGGTCAGAGGAGCCGATGGCACGGAAAGGCAGTTTGACCCAGAGCTGCTGTGTGTGTGGAATGAATAATACAATAAAATACTTTTGGGTGTCATAAGGCAATATTTAAATCCAATGCATTGTTGTTGTTGTTATTATTATTATTATTATTATTATTATTATTATTATTTTTATTATTATTATTATTATTATTATTATTATCATCATCACAAAACCCATTTTCCTATTGTTGTTAAAATAATATTGTTGTATTGGCTGTTCGCGTTTTTTCTCTTTTAAAAAAAAGAAAAAACAACCTTCATGCAGAATGAGCTAGAAAGAGTAACAGCGCTCTCTCCAGGCCATAGTGAAACACTGCATATCAGTGCAATTAGTAATTATAATATGGGTTTGGCCCTATTTATAACGTAAATAATTTAAAGTCCATTCAAATTACGCTAAAATTTGAAGTATGCATAATTTTCATCACATCAAGCGTAATGATAGCACGAGATCGTTGGCTATATTTGCTTTCTTGATTTATTTAAATGCCATATAGATTGTTAAGTTAATGAATATGTTATAGTTAACATGTTATTTATTTTAATTAGTATTTAATAAAATCTAGAGGCAGACCTTTGCCTTGGTTCATGATGATTATTAAATGTAGCCAACTCAGTATTCCAGTTCAGTTAATAATTCTGACAAAAATAGTTCATGAGTTTATTGCATCATAACATAACAAAACTATGGCACATACATTTTTTTTCTTATAATAGTTAAACAGAATGCACGCTTTTATTTGCGACGGCCTGGTCACATAAATCCTTCAGCTCCCGCTTCACTGTCTCTGCTTCAGGTCGATCCTGCGGCTGATCCGACAGCATGGACTTTATGATCTTGTCCTGAGTGGGTAAAAACATAACAAGACTAGACTCGAGCTCTCTGTATAATCTGCACACACAGCTTCGGTCTTAGTTGTTTTCTACTTAATTATCGTTATAGTGTTTAAAATGGATCTAATGAGTTTACCTCTTCTAGAAAACGGCGAGTAAACCCTTCAGGTAGTTTTGGGATTCTGAGTTCATTCCAAATCTGAATAGAAGAAATATAATTAAAAAGTCCACAAATTATATTAACAATATATTTGAAGGATTATTTACTGACCGCTTGTCGTTCTTGTTGTGTTCCAATGTTCCAAAGGAGTTCAAAATATATCAGTCCCAAAGCAAAAATATCCACTTTTCGATCATAGGTTTTACTCTTCCTCTGTCATTTATGTCAAAAATACAGTAGGTTTAAAAAACTGAGTGAAATCCAAGATTAGTCGAGGAATTGAAGACTTTTTACTTGTTCAGGGGCCATATACGACGGTGTCCCTTTGTAATGTGTTCTTTCCATTACATTTTCTTCATCATTTCTCTCCATGGTGACTAAGCCAAAGTCTCCAATCTTCACCTTCTTGTCACGCCCAAACAAGACATTGGCAGGCTAAATATTCAGATAGAGTAAACGTGATATTAAAATGCAAATTATGTAAAATGCTGCAGGCTTAACAAATAGTTAGATCTAGTTTTGTCCTGATTAAATTTTAGTCATGGTATAGTACTGGTCTCAACAATCATAATTTTCCAAGTTTAGAATAATTTTTTAACATGGTTTAGACAAGGTGTACTCTAAAAAGTCCAAAATGTGTGCTTTTTAGTCCTGATTTCAAGTATGTTGTGCTAGAACAATGAATATCTGTATGCACAACATGCTTTCATGGGTTTCAGTGAAGACTGTTACCAAATCAATTAAGACATTTCAAATTAAAATATTATAGCCTGTATTTTCCCCGATTTGTTGAATGTATGTTTGCTACTAATGGCAGCCCCAGTGCCAACAGTGTGGGGTGTGTAAGTCTGAACCTGCGGCATGACGAGGGAACAGGTTTACAGATTGGTTACGTCTGCTAACATGACAGCTGTGCAGTCGACTAAAGGCTATTTATATTATTACTTCCTCTTTGAGATGAATACAAGTAATTCTGAGTCTGATATAACAACAATATTCAACAATATTCTACACGAGCGATTGTTTAATCAGCCAGCTTCACAGCAGTTGGCTTTTTAGTTTGTTAGAATATTAATATTAATAAATGTTATTTATATTGCACTTTACATTTCAAGGAAATCTCAAAGTGCTTCAGAAAATAGAGTTAAAATATTTACAGCATTACTAGACTGAAGATTAACATAAACTTCGGCTTTAGAGAGGGCACTGTCTGCACCTGTCATTCCTGCTCCCTTGCTCTGACAGCTGGCAGAGGGAGAGCTGCTCTCCTCTGGGTTTGATTTGTGTGTGGCACTGGTTGCTGCTGTAGCAACTGGTTCGCTGTCTGTAGCACTGGTTCTCTGTCTGTAGCACTGGTTCGCTGTCTGTAGCACTGGTTCGCTGTCTGTAGCATTGGACTGTGGAGAAACATTAAAGTGCTCTCTGCAACTCTTCCCCCAAAATGTGCCACTTAATATTGTTCAGAGGTAATCTTTCAAATTAATTACGCAATATCAGGAGCAGAAAAAACTACTTAACAGAATTTAGAATTTATGGCAATATAACAATATTTAAACCATTAGATTATGCTCTCATATGTGGACTATTGAGGGATATATAATAAATACTATATTGATTTATATTCATATGTAATTATGTTTTATAAACTCAAATTTACATTCTATTTAATTAAAATACATTCATAATAATTATTATATGTAATCATTATCGTAGAAAAAGATTCAGTTTTAGTCCTCTGGACACTGTTTTAGAAAGATGCACGGTGCTCTGTGGTCCTGAATTTGCATGTCTAAAGCCTCTGGTGCAGTGGCTTGTTCAGTCTCACCTGTAACGCTCTTAACAGCTTTCTCACTGCATTGGATTGAATACACTAAATTTCCGTGTAAACTGCAGCCATCAAACTATAGAATTTTTATGGACCATTACTGGGCTGTCAGGGTCACAAAGAAGATTGAGTGAAAAATTGTGTCCGGATGACTACAACTGAATCTTTTTCTACAATGGAATACTCCTGGACGAGGGATTACACCGACTTGTTTATAATCATTATTCTTCAATTTACTTGGTAACAAACCAACATTAAACTTACTCTTTGCAAGGAACGATCTTTATAGCAAAAAATGTATCAGGAACTTTGTGTCTTGCCTTGAAGACGCTTCCAAAACCTCCACTGCCTAAAGGCTCAATGGAGTCATACTCTGAGGAAAATCTGAGGAAAATTAAACAATCTGTTTGAACACTTTTTAATTTTTTAAACAATTTTCTTTTTTGTTACCTTGGTGACTGGATATTCTGCTTCTGATACAACAACAGTGCAGACAATTTGTGAAATGTATGTATATTACAGTATATATTTTTCAGTTCAAACACATAATGGGACTTTGCCAGGATTTACCTCTGAAAAGCCCTCATCTTCAAAGGTAATGCTCGTGATTTCTAAAACACTATAATCGACGTCTTCATTTAGCTCATCCGGCGTGCTATCAGTACTCTTACACAGATAAAAAGTACAAGAATTTACAAACAAATGTACAACTTAATCTATTTCTGCAATAATAATCACAAATACCTCTTGTTTTTCACTGCCGAACAACTCACGATAAACAAGCTTGGCTGCCCTTTCTTTGGCTTCTTCCATTGTTGTTCCATGCGCCACTGGGTAGTCTTTATCTCCCACTACAAATCTACAACATCTAGGAAAACATAATAAATAAGAGTACAGGTCTCCAAATATTAAAAATGTAGAACCTTACTGAGCCGGTTCTAATTCCACAACTTTGAACAAGACATTATGTTTCTGCGCATATTCATTCCACCAGCACATGTAGTTACGCTGGGTTGCACTGGGTCGTGCAGCATCCGTCTGTTTAAAGAGTAAGAGTAAGAGAACAGATTCAAATAAACAAGTGAAACCATTATATTAGCACACAACTAGAGTCATATTTACCGTTCCGACTGCAGAGTTGCCGTGTATACTTTCCAAAGGATTTTTAGCAGCAATTTGTTTGGCCGTCTTTATTGTTTTTCCTCTCACCGCTGAAGGCATTGCTGTTTTAAGACAGGACAAAATACAAAGCTTGCCATCACATAGCCATACGACCAAAATCTATAATAAACATAGAATAAAACAAACGTAAGCACTGTGGGATAATTCTACAACACAATTCAACTCTCTCTCTCTCTCTTTTTATGTGCATAAAATCAACAAATTATAAATCCAAACCCCTTCCTTCATCAGGGGAATTATTTTGACATATTGTGTTGTTGTTGTTTTTTTTTTTTTTAGGACAAAAAGTCATGGTTTTCACAGGGCTATTACAATTCAATTTTCCCGAGTGACAGATTTTTAGGAGGGCCAAGGCCTCTGGGCCAGAGGTGTACTACTGTAACTACATTTTGGGTTGCACAAAACACTTTTTCACTGAACTGAGTTAATACAATCAATCAATACAATAACAAATAATACATACAATAACAATTGATAGATTCGATTTTTGTGAGAAATAACAAACAAAATGCTTTACCAACAATGCTTTTCATAATTGCCCATCCAGTACTGAACCAGAAATAAACTAGGACTAGACTAGTACTAACCAGGTCTGAATTAATCCAGTATCAAAATGGGTCTAAAGCAGAAATAAAGGACTTAACCAAACCAAACCGAACCAAGTTTAATCCAGCGCAAACCCACTTTCTTGCTTTCTTTATATTTATGTTGAATAGCCATGGTTTAGCACTTTTCCAGACAATAATTCAATTATTAAGTCTGATAATGATGACACAGCCAGAGACAGTTTCTTGTTTTGTTTTACTAGTTTTGTTAAGTAGGTAGGTATCTTAACCCCATTTTACATCTACTTTCAAACATTTTTATCTATTGTTTTATTTAATGTAAGACGTAGATCAATTTTCTGCTTCTTATGACTACATTCCATAAGTAGTGTAAGTTTAAAAACGCAAGGTTACTTAACGTAACCCCGGTTCTTTGATAACAGAGTGAGGTGTTTCACTATGGGAATCGCCTTGTTCACGCCCAAGGCGATTCCCATAGTGAAACACCGAAGGACGGTAGAAAAATAAACCGAAACTGTGTTACATAAGGCTATGTAACACAGTTTCAGTTCTATGTAACATAAACGAAATAAAAACTTTAAAGTTGCAAACTCACGTCATGTGACCGGGCCCCATACGCATATCTTCAGGCTTCAATTCTTGTTTTTGTGCGAGATGATTTAATTGTGCTACAGAGTTCGTTGTGTCCATGCCTGACAACTGTGAGCTCCAAATCAATACAAACAACAAGATCAATAAATACGAAAAAAAGACTACGAAAAAAGACAGCATTCAGCGGCACCAAACCGTCTACTTCCGATTCTGGTGATTTACATATGATTTCAAACCCGATGCGCTCAAGTCTGTGTGTATGACAGCGCAGTGTAGTGGACGAACACGGAACAAGTCTGTGTGTGTGTGTGTGTGTGTGTGTGTGTGTCTCTCTGTGTGTGCGTGTGTGTCTCTGTGTGTGGTCTGTGCGTGCGTGTGTGTGGTCTGTGTGTGCGTGTGTGTCTCTGTGTGTGGTCTGTGTGTGTGTGTGTGTGTGCGTGTGCGTGTTTTATAAATCCATAAGCATATAAAGGTCATAAACCTAATGAAACTGTCCACACTTGGTTTCAGTGGTTGCACTATCTTTTAAACAGCAGGTGGCTTCATTGTATTAATGTTATGTTGCTTAGTTGACAAGAAAAGAATATTTCAACCTTATATGACTGACTTTATGTCATTACATTGTTCCCACACTTGGAAATCAGTTTCTTTTCTAGGACATTTATAGCTTTTTAATCATGGCGTCAATAAACAAATTACCACCTTTTTTTATACAGTTTTGATAATAAAGATGTAATCTACAGTTATCTATACATAGTTTAGAATGGTTGAAAATGAATTACACAAGGCAAAAACACTGTAGGACTTGGACAATATATCATCTTTGGTGTATTTGTATTTTATTGTTTTAAAAACATGTATCGCAATACTTATGTATCGTGATCACATCGTAGCGTGACCAAAGCGCATCGTCCCAGCCATAATATTGAACAGTTAAACTCGGTTTACACTGAATACCTTGAGTGGCCTATTTCATGCAGTGGATCATCTTATGAAAACAATTGTGATACAATGAATTAACTTCCCACTTGGATCTGCTAAGAATTCATGAAAAGTTTTAAGTGAAGAGATGTTAATCGTATTATAGTTATAGTAATAGTGTATTACAATCATGTAATCCCATGATTTAATTCATTATCCATAATTCTATACACAAATAAAAACATTTAAAACACAAGTTAAAAAATTAGACAGTCTTTTGGTCAATGTCTTTCTCTGAAGAACGAGTCCACTTCTCTAACTCAGGTTTTAGGGCGCTGGCTTCAGGTCTGTCTTCAGGCTTCTTACTCAACATAATTTTAATAAAGTGGCTCTGAAAACAAATAAGCATACAACATTAATCAAAAAAGATATGGATAACAAATATTAACTACCGCTGTCATGCCAATATTAACTGTACCTCTATTGGATAAGTCCCGGTAAACTCTTTTGGCAAGTTCTGACGTTTGACATCGCTCCAGATCTGCAAAAGAGGAAGACAATATAAAGTCAAGGAATAATAGACTCAAATCTTGCTTATCATGGAGGTGTTTGGTAGAAAGTCAGTGTGCACGGTTAAAAAGGAAACAAGAAACTACATACATCTACTTTTTCATGATGAGTAGATATTCTGCAGAAGAGCTCAAAAAAGATCAAACCCAAAGCAAAGATGTCCACTTTGCGGTCATAGTTCATGCCAAACTGTTTGACAAAATAAAAGCGGTTTATATGCATTAGAAACATAAGCTATTTGAGCTTGTAAATATTGCATTCCTTCGATAGCTAACACATTGTCTCACTTGTTCTGGAGCCATGTAGCTGTGAGTTCCTCTTTCCACGGTTCTCTCCACTACTTCTCCATCATCATTGTCTTGAGTGGCCAAACCAAAATCCCCAATCCGGACTTTTCCATCACGTCCGAAAAAAATGTTTTCAGGCTATCGCCAAAAGACAGTACATGTCATTATAAAGAATATTGTCACTAAAACAGTAAAGAGCACTAATAATGCACTCACCTTCAGGTCGCGGTGGATGAGTTTCTTGTTGTGAATGTACTCGACACCACTTAAAATCTGCGCAGCGAACTCTAGACCCTCCTCTTCCCGTGAGTTGTCCAAAGGCTCTTTGTTCTTCTTCTGTATCCAGCGTCTGAGTGTTCCTCCATCACACAACTCCATGTCGATGAAGAGGAATTTAGCATTTGACCTAACCAATGGGCTAGAATGGGAGGGCTGAATTTAGAAACATTCTAATATAAACTGACCGTCATATGACAAATCACTGCTAAATACCTACCGTACGAATCCAGTTTCCTCAAACCAACATGTGTAATATCTCACAATGTTTGGATGGAGCAGTTCTGATAGGACCTTCACCTCCTGCAGAGATTTCCTGGAGCAAAGAGTGGCCCTTAGAAACCATTGAAGAGCTTTACATTACACAGTATCATTATTTACACACTCACTCTATGTCTTTAGTCTGCTTGTTAAACGCCTGTATTTCTTTTATGGCATGAAATGTATCCAGCACTTTGTATCTTGCTTTGTAAACAGAACCATAGGATCCCTTTCCAATAGGCTCAATACTATCATAGTCTGAAGTTAACCTGTGGAGATAATCAAACATGACTTTAGTCTTTAGTCTTAAGACTTTAGTTAGCTGTTCTTCAGCAGAATCAAAAGAACCTACCTTGAAGCCTTTACAGTCAAACCATTCTCAGTCCTTTTTTCCCCACCAGTATCCTTAAGTAAGAAGAATAGTTGTATATACAAAGTAGAACAGAAAAATCTGGGCCTTCATTCTGTAAAGTTAAAAACACCTGAACACTGGAGTTGTCTTGTCCAGGGGATGATTTGGATGATTGGAATTGTATGTAGCTTCCACTAGTAGACTGTGCGCTTTCATCAGAAAACTCAGGCTCCCTGGAAGAATGTAACGATACAAATGACTGTATTTATTGTTTAAAGGTCTTTGGTTCATGCGCTGTGCCTTACAGAAGACTTGAGGCTGCTGCTGCTGATGTTATTTCTGATGAAGTTATTTCTGATTCATCATCCTGAGATATTGCCGATCCCACTGACACCTAAAATGTGCGTAAAATATCACAGTTGTCATGTTCCTTTCTGATTATCTATTCATATATAATTTAATAATCTGTGAATAGTTAAAATTACTAATATAATTTCACTTCCTGGTTGGACATTACACATAGGTAAAATCCTCTAGCTACGGCCCCCTGCTCCTGAAGAGAAGCCCCAGCAGTATCGAAGGATGGGTCAAAGGCAGAGGACAAATTTCCCAACTGGGACAATAGGCTACTCTAATCTAAGGATATATGCTGCGTTCGTGTGGTCAACTGGGAAAATGTTTTTTTTCCAAATTGAAAAATGGACATGATGAAAGTCGGACAACTGAGGTCAAAAGCTGCTGCGCGACACCCACACCTGACTGCAGTGTGGAGACAGACCAAAATCAGATGATTTTCTAATTTATCTTTGACACTATTGTTTCATTAATGTTAATTACCAATGTAACATTAGCTATCTTAAGTAAAATGGTATCTCTAATCAATGTTGTTAAAGAGCGGACTTAATGATTTTTATTATTCGTGATATGAAAATCTCGACTTTCCGAGATGAATGCACATGAACATCATCTTAGAATCCTGAGTTCCTGAGGGCCACATGAATGCAGTAATAAGTGATAATTCCATAACATCACCAAGCAACCTACCCCATCAAACCTAGTCATAATTAGAAAAACAGGAGAACCTGTCAGACTTCATATGTCGTACCTCACTGTCCCAGTCTGCCTGCTTCTGTAGAGCAGACCAGGCCAGCTGAGCTGCCATTTGTTTAGCCTCTCGTTTGTTAATTCCTGTTCCCACTGGATAACGTTGTTGTCCAATCTCCATTCTATAAGCAAATCTGATGGCGGATTGTGTCAAAATATATAAATATGTACATTTGCACCGATGCTTTTCATCTATCAGGTTGACTCACGGCTTTTGCGACTGGGCCTCGGGGGTCACTTCGATGTAGTTATTGGGGCGCTTTGTTTTCTGGCAGTATATGTTGACCATTGACACATAGTCTGCTTTATTTGTCAAACTGTTGTCCTGATTGCTTGCATTTAGTTTACTTATTTTGTCACTGTTAAAATGTAAAACACAATTAATAACAAAATAATAGTTTAATTTGTTTAACACATGCGTGCCTCACCTAAGTTTATCGACAATGGCATCCTCTGTTCCACCTGATGCACGTCTGACATCTTGGCCTGCAGTCTTGAAATGGGAGAACATAAAGGTATTAAGCGCATATTCAGAGCTTTGTTAATCAGTAATCAGTAATCATGCTATTTTCAAACCAGTAGAGCTGCACCAATATCAATACTGGTATAGAATGTGATTTTATGTAGGCTACCAGCTTTTGGTTCTGGATATCGTTTAAGAGTTAGACCAATAAATGAGTGTTTGCACTTTAATTTACTTCATACTAAACTATACTAGGCTGGCTAAAAATAACAGTTCTTACAAATTTACCTCTGCCGCTTTGGAGGCAGCAGCTGGCTCCTCTTGGTGTCCCATCAAGATTTCATAGGCCTGTTGAGCAGCCTTATGTTTGGCCACTTTTTTACTATTTCCCACACCATCAGGATACAATTTGCCATCTAAACAGACTCTCTGCGTGAATCTGTGGAATAAACATACAAATAAATATATCTTTAAAAAGGCATGTTCAGATGTAAAATATTGGGACATGATTGCTGCATCATTGCGAACCCCTCAGTAGAGTTGTCTAATACATGCCATGGGGCAGGTGGGTTGTTGGGTCCTGCGGTTGTTGGGGCAGGGGTGAGGAAGAGTTAACAGCTTTGTGTTTCTGATGTATCGGTTTGTACCTATTTTTAAATTTAAATTTAAAAGTTCAGTAAGTTTAGATCTTACACAGCATACTGTCAGCGTTTAGAGCTAGCCTAGTAGTAACCTCTATGACTTTCTTTATACTTTTAATTCAAACTCAATAATCAATAATAAAGTCAATAATCAGACAAGTACCTTTTAGGTTTTTATGACAAGCCCAGCACTATGAGACAGGTCTTATACATAACATCATGAGGACAATTGTAATGTCCTTACTCATCTCCAAAGGCTATATGGCTATAGGCTAAAAAACGGATGATACCAAACAAATATATATGATAATAGTACCGTCTGCTGCACTTAGGGTGACCAGACGTCCCTATTTACCTGGGACAGTCCCAGTTTTGAGCCCTGTGTCACATGTCCCAGCACATGTTTCCAAAACCACAGATTTGTCCCAGTTTTATTCAAGACATGTCCCAGTTGTCCCAGTTTTTGACCACTTTGAGACCCACCAACAGTAAAGAGGGAACTATATTGTCGTTTCTTTAGCCATATATGCCTTTAGAATAACCAGAACGCACAAAATGCACTCAGATTATAAACTGAATCACTAGTTTGCCGTGAAAAAGCTGTGAATGAGCCATGAATGGACCGAGGGCATAACAATGTACTGGTCCATATGACACATTAGATTACACTTTTCAATAAAACAAAGGGAATATTATTATATGTAAGATTAAACCAAACATTTTGCCTGTTTTCCTCCATTTTCTTCTCCATTTTGCAATTGTGTTGGAATGTCACTTTTTATAATGTCACTTCCTGGTTGGATATGGCCAGCAAATATGACATACATAGAGGTAATTCCACAAATGACTTGGCAACCAGAATGTAAACAAGGGCCATAATCAATTGAAATCATTGATTTTATGATTTGACAAATAAATACACCTGACAACATGTTGATTTTGTTAAATGACTGTTTAAACTCTCATAAAAAAGGTGTAAGTTGTCCTTTTTGCATGAAATGGTGCTTTTTGAAGACACAGGTGGAGGTATTCTTACTTCCTGTAATTTGTCTTTTATTTGTCAAATTTTCTTCACAAACTGCAACGTGACAGATGAAAAACTATGATAATTATTGACCACAGGGACTATCTCACCAAGCAATGTCATCATTAGAAAACACGAGAACCTGTCATATGGGCTTCAAGAAACAGAAGGACCAGTTTCCACTTACATTTTCATATGATCAGGTCCACTGGAGCCGAGGTCCTCGTACACGGGCGGTTTCAGCCCCATTCTCTGCGTGAACTCATTGAGTTTACTTACGTACTGGCTTCCGCTTGCCATCACACAGATGTGATTAGGTTCAAAATGTTATCGCTCTCTCGTAAACTGTCTCTGTGACAAACTCTGCTGACATCGAGGTTTGTGTTGCGCTTTCGCTAAAACGAAACTGAAAGTAATAGTGAAGTAGGAAAGGATCCGCTGCGCCACATCCGAACGGCCACAGCGCATGTTCAGTGCGGATTTGACCGTTTTAGCGCCATAGAGTAGAATATCACCATATAACAATGGTCCAAAAACTGGCAGAAGCTCCTGATGTCGGCTAAATCATTATATTATTACTTTAAAGCCTCTTTTCTTTGAGATCAATAAAGTATCAATCCCTCTATCTAGTCTTTCAGGATTCTTTCACCTGTAGGCTTCATAGGACAGCTTAGCGTGAAATGGGGATGAGAGAGTGGAAGACATGCAGTAAACTGTCACACCGCTGCGTCCGGCTGACAATGCCGTCGCCTTAACCACTCGACCACCGGGCAGCACTTTATGTAGTTTCTACCATTATGAATCACTCCTGGAATAATGACATTTAGGCTATTTAAAGTCCCGTTCTGTTTATTGATTGATCATTAAATATAATGGTATAAAACATGCAGTACATGTACGTCAACATAATTTCATAAAACCCGTTAATATTGTTATAGCATCTTAAAATATATATGTTCTAACTTGCAATGATTTTGAAGTTTAGGACAACATGATGTATGAGAAATGCATTATTCAAACTGTTCGCGTGTCTTTAATCATCTTGAGTATCTGGGCACGTTCCTCCAGCTCCAGCTCCACTTTAGCTGCTTCAGGTCGATCCTGCGGCTGATCCAACAGCATGGACTTTATGATCTGGCCCTGAGCCGAGAAAGAAACATAAAAACATTCAATAAAGAATCATCAGAAGAAACTTTCCTTTTCCTATGGCTATAGTAACTCTACTCATCGAACAAACAAGTCATTATTTTATTTATAGTACAGCTGTCTGATATTACAAAAATAAAAAGAAAAATACATACTTTATTATTATTATTATTATTATTATTATTATTATTATTATTCCCATTTACAAAAAAGTCAAATTGATTCCTATAAAGACTGAACTTTGTACCAAACCACACACTTTTATTGACAGAGGATTGGCTAAAGATGTCTTGATTAAAAAGACCCAAACTGATCATTGACGATAATCTCGATATTGATAAAAATTTGATTTATTAAGCAACCATATTTTATGGTTTGATTTACTCTAAAATGAATGTATTATCTTCATATTGTATTTATCATATTCATTGATCATTGGAAAACCAGCAAACTGGTTTTCAAAGTTTTATTTTAAGTCATAGCTTTACCTCATGTTGAAAATAACGAGGGAAGTCTTCAGGAAGTTTCTGGACCCTGAGGTCATCCCAAATCTGAATATAATACAAAACTTAACACAATAAGATCCATCCAAAAAAGTGATATTAACACTAAATTTGATGGATTATTCACTGACCTTTTGTCGTTCTTGAGCCGTAACAATGTTCCAAAGGAGTTCAAAATATATCAAACCCAAAGCAAAAATATCCACTTTCCGGTCATAGGTTTTCCTGTTTTTCTGTCAATTACCACAAAAAAACAATAACATTTGATTTGATTTGAACATTATATTCAGTGACAATAGCTTACTTGTTCAGGGGCCATATACGACGGGGTCCCTTTGTAAACGGTTCTTTCCAGTATATTCTCCTCATCATTACTCTCTGCAGTGACAAGACCAAAATCTCCAATCTTCACTTTTTCATCACGCCCAAACAAGACATTAGCGGGCTAAAAGATGAATGAAACAAAACTGAAATTAAAATAGTTTTTTGATAAACTTATGCATATAAAACTATCTTAGTCCTTTATAAATTCCATTTTAGTGATAGTGATAGTGACAGTGATAAATAAAGCCTGGATTCATGAAGCTCTTCCTCAGTTTAAGTTCATTCAAATATGACACAATGTAGTTTGTGAGAATTCATTTGTTGTTGTGTTGTAGCTGACATCAAAACATTGTATTGTCTGTTGTGTTAAATTGAGATGGGCCATATTTTGTTATTTTCAGAATAAATGTACCTAGATAAGGATGTGTATAATCAGGTTCAACATTTGGGTAAGAACGTTTTTGACCACTAGGGGTCACACAAAGCACACCATTAGTCTGGGACACAATGGCAGTTACTGTATTTTGTCTCACCTTCAGGTCCCTGTGGATGAGACTGTTTGAGTGAATGTACACCACTCCAGCGATCAGTTGCTGAGCGATATTCAAACTCTCCTCTCGTCTTCGAAGGTCACGGCGAGATTTCTTCACATTTTGAGTGTTTTTCTCATCAATCCAGACTCGCAGGGTTTTAGAGTCACATAATTCCATCTCAATATACAGGTATTTATCAGATGGGTTAACAGTTGATCTGAAAAAATATTACAGGCATGTTTTTTTGTTTTGTCTTGGTAATCTCTGAGAACTCCCGCCATCTCTCTCAGTACTGCACAATAGATTGAGTTCATGCGACGTCACAGCGTTCTGTAATCAGGGCCGTTATTAGAAATTTGGGTGTGCTAAGCAAAAATGCTCAATGGTGCCCCCATGGCCCCAACCCCCTTCGAAAAAAATGCGTAGGGTGTTTTTCGTATATATTGCATACGTCACAATCCTAACAAAAATATATATTTTTCTGTATTCTGGTACATTTTAGATGCAATATTCATAGCAACTTATTACACACAGTCCCTAAATTTCCCTGCTCCGCCCCTGCTACAGCGTCAATAGGAGCCCTTCTTCTGCTCTTCTGCAGATCGAGGCTCTAGAAATCACTACTGGCTGCAAACTATTGGCACTTTCTGTTGCATTTATAAAATCATGATTAAACTTGTAAGAAGGTGAACCATTTTGGCTTTGCGCATACCACACAGTCAGCTCCACGATTCGCAGCACCAGCTTGACACGTTACACATATTGTTTCATTTGCTCACTGTTTCTAATTGATTGTGAGGATGATTTTCATCATCTAAAGTATGTATGTGGAGTCAATCTGTCTGCGTCTGTTTAAACTGTGGCTTGTGTAGCTGCCCCTGCGCATCAAAACTTCTTATGGAGAAAGAGAGCAGCGTCACTTGAGTCCAAGTTTGAATTGATAAAGAACTGAAGACAGAATAGGCCTACAGTAGACTCACTGTTTAATTACAAAAGGAACAGTGCAGCTGCAGCATAAATAGCCGGTTATGTCATTCAATCCAAACTGCCTGATCAGGTTGGTGCACCTCGGAGCACTTGATGCCCTACGTACTGCGGGTTATGTGCGTAATGGGAGTTATGTGCGTAATGGGAGTGGCGGCACAGTCTATAATTCCTATAGTTTAAAACTTTACATATATATTTTTTTAATGTCAAATGACATTGAGAATTATGTACAGGAAAACGACAATGGTGAAATTTCTCCACCCATTCTCTGGGATGCAGGTAAAGCAGTTTTGAGGAGCAGAGTAACGGCTGTGGCCTCGGCCAAAAAAGGAAAGAAAAACAATCCAATGCTGGAATTTGCTGTTTAACCGTTAGATTGTGGATTTGTTGACTTTGTTTATGGTTAATATCTCTGTAATTACTGGGCCTAGCCACATGAAACTAAAACAGGCACAAAGTTGAACGTCTTCTCTGTCTGTGTCTGCGTACTACACTGTAGTTGCTTACTACACCTGAAAGGTTTCCCTGGTGGCAGAGGACAAATGGTAGCTAGGATATCTTACTTTACCAAACTGAACCTTGACAAGCATTAAAATAGGTATGGGCAGGATCAAGCCAAATTGGGACTACTACATTCAGATGTAACCCTCATTAAAGTACTGGAGAAAGTCAGGACTAAAACTGTCCAAATCGGAATTCATAGGGTGCCATTAAAAGAGACCATTGTACAACCTCTTGCACTCAAACCAGAGATTGAGAAGCACAGACTTACTGAGAGGAGCTGGAGCTGTCAGTGGAGGCGTCCCACTGGTACGCTGAATCCTCCATCCAACAGGTGTAGTATCTCACAATATTTACATGGCTTAGGTCTGACAAAGCCCTCACCTCACGTAGGGCTTTTCTAAAATGTATACAACATTCATAAATGGATTATGTGGTGTTACATTACATATACTGCACAAAACTCACACAAAGATCTACTACTGGGCCAATCATCAGTTCACATAATCATAGACATGAAACTTACTCTTTGCAGCGAATTATTTTTATGGCAAAATATTTTTCAAGAAGTTTTTGTCTTGCTTTGAAGACACTTCCAAAAGCTCCTTTGCCAAGACGGTCAATGGAGTCATAATCAGACAAAAATCTGAGGAAAAGTAAACAATCTGTCAGAATATACAAATAAACATTCAAAACATAATTGTAAATTATGTATTTTCATGATTACCTTGAGTTATCAGGTTGTAGTGTTTTTTTTTCAACAGATCTAACATCTTTCTTAATGGACAGATCGGGCATTAAATCCTTTTGAACAGAATAAAGACAAAATATATACCGGTAGATGAAATACTGAAATAAAACATTTCTACAGTAATTATCTTTGTCATAGTACCTCTTTACTTCTACAAGCATTGGGGAAATTTGCTGCAATCCTGAAGACAAAGTTGTTTTTGAATGAAATTTAACCATTTCATTTTAACTTAACAGCTGTGGCACATTCACTTATCACCTGTAATAACAACTCACTTTATTTTGGGCTTCACATCAGGACCTACAGCCTATGGGCAGATATACAGATCAAAACATTGTATAAATGTGGTAATTTTGTGAAATGTACTTTGAACATGCAACAGCTTACTTACCTGATCTTCAGGAGGGCTAACAGCAGGAACTTTAACCTTTGTAGAGACCTTTGTAGAGGTTGCAATGACACCTGGGTTGGCTTGAGCAACAACGCTTAAAAAAACAAACAAAAAACAATAGATTCAAATTATTGTCAACATTTTGTTTCACAGATTTTATTTTTTTTAACTTACCGAGCGGGAGAGTCTTCAGAGGATCGTATAGACACCTGATAGAACCACAGTGCAGACATATAGTGACATCACTGTTTATTTGTAAGCTTCTTAATGATAGTAAATGCTGATGGTAATGAATCTGTATTTTAAACAGATGAATAGGACTTGTGTGTACCTTGCTGTCCCAATCAGACTGCTCCTGCAGTGTGGACCAAGCCATTTCAGCTGCTTTTTGCTTGGCCTCTTTACTGTTCTTTCCTTCAGCCAAAGGATAATCCGTTTTATTAATAACCACCTTGTAAAAAAATCTTCAAAGAAAAGCTACAATATTAGATGTGGAAAGATTACAATAATTTAAATTCATAAATTGAGACTGACTGAGGGTTATGGGCTGGCCCAGTTCGCTTCTCACATACAAAATCAAGGAGAAGATCTTTCTTCTGGCAGTAATGATTGAGAATCCCAATGAAATTGGTATCTGCAAAACCCTCATCCTTACTGGTAATACTCAGTCTCTGTGTGCTTTGACTAAAAAAACATGATGTATGCATTATTGGACCATACGATGTCACGCAAACATTCTCAACTCACATGATTTCCGAAACACTTGACGCTTGATTGACGTCCTTATTACGCTGAACTGGCATGCTATCGGTCTTAAAAAAGTATTTTTTACAAAACATGTACAACTTCATGTATTAGCTTTACAATGTCAGCTTTACTAATTACTTAAATACCTGAGACGCTGCGCTGCCAAACATTTCACAGTAAACAAGCTTGGCTGCCTCTTCTTTTACTTCTTTTTTAGTTGTTCCATACGCCGCTGGGTACTCTTTATCTCCCACAACAAATCTACAACATCTAGAAAAGCAACAATAGTCAAAATTGGTTTCAAATGTTATATGGAAATGCAATGGCTTACAGAGATGCATTTGTTGGTTCTAGTTTAGTTGATTCCACGGCTTTGATCAAGACATTATTTTTCTGCCCGTATTCATTCAACCAGCACACGTAGTTACGCTGGGTCATGGTTGTTGGTTGCACTGGAGAAGGAGGTACACTGTATCGTGCCGCAGCTGTCTGTTAAAAGAGTCAAAATCAGATCCAAATAAGCAGTTGAAATCATTATATTAAGAGGCTTTGAGTAATATTTACTGTTTCAGGTGCTGGCTCATCAAGTGCTCCTTCGAGGCAGGCATTTTTTGCAGCAATTTGTTTGGCCTCCTTCTTGTTATTTCCCACACCGTTTGAATAGGCTTTGCCATCCAGCACCACCTGTACAGTAAACCTAGATAAAACAAGATGAGAAAGACCATGCATATCATACAAACAAAAATGTCACTGAAATGTTGTAAACTTGGCTTTAACAAAGGTTTGTAGCCCATGTGATGAGTAGTTAGTCATTTCCCTGCAATATCGGTCTACAATCTTGTTATCGTTGTTGGTAATACATTATTAACTGCAATATTAATCCCAACACCACACACTAATGAGTACAATTTCCTTCCTTTAAAAATGTGGGCCTATTTGTTACACATTCCTATGAAAACATGACAACAGCAGGTTCAACGTGCTGCCTGAACCATGTTACATCAAAAGATTAAAACAAATGTTCTCTATGCATCAAGTAAATACTGACATTCATTCATCTGAAACTCACGTTTTGATGTGATCGGGCCCTGCAGCGTCAACATCGTTAAAGTTCAGCACCAAGTGTTTCTTTTGAGCGAACTCGTGTAATTTTGCGACATAGTTTGTTGAATCCATGATTAACTATAGTTTAAAATCATTAAATCACACTCACAAGTAAGATTACAATTAACGCCGTCATTTCCCTCTTCCTCTGCAGTTTTACTTTCGATTCTGCTTTCTCTCTCAAGTTTCGATAAGCTGACGTCATGACGCACGCCCAGTATCAGTGAAAATATTTTAATAAATGTAACCATCAGCTCCAATGTTCCGAGGCAGACAATTCTGATACACAATGCATACACACGGATAAACTATGAACATGTACCGATAATTTCATTTTTATTTATTGGCTTCCTTGCGGTGGCTGCGTTCCTTCCAGTCACATCCAGGGTACAAAGCATTGTGGGAGTTGTAGTCATACACAATAATACACTAACTTGATAACCTGATATTATATTTGTACAAAGAAGTAAAATAATAATAGTCAAACAAGACATCTACAAAATATTTTCAATTTAATTGAACACTCTACTACATAATGTCTTCAGTGATGGTAAGAATTCTTGCAACATGGTAAATTAAATATAAAAATACCCTTTAATTATACAAGAACATGGCAGGACATGAGACCATTGAGTAACATTGTACACTCACTACTAAAAAAAATAAGATTATCATTTCTTTTTTATTCGTGGTCGGCTGCTGTATCTCCAGGACAATTTGAGCAAAGGTCCTCTTCATCTGCACAAAAAAGGAAGTAATTGGAAAGTAACCAAATCTGGCTCAACAACTAAACAATAAGATGTTGACTCTATGACTTAGTATTTTTTTTTTGATAATGAGAGGAGTTCTCAAAAATCATTAAGACTAAAAATATATTTTATTTTATATTTATATTGAACTAAAATGGATAAGAAAGTCTCTCTCTGTATGTCTTTGTTGATTTATTTGTTTGTTTTCTGTTTATAGTCTCACCATTGTAGGTTGTTCCACACCAAAGGCAGTAAAAGTGTCTCCCTCTTAAGTATGATGTCAAAATGTGCAGTTTATCAAATGCCTGCAAAGAAAACACAAATAAATCCAAAACTATTGTCATAGTGTATCTCAGAGCAATAATACAATACTAACAGTTAATTCGACTGCCTCATCTTCCTCATCTTCCTCGTTAGGACCATCTTCTTCCTCAACCTCTTCTTCGGCATCAGTTTTTGGCCAGTACCACTCTTCCCTAGGAGCAGTGATGCCCTGATGCAAACCAACAGAAAAATATATTGGATTATATTAAAAAATATATAATATTGTTACTCAAACGTTTTCAAAGTTATACCAACATTTTGGCTGTCGAGCTGCTCACAGGAACGCTGACTTCTTCTGAGATCTGCTTCAATCTTTCGCTCCTCTCTTTCTGTTCGCACCCTTGATCTGAACAGTAAAAAAAAGGTGGGTACATTTATTAAAATATGTTAACATATGATGGTAGTAACTGTGTAATTGGTATTACCAGTACAGTTACCTAAAATCTTCCATTGATTTGGCCTCATTCTGTTGTTTAGCTCGTACTTTCTGTCTGTAATGTTGAAGTTCCTCATCTGCTTTTCGTTTCTTCAGCTCCTCCATCCCAATGCCACCTCTGTCTGTCATCATACAATAAATATATGTATATATAGGGTGATATACTGACGATAATGGCTCACAATTCAATAATATTACAATTTGATACGATATAGTATCATGTATCGTATCAAATTGTGAGAACCCTATGATTCCCAGCCCTAGTCTCCAGTAGAATTGTAATGCCATTTAGTTTACAGAAATGTTTACGTTACAAAAATACAAATGCATTTGGATAAATTACTCACCAGTTTTTATATTCAAGGGAATAGGGTCAACTCTTCCTGCTCCTATGGAAAAACACAATTGTTATAACGCAAGTGAATCTTGAATGCAGTGTGTATTATATATATATATATATATATAATATATATATTATATATATATATAATATATATATATATATACACACATAAGAATTCACTCGAACATTATATATACATATTAACTTGCCCTCTTTGCCCAGTCCCTTGACCAGCTTTGTAACCCATTTTCTGCAGCAATGCAAAGCCTTTGTTTTTATTGCTGATGCCGCTTTGTAACGCTGTCTCGCGACTTTCTTTCTCTTGTTCTTTAAAAGACTTTTGTCGATTTTTTATATTTGTCTCCTTGTGTTGAGCCTCTTTCTTCATTGCTTCTTTAACCCTTCTCACCATGCTGACGCCAGGTTTCACGTCTGGACTGAGAAGAGATCAAAACAAAACGCAGAAGATCCATTTACATGTACGGTACAGCCAAGCCATTCTGATTTGATGATCCAATTTTGCACATTAAATACACAAAACTCAAGCTTCATTGAAGCAGTCTAGATTGAATTGTCAACATTGTTACTAACATTTTAGTAAGAAGTGCATCAGACATGTAATCCTCTTCCTCGTCTGACATTTTTTGCAAAGTAAAATGACCAGAAACGTAGATATATTAGATTTTCGCGTTGATAATTTTTTTTTATCCCCCCGTTTGTTTGAGTGTATTCCATTATTTCGTCCGGGTAGCAACATTGGTCCGGATCTATCATTCCTTCACATGATCGATCTACTTTTTAATAGTCAAAACATATGGGGCGTATTTCACCAGATATATACTATGTAATTCAAGTTAAATTGTATTACGTTATATAGTGAGCTAAGAAATAAAATATTCAAGGTTTGTTCCGTTGTTCGGTATTTTATGGTTTTATTCCCTAATATGTTTTGTTTCAAGCCGGTGACATTTAGCGTGACACCTATGTTGCTCGTCGTCATTTATCCCAGCTCACACCGAAGCGCAGGTAAAACGAACACATTCCTATATTTAACGTCAGTTTCTGAATATTCTGCATTAAAACACCAAATGGTTGACATAACTGAGCGGTCAACAATATCACGTCTACTTGAGACTTCAATTAGTGCGAATTTAAGATGGTTTTAACAGGAACTAGCCTCGCCCTTTGCTAACGCCATAAGCAGCAGCAGCAGCTGGAGAGATGCAACTGTCAACACACAACAACAAGCGACTTTAGACTGTCTTTTTAGATTGGTTGCATACCCATGTTATTCCTGGAAAATGTATTCGAGTTTTAAATGCAAATTGGCAACTGATGGCATCCATGTACCTTTATGTATGTCTTGCAATAGTTAAAGTAATCTGACAGCTCAAAGGGCTGCACAATTTTGGGGAAAGTTCTGAGAAAAAGTACAGACCCTTTTAAAAGTTTGTAAACAAATACATTTTAAAATCAGGAATAAAGGCAAAAATGAATTGGAAAATATTGTGATTTAAATGGAAAACTTCGATTAACTACAGATTATCGTAAAAGCCATTACTTTTTACAAGGGTCTATTTGGCCATTTAGATTTGCGATATATATTTTCAAAAGTAGAATTCTGTTCAGAGTTCACATTTTCAGGAGGATTAACAGTTTAGATAATTGAAATAAACTAATCTCATGCATTTCAAAACATGTTTGTAGAGGTCTAATTGCAGGAGCAACATTTTCATATAAAAATTTTTATTCTTTGGAGAGAAACATTATATCATCTAAATAAATAAGCAATAATTGTGCTAAACTCAAATTGCAATATATAATATATTATATGAAATATATATATATATATATATATATATATATATATATATAATTGTTTTGATTGTTTCTATGATAACATTGTAAATCCAATGATATGTCAAAAGTGAGAGTCTTTATACTGATTGTTTGATGCATAATTTTAGAAGCGACGAGAAAAGGCTGTGATTTTAGGCCTTCGTCATGGAGCTGGCTCACAGTCTGCTGCTGAACGAAGATGCTTTGGCCCAGATCACTGAAGCCAAGAGGCCTGTCTTCATTTTTGAGTGGCTCCGTTTCCTCGATAAAGTTCTTGTAGCTGCAAATAAGGTTAGACTTTGATATTGTTAAACTCTATCCCACTGTTCTGCTACTTAAATCCACATGTATTTTATTACATTTTTTCTGTCAGATTGATGTAAAGGAGAAGCAGAAGAAGTTGGTGGAGCAGCTCACGGGGCTTATTAGCAGTGCACCTGGCCCTCCAACCAGAAAACTACTGGCCAAAAATTTAGCAACTCTTTACAGCATTGGGGACACGTTCACTGTATTCCAGACTCTGGATAAATGCAACGAGATTATCAAAAGCAAGGATGACACTCCTGCATACCTGCCAACAAAACTGTAAGAGCACTTTTATGTTTTAGCACTGCTATTTCTGTATTAAGTGTAGTTGACTCTATTAAGCAGCTTGGGTCTGGTTTCTTTATTAATAATAATAATGTGAAATAACATCAGATACGTCACTTGTCAAACTGTCTGTTAATCTGCAGAAAGAGCTTTTAAAAGGGGGATTAAGTTTACATGACCAGATGCTGTATTACGCTGTGAGACTGTTTGATGTAACCTAAAAGAGATTCATAACACAATGGCTTTGATTTACCCAAAATGGGGAAAGCTAAACAATTTAATTCAAAGGTTTTATTTATTAGGACAATAAACCATCACATTAGGCTTGTGTGTAAACATTTCTGTGCCAAACTTTAGCTGTTACAAGCTGCTTTTAATCAGTTTTCCACCAAGTCTTTGCGGCTCAACCAATCACGGCCCTTATAGTCCACAGTAAATTGATTCAATGGTACTTTTTGACTGAGGTGCACCTACACAGTGTGTACTACATGGCAAGATACGCAAGCTTTTTGATTGGATGCCAGGCTTAACTGGTCATAATGTGTTTAATTTTGTATATTTTTGTAGTGCTGCTGTGGCATGTGTTGGAGCTTTTTATGAGAAAATGGGCCGAATGCTTGGGAGCTCCTTTCCCGATACAATTAACAATCTTTTAAAGGCTTTAAAGAGTGCAGAGGTAGGATTTGTTTACTCATGTTTGAATCATTTTTAGTTCTTACTTTAAAGGTTTCTCTTTCTTTCACGTTAGTCCCAGGGCAGAGGGGAGATCCTCCTCAGTTTGCAGAAGGTGTTGTGTGGACTGGGAGGTGCAGCAGCCTCATGTCACAGAGATATCTACAAAAACGCACGCTCCCTTCTAACAGACAGGTCCATGGCCGTCCGCTGTGCTATAGCAAAGGTTGGTACCTCCACTTTGAAGAAGCTACATACTTTATACCCAATGAACTATCAATCGTAATCTCTAAATATACACAGAATTAAAAAGATTACATTAAAAGCCATAGGAAACCAGGGGTGCTGTGTTCACAGGGAGTTGGGAAATGTATGAACACATCATGAACAGCAAGTTCATTCGAATATTATTGATAATCCTGTCTAAACAAACATGCAGACCAAATTGACAACCCTTGCATATGATTGTGCCAGGCAGTGCGGAAAGATGCACAGCCTGTAAATGACCTCGCAAACTCTTCTAACAGCCTCATAGTACAGGCCTCTGCTTTCACAAGCTAGGATTTGGACTCAAAATAATTTATAGTTTTAAATGTATGAAATATTGTTTGATCTCTACATATACATGATTTTCTAACCTCAGTTGTTACTCGAAATGAAATGAACTTTAGTTGAATTGTTTCTCCGCTTGTTGTCTACTTAGTGCTTGTTGGAGCTACAGAATGAGGCGGTGTTTATGTGGACCACAGAGCTGGAGAGTTTAGCCACATTGTGTTTCAAAGCTCTGGAGGGATCCAACTATGGAGTCCGGGTCTCTGTAGCTAAACTCCTGGGAACAGTTATGGCCACAGCTCTGATGCCCAAACAAGCAGCAGGTAATGTTTATGCTGTATTTCTTGTGTTATTACCTATTACTCTTATTGATGGTTTTAATTGAAACTTTTCTGCCCTAGTCATGCGTCAAAATGTGAAGCGGGCCACTCTGGATGAAGTGCTTGAGCTCATGTCCACTGGCTTTTTGCGAGGAGGTTCTGGCTTTCTAAAAAGCGGTGGGGAGATGCTAAAGGGGGCCTCTGTAAGCCGGGAAGTGCGAGTTGGTGTCACACAAGTGAGTGTCCTACTCATAACAACAACAAAAAAGGTTTTGTTCAGTGTTAAGTCAAACTTTATTTTCGTAGCACATTCAAAAACAACTTCATATGACCAAAGGCTAAACGACATCAATCACCATAAATGATGAACTTTACCAAGAAAAGATGCTTGCTTAGTTTAACCCACAAGTTACAAAGACTATGTATTTTCTTCAAAGGAATTAGTAGCACCACATTTGACTTATTCTTATTATTAAATGTGTCATTTAATCTGACACATAACTGTACAAAAATCTGCGTAGAAGATTTTAGTAATTTTACCAATTGATAACTACTTATACTACCAGGTTAACATTAGTATATTCAGATGAAGGTCCTATTTCCTATTGTAAGTTTAATCAAATCTAATTTTATTTTTTATTTTTTAAATAAGCTGCCCAAAAAGGCATAATTCTCTCCAAATGTAGGCATTTCTTAAGTCATCACTGTATTGTTAAGTCTATATTAATGTAGTAATTGATGTTATCGTATTTGCTTTTTCACAGGCTTATGTTGTCTTTGTCACTACACTGGGCGGTCAATGGCTGGAACGAAACTTTGCCACGTTCCTGTCCCATGTTTTGGACCTGGTCTCTCATCCTCGCGCCACACAAACTCACGTAGAGGCTGTGTACTCGCGCCGCTGTGTGTCCTTCATGCTGCGGGCCACTCTGGGAGGCCTGCTCGGAGAAAAAGCCCAAATCGCTGCAGGCAAAGAAATATGCCAAGCCATCAGCAAGCAGATGAGGGCTGTGGGTAAGGAGGATGGGGGGGAAATGTCACGGTTCAGAGCATTACAGAGTAAGTATTCATCCATTATCATCATTTACATTTGAAAATCAACCTTCTTTCAAATTGCATGGTGTGCGCTTCTTCTGGCTTTGGGTTTCTGCTGCAGTGTGTTGTGTCGAGGTGCTTTTTCTGATTGCTTTTGATTTAACTTCCAGTATCATCCGTTGCCAATTTTTGACACGTAGTAGTGGCTATGTAAGGCTGGAGTATACAGACCCATGAATGCACACCTAGTTTGTCTAGACGAACTTGGCTGAATTTAACCAGCTTCACAAAGATAATCCAAAATGCATGTGTCACTAACAATTTGCATAGAGAAAAAGCAATATCTTCATTAAATTGCGTACTCTTTTGTAGCTACTGGCACTTCATGTCACATAATAATTTACATCACTCACATGCAAAATGGTGAATCTTACTCTGATTTGTTTTGAAGCCATGGCAAACTTGTTAGATTAATGTATTTTAGTTGAATTGTTCAATTTTATGGACTTTAAAACAGATTTACAAAAGGAGTTTGTATAATAGCTAAAGGTTGCTTTAGTTAATCTACTTCTTGACTATTCCTTATTTTTCTACAAAATCATTCAGAGCACTGGAAATATTTGTTTGACGACCTCTAACTCTTGTGATTTGTCATGTTTATATTTCTTGGAGCTCTGTAGCTAAATGTTTGAAATCAGATTGAAAACTCACAGCAGTAAGAGACTAATGTGGCCTGTAGTCAAATTTAAAGATGCTTTATTATGATTTGAATTGATAAAAATGTATTTCTGTGACAAAATGGATTTCTCTGTTCAGACCACCTTGTCTATTAATGCTGTATGTGTCAAAATAAATTCAAAATGAATTGTTTAAAGTGTTGTTTGTTGTTTCTAACTAACATTCCTTGTTGAATTCTACCTGGTGTTTTTGCAGAGGCAGTCGTGAATGATCTGACTGGAGAGAACAAAGCCGGGGCTTCTGATGTCTCTGCCAGTCAACACGTGATGGTGTGTGCCCTGAAGGAGCTGGGCAGCCTGGTCCAGAGCCTGAGTGCTACAGCCTCACCGCTCATACAAGAACCCTCTATCGGTAAGACACCTCTGAGTGCGTTTAAAGAGAGGATAAACCTGATTTGTAAAGGATTGCGTATCTTTATTGTGAATATGTACTGTATATTTATACATGTTGCTTATTGAATATTATTTAGTAGAAATGGTCGATTTAAAAATTAATACTATTGTAATAGCTGTTTTTACGATATGCAAAATTAGATTATCGACCATAGTGTCTACAATTAAAACCTCAAAAAGAGACAGAAACATCTAATGTAATCTCCCAAACATGGGTATAAAGTGATATTTCTGCCCTTTTGTGGTTCATTTTATGGTCCATTTATGTTTTGCGCGAAACTTGAATCTAAACGTAGACATTTAGCTCAATCCAGATGCACTATATAACCCTTATCAACATAATGCCAAAAAAAAGGCCGGGTCACGGGGGCAGCAGTCTAAACAGGGACTCCCAGACTTCCTTATCCCCAGACACTTCCTCCAACTCCTCCGGGAGGATCCCGAGGCATTCCCAGGCCAGCCGAGAGACATAGTCCCTCCAACGTGTCCTGGGTCTTCCCCGGGGCCTCCTCCCGGTGGGACATGCCCGAAACACCTCCCTAGGGAGGCGCCCAGGAGGCATCCGGAACAGATGCCCGAGCCACACGTGGAGGAGCAGCGGCTCTACTCCGAGCTCCTCCTGTGTGACTGAGCTCCTACCCTATCTCTAAGGGAGCGCCCAGCCACCCTGCGGAGGAAACTCATTTCGACCGCTTGTATCCGCGATCTTGTCCTTTCGGTCACTACCCAAAGCTCATGACCATAGCTGAGGGTAGGACGTAGATTGACCGGTAATCGAGAGCTTTGTCTTTCGACTCAGCTCCTTCTTTACCACAACAGTCCGATGCAGCGACCGCATCACTGCGGAGAGATTGAGTTTTGTCAAAATTGCTGACCCCTATTTTTTAGTCTAGTTTAGTCCTTGTAATTATAGTTGTTAAGCACTTTGAATTAATTGCCATGCCTAGCTTCATAAGTCTTCAAAAGTCTGAAATACTAATAGGATAAATGGGAGGTTAAAAGTCACCAAAACAATCACTGAGTTTTTAGGGTTACTAGTTTTATAGGAACACTTGCCTGAAAATGTTCTCGTCGCTTCTAAAATGATCAGAATCAGAATCAGAAAGGGGTTTATTGCCATTGTCAATGAACAAACTTCACAGACATAGGAACTTGTCTCGGCATGAAGGTGCAACACAAAACACTGAGCAATAATAAAACAACATATATTCAGTCAAACAAAAGGGCATGCATTTAAGGGACAATTTAAAATTACTATAGATGCCTGAAAAATACATATTTAACCTTCACAGGAATTTACAAAGTTGTTCAATAAAGTGAAAATGTTACTTAGTTCTGCTTTAATTGAACTCATACGGTAATACAATAGAATACATATTGCAGTATGTAAATGTATTTGGATAGGATAGAAAATAACTATATACATTTTCTTCAGGCCTGCTGGAGACTGTGACATCGGTGCTGCTCCACCCCAGCATGGCGGCCCGCCTTGCTGCAGCGTGGTGTCTGCGCTGCGTGGCCGTGGCTCTGCCCTATCAGCTGACGCCTCTGCTGGACCGCTGCGCCGAGAGGATAAACACCCTGAAGAGCTCTCCCGAAGCTGTGAGCGGGTACAGCTTTGCCATGGCCGCTCTGCTCGGAGGAGTGCACCAGTGTCCACTAGGCATCCCCCACTCCAAGGGAAAGGTATGTACTCCACAAACATAGTGTACAAGTCCTGTTTTGTATTTTGTATTTATTAACAGACAGTGCCTAGTGACCAACAGTAACTGCATAATATGCCAGAATTAGTTAAGAGGTTAGTTGCCTGTCTGTTGCCTGGTGTACAGAGGGCACTCTGAAAAAGTGCAACAAATTAAACATATAACAATATAATATACATCAATTAACGCGTTAATCAATGATAAATGACAAAGTATTAAAGACACTTTAGAAAAATTAATCGAAAGCGTCCACCTTCCCCCTTTTCAAACCAGGCAGCTTCTCTGTATGTATAATTTTTGGAAATATGTGTTGTAAAGTATGTCATATGTAGGTTTTAAATAAGTAAATAAGTAACAGTGAGATGCAAGCAACAGAAGCTTTAGGCAGTGTGCTGTAGCGTAGATAAATGGCACAAACATAAGCAAATTATTTAAAACATACAGGTTATTGATCAGTTCGCACTGTTAATAGCAGTAAAATGATCTGTTTAAAGGAGGAGAGTTACATTATACAATAGAATCTTGACAATTGAAAAACGGATACATTAAAAGGCAGGAATGCAGAGAGACATGCAGGGTGTTAATAGAAGGTGGCAGCAGCTGGGATTTAGTACCAACAGGTCTGATTTGTTTGGAGCCAAAGCTTTAGTTGAGACCAGAATGAACGGTATGTCGATCTTTCCCTGATTGTTGCTGGGATACTGTTCCATTCTTCCTTAAGGCTTCCTGAATGGGATGTTAGTCTCCACAAGATGCACCTCTAGTGATGCAACTCGAGCTCAATCTTACGCTGACAAAGTCACTCAGGGTTGGGCGAGCTAGACCATGCAAAATCTTACAAACCAGGCAGATATCCATGAATCCGATTAGATTCTAGAAGTATTGTGATTGTAAACTAGACGCTGCAATGATAGAAGTTTCTTCCCTAGAACTTTAAGTGTTTGGTTATACAGTAACTGTAGAGGTGTGAGTATAGTTGGCCTGGGACAGGCTTGTCAGGTGGGAGAAAAAAAAGAGTGCATGTAAATTTTGCTGCTTGGGTGGACATGGAATTTCGGATTAATCTGAAACTTGATTTGGGTTTGTTTACATTTGACTTGAATTTGTATGTAAATGTTTATATTCGTCAACTATTTGTAATTTTTTACCAGATACAAATATTTCAGGATTTGCAGTAGTTCAATTTAGTTGAAGGTAACACTGGTCAAGCCATTCAGTTACTTTGATCATTGCATTTGTAAGTTTGATGGCCCGTGAAAAAATGGAACGTGTCATCCACATACATTTGAATGTTGACTTCAGGACGCACAAGTGGTAGGCCGTTTATAAACGCACTGAACGGGGGCCCACCCCTGCCAGTTGACAAACAGAGGTGTTCAGATTGAGAATTATGAATTCGGACTGTTTGTAGACGATGGGAAAGATGCTCCATGTTTCTACCCATTTTATAGCAGTTTCGGAAAGGTTAAGGTAAAACGGTTTGGATTGTAAAATACCATAATTACTGTATCAAATGCGTTTCAACGGATAAAACCAAATCCTTTTTCTTACAGTTAGAAAATGACCCATCAACATAAAAAATCCACACATAAATCATCTGATTGTGAATTTGTGGACATAATTTAATACCAGAAAATAAACATAAAAAATGTTTTTACAGTTATAATAAAAACGAAAACTATGATTCAAAGTCTAAATACTTTCCAAATTATATCCAAATTATTGCAATTTCTTGCAATAATTAACATTTTGACTTATGAAGTATTTACTTGTCGGGTATAACTCTATGTCTGTACCTTACGTGTGTTTCCAGTTGGTGGTGAGCATAGCAGAGGACCTGCTGCGCTCTGCGGCTCAGAACAGCCGTCTGTCGCTGCAGCGCACTCAGGCAGGATGGCTGCTGCTCGGAGCGCTCATGACCCTCGGTACGTTTGGAGACGTTTTTATTCTAGTGTCTTTTTCTAAAGTGCGTTTACAAATAACTCTGTTATGATTGGGTTTTTTAAGTATCCTTATTTTGTGTGAAAACCACATCTTGATTGCAATAACCTGGTTATGAGAAACTGGGCTATTCTCACTGGGATATTCTGATAGTGGCCAGAATACTGTGGCATGTAAACACAGTATCCTGATAAATAATTTTAGTTAACTGTACAACACAGCCATCTTTTAACAGCAAACTGCCTTCTATGACAGTCTGTGTTGCCCTTGGACTGAACTGAAACTGTGAGATTTTTATTGTCCACTGTTAAAAATGTGACATTTTACACATGATGTGATTTGAATGTAACTTGTCCCTGCGAGCTAAAGACGTGTGCCAAAATCCATATGTTTGCAAAGTTGTTAACATGTTTAGCTCTTTGCCATCGCTGTGCCTTTGTTGCCATAGTTACCACTCTAGATATCCAGAATAATCAGATGCCGCATGTCAACACTCAACAGGGACATGAGTATCCTGGTTTCTCTGAGCGCATGTAGACAGCATATCCAGAATACTGTCATACCCGGTGTATTTGTGCACATGTAAACACACCCATGGAAATGTATACGACCAAACAACAGGTTTAATTCGGTAAAGACCCCTCATTGCCGCCTGCGGGTGTAGCTAGCTCAGGTGACGGATGAAAGCTACTTAGGTTGGCATGGCGTCTTCTTGTATTCTGTAGTAGTTTGGTGAAATATTTGGCTTATTTTTTACTCATTTTACATTTCCTTACTGGACATTTCCGTTACGCTCTCCACTGATCTGCGCTCATAAACACTGTGACAACTGATTAATTATATTGTGCAGATTCAAGCGTGTGATCTCAGTCTACGGCTTAAAAACCATGCTACCCATATAATAACATACAATTTGTCGTAGTGCGTTTGGTTAAATAGACCTTGTGATTAATGTGTGTTAATGATGAATGTGTCAGTTTTTGGGGGATTAAAAGCATGGGTTAACAGTTTGAAGTTCACTTTGACAGCCCTATTTTATATACCTTTTGATATTGCAATTGTATTTGCCAAATGTTTCCATCCCTCCTCTCTGTGTGTTTGCTCAGGTCCGGCCCTTGTGCGCTATCACCTTCCCAAGATGCTGCTTCTGTGGAGAAATGTGTTCCCTCGCTCTCAGAAAGAGCTGGAGGCTGAAAAGGCCAGAGGCGACGCCTTCACCTGGCAGGTCACTCTAGAGGGCCGCGCCGGAGCTTTGTGTGGTAAGCAGCTTTGATGTATCAATAACAAGGGCTTCACTTATATATAGTGATGTAATGTACGTGTCCCAAACTCATTGTCCAGTGTCCAGTATTATTATGTGGTAGTAAAGTTTATTATTTTTGTACAATTTATGCACCAGGATTTTTATATTAAATCTATATATATTGCTGCACACAAGGAGGGAGACTATGTCTGGTGGTCAGTCCAAAAGAAAGTCTAAGGAAATATGCCATCCCCCTCATTGTGTAAATTTTTGTTTCAGTAAAATCTCAGGCCCTTCCTCTTTGTGAATTATCTAAATGTTTTATTTTCTTTCCAGCAATGCGCAGTTTTGTGGCCCACTGCCCTGAGCTGCTGACAGAGGATGTGATTCGCCGGCTAATGACTCCCATAGAATGTGCAATGACCATGATGTCCCAGTGAGTGTGATCTATTTAACTGTGTTCAGTTCTTCTTGTGTCTTTTCTCTTACACATACAATTTTTTTTGCATTATCAGCGTCCCTTCAATTATCAAGGTTCACGGGGCACATCTTAAAGCTAGTGCTGCAATGGTGAGGCTCAGATTGTACGACATCCTGGCTCTGCTGCCGCCTAAAACATATGAAGGTAAGAGGTGTATGTTTGAATTTAAAGATTATAACATAACAAAACGTCATGGAACCTTTTTATTTCACAGATACATTTTGGTAACACAACAGACTTCATATGGAAGGGAAATAGTCTAGCATACAATCAAAAGCACATGAAACAAATATTTTCAAAGTGTTTTCCAGTAAAAGACTACAAAGCAACAACATTAGAATTAAACATGTATTATTTTGTGTTTGAACCTGTATGTATTTTACTTGGAACTGGCAATATTGGTAATTTAAAAGTCTCCCTGATCTTGTCACTAAAACACATGCTTGGTAACAGTTCAGAGGTAGGAAAGCAGAAGAAACTACATTGAAGCAGATAATAAAGGCTCATTTGGTACAGTCATAAGATGTCATTGTGGTGTATGTTCCTGTGTTTCTCTTCCGTGTGTAGGCAGCTTCAACGCCCTGCTCCGGGAGCTGGTGGCTGAGTTCACACTGACTGACAATTCGGCGAACACCACCACCTCGCTGCTGCGCTCGCTCTGTCACTATGACGACAGCGTGCTCATGGGCTCGTGGCTGCAAGAGACCGACCACAAGTCTATAGAGGACCAGGTACAAACTGCCTCAGGAGGATGATGGTGTAACGTGTACAATGTAGGGGAAAGTTGTGGAACATTTTTATCAGGCCTAGTTCATTTTGACTTTTGAGTTGAAGGATACTTTGTAACAGGAAAGTAAGGCAAACTAATACAAGAAGTAATTCCTTTAACCACACATTTTATATATATACATTTAAATATGATTATAATTACATGAAACACTAGTAAGAATTATACTTTGGATCTATACAAATTACCATCACAAGGGTTCATATAAAACAAATTAAAAACACACAACTGAAAATAATAGTATCCATGTTTTTAGATTTTAGCGATTTGTAATTTTGGCTTAAAGGTTAAGATTTGATTATTCCACGGCACTGACTGTGGCTCATGCGTGCGATCTCCAGCTGCAGCCCAACAGTGCGTCGGGCAGTGGCGCTCTGGAGCACGACCCCTCCTCCATCTACTTGCGGGTCCCGCACGGTGAGGCCATCCCAGGTCCTCTGCCTCTGGGCGTCTCAGTCATCGATGCTTCAGTCGCTCTGTTCGGTGTGGTCTTCCCCCATGTGTCTTTCAAACACAGGTGAGGGAAAAGAAATGGTTGAAACTTACGTACCGAAATTAAGTTTAAAAAAAAAAAGAAGTACAATGTAATGCACTGTGTAACAATCTAAAACCTTCTTTAAGACAATATTAATGGAATTATATAATTTCAGGTTGTTACACAGTGCCTTACAATGTACTTAATGAAGTTGGTATAATGCATCAAGTATGCTATAAGTCATATGTGACCAAAATGAGAAAAAGTAATACAACGTGTATATTTTAAGGTCCACTGGTTATTTATTTAGATTTTTATTAAACCAAGAAGTCCCATTGAAATTAACAATCTCTTTTACAAGAGAGAGCTGGCCAAGGTAGCAGCCAACACAATAAACATGGTACTGAAGTCACAAAATATTACATCGTAAAAAAAAAACATAAAAATGTCTCAGTTACAACACTTGAAATGCATAATAGTTTTTGTATCGCTATATGTATAACTAGCTGACTGACTATACCTAGTCCGACTAAGACTATAAGATGTGTACAAGAAAAAATTAATAATAATGAATATAATTTGTGCCTTAGACTGCAAATGCTGGATCACTTTGCAGAGTGCATTAAGCAAGCTAAAGGAGTGCGACAACAGGCGGTTCAACTCAACATCTTTACTGCTGTCCTCAGTGCTCTTAAGGTGCATAAATTACTCCCACATTCTTAATATTATCGCTTACTTGGCACTTACTGCTTTAATGCATTATTTGTTTGGTCTAATTTAAGGGCTTGGCTGAGAACAAGAGCACCCTGGGCCCAGAGGAGGTTCGTAAATCAGCCTTGGCTCTTGTCATGGGGGCTTTGGACAATCCTAACCCCATCCTGCGCTGTGCGGCTGGGGAGGCCCTGGGCAGGATGGCTCAGGTGGTCGGAGAGGCAACATTCATCGCTAGAATGGCACAGACCAGCTTTGACAAGTATGTATTGTGTACAAAAAACTACTGTCTGTTGATATATTAAATTCAAAGCCTATTAAAACTTACAAACAGGTAGGTGTTTTGTACAAATCGTGGTAAATAAATAAGTAATGTTATTGATGGTAATTTTAACCCAATATTAGTTTTATACAAAGAGAAACAATCGCCTGAAGAGTTTAATTACAATAACCTGGCATACGCTGGATGGTTTTTATTTCACAGATTGTCATTCTTATTTACGTTCTGTTTCCCTGTTTCCAGGCTCAAATCGGCCCGAGACGTTGTATCCAGGACGGGACACTCGCTGGCTCTGGGCTGTCTGCATCGATATGTCGGAGGAATTGGTTCTGGCCAGCACTTAAAGACCAGTGTCAGCATCCTCCTGGCTCTGGCCCAGGACGGCTCTTCTCACGAGGTTCAGGTGGGGTGAATGTAGGCTGCTTTAAAGATCCTGCTTTGTTCAGCAAAAACTACACAACATTCTGCACACCCAGCGTTTTGCATGTCAAGATTTACTGTACATAAAAACATGCGATTTGAAAACATGCACAGCAGGCTAATTCTTCAGATAGGTGCACCTGATCAAAATCTTCTGTCAAGATTTAGTGGAGAGTTCCCTGGTTGAAGGATGGGTCGAATGCAAACAATTTACTCCCCAGTAGGGTGGGCTGCACAAAAATGTATAGCGTGATATCTTTGGGGGAATATACTGATAACAATATCCAGACAATATTATGTTAATCTTGCAAAAAAGTGTTTAAACGCGTATTTAAATGTATCAGTTTGGGGTTAAGTATCAGATAAATGTAAAATTGCCCATGTTTTTTGCATTTTTATATATAAACTATATTCTAATTTAGCATATTTTCAAAACAACATTCAGAATATTATCAAATGTTCAATAAGTTTAATAAGCTATGCCTTTCTAATTAAATATATATATCTTTTTGTCAGACTTGGGCGCTGCATTCTTTGGCCCTCATCGTAGACTCCAGTGGTCCCATGTACAGAGGCTACGTGGAGCCCACTCTGTCCCTCGTGCTCACGCTGCTGTTGACTGTGCCCCCGTCCCACACAGAGGTGCACCAGTGTTTGGGGCGCTGCCTGGGAGCCCTCATCACCACTGTGGGACCAGAACTACAGGGTAACTGTTCAGAGATGGACAAACTTAGAAGAAGACGTGTGTAACGCTGGTGTATTAATACAACACTATAATGATGTTTGGATGGGACTAAAACAGAACTAAATGTGAACTAAGCATGGACTGAAACAAGACCTAACCAGGGATTGAAATAGGACTAAACCAAGACCTAAAAACCAAGGACTGATGCAGGACAGACCCACTAATAACCTAGGACTAGATCAGGACATGTCTAGGACTGAACCAGGCTTGAACCAGGGATAAACCTGGTCTGGACCGGGATGAAAACGGGGCTGAACCAGGATTGAACCACTTGACCACTCCCAAACTGGGACCAAACTGAGACCAAAAGGACTGAACCGGGAGTGAACTAGGACAAATTTCTGTTTTTGTGCTTTGTGTTTTTGTCTTTTTAAAAAATAATTCAAAAGATATTTGAGGTGTATGACAAGAATGACATGTCACATGAAAAGTTCAATTCTCATACCTTTTATTTTTATTTAGTGGCAGTAAAATCAGTTGGCTCCTGCACTGCCTGTCCCAAAAAAATTGTTCCACCTGGATTCAACATAGCAAATAGGTCCCCTCCTACTGTGTGCTGCATGGTTGATTTGCAGTTAGTGGCTTCTCATTTCTGAAACAATCATGTGGAAAGAGAAATCCTTTGGTTGTGAATAAGATGTCAATGTGTGTGAGAGAAAACGTCTAAGGAGAAGCAGAAACTAATCTACCACAGATCTGAACCCCATAGAACCCCCTTCGGGATGAGCTGGAGAAGGCTTTGTGTAGTGGTTACGCTCTCGCATCATCAGAAGGCAAGGCAAGGCAAGGCAATGCAAGATTATTTGTCGAGCACAATTCGTACACAAGGCAATTCAAAGTGCTTCACACAACAGGAAAAAACGCATTCAAATCACAAAACCTTAATTTAAAGAAATTAAAAGGTGCCATTTTCAGGCTATCCGTCAAATAGTTTAAGACATAAAGAGAAGAGTGCAAAGAAAATAATTTCAGTCATGCACAGCCAAGCAATACAAGATTTTGATGAAAAAATAATGCAACACTGGAATGAAATAGATTTTTTGACATTACAGAAGCTGATTGAAACAAGCAAAGGTGTGCTGTAATCAAAGCAAAAGGTGGTCGAACGAAATATTACGGCGTCTGACTTTTCTGTGGTGAATTTTTTTTTTTTTTTGGACAGGCAGTGTATCTTCACAGTATCTGACCTGTATTTCCATCTCTTTTTAAGGCAATGGTGCTACTATCTCGACGATCCGCTCGTCGTGTCTGGTGGGTTGTGCCATAATGCAGGATCACTCAGACTCTCTGGTTCAGGCGGCTGCCATCTCCTGTCTCCAGCAGCTTCATATGTTTGCTCCACGCCACGTCAACCTCTCCAGCCTGGTGCCCTGTCTGTGTGTAAGTCGTAGCTCTATATAACATGCAATACATACTGCCACAATTAAGGTATTTTAGTTTTAAATGGTTACATTGCAGCAAAATAACATTTTTAAGTGTTATCAAGCTCAACAGTGACTACTTGGTTCCAGAAGTAAAATTCTCAGTATTTTTCCCCATTGATGATTAAGGCTAATTAGCTATGAGGTGACTAAACATCGCAAGATTTATACTTTCATTTCAAATCTTTTTTCTTTTTTTTAAATTTAGAAACAATTCGCCATATTAGGGATATAAGTTACCCCATAATTGATTAGCCTCTATCATGCTTTTAAACTTTTTCTTTAACATAAGAATAAAAAATTCTGTTTTTGGAAGCTGTGGACGTTCTTTCATTTGTAAAGGAAAGTTAAACCGTGTAGCCACTGTAGCAAAATGGTTTGAGGATGCTGTTATTAGTAATAAGTGTATGTTTTGTTGAATTGTCTGACTATTGAACATGTCATAACCAGTAACGGTTCTTTAGTGATCATAATGTTACTCTGGATGTCTGTATAGATTAATCACACTTGTAACTAACAATCATAGACTATATATCAGTCTATGCTAATAATATAATGTAACTTTGCTAATCACAAACTTCAGCCTCTTGGTCCAACCACCTGTTGCCACGTTCAACTCCAATTGAACAGAATGAACAAATATAAAACATTTTGTGCACCATAATGAATCATGTTGGTTAAATTTGTTTGTAGGTGCACCTGTGCAGCTCTCACCTGCTCCTCCGCCGTGCTGCTGTGGCCTGCCTCCGACAGCTCGCCCAGAGAGAGGCGGCTGAGGTCTGTGAATACGCCATGAGCCTCGCCAAGAAGACGGGAGACGGCACAAACATCAGTAAAAAGCACTCATACTGTATAATTAGAGTTTCTTTCCCAGCAAATACTGAATATTACTTGAATTTACAGTATTCATCTTGATGTGTGCTTTGTAGATGTATTTCTTTGACTGGTTTCAATGCACTTTGTTATTGTTTCTTGCAAAATTACCTTTCCATGGAGTTAGATTTATAAAGACTATAAATGTAACTACAAAAATTACTTAAACCAATGTTCTGAATTCAAGTAGTTTTAACCTATGTAGATACTGTTCAGTGTCCTTGTGTTGGTAAAATTATACTCTGTCCATGATTTAGATCTGAACATAACAGAGACGGGCCTGGAGGGCGTTCTGTTCGGGATGCTGGACAGAGAGACCGACAGAAAACTGTGCTCTGACATTCATGACACTCTGGGACACATGCTTTCATCGCTGGCTGTGGAAAAGCTCTCCCATTGGCTCAAACTCTGTAAAGACGTTCTCGCAGCCACTACAGGTACGACCACAACATTTACGATGATACTTTTAATTTGACAGAGAGAGAGAGTGCATTGCAGAATTATTTCCTAAAAAACAAATTCTCTAAAACTGTTTGGGGTCAGGGTTAATCCCATGCGTGACTACTATGCACACTAGGGATGGTCTGCATAGAGATCTTTTTTCAGCTGACATCAGACTTTATTTACTAAGGATCACTAATCACTAACATAGAGCCACCTCTTGAGAAAAAAATAAAAACAACCCTATGTAACAGGGAATTTTGCCGATACAGTGTATGAACAGAACAGAGTACTTAAGAGGAAACTAATGCAAACACGGGAAGAACATGCCATTAAACCCAAGGCCATAGTCTACATTTTACATTTACATTTGGGTGTCCTATTGTAGTACCGGTATATAGATGATTATATATTGTATGTTTTGTAGAAGTCGGTGGGACCGTCGTGTTCAAGGTGGAAAGGGACGAGGAGGACTCTGAGAAGAACAACGAGACCGACGACGACACCATGTTCACCGGCCTCGGCGACGATGAGAAGGCAAAGCCGTCTGTGGCGCCGCGATGGGTCACTCGAGTCTTCGCAGCGGACTGTTTGTGCCGAATCATCCTGCTCTGTGAGAACGCGGACAAGGCCCACTTCGACCTGGCAGCGGCCCGCTCTGCCAAGAAGGGTACTATTTACTACTCCGTGCAGTGGTTAGATTAGATGTAATTATAAAGGTGTCAGGCAGCGGAACAGAACTTAGGTTGACTGAATCAGAGGGTTGTCAGTTACCAGTTAGATGATTTTGGTAACCTCATTTTAAATTGATATTATGTTGGCATAAATATTTATTTATCTTGCTTATAAACTGTTTATTTACTGTTACTATGAACAAATGTGCTCACTTAAATAAATTAAATGTTATTTGTCTAATAAAGTGATAGTAATTAATTTGCTACTACTTCATTTTAACTATGCCTTAATTATCCTTAATAAATCATGAATAAAACTTAATTCATAATGAACACATAGTTTATCAAGAATGATTCAGGCTTAGTAACTATATAGGGTTAGGTTAGTGGTATAAAGCCTGAATCATGCTTAATAAACTATTTGTTCATTATGAATTCTTTGTTAATGCTTTATTATGGCTGTTGAAAGTGTAGTTACTATAAAGTGATTACTTACAATTGTGTTTTGTATTACGGATGCACAATTTGAATGGCGTGTATCTGAGGAGTTAGTCATCTTCAGAGTATTTTTCATTATTAAAACAAAACAGAACAGAATATTAACACCTGCACATTACTGACTGACTAAACACAAGGAGCAACAAAGTAATTTTCCAATGGCCTCGAAGCAGCAAAGCAACATTCAGGACTTGGAGAGAGAAAAAGAGAGAGAGGAGGATAGAGGGCATGACTGGTCTGCCTGCTGTGTTTGCTGGCTAATCCCTTGAAAGGTGCACTTCAACTAAAACTCAAATCTCTTCCTCAGGGCTATATCCTGTTTCTTTTAAAGCACTCCAGTACACTCAGATTTCCACTGGAGAAAATTGTGCAATCTTGTCTCATCAGCATTCTTGTTTTCAAGTCTGAAGATAGTGTTATTGAACTACCGTAATCCATTTCCCTCCAGGAGATCTGCTGGTGCGTCACTTGTCTGACCTCATCCGTATGGCGTTCATGGCGGCCACAGACCACAGTAACCAGCTGCGGATGGCCGGGCTGCAGGCGCTGGAGGACATCATTAAGAAGTTTGCCTCTGTCCCAGAACCCGAGTTTCCTGGGCACGTGATCCTGGAGCAGTACCAAGCCAATGTGAGTCATACACAATAAGTTAAATACAATGAAGTATGGGTGTGCTGAGCGGGTGACAATTAGTGTTATGAAATGTTTTGTACGAGGATATTCTATTTATTATTATTGTCATTGTTTTTAACTGATATTAAACAGCATTTCACATTATAACTTGGTGTTAAATACTAAAAATTATTCATTTCTATATTCATCATATAGTTATCATGTAGTTTTACATCATTAAAGTTGCCGTTTGTGAAGAAAATTTTAAAAATAAAACATCGAAATGTGCAGGAAGTGGTGCTGAGACCTAAAAAAGAATCCCTCTGTGATGTCATCAATGAGCGACATTTCATCAAAAATGCAGGGGTAATTTAAACGCAACTGACCTATTTTTCTGACAGTTTGAACAATCATTTAATAAAATATAGGTGTTATCAGGAATTTATATTTGTCATGTCATAACTATTGGTTCCCTCCAACGTGCGTTTCACGTCAGGAACAGAATTACCCTGAAAGGTGTCGGTTTTTGAGAACTAATGCCTCACAGGGCTTTCAGCGCAGTTATCGGGGCCCTCACCAAAGTAAGCACTAAACGCTCTAAATCACTTCAAACTTAACATATTTAGTGCAGCACAATTACTACACAGACACTTCTAAGCCATGTGAGCCCTGTTCAGAGCCCTTTATGTTAGACCAATGCTAATCGCCGATGCTAGTCATTTATTAGCATTAGTTTTGAAATACGGCTGTTCTTTTGTACGTGCGATTTCAGTTGTTGTATAAATGTCAGAATCTGAGCTGACTGTAAAGATTTGAGCAGTTAATGTAGATTTCCTTTTGATTTACATTTGTTTACATTTGCGGCCTGAACCAAGATTGCTGCAAGTGGCGTACAGGACGGCATTAACTGATTTGTCATTTTTGGGTTTTGGTCCTTGTTTACAGTATGTTTGCTAGGTGCTAGGCCCAAGGCCTGTGGGCCGGAGGCGCACAACATGCCACTGCAACCGCTGTAATTTGGGTTGCACAAAATATCCCCAACACTGTTTCAATAAATTGTTAATACAATAAAATAATTACTGATAGATTAGATATTTTTGAGGAATAACAAACAATGCTTTGCAAAATTGCTCTGAACAAGAATTAAACTAGAACTAGACTAGGACCAACCAGGTCTGAACCAGGACTAACCCTGAATCAAAACAGGTCAAAAGCCAAGTTAAAATTAAACAAAGACCAAACCAGATCTAAACTAGTACTAACCCAGAATTAACAAGTAAACAAAATTATGCCAGGAAGTAACATTATGAACCAAAATTGTCAAACTGAAGGAAAAAAGACAACATTTGTAGTAAAATCTTAAGTTTAATCGTGTTCACAATGTTTTAGTAAAATGTGTAGTCCAGTTAATGTTCTTTTGTGAATTTATTGGTGACCATTGTGTCTATTTTACGTACATATGACTCATATCGTACTTGGGTAGGCTCGGGTTGTATTATATTGAGTTACGTTGCATTACTGAGCATTAAAGGAGGAATTAAACAAGAATGTCCTGTTTGAATGCTTTTAGGTTGGAGCTGCTCTCAGACCGGCGTTTTCACCTGATACTCCGTCTGATATCACAGCTAAAGCCTGTCAGGTGAGACTGTCTCTAAGTCACTATATCATTGTGCCAACCAAAATACTGCCCGTATTAGAGAAGAGTGTAATGCTAAGACACATATGAATTATTACTGGTTCTGCTAGTTCTCTGCCAATATTATGAACAGTTTTTGACTTTGCGATTGATGCAAAGAGTAAGTGACAGGACTGAATTTTAAACATGTCTTTTAGCTGTATGACTAATGTAATATTTTGAAGCTGGTGCAATCCTGCCAGAAAGAGAAATATTAAAACTCCATTTATTCAAATGTGACCTTCTGAAAGTAAAAATGTCTCTCAGTTAAGTGGCATCTTCAACATACTGTGGTTTGTCAGATTCAAGTCTTATTCTCATCTCAGAAACACGTTTTATAATTGCAAAACTGGTCAAAGCTTATTAAACAATATTTTACAATTTGTACATTTAGAGCGTTTTGGGTTGTCTGTTTAATGTAACTGTTTAGTTGTGTATTGTTTACATAATTTTAATGGCGTATAATTAAATTTCCATCCCATTTTGATGCTTCAGGTTTGCAGTACGTGGATTGGCAGTGGTGTGGTGAGTGACCTCAACGACCTGCGGAGAGTCCACACCCTGCTGGTCTCGTCCCTGGACAAGGTGCAGGCTGGGAAGGGCTCGTCCAGTCAACTGTACAGTGAGAGCGCCACTACAATGGAGAAACTGGCTGTTCTCAAGGCTTGGGCTGAGGTTTGGGGAAAATACACTGTATTTTGCAACAGCATCCATATTTGGGATTATCATGACATTAATGATCTTAATGGCAATATAAAGATGCTTTTAAGTGTACATGAGTCATGCCCACCACTTAATGGGTCTTAAAAAGGCTGTTAGATGAATCATAATTAACTCACAATCTGAATTTAATGGTTGCGCGTAACATCTTGCAAAGGCTGCAATTATATAGCTAATATATTGTCCTCCTCAGAGAACACTCCTGTTTCCTCTTATGACTTATAAAGCCCACCATCTCTGTAGTTTAGACCTCCCAAACATGAATGGGCCTGGACGTGTTTTAATTAATTCGCTTGTCATTGTTTAAACCTGTCACAGGTTTATGTTGTGGCGATGAAGATCAAGAAGGAGGCGGAGTCTAAGCCTGCTAAACCAGTGAAGAGTGGCGATGATGATGAGGATGAAGAGGATCTCAGCGCGGACGTGTTGCCTCCTGACAGTCTTATCACTTTGGTCCAACCTGAGCTGCCCTCGCTGAGCCGCCTGTGGCTGGCCATGCTCCGCGACTACGCTCTGCTCACTCTACCCGCCGAGTTCTCCAGTCAGCTGCCTCCTGAAGGTACTTTTAGGGTCACTTATTTATTGTTTACATTCTCAACACCAGGTAATGGACGCTTGTGACGCTTGTGAAGGAGGAGAAATGTGCTCCGAGTGGCACACAAACAGACAAAAGCTTTCCTGCACAGACGGTGGAAGGAGAAGAAATATGAAAGCGTATCTAATTTTCCTCATCAGACAGATTTCAAAAGGTCAACCCTGTGGCCATTCATTGCAGATATACTAATACAAGCACGTTTAGATCAAAATTAAGGAGCACTTGGTGAAAGTAGGGGCTCCTTTTCACGCTAGTTTACAGTTTAACTGGCATATTAAGACTCATATGAAAATGGCACTTATTAAAGCCTTTTCATTATGACATCTGCTAATAGGAAGGCAGTTCAATTTTGTCTTGAAAAATGGTAACATGGAATGATTGGCACAAGATTAGTCACACAAAATACATGCTAATAAGCTGTCATAGTATTTGGTTGTATCAATATTTACATACTCGCTCTGATATTTACAGTGTGTGTTTTTTCAGGTGGTGCGTTCTACACTCCGGAGACCATAGACACTGCTCGGCTCCACTACCGCAGCTCCTGGGCCCCTGTGCTCCACGCGGTGGCCCTGTGGTTGAACAGCACTGGGTTTGGAGTAGAAGACAAACTTGAGTCTCCCTCTGCCCCATCCAAGGCCGCAGGAGTCCCTCCGTCCAAAACGTTTGAGGAATCGGTCAAAGATCGAATGCATCTTATTCTAGGTAAACATTACTGAAGTTTACTTTTCTGAAGTTTTGTGCATTTCATTGCCTTCAGTAACAGGTTTATCATGTACATTGCAAGGAGTTTTTGTTTACCTCCAAGCTCACTTTACTTTTACCAACAAAAGGTTGGACACACCCTAATAGTATTTTTGTGTTTTTTCTCAGGTGTCAGCATTGAGTTTCTTTGCTTTCCGCGTCCTGAGGTGCCCATCGAGCATGTGATGTCCTGCCTGCAGGCCTTGTGCACACTTTTTGATTCACCATGTGCCAAGATGCACATTGCAGAAGACCAGGTATTTCAAATGTGTAATTCAAAGAGTGTTTTACACAGACAGTAAAAATCCAATAACAAGTATAATCAAATAACCCAATAATTAGAGCTGATTTTTGTGTGTGTTTTTACATGCACAATTGAAATCTGGTAACATGGGTCAATGGATTGAGTAACTGTTGTATTTGGAAGACAAAATACAATTACATTTTTTAAAAATTTCAATCTTAAACATGTTTTTCTTTTCCACATGAGTTTGCCCTTTTCTGCCTAATTTCCTTATCAAAGGAAAGGTTCAAAGGTTTGAACCGTCAGAAAATATGTTGTGTATATCTTGTAAAATCTATAAACCGTAATGATGGCCATGACCTTGTTGACTACAGCTGTTAGTACAAGTATTCATTTACTTTATTAGGTCCAGTCTCATCCAAAGGTGAATACGTTTGAACTAAGCTCATGCATGTATCGAATTTATATAGACTTAACTTTAATATCGCCCTATATTATATGAATACAATTGAGTCACAAAATGCCCACCTCAGCCATACCTTGACTAACCTGTCGCTCTGTAGCTGTTAGCAGTGGAACTCCTCAATGTGCTGCACAGACTGTTACTGACCAGAGACCCTCCAGCGGTTCAACTCCAGGTCACTGCCGTCGTCCAGGAGACCATCAGAGCGGCACAGGACCAGCTGCAGCGACACCGCACCTCCAAAAGTCAGACATGCACACTTTTTATCACAACTTTTACAGATTTGATGTCATTTTTGAAATTTAGTTATAATGTCTGCGTATGTAGGTTCAAAACTAAAGTAAAGGTACGTTTATTTGTATGGCAGAATTCACACAAATGTGCTTTACCGAACAGGAAATGATTTATTAAAAATAGCAATACTAAAAAATGTTAAACATCACCATACTGCCAAATAAAAACATAAACAATCAATATTAATTTACTTTAAAAGAACAGAGAAAAAATGCAAAGATGTTTCCAATTTCCTCTACAATCAGATCTTTCTTGTCAGTTGCTTCCAAATCTAGAGTTACAACTTGCAACTGGAGGAATATCTTTTAGCTTTTTTGTCAATTAATTTATGAAATCACCTGTTATGTTTTCGACCTGAATTGGACTGCATACATATTTTGACCAGTCTTTGAATTCCCAACTATCCATTCAAATTATGTTACTGCAATTATCATTACCTTCAAATGCAATGACTGAGTCGCAGTTGCCAAGTGAAACTAATGGCTATCAACAAAGAATGAGGTTAACATTTGTACTCCCAACTTTTTTTTTAATACATATTATTTGCATGGTTTTTATATAGTACAGCATGAAAACAAAATAAAAACAAACAGAACTTGACACAGAGAGTGAAAAGCAAAAGTAAATGAAGCAGTCCGTTGAAAGTCAGTATGACATAAGTCCCTCTTTTGTACCTGTCCCATTTGCCCATTTTCAAATTCTCTGCAAAAGATGGTCTTTCCATTTAATAAATGTCCGACGTTATTCCAGTCTAGTCCTTGACAGTCGGCCAAGATACATAGTTTTAATAGTTTGTATTTATTATTGTTTTTATGGAAAAAAAAGAACCAAAGTGTGCTGCAACTTAAGCAGATTTATATTTTCTTCAAATATCTACTTTTTTCAATCATGTATGTTTATTACCTTCAGACAAAGACGAGGAAGTAGAGAAGGAGTCCGGTCCAGGCCTGGGAGAGGGAGGAGACACTGGGGAGCTGGTTCCCGGTAAATCCCTGGTGTTCGCCTGCATGGAGCTGCTGGTGTTCATTCTGGTTCGCCATTTACCACAGCTCAACACCAAAGTGAAGGAGTCCCCGAGCCACGCCGCACTCAGGCCCCAGAGGCTGTCGGAGGAGAGTGCGCGGCTGGTGGCTCACACAGTGTCGATCCTGGCCGAGCTGCCGTCCCTCTGCACTCCAGCTGGTGAGGTCCAAGACAAACTACAACACAAGCAGTGAATCTAAGCACATGCATGATTTTTTGTTGTCTTTTAAAGCTTAACAAAATGGTCTACAATTGTCAAAAAATCCTTGTTCAGGCTTGGTTTGGTCTGTTCTAATCCTGGTCTAGTACAGGTTTAGTTTTGAGTCTAGTCCCAATTTAGTTGGGTCGCTAACTCAACTCAATTTAACTCAACTCTGTGCAATAGTAAATGCACCTCAAATACAATATGCGGTGTGTTCAGGAAACATTTTATTCAGATTATTGATCTAATTAAGTCAAAATATACATGCACTACTTAAAAAAAAGAATGTTCTAATTAATGCAACTTTAATACCAGCAAATTTGAAATTAGAGCTGTCAATATTATCTGGTAGGGTGATAATTGTGTACAAATTCATTACAATTTTAGAAACAAAAGTAGGTCATTTACGTTCAATCTATACTCCAAAAACAAACAAAAAAACAATTCATATTTCATAGAGGAGTTGTAATCTGTTGGACAACGGCAATGCAGGAAAATGTAATCGTGAATAATCGTTAAATCGCAATGTTTCTTCTCACAATAACCGTTACTCTAAAATTTGCTATCGTCAATTCCCTATTTGTAATCTGTATCATAGTTATAGAAGATTAATTTCCCACAAGGCTAAAACGTTATCCTTTCACTGTTAAGATTGTATGAGATCACTTCATAAATCGGTTTATGAAGACCTCACTATGCACTAGGGATGTCAAAATGGATAGGTTAATCAATAATCAGAATTATGGTCTAATAAATAACAGTCAGAACCATTTTAGAAGCAAAATTAAGTATTTTTAATTGTCCAAAGAACTTTTTTATCTGGTTGTTTTTTGTCACCTTAACTTTATTTTTTTTAACTTTAGATTTTCTAAAGCTGTCCTTTTCATTTCCGTGTGTTTCGTAATGTGAAATTAAATCTGTAATGAGCCATGGCTTATTTTGCAGGGAGCATGACCATCCTTCCCACTGTGCTCTTCCTCATCACTGGAGTCCTGAAGGAGACTGCTCTCAAAACTAAGGACAACTCTGTGCCTGCTCCCGTCTCGGCGGCGCTGCAGGCCATTAAAACCATCATCACCTCCCCACTGGCCCGCGAGGAGAGCATCAAGACGCAGTGGACCACCCTCGTGAGGAGCAGCCTGGCCTCTGTGCTGGAATACTCACAACCAGGTCAGCACAAAGAAGGCTTTCACATCCTTCAATGTGTTGGTGTCACTCACCGATATTAGCCAGTATTTATGCATGTTTTTTTTTTTTCATTATAATTGTCCAAAATATGAGTTACGTACCGGTATGTTTTTGTTTTTTTGTTTTCCAAATATCCAAACCATGAACCCCAAAATTTTGAACATTTTATTTATTACACTATCCGACTTTATTTATAACATTCTTCAGCAGATTGTCACATTTTTGAGACTTCTCTTTTAAGTCTTTTCTCTTTTCTTTTAAGGGTTTTTGGCCCGTGGACTTTATTTGACTAGACAGTGTAGTGTAGTGTGAAATGGGGATGAGAAGGAAGGGCATTCAACCATTTGTCGAAGCCAGAATCAAACACACAACACTTCTTTAAAGTCCTTTCAGGGCAATAGAATGTTTCAACCTTGTGCCCTGCAAGCATTTTGTAAATACAAATGTTACGGCAATTAAGGTCTGAAGGTATTTTGAAGGTACATTAGTCACGTTATACTACAGGAAATACCCAAGCATATTCCAGAGTAGTTTTTAGGAAGATCTAGACAAACTTAATCCACAAGAAAAATTATTTTACTTAATTACTCAAATATTCCAATACAAAAACAGTTCATAACAGGTAAAAACGATGCAATAATCAATGTTATAGATCCTTTCTTTAACCTTAGCAATTTAACTACCCTCCATGTCAATGAATCAATAAATGCTTGTAAAAATTGTACTTAAAAACTGCTGTGATGGAATTTGAAACACAATGTGGTTGAAAAGACTTGATTCTGGACTGATGCAAATGCCTGTATTTTTTTAGATGATTCCCGACCTGACGTGGACAACGTCAGCATGTTGACAGCGATCACTCTGTTTCTGCTGTCGGCGGGCGGCGAGCTCGTCGGTGTGACTGTGCTACAGAAAGGCTGCATGGATCGATACAGGAACGCACTCAACTCTGGGGATCCCTGGGTGAGCGCCTGCCTTTGACAAAAAACAACTACACTTAGAGCCTTTCTCAATATATTTTACTAATGAGTATCCTCTCACAATTATTCACACCGGTTGGAACTTGTCTTGATTCTTTGACGTTTTTGTCCTCTATTTATCCTGTTGTTTGTTAATTCATGCAAGATAACTATGATTGACGATCATTTTGATAAACTACAATTAGGAAGTTTTTTTGTTTTTTGTTCAGCATTTATTTAACCAGGAGAGTCCCATTAAGATTAAAAACCTCTTTTCAAAGGGAGTCCTGGCCAAGAGGCAGCAACATTTAAACAGTTACAACATACATACAAACAAACAACATTAAAATAACAATAACGGGTGCTTATTTAGCCATAATCGCCTTTTAATTCAGTGTTGATTTGTTGAGTAGTGGGTGGAAATGGAAAAGCCTTTGTATATAATTTATAGATTCAGTTAATTATGCAAGACATGGCGGTTTTATTTGTGGAGCACAATTACACAAAGTAATTCAAAGTGAACAAGAAGGATGCATTATAATCACAATACAAACAAGTAATGAATTATATATTTTCTTTGTTTTTGGGAGAAGAATGCAAATAAAACCCCTTCAGTCATATGCACTGCTAAAGAAAACTGATTCCCCATGTTTAGTCCTGACTCTGACACTAAGTCCTGAGTCCAAGACGGTTCATTTATCTCTGTAATGCAAAATTAACTATATTTCTTTTGTTCGTTCAGATGGAGGCCCGGTGTTATCAGCTGCTCCTGTCCGTGTTCCAGCACTGCAGTCGCGCCCTTTCCACTCCGTACATTCACACTCTGGCCCCGATCCTGGTGGAGAAGCTGAAGGCTGTGGAAACCAATCGACCCAAAACCAACGTGGAGCTCCAGGCCGTTCAGGAGGGCATCAGGGTCTTAGAGATTCTAGTCGGCATGGGGGAGGAACAAAACAGTAAGTCTATCTACCAAACTACGACTGCTGCTTTTTTTTTTATCACAAAATGTCTAAGAGCTGAACAATTTTTGACATTTTATTGACGAGCATTGCATTTTGTATAAAATTTGTGATGTTTTAACAGTACGATTCTGTTCAAAGTACACATTTTGTGCAGAAGACTGAAATATGAGCTAATATACCAGTTTCAAAATATGTTTGTTGTGATTGCAATAAATCTTGTAGCCCCCAATTTATTTGAATAAATGTGACGTGCAATAATTGTGTTAAATGCATTTGTAACTGGTGTTAAATAATCTTAGACTTTTTTCCCTTTTTTCCACTTAATCAGAAATACTGAAATGGATTGTCAAAACAAGATGACTTTCAAAATGTGATAAAGACAAAACCTGGACTCAGTGCTGATTGCATTTACATATGACTGGACTAATGACGTAATTTGTGATGAGATAAAAATCAAGATTCCGTTGACAATTTGAGAGGAAAAACTCATTAACTTGTACAAGAACCCCATGCTTTTGTTGAGGTCTAAACTACAGTGTCATCTGATTTTATACTCTACAAGTCTTCAGGAAAACAATCCGACTTTGCTTGCTTTTACTGAATATTACAAAATGAAATAAAAGAATATTTCCCCAAAAAGATTTCCTGAGATGATTTAATGTCATCCCGCCTTTCTTCCTTTGTTTTAATCTATTAAGTGTTATAGCTGGCTCTTCTGAGATTATGCGTTGTCGCAGATAATCCTTGACATTGTCCTCTAAAAATACATGTATATAAGTAATCTTGTCTAAGAAGATTATTGAGATGACATGAAGCCTTTCTTGGCCTTATTTTTAGTGAGCCCCTTATCTGAAGCAAATAAATGTGCCATTAATACCAGTACCTTTGCCAAATATCAGCAGTATTTTAAGTATTTTGAACCTGGGTGACGAAGAACCATAAATATCTAATATTATGATTTGCATAGAAATGAGAGATCACAAAGTCCAAACAATCAGCATGTACAGTACCAGCGATTAGTCAATGCTCAAAAGTATTCCATTTCTTTCTAATCTGATCGTGTGACATGTTTTGTACAAAAGTCTTGCTAAACTGCGTATTTGATTATAAAAAATCATTCCTAAACCTCCCGCTTAATCCATGCCTTCTCTGCAATGACTCCTTACAATCCCAATAATCATAGAAATGTTGGTCAACAAAGAGTCGACTAAATGCCTACAACCCTATTTGTCATGTGTGGTGACATTTTCCATATCAACAAGTAATTGAGACATTTAGGGGAACTAAATGTCCCGCCTTTACCCGTTTCTATTACCAAGCCATTTTAGATCAATATTGCATTTTACAATGAACAGAATGTAAAAGAATGATCTACTTAAGTTACAGTTCAATACAAAATACCTGGAAAAAGCAATAATTTCTCCTTTAATGTGATCTGCAGGGGTGCAGTTGTTGGCGCTCCTCGTCCCTACTCTCATCTCTTACCTCTTGGATGAAAAAGCCTTCTACTCTGCACCGCCGGTCTCTAAAGGTCTTCACGAGTTTGCACTTCAAAACTTGATGCGGATCGGACCTCTTTACCCGTCTGCCTTCAAGATCGTCATTGGTGCCGCCCCTGAGCTCAAAACTCGCCTTGAATCTGCCATACGAGCCAATCAAGCCAGTAGTAAAGCAAAGGCTGCAGCGAGGCAAACTCAACCCACTGTACAAGCCGCGCCGACCATAAAACTCAAAACTAGCTTCTTCTAAAGACTGCTAAAATATGCTGATGGTCAACGTTCTATTTTGCTGTAACATGATGTCATATCTGTCATTTGCTGATGTGTTTTTATTTATACTGTTACACATTTAACTTAATTCTGATTTTTAAGCATTTTTTGTGAATAGTTATTTGAATGTTTAATCATTAAGCAGCCGAATTGATGGATGTAATCATTAGACAGATACAGAAATGTCTATGTGAAGGGACATTTTGATTTATTTTCTTTTTATTTAGATACATTCCTTCAAATGTTTAGTTTTTGTCATCTGTTAAAGTAGTCTGTCCATGTACATAAATGTGAAATACAACATAGATAATATCAGGATTACATGTTTACATTGTGTTTTTGCAAACATAAACCTTGTGGCTCTAATTTTAAGCAGATGTTGTTATTAAATTATATCTGAAACTTAAATTTGTATTCATAACATGAAATGAAACTTTTAAGGATAAAACACAAGAGACTCAGTGTTCTACATTTTCATCTCTGATATAAGTTGTCCTTGAGCGTGTTTGATTTATCTGCTTGTGAAGTGACCCGCACATGTAATAAATTATTTTATTTGAATTGTATGAGTGTTCATTGAAAAGAAAAGTGGACACTTTCCAATATGGCTTCAAAAATGGACAGAGCCAACCTCTAGACACAACTTTTACATTCATTTTATGATGGGCGTCTTAGAATGAGGGATATTTTATGCTGTTATAATTAATAGCAGTCGTGTGTAGAGTAGTCAAAAAATGCTCTCAAATAATAATAATCTAGTATACTCGCACGTACAAAGTAGTAGTGACAAAAACTACAACTCACATAAGAGTAATTGAATGTAACCATGCCAGCAAGATGAATTCTCATTGATCATCAATTTTGGTGAGTTTAGAGTCCCACAAATATCCATCTGGCACGAGCCAGGTTAAATTTTATGAGTAACTGTCCAATTGTAACATCAGATTTATAGCTAAAATGTATTTTATTGGAAAGACAGAACATTAAATGATGCACAAAGTCTGGTATTTTCATACGATAGACCACAAAATTTAGAAAAAAAATAATCTGAAGGAGCGGTACATGAAGCTCAAGTGTTCAAATAATTGAATAGTGTCAACAGAAAACTTTAAATGATAGAGTTAATAACACTGGGGTACGTAACCAAAGCTTTTACTCAAGTAAGCGTGCTGTTACTTCAACTCAAGTAGGAGTAAAAGTATAAAGTCAGAAAAGAAGTACATTTGTATTTTACTCAAGTAAATGTAACTGAGCTACACTAGCTGACTAAGAAGGTCACGTTTGAATCATGAACATGAGTAAAGATTACATTTTGTATTGTATCTTTCAACAAAATATCAACAATTTAGACAGATACTGTGCGGTTCGTGTAATAGTAGTAAATGGATCCATGGTGCGCACACATGAGTCGTGTCGGCACGCTGTGGGCGTGGCTGCGCGCTGACGTCACTCTGACAGCGAGCTGTCAGAAGTGAGTTCATTCCTCGAGCCGAGACACGGAGCGCCTCGACCAGGTTCAAGCCCTTCCTCTGGTTTATAGTGCTAAAAATCAGCGATACAGCGGAGAGAGCGCACCCCGAGCCCGGCCATGGACGAACAGGCGGGCCCCGGCGTGTTCTTCAACAACAATAACAACTCGGTTTTAGCCGGTGCTGGAAAAGGACCGCTGCCCGATGGCGACGCAGGGGAGGCGGCCCGGGCGCAGTACAGTATCCCGGGGATCCTGCACTTCCTGCAGCACGAATGGGCCCGCTTCGAAGTAGAGAGGGCACAATGGGAGGTGGAGAGAGCCGAACTACAGGTAAAACACCACCTTATTTGTGCGTATGGCTGCGTTTAGTGCAAATAATGAGACATATGTGCGTGGCTTTGTGAAGAGTCTCTTTGAGCGGCTCTGTCTGATTGTTCTGGTGTTAGCTTCTTAGCGTTAGCTTCTGTGCTAAAGCAGCTGCAGCGCCCCCATGACCCCACTTCTCGACGACTATTTGCTCCTTTACCACGTCTTTAAATGGGAAAAGTCACACATCTACGTTTGTATTTGTCTGAACACTTGACGAAAGATTCGCGTGATGTATAATGATTTGTTTATTGAAACTAGTCCCGTAAAGTGCAGATTGCGTTGTTGACACAGAGCTGTGAAGACGCATTGACTGAGCGCATCGTACTTGTGTGTGGAAATAGTCAAGCAAAATTAGATACCTTTACGCAATTAAACAATAGTGGCACATTATTTGACGATAACTATGACCAATTATTACAAAACTACATATATTATTGGAACTATTACGCTCAATTTATTTTTTTTATGCCATGTCACTGCCACTGCCGAAGTCGGAGCCACCAAAATGTTTGCCACTGTCAACCTGTTTGACACAGACCACTGGCTTTATTGGCCCACCATCTTAGTGTGAGCTTTATGACTTTGTTCCAGCAAGTCATCTGAGCTGCGTTGTGTCTTTTCTGGTGGTGATCCAGGGTTTTCTAGTGACATGCGTGAAGAAAAGGGCATTGGAGGTGAGAGACATGAAATCGCACCTGTGTATTTCTCACACAGGTATTTAATGCAGTTCTGTGTTGTTTTTATAAATTTAGTTTAGTTGTAGAGGTGGGGAAAATATCAACACCTAGTAATATTGTAATTGTTGTTCTGGTGATGGGCTGAATTAGAATATCCAATAGGCCTATATTTTCTATAATAATAATAATAATAATACATTTTATTTAAAAGCGCCTTTCAGAACACCCAAGGACACTGTACAAGAGAATAAAACAACAGAATAAAACAACAGAATAAAACCCACAGTACAGAAACAGAATAAAACAACAGAATAAAACCCACAGTACAGAACTGGATGATGGTGTTGGAGTGACTGAGTTATGTGGTGTAGGATTGTCTGAACAGGTGAGTTTTGAGTCTGGATTTGAAATTTAAAGTATTATAAATTACAGCAAAAAATAAAATGTACAGAAACGTCTTATGTAATCTTCCAAACACGGGTATAAAGTGATAATTCTGCACTTTTCTGTTTAATTGTATGATCCACCTTTTCACGTTTAGTGCAATACAGGAACTAGGGTTGCAACGATTAATCGACTAATCGTGACTAGTCAACTATAATCGTAGTTGTATTTTGGTCATCGTAATCATTATCTGGACTATACAGGCTCAAAACCACATGCCAAAAGACCTTTTTACAACAAAAGTAGTGGCATTATTTATTAAATCAAAATCTCGAAAGCCTCCAGTCTCCGTATTTAAATTGAAAAAATCTCAATGTACAATGAATGTACTGTATTGTGTGTGTGAGATCGACATCTATGAGCAAGACTGTTGTATTGACAGTTTAATTCTTAGTTATTTCATTCAGTTTTGAAGTAAAAGTTTTCATCGTTATTTTGCCTTCTTAACTTTCCAGTCCTTCTTAACTTTCCCGTCCTTCTTAACGGTTCCAGTACAGTCTCCGAACTCATCCAACGAGGTGATGAGGAAGAAGCCTCTCACTCTGCGTCCATTGTCATAGGGCTTTGACTCTTTGACTCAGTGTTGCTCTGTCTGTGCCCTGAGCTCGTCTTCCTGTCTGCAGTCTGTCATAAAGAGCGCTTATCAGAACGCAGCAGCGACTGTGGTGAGGCTCACCGAGGCCGCCAAAAGGCCTGCTGGTTGGTTAATTTGTGGCGGCAAAAGTGTGAGCGCTACATTTGAGTTGTGTGTTTTATGCTGACGTTATTCAAAAAGTAGATTCGCCTATTCTTTCACCCGCTGTTAACAGAAACACACGGCATATTCGAAATTAAACAAGGTGTGCATAAAATTCTGAAATCTCTGCGATAGACTGTGCTTCCACTAAATATTGGAAATAAAATGGATTGTATGTTTAAAATGTACAGTCAAATAAATCTAGGCCTTAGTTAACTAAAACTAACAAATATAAGCAAAATATATTAAATTACACTTTATTTGGGTGTTGTTTCTTTGCAACTGTGGAAAAACTGTTGTGTAACATTTGTTTACAATTTCCCCTCTCTCTACAAGTATGTGAAACTTGCAGCACTAATGAATGGCACGTATTTTGTCACTTGTGCCCTTGAAGGCTGTGCACAAGTTTCAATAAATGTTTAATATTGTATGAAATTTCATCTTCACAGGCGATAATATTTAAGTACTTTTGTGAGATGACAATAACAGTAAGTCTGTTTGTTTGACCCTAATGCAAAGAACAACTGGTTCCCCCTGCTCAGTGTCTCTGCTAAACCCAAGATGAAGAGATTCTCCTGAAGGGATTCAAAAATAAGAACAGGAATTGACAGTAGTTTCATTATCGTAATAGGAAACAATCAAACAAACACAAAGGAGATAACATTTTGGCTCACGTTATAGTCTTCAGTCACCTTAACTGTAAATGCTCAGTGTTGTTGCTTTCCTTTTGCCCTGTAGTAGAAACAATCACAAAACGCCATCATTTGAAAAGTGCATTTGCAGGAGAATAGTGATGAGCTGTCCAACCTTGACAATGGAGATTTGTATATCTCTGATATGAAAAAGAAAGTAAAACCACATAGTAAAATCAATCTTATCTATATTAACAATGTGAATGAACAATAAAGCCGATATTTGCACTTTTTAGCATATCAGACTCAAATCTCCTGCACAGGCAGTTGTTTTGGTCGACCTGTTGCCTAGAGGATATTCATAAAGCGAAGGCACTGCACAACACGGGACTTTCTCTTAGCTTTGTGGTAAAACAGGGCTGTGGGAGAGTTTGTGGTCAATTTAAATGTCATAATGATCTAAATCGGCCATACATATTGGACCAAAAATGTTGTCAATCAGCCTTCGGTTTCTCGATCAGCGTCTACCAGGCAAGAAACTGTGTCGATCTCAATCAGACACTATTTCTGCTCCATAGTAACGCATAGAACTACACAGTGAGACATTGTAGGTAAAACTGTCATCTGTATTGCAAGAAAGAAAGCGCGAGAGAGGGTTTTTAATCTCAACTGAGCATTTACTGCTGTGTATCTTTGGTGTGGACGTGAGCAGCCATAATTATAATATATTTCCTGCATCAAATGTATCATAAGGTGAACCTGCTTTTTCTGTGAACCTGTCTCAACTTCCTGTAATCTTGTTATCAAGAACATTATCGGGAACACTTTAGTCTCGATTGAAGCGCACCTCCACACCTTTCTCCTGCTGTGACTGTTCGAGGCAAACCCAGAGTGCAAAGGAATGCCGTGTGTCCAGCCGGTTCGCTCAGCCACTCCTCCGAAAGACGCACAGTTGTATGTTTGACTGACAAACGTAATGTCAACTGTGATAAGAGCGTCGTAGTGATTGGCTCGGTTCAACTCAAAATGGCAACAGTATCGTAAGTATATCGACATTATTGTAATATACCTTTTGACACAATAGTGTCAATGATATTAAAACAAAAAAGTACTCGCCTAAATGTATTTGTCAAACTCTGTCAAAATAGATGAGACTGTGACCAAATCGAGACTAAGATCAGCCTTTTTCAACCTTCAATACCAATCGATACTTTTGCAATACAAATATTGTTCAAATATGCAAGTCAATTTCATTTATATAAAGCAGTGCTTTACAGAGAGCAAGTTCACCAAATTACTGCAACAATAAATAAAATACGACCAAATCCATTATAGGTTGAACATTTGTTTTCACAACATTCTTTTTGATAGACTTAAACCAGGGGTGTCCAAACTATGGCCCGGGGGCCAAATGCGGCCCTCAGACCAATTTTTGTTGGCCCTCAGGCTTCCTGCAAAATTGGCCCCAACAACAAAAAGTAGTACTTTTTACTGTAAAATTGAAAAATGAAAATTTTATGTAAAACATTTTATGTAGAACAATAATATTAGGTTGATATAAGTCTTAATAAAGATATGGAGGTGTATCGAAACTATGTCAAATGCAAAAATTTGGTAAAGGTTCACTTCATTGTCGGGTTGTCTGTGCCTCTGGCCTGTGTAACGTTTCCAAAAATGCGGCCCTCGGTGGAAAAGTTTGGAACACCCTGACTTAAACTATTGAACTGAATTTACGAGCCTACGGTCAGCCTAATTAAGGCAGGCAAGTTTATTTTGTAGAGCACAATTACGTACTCAGTCAAGGCAATTCAAAGATTGCATCACACAACAGGAAAAAAATGCATTAAAATCACAAGAGGAGAACTCACAAAACCTTAATTTAAACGTGGCCATTTCACCTCGATCAATAATATTTTCAAGAGGGACATGAAAAGGAGAAGAGTGCAAAGAAAAGCATTTCAGTCATATGCACAGCCAAACCAAGACAGTTTTTAGGTTTAGATACTGAACATTGCCAGAGTAGCCGGCCTGTCTCACATCTCAGGAAGACTGTCTACAGATTTTAGCTGCATAAAACTGAAACAGCAGATTCCCCATGCGTTTAGTCCTGACTGCTGGGACCACCAGCAGGAGGCCGGTCCCTTGAGGTCCTCAGAGTCCGAAGATGGTTCGTTAATGCACTAACTTGTCCGTAGATGTACTTTGGGGCTAAGGCCATGGAGAGACTTGTATGCACAAGCAGACAGCCTGCTTTTACTTTAGTCTATTCTCTCGAGCCACAGGGAAGCCAGTGCAGAGCACCTGAGCAACAGGCACTAATGTATTCATACTTCCTGGTTCTAGTCAGGACCGGGCAGCGTGTGCGTTAATCTAAAGAAAAGCGTGTGCGTTACGTAATATCAATATCTGTACATCTACTGATCCACTTATCTGGGCCCTCTTTTTCTGATTACATCTTAGCTAATATGATTCGTGAGTCCAGTAAACACAGATCGCGAGCACAAAAACACTTCAAGGTAGTGGAAGCCAATGTGTTCGGAGTTAAGATATATGTATTAAGTAGGCTTGGCGTTCTATTAATGTTGTTTAGCGTTTAGCTGCCTATGAAATGCTAACAGAAAAGACAGCAAAGCAATCCAAAAATGGACACATTTACACACACTCACTCAGACCAGGCCACCTCTAACAAACTTCTCTAAACAATTGTCCGTGTTGAATATGATCCAGTGTGTTATCTGACCAGTATCTTGTCTCTTTCTCCACACTGGACACTTTGATATAAAAATAATAAGTACTATGTTGTCACTGGGTGTGTGATTTTTTTGCTGAAGTCTTCACTTTTATTCTTGACTTTGTAGCTGATTTTTCAGAGTATTTAAATCCAGATTGTTTTTATGTACAATTGCAGCTACCATGACAAATCATTTCACTTTGTGTTAATTTTTTTTTTTCAATTGCCCATTGACAAAGTTGCATAAAGTACATTTTTCTACCTACTTTTTGATAGAGCCTGTTGTTTTCAAGCTGAAAAACACACTATAGATTTCACTGCATCATATTGTCCAGGACAGAGAGGAGGATATTCTGATGACAGGCTGCAGTTATTGCTGAACCAAAGCCTAGGTGATGTGTGTGTGTGTGTGCATTTGTGTGGTGTCTGTGCATTTGTGTGTGTCTGTGCATTTGTGTGTGTCATTGTGCATTTGTGTGTGCTGTGTCTGTGCATTTGTGTGTGTCTGTGCATTTGTGTGTGTCGTGTGCATTTGTGTGTGTCTGTGTGTCTGTGTGTCTGTGTGTCTGTGTGTCTGTGTGTCTGTGTGTCTGTGTGTCTGTGTGTCTGTGTGTCTGTGGTGTGGTCCACTCCGCTCTCGTCCCCTGTGCCTCCGGTTCTGGGGAAATCCCTGCTCTGCCGGTGTCCTCCTTGCCGAAGGCTTGTGTCAGCAGCAGCAACAGCAGTAGCTCTGTCCCGAACACTACACCAGCTGAAGAGAAAGGTGACGCGTGGCTCAAAACTCTGACGCATTATTTTCGGGAACACAACCGAGACACACGATTGTGTTGGGATTGGCTGATTTGTCCAACCGGTGCGACTTTGGACGGCAATCAAACGGTCTAGAACCTAAAGGATTTCAGTTTAACAAATTGATGCACGGTATACTTTTAAAATTTCTTTATGATTTTCCTGTCAGTAAAATATCAAGCTCAAAGACCGATAACTACTTTTTGTCCGTGGAGTTTTCCAAAGAAATGAAGCAGGAAACGATGCTTAATTTGCATATGTTTTCCCCCTGACAGCCTTATCTGGAACCAACCTCACCAAATGCGCCGCGTTTATTGTTTACCGTGTTATTCGGATTTACATGTTCGTGATTAAAACAAACTTGTGTTACCCTTTGTGAATGTTGTAGACATTGGTGGGCGATATTGACATGTTTTTGGGGATTTTCAGAAGTTATATTAATCCATCAGGAATCTGCTTAAAAACGTGCCAGTAAAGGTTCAAGTTTTGCACAAAATGTGAAAAAGCTATCCTTACAAAAAGGTAGACCTATCACTTTATACTTTCAATAGACGTTTGTCTCTTAGTAGAGATATGATCAGTTCTAGCTGTGTCAACCTAATACAAGAAAAGGACCTATACTTTTGAGGAAGTCTATATTTGTGATCTGTAAATTTTTGACCTGGGGGGTCAGAAATAAAGCCTTTGATTGAGCGCTATGACAAATTAATTTATCAAGTCTAAAGATGGCGGGTAATGTAAACACTATGGATACCACAGCAGCATATTATCACTGAGCCAAGACTGGTTTTTTTCCCCCCATCAGATTGATGGTCGTCGCAATTTTTATTTTGTCTTTTAAGAAAAGAAATAATTTTTAAATGGCTTTATTCATATTAATCCCCGGAACAGAATAAACAAAACGCGACTATTACTAATTATTGCCATTTCACAGAGAGTTGTCAAATTTCTTCTTCCAACATCTGAACTCCAAACTCCATGGGTTACTGAGCAGAGGATTGGCTGCAGACTCATGATTAAAAAAAAAAAAAAAAAAAAAAAACTTTGAGTCTCTAATCTCGATTTTAAAATATTTGAACAAATTGCCCAGCCCCTGAATTAGAGCCTTTCCAAAACATTGCAGGTTATGATCCAATATTGACTACAGAGCGGTCATTGCATGTGTTCTTGTTTTTCGATGCTAAACCTTAGCGCAGCAGTCTGACTTCATCGCAGCGACTCGCGGTGTGTTGCATTTACTCAAGACTCAGATTGTTGAACTCAAGCGGAGGCCGTAAGTAAAGAGACCAAGCCGAGCACAAAACATCGCGCGTGTGGTTGGAGTCTCTCGCAGAAAAGGGTGTCGCCATTCATTCCTCCCGCACATCCACCCCCGGGCTGCAGTTATTTCTGTTTGCCCCGGCGCTTTCGCTCCGGGAGACGATACAGGCTCAATGTTTGTGCCCTCAGGAGTCAACACAGAAATGACAAATGTCTTTGAAGAGCAGTCCATTTTAAATGTACTATCGCCACACAATGTGATGTGTATGGAAGTCCAACATTTCCTGCTGCAGAAATGAAACGGGAAGACTTATATTTTAACTAGTTGACAAACATGGATATCTAGGTATTTTTTCAGATTATCCCAATGTTGACATATCATCAAAATTGTGCTAAAAAACATTCCCGTAAATTGTCTTATTCAAGGTTTAAGTATAGGCAAAAATCAGTGAATGGACCGTAAAATAAACAACAAAAGTTCAGAAATGTCCTTTTATTTCCCCTTTTTGAAAGATTGCCAAGTCAATTCGCTTTTTTTGTGGCCTTTTAAAATGGTTTTCATTGTCGACGATGCACTTGATATTCTAATCTATCAGATCTCGAATAACAATTGCGATATCATAAATTTTTTCGATATGCATTCCAACGATTATTATAACACAGTCTCCTCTGCTTTTGTCAAGCTTTAATCCTGTATTTTGATTTACTTTTTGTCCTTGCCCTGGGTTTATTCTCAGAGTAGTTTCTCCACAGATGTCGATGAAAGAGCTGATGTGGCTGAGTGCCATAAGAAAGGGCATCAGGCATAAAAACGGTTCTGTAATCCCAAAACAATAATAAACTAAAAACACTTATAACTTCACTTAAAACTAACATTTGAGGTAAATCTAAGGTTGCAATGAACCATTAGTTTACTAGTCAACTTGTCAAATGATGACTTCTGTTGTTTTCATTGAGGCTTTTTAAATACTTTTTTAACCAAAACAAATGTTGAAATATGGTGACTGAAAGCTTCTTGATAGAGACTATTTTTTTATATGAATACAGTGTATTATTGGTGAAAATCAGAACTTGTTTATTCTTTTTTGACATTAGTCAATTCATCGTTGCAGCCCTGATTTGTTTTGTTTCCATGGTACTCCACTGTAAAGGACGACCTTTATTACCAACGCTGAAGTCCAGCTCTGAGTCATTTCACTGCACATCAAATATTCACTGAGGCAGATCACAGCGGCTTTAAAAGGGTTTTCTATTTTTGCTGCAGCGAGCGCCCGGAGGAGGAACTGTGTTTACTAACTCCAGCCTGCTCCACTGTCCCGCTTGGACCGGGCCCAGCTCCTCTGCGCCGTCGCGACGCAGCCCACAGCCGACAGAGGAGCTGTTAAATCCCCCCCAAATCTGCTCCGTTCATTCACAGTGTAGCACGGCGCTGGGTCTGTGTGGGAGTGTGGGACAGCTGCCCGCTCTGAGGTCATCGCCGTGTCGCCGCACAAATCACCCGCACAGACCTAACCAGGGCTTTTGGAAAATGCTTGTGTTTGTGTGTCATTATTTTGGAGGTCCGTCAAAACATGATTATCTAAATATAATACAATAATAAACAAATAGGGATGTCACACAAATTATTTTTAGTACTTGATTAGTCAGCAATGATTCTATTGTACATTCTCAATTTTTAAACAAATCTGAACAATCCAGATAACAATTACAAATTATCAGAAGACGACTCGGATTATTGTTTATAGTCGACTAGTGACAATTAGTCGGTTAATTGTTGCAGCCCTAATGACGGGGACTGTGCTCAAGACACTATTCCTTTTAGACTATGGCTCTTCTAACATTCTGGCTGTGTCAAAATTGAGCTGGGTGAGTCTCTGCTCAGACAGTAGCACAAAGGCAGTGAAAATTATTCACTTGTTCGTAATAAGAGAAAAAATATTTTTAATTTAATTTATTTCATTATTTATTAGTCTCTATCAAAATATCAATTTCAATTGGCGCAATTGTCATTCACAAATGCTGCACGGCTGGAGTTGTTTTAGCCCTTTTCCCCATCAGGCAATAGGGCTTTTTAATCAGCCAGTCCTCTGTGAGCAAAAGCAGACTTCAGACTTTGGGCTATTTCTCTGTATTGTGTGTAAAATCTAATTGAAAATGGTGATCAGTCCTCATGAGTTGTTGTTTTGCCACATCACACCCTCTCTACTGGCCAGTGTCTGTGTTCTCCTAATGACTTATAGTTTTCTGATGTACATCACCATACGACAGTCAGTGCTTTTCTGCTCTGCTCTTAATTGAGCTCTGGTGATTTAAAAAACTATTAGGTCCAGTCAGTGCGTCGCCGAGCTACACACATTTTATTGATCCATCATTTGTCTCTGCCACGACTGCACCTTCAAGACATCGAGCCTACTATATTTGTTTAAAAAAAAAAAAACTGCCTCCCCTGTGTGCGGCCGACTTGTGTAAAATGGATGTGGCAACACGAAGGTGATGTGATCCAGTCGTCCATAACATTGTCTGTGTTTGTCCCACAGCGAGGCCGCGCTGCGGAGGCAGGGTTAGAGCGCACGATGCTCAGTTTTGTCTAGTCCAATCAAGAAATCTATGATATTGATGTAAAGTCAGGAAGTTTTTTGCAACACTTGTCGTCATTGTAAGTTTGGGCCTTCATGACTATTTCCACCTGCTGTAACTTGGCATAACCGCATATTTGATCTTCACTTTATCAGCACAGCATACTTTGGTTTGTTCTTGTTCAAGACACTTTGAATCCATATTTAGGGGTGGGAAATATATTGAAATTGAATTTAGATCACGGATATTGTATAGAAGATATTCAAAAATAGAGCTTAGTAAGAATAAAAAAGACAAAAAGTTATGTTACAACTTTCAAATAAGTGCTATTTCTGCACTTCTGTGATTGATTTTACACAGTTCCGTTTTTAACACATAATGACGTCTGAATTATGTTATCGCAATAAACTATATCAAGCTATCCGATTATGTCAATATTGCCCACCCCTATCCGTATTGCCATTGTTTTATGAGGGACTATTTAATGCTCAACGTTAAATTGTTTTCTTGTTGGATCCTAAAAACATGGAATTAAATAATTTTCTTTCATTCTTCCATGTTTTAGTAAAGTACATCTCCACTAGTATCATGAGGTAATCCATGAGGCTCCTCCCGTGTTTTCAAAATCTGTACATCTTCACAGTAACCCTGCACAGTGAGTTTGAGTCACGACCTCTTGAGACTGCCTCGTTTCCCAGGGTCGGAGATTTGGACTTTGTGCATTTGTGGACGTGAAGTATTCGTCTGAGCGTTCCACCTTTTCCCAATCGCGTTCAGCCAGAGCTATCCCATAATGATGAAATGTAGAACTCAAGTCGGAGTGCTCCGCATATCAATCTGTCGTTTGCCAGATGACCCTCACAGTCCACCCAAGTTAATGAGAAACACTGCTCTAATGTGTTTGCAGCCAGGGAACATTGTCACATTAAAGTGTAAAATGTAGATCGTTGCACACAGTTGAGCAGCGTCATGGTGACCGCTTCTTCAGTCCAGAGCAAGGTGCCCCCAAGGCTCCAATCACGAACCCCAGCTTTTACAACTCCAGCCCTTTCTGACACGCAAACTGCACATTTGAAAAGAGAACAGCGCAAATTTAACCAGTGGATTAAGCTTGCAGCCGAGGAAGTGTCAGCAGTGCAGTGATTGTGCGTGACGCTCCCGAGAGACAGATGTGCAAACAGTTAAATTATCCTCGTACAAAGGCGAGAAGCTGGTAAATACTTTCACACCTAGATCTTCTGAGAGGTGACAAAAACAACAGCCTTGGCACTTCCACAGGCCAGGAATAATTCTCTCCCCAAACAGACCAGAACATGGCGGAATCATGTTATGTTGTAATTGAACTGGTGTCCTGGTGAATGAAAGTGAAATTAAATGTCCCCAAAATAAATATAGTCTCAGCTTTTTACTTGACTGTCCCAGCAGGAAATGGGGGCGCTTCATTGGACCCCTCCTTTAGTGTTTCCCATAGATGTTCAGAGTAGGGTGCCGCAGTTTTCATATCAAAGCATTTTAATGTTGTTGTTTTTTTTACTGTTAGTTACTTTTAATGTTTATGACAATACAATGACCACAAAGGTTGTTGTTTAGAGTATTGAGAAGAATTTCGGAGGCATAATGTTTGGATTTATGGTGACCGCAGTGCAGAGTTTTTTTACTTTTGATGGCTACAGCAAAACATTTTTTACTTTACTTCGATTTTATTTATTTATTTTATTCAAGTTTGACATCTTAGATATAAAATTGCTACAAGATTACATTTCAGTTACATCTAATGAGACAGAAGAAGCTGTAGATATATAATGTATTTTATTTATTATATATATGTCAAAGTCCTGTCTTGTACTCCCTCCGCAGTGTTGATGTTATGTTTTTATTTTAACTTTATGCAACACTTACTCGTAATCAAATCATTTCCAGATATTCCTCATTTACCGCTCTTATATCTTGAAGAGTCAGATACGTGGATGTTGGTCTACAGTTGTCAGTCTCTCAGCCCCATGAGTTCAGATCATTCCTGAGCTGTTGTTGAGCTCCGTCTCCTCCTGCTGCAGCTGTAGAAGTATGTGTGGAATGTACTTCTTCAGGACAGCGTCATGGGGCTCGCCGGCTCGTCCCAATGACTGTAAACCTGCTGTTGGCCCAGAGAAAAGGATGTTTGCATTGTAAATGTGGGATTACGGATTAGTTTCCTCCTCCAGGCCACCGTGTTACCATTTTGTTTGTACAATCAGGGGTTTGCGTGACCGGATTTCACTTGACTCCAGTGACTGAGACATTGAGAGTTTTGTGCTCTTAATACTGTTGGATTAAAAGGCCTCTTTGTGTAGCTCTTGGCTTTTGAAATGACGTTAAGAAAGAGAGGAATTTACGATAATACAATTTAACAGTCACATTTAGCTCCTTAAATCTTACATAAAACTTCTTTTCACGTAAAACAGTCCATTAACATCGTGGGGGTTGGTGAAAATGATTAAAATGATAAAGATGCACTATTTATGTCGGGCCACAGAAGTCGATCCACACACCGACAGGATGCTCTCCCAGGCCCTCACTTCCCACGCCAGATCATACCAGATAAAAGAAAACGGTTACCGGGAGACCACTTAAAACTGTTCTGGTTTCAGTTGAGCCCTGATTTCACATGTTGGGGGTCCGACACCTTTTAATTTGGGGCTGAGGCCTGAACAGTCTGGATGACCCTGATTATTAATGAACCAGAAATATCTCTACATATTCCAGTTCACATGAGTGGGTTTGGCTGAGCTACTTTACACTTGGCCCTTCTTCTTTTTAGGGTCATTTCCAGGAACGGTTTTTGATTTGATATTTTTCAACGCGTACAGAGCCTGGCCTTTAATTGTCCAGTAAGCTATTAGACGGAGCCTAAACGCCCCGTGTCATGCAAACTTGACTGATCTCTCGATCCTTGAATGCAATACAGGCATTTATATTTCCAAAACAAATTGTGTATTATACTGTTTATCCATTTTATACTTGAGGGTGCCTTAGCTGATTTGAAATAATTACATTATGATGTCAATGCTCTAATATATGGCAAATCTCCATGTATCCTGACAAACTTGAGTATTTTGCGTGACGTTACACTACTCTTCCTCCTGTCTACGTGCCAGCTCCCGTAATGCTCTCCACAGCTGCTGCTTCTGTTAAACCAGTGACCAGTGTTTATTTTCCTCAGTAGCCATTAGCCTGTCGTCCCGCCTGCTTTTCCTCTTTGAAAAGCGCTTGAGATGGATGCCTTATTCTCTCTCTCCCTCCCTCTCTTGGTTCAGACTAAGAAGGCCTTATCCCGCAGCCCCATAATGCAGCCAGTGTCAGTCAGTGCCCGAATTAAACGCTTCCTGTGTCTTTCTAGACTGACTCTCTGCATTCCTCTGAAGGTTCATGTTTGGTGGAGGGATTTGCAGAGACAAGGCTGGGTAGATCATAAAACATGTGGTATGCAATGTGTAATGTTGTTGTAGAAGTTTGCATTTGTGTTGACATTTAGTTTGGTTTGATTCCTCTGATCAACTTAATAAGATTCACATACAGTAGAGGTTTTCTTCGCTTCCCAATATATCACAAAATTATAGTTCCATTTAGTAAGAGTTACAAGAGAAACCGCACTGCAATAATGTTGTTTTCTTGATAGATTCAGAGTCTGTATAGATTTCTACTGCAGCCTTGAACAAAAAATTAAAAAACTGAAACAACATAAAAGTTGTGATTTTGCGACTTCTTAGTCCTAGTTTAGTCCACTTGACTTAATTTTAGAGTCACGATTATCATGAGAAGAGATGTCACAATTTTACAATTATTCACGATTATCAGCAAAAAGAAAGGAAACATTTATATTGTATTTTGTTATGTTTAAACTTTAAAATATTCCAAGAGGAAAATTTGGTTTTATAACAATTCCCTTCCCTACCCTTTAATACAGCATATTCATTTAAAAAATAAAATAGAATGGCCACAAATGGATTAAATAATATAATTGTAAGCTTATTGGCCCCTCATTGAAGCTCTTTTTAGCATTATACAACAAACAGATTTGTGAAGAATAAAAAAGCGTTTACAGGTAAGAACTACCCGTCTCCTCCCCCCTCTCTCTCTTTCTCCTCCTTCTCTCCATCGAGCTTGTGCATTCCGTGGCTCCACTTTTGGCTTGCGCTGATCGGTCGCTTAGCACTCCAGCGCCACCGGTGTGGTCCCGCGGTCTGCCCTGTGTAAACTCATGAAGCAGCAGCATAAAAAAAACTTCACACTGACTGCTCAAGCTGTTCACTTGCACTAGTGTGGACCCCCATGTGTAACGGACCAGTCGTTCAGAGTGTTTGTGTGTGTGCGTGTTGTGTGTGCGCACGCCTGGAGACATTTCTGCGGTTAACCGCAGATTCCAAAAATCCCACAAATAACCTATTGTGGCCATAAATAATCGTGATGATTGGAAAATCGGTTTAATCGTGACATCCCTTCACTTGACTGAAGGCCCGTTCATACCGCGTCGGCCAAATTCGCGCTGGCCGCACAAATTTAACGCCTGTTCGCGCTGCAAAAACGCTGGATTCGCAGGTTGCGCGTCCACATAGACTTTGAATGTAAACTGGCCGCTTTGCCGCAGCGGCATGAACTCTGCTTGACACTGACTATGAATCTGACTCCAAACGGTAGTCCTTTTGAACTCTCTCGTTCCTAGCTCTCACAAACCCTCGACTCTTGACTGCATTTCTTTGTTGGCCTCTTCCTCACAGCTCTTAACCTGCTACCCTTGTTCTTTGAGAAAAGCCGATGTCATCCCTCATTCGTCTAGGAAGGGTCCTCCATGGTAAAAAAGTTTTCAACGGTAGTCATCTGCACTGCTAGCCTAGTATCAAATCGTTGTACCTATTGCTCTCTGACAGCCTCAAGCGCTTGATTGGCATTTTACTTGCTTAATTTCTTACGTGACCCAGATTTGATGGGCCAGTGGTAAACAATAGGTAGATTGTATTTCGGGCCTCTAGAGTAAGAAATCTCACAATCATTCTCCTCATGTGTGCACACTATTGTGGCAGTTTTGTCTTGCATGATCTTATGGTATGAGATCTTGTCCTATCCCTAGAAATAGTGCATTTAAAACTTGCCAATCACATCCATGTAAATAAGCAAGTTATCATTATATTTAGCTTTTTTAGTTTCTGATCTTGACACTGTCTGGATAAGAACAGAGGAGTTTTCCCCCACTTCAGCTGTACAGTGTCATCCACAGTGAGACGAGTGTCAGCTTAATCTGCTCGTGCATCCAGAACATGGAGCAGGGGAATTGTTTTCAAACCAAGCGCTCGCCTTATCACTCCGACAAAATCCGGCTTCTGCTCTTGACTCTTGCAGGAAGTGCACTGGCTGCCTTCACCACACAGTTCATGTTTTTGACGGCTCTGGTTGGTCGGTAAGTGAAGGAAGTTTTAGAACTGCATTTTTCAAGCACACTGATTTGAAAAGGATATGTATGGCTTTGGATGTGTTTCAATGAGTTTAATATTTACCCTTCTATTGGAAGATTTCCAGTTCAAATCACAATGCCACTGCTGTTGCTAGGTAATAGTCCTCCTAGTTTGACATTTAAGGCTGTCTCTGACATTGTCCCGCTCGGCATCTAAAGGCACTTAAATGGTGCTCGGAGCATTAGCTGATGAGATATTTCAGGATCAGGAGCCCAATTGACTGTGATAACGGTTCCATTGGCCGGAGGTTGTGTTCTGCGGTCATATTTGGACCGGTGCCACTCCAGCGCATGTAATCTGTTTTGAGAGTGTCGCCATCTCTCACCGCGTCCATTTTCTATATATGTAAGAGTTTATTTTTACCTGTCATCTCCACACTACATGTTTAAATGGCAGTAATTTATTGACAAATGAACTGCTGTCTTGATTTAATCCACCAAAACGCATTCGATGTCCAGCGCAAACTGAACATTGTGATCATCAGATGTTGTTGTCGTCATTTTGAGGTCAATGTGTTGTTTTGAACATAATCCTTTGTTTTAGCATGTGATGATGACTTCAAGATATGCTCACTTGTTCAAAAATAATACACTGTTTTGGCTCAGCAGATAGTTCAAGCCTGTCCCATTTACATCAGGGAAACAGCCTGAGAGCTATAATCACAGAGCTTACACTTTAGGCAGATCTGAGAGCCTTAACCTGCCAAGGGATGTTATGTCAGCTAAAATGTCTTTCTAATTGTATTCCTTCTGTTATACATGGTCATAAATGCATCTTAACCCCATGAAAAATAATGAATAATATGTAAATAAAGTACAATTATCTAATTGTTGTATATTGTCCACAGAGAATTCTGGACAGATGAAAGGTTTTTACTCCATTTGTACCTTCTCTGCTGCAACAATTTGATGTTGATTTAGTAACCGAATCATTGTTAAACAAGCCATGAGCTTAGAAAAGAGGCTTTATGACTCAGATAGAGCTGTAGTTACATCAAAATGACAGTAGAACTGTAGTGTTTTTGATGAAAACATATTTTGTCAAGCCGGTTTATTTCAGCTTCAAAATTATCCTTAGTTTGTAGCCTTACATCAATCCATCTGAGTTTGAGTTGACTTTGGTGGCAAATGTTGACTTTTTGGCTATAAACCTACAAAATATACAAAACTACCATAGGCCAACACTGTAAATAAGCCGGATAAAATAAAACTTGGATGACAACAATAACTTTTAAAATGGCAAACCCTGAACATAGATCTGAGGGAAACACTTGAGTCCATCATTGATGCACAACCCGTAGCATATCATCTACGCTGTAGCTCTATTTTAAATCGAGCCTAAACCCACACTGCCGGGTTGTACGACTATTGTCTTTTCCCTTAATATCTCGTGTGGGTTAGTTGAGTTTGCTGCTCTGGTCGGCCCTGGTCCCTGTGCGGAGAGCGAGCTGTGGTAATACGGAGCAGACTGAGGCACATCGTGACTCATTGTTGCAGCGGCCCACTCACACTCGCACCATCCTCTGCTCTAATTCTTTCATTCTTGGGCTCAGCTAGAGAGGTTTTAGACAAAATGCAGATAAATTCATGAAATAAAAAACACACAAGGAAAAGTAAATAACCATTAATATACCATTTAGAAAATAAGAGCGCGTTTTTATGACTAAGCTTTCCCTCAGCAAAAAAGAGACTGTTTTTCATACTTTGAATATCACGTTTCTATTTTGAGACAGTTCCCACGAGACGAGACGCAAGATTGGATCCATGAGACAAGATTTTAACAAAATATTTTTGTAATATATATATTGTGTTTAGTTTTAAAATTTTGCCCTCACAATTTATTTTATAACACTTTTGCTGTCATTTAAGTACTGCTTTTTGTGCTTTCGGTAACTACGGCTTGTCAAGAGGTGTAACTGATCAGCACTTGAGCCAAATTTTTTCTCTTGATTTTGTGGCATGAAAGCTTGTCCTAATATTTGTGTGGTATTTGTAACAGTAACAGTAGTTGGAGTTCTCCTCAGCCTCACTGCATCTCTCTCTAAAGCTGAACCATGTCACATTTTCTTCCCATTAAAGCTCCTGCTCAGAGTGAAGTCTTTGTCTGTGTGAGCAGCTAAGTGACTGTGATGCAGTGCAATAATGGAGCCGCCTCAGAGTTAATCCCCCCTGTGTAAACACTGAAGCTCTCAGCAGCTCCTGGCTCATCCTGAGCTCTAACTGGACAACACTTGTACAATGGAAATGCAGGGAACTACATATGTTCATAAAGACTGTGATTCACTTAGATTCGCATGGTCTCCAAATGTACTGCAATTTGAATGTAGGATGTTATCTTGTGCAAATAAAACAAATTATGGATATTTATCAATTATGACTCTTTATTGTTTTTGGTCAGTAGTGCCAGTTGTATTTGGCTTTCCAAATGGCCCCATATATAAACCAGGATTAAATTGGGGTTAAACATAAAATTAAAATTTTAGACGAAACCATGGATATGATAGTTATAAGTAAATATTGATTGACCCCAAAAAAGTAAAGAAAAAGACTCTCTCCACATAAAACAAATTGTGAAACTGCAGAGGCAGCTCGAGAAACACTATTTTATCGATAAGTTTGGTTGTGTAAGTGCTGAAGCTGAAAAATATTACATAAGGATTGTACTGTAGTACTAATTATTACTGATTTAGTCTTGCAGGCATTTTTCATTATTAGAGACCTTATGATAGTTGCATATGGAACATGAATGCTGAGTACAAGTGCACCATCTGAGGAAACTACAACAGAGGAGCCGTCCTCACACAGGGCCCAGAGCAGAGATGAGGCAGACACCAAACCTAATTTTTCCCCCCACTATTCTCCAATGTAGAAAATGTTTTAAAGGTAGTCATTTAGACAGTGTTTTAAAAATCAAAATGTTTTGACTTCCATCCGAAAGTTATTTTCAATGGGACTTTCGGATCGAGTCAAAACGTCTTGCTTAAGTAACTCCTAGGCGAATGAGGGGTTATACAGACTTCCTCCACACTTAACTGTTCAATATACTTGAATTTACTGTAATGGGGAACCTACATTACATCAATGTAATGTAGGTTACATTGGGTTTTTTTTTGGACCACACTAAGTTTAAGTTCAGTGTTGCTGTCCTGGAAAAGCTTAAACCGATCCGGAAGTGCTTGGATGGATCTTTAAATAGTCGCAGGACGCCTGTATTAGCAGCAGCCTGTGTGTGCGTGATGCCCAGCTCTGTAATGTAACGTAGTGCTGACTCAGACTCCGTGCGTCAACAGCTGCTGCCTTCAAGAGAGCGAGAGTGTGAGAGGGAGAAGCGCCTGAGGAGGGGGAGGGCGCATAGCTGCTATGTAGGAGAGTGAATAGGTTACTTTAAAATAGAGTGCTACAGATTCATGCTTTCTTTTTTCCATCATGCCTTGCTGCTCTTTGATTTGATGTTTCAAAAAGATGATGTTGATGTCCCAAGATGAAGGCTAAAAATATGCTATTTATAAATAATTACACTGTTTTTATTCATCTTAGATGACCAGTAGTAACAGTAGTAACAGTAGCAGTGTAACCAGTCAGAGCGGTTGTATTTTTAGCACAAGTAAAATTCATAGCATTAGTGGTAGTAAAACAGGAAACACAAGAAGTTATTCTAGCATTTTTACTCTCAAAAACATGTCTTGATTCATTAATTTTACTGTTAAATTGGTTTAATCCTTTTAGAGAAACAATGCGTGAGATAATAGACAAAATTCGTTCAAATATGTATTTTTTGATGCACTAGTTGAGGTTTCATTATCAGACAAATGTGAAATGTCTGTAAAAATGCATCACTTTTATTTGTTTATTTCAAATGATCAAAAACATTGATTAAAAACGTGCATGTACATTTTAATTGTACATTAGGTACCTACAAGAAAATAGTTCGAAAAGGAATTGGTAGAAGTGCAACCTTATGCAGACCCACCCCCTTTCAGTGTTTCCATCTGTACTGATAACTGGTACATGATAATTTAGTGTTTACAAGTGGCAATTAAATGTTAAGTGTTCACCTTCCAATGAAATATACAATACTATTTTTCAACACCATGTCTGGTAATATTTCATTAATTTAGAACTTCAGTTTTTCACTTTGTATGTGGCTTCCAGCTTAGTTTACTGTCAATGAATACCCCGAGAAATGTAATCTCAGGGTTATTGAATAGAATATATTTAGTTCAATTGAGTGATAATTTGTTGTGATCAAACCGTAGTTTTAGTTTGTTTATTTCGGCTGTTACCATTTAAAATATTTGATCTGCATTCTTCTCCGAACAGAAAATATTAGTTTCGTCAGCAAACTGTTTTGATTTGAACCTTGTGGACACCTTGTTCCAGTCATTTATGTATGAAATGAACAGTATTGGCCTCAGTACTGACCCCAACATAGATCTTTTTCATTTCTGTTCTTAATCAGCTCTTTTTGTAGCATGTTTTACTAGAAGCAATATACTCCATCTTCAAAACAACAAACTGAAACTTTTGATGTTGCTTGTAGCAAATTGTGATGTACATTTATTGGCAGATGGCCCTCGCCTACAATATACCACTGACCACAGCACAACAATATTTTAATCAATTTTCCTGTTTGTTCCAGGCTCAGATCGCCTTCTTACAAGGCGAGAGGAAAGGCCAGGAGAACCTAAAGAAGGACCTGGTGCGGAGGATCAAAATGCTGGAGTATGCGCTCAAGCAGGAAAGGTGAGCCCCTTCACAACCCACCCAATGTCTCCGCACACACACACACACACACACACACACGCGTGCGCGCTGGCACACATGAGACTCTGACCGTGAACAACTGCAGTGTCTAAGCCTCCGCTGACTGAGGAGTGGGCAGACTGAGGACTTTCATGTTATGGGAACAACAGGGTAAAGACTTAGTAAGGTCATTTTACGGCTGATTGGAATCTAGAGTCAGGATTATTTGGTTACTTGATAATCGTGATTACACAATAACAACATTTTTCTGGTCAATATATGCTTCAACAGGTTAAACAGTGGGATAATAAAGCTGTTTATATCTATGTCAACATTAACTTTATTATTCAGAAAGTTTGTTTTCATAAACCTAGTACATGCTGCAATATGTAGTGTGAATTAAAGTAAGGATAATCGTGAATAATCTTAAAAATCTGAAAATCATAACACTAAAGTTGTATTACATTATTTGTGAGATCAATAGATCCGGACCATTGCTGTCCATTCTTCACCAAAGCATTTACCCCTGAACGACCAGAATTCAAGTTCACGTCAGGTTTAGAGTTCTCTTAAGTATGATTTTGAATGTCAAGGATTCAGCGACCAACTTTATCACCGCTGAAACTCGCACAGTAACTTCTAGACATGAGGCCAGTTTGACTCTTGAACTCGGTGACACACAATGCCCAAAACACCAATAGAGGTTAAGAAATATGAATCCAATTTCCTGCACTGTAGTAATAAACTTTAAGTACACCATAATTGCAAAAGTTTCCTCTTGTAAAACACTTCTCTTACACGAATAAAGAACATAAAAAGTGTCTCGTTCTGTCTGCAGTTCATCATTGCTGCTGCCAATCACTGCCGCTCTGTGTCTCGGTGCTTTATCTGTCCCTTTGTTACCGTGCCATGTGCCATGTCTCAGCTGTGGTGCACTAATGGGCTGAGGGGCTCAGGTCCTCCAGGCGCCCCCGTCCGCCGCCTTTTCAAATGCTATGAGTGCGTTTTAGCTCAGGGCGGGATCCTCTTGTGTCGGAAGAGTATGAGCGCTCCTCTGGACAGGACGAGACGCTGCACCGGGACACGGCCGACATGAGTCACAGGATGAATTTTATTACTGCCACTTCCCTTTGGACAGATTGTTACTGACCTCAAGGAACGACTGTGACAAGGCTGCTGTTCGCTGGGAAACATGGAAACTGCAGACATGGATTTCTTAAAGGTTTATTTGAAGTAATTTACATTTTTGTGAGCACACCCCTGAAATAGATTTCCCAAAATGCTTCTATATAAGTTTTCGAGAATGTTTACAACCTGTCGGAAGAGCATTAATGACACAAAAAGTGCTACCCTTAATTTTAAAACCTTAGCGACCTTTGACAGGATTTAAAGGGGACGTATTATGCTTTTTTCCCACGGTATTAAACTTTAGCGTTTTGCGTTGTGTTCATTGTAAGTCGCTGTAATCGCTGCATTGATCTAAAACGGCTTAGTTTTTTTAAACTGATCCATCGACTTCCTGTTCAAAACTGTAGAACTGAGAAGCCCCGCCTCTTCATAGAGACGCAACAAGCAGCGGATTTTCATTTTACATTTACTCTTGCCTACTTAACATTTTAGAACATCACTTCATCACTTGGAGTCTTCATTTTTCAAACAACTGGAACGAAGTAGAGGGGGCGGGGATAGGGGGTAGGTGAAAACAATGATTTTTTTTTTGAGCCCTCGAGTCTCAAATGCAGGACAATACGTTACTCAAACATGCAAAAATGTATTACTAAACATCTTTGGGGACACTAATGATGAAGAAATGCTGTTGTAACAAGGTCAAAGCTCATTAAAGTTGAGGCTGTTCTGTAGGGCTGTAGGCCTTTAGACTTTGAGTTGACTTGTCCGTCTTTGTCGACCAAATGTTTTGTCAGTCGACTAATGATTTATATTATATATGATTATAAATATGTCTATAGAAAATGCAGCCTGGTCAGATCATAGAGGCAGGTCTTCAGTCGGCCAAGAATTTATTTAGTTGGAATACAGTCCTCTGTTTTATGTAAGCAATCTTGACAAAAGTTTTGCAATACTTATAGGTTTCCGATACATATTGGAATATTGCGATTGGATTTATGTTTTAATGGTAGGATTCTGTTCAAAGTTCACATCTAAACAATTGAGAAAAAGCCCTATGAAAATAAGCCTATGAATTGAAAAACTAATAAAGGAATCACATGTATTTCAGAACAGCTACAGAGTTGTTTTTTATGCAGAATAAAACGCAATATTTTGTTCATCAAATTGCAATTTGGATTGGATTTCGATTGCCGCTCTTCAAGCAGGCGTTGGCATCTGGGCCGTGCTTTGAGCCCTTCAGCGGGCCCTGTTGTTGTTGTTTTTTTGGTGACATCACCTTGTGAAAACATGTCGAGTCTCCCGTGCTGCGTAATGTCAGGCTTTTAGGTGTGGCCTCTGAAGTCTGCGCAACCAGACAGTCGAAATCCAACAGGACTTGGCCTTTCCTGCGCTGTTTCCCGCAGCAACCGGCCAATACTTTGATCTGTAGATAATTTGGGCTGGTTCTAAATATAATATAATCCTTGTTAAATTAAAAAGTCCCCCGTCTGATGAGTAAATGTTGTGAGAGAAATTGAAAAGCCTGATCTGAACTCGTCTGTGTAATGAGCGAGACGATCCCACTCCAGTCGTGTTCAAACCGGTTAGAGCAGCAATGCGCCGATCTTTATGGACAGTTGGACGTCCTCAACTAAGGAAGAGTGCTCCAAAGTTGCACGGAAGTTCTCTTGTCGTAAATATTACGAATACAATGATGCTACAGGACTCATAAGTGACAGTTAAATGTTCCAAAATCTACTAGGTTACTGCTACTAAATACTTATAGGCCGATAGTACTTTGCTACTGCTGTTGCCATTACTTATTCACGGCTTCTACTGGTCGTTTAGTTGATTAATTGGTTGATGTATTCTTAGTCAACCAATACAAAATTTTGGTTGACTAAGTGTTTGTTTTTTTATTTAAGGATTTACATGGATAACTACAGAAAGGAGAAGGCTTGGAGTGAGTTAGGTTGAGATTTTGGGAGTTTAATTTGTCTTTTTACAACGAAATACACTTTTTTGTAAGAGATTCATTAATAAACCAAATATTGCGGTTTTGTATCATCAAACGTCGCACAGTATTAACATGTCATCACAATATATTGAATTACAAGCTCTTTTGCTCTGTTTTGTAGCTAAAAAAACAGTGTGAGCCACGTAGACCATGATCCTTTGCTCCATGTTAGTGCTGTTACAAAGCTTAATTGTAATTCACATTCAATTATCCACACCAAAGGCCTGTCGAGACATTTTGATAAGAGAAAGTATATGTTCGCCTCTTCAAAATATCGCAAAACCGTTCTGTGAATATTGTGTTTGATTCGGTATTGCTACAGTTTGCCAGACGTTTTGGAATACATCTTTGTAATTCTGTGAACTCTTGTGGTCTTGTCCGTGTACTCTGGGTCTGAGATCATAGAGTTAAGTCATAGTTTCGAGAGCTTTTGCCACCCCCCACCCCCCTTTTTGTCGACCAATCAAAGCCCAGGGCAGCCCTTTTTAGTTTTTTTTTTTAGTCTTTTTGCAGTTCAGTTACTTCTGTAGGTGCACGATCGTCATCACTGTATGCCCGTCGTGTATATTTATCCACGTTTCTTTGGAGATTGCCACCGTATACTTGTGCATAAAACACTTAACCCAGAAATGCTCTCAGTTTCCTAGCAACAGGACAAGTCTCGAAGGGTTTCCAGAAATGTGATTTTCAAAGACGGTTCAGGGCCGTAATTTACAGTGAATTAGATTGTGACGTACCTCCTGGGTCGGCGGCGCTGGAGCAAACACAGAGGTCTGAGTGGAGACCGAGGGGGGCAGCAGCGCTGGAGACTCTTCTGCCATTTCATTGGTTTCCATGATGAGCGCAACGAAATGGCATAGGTGAACCGCATGACAACAGCGCCACTCAAACATACCGCAAACATATATAATTCTAACATATAAAACAGTCCGGGAGCAATCTTCTGAGAAAACTAGGACAACTCGGGCTGATAAAACGAGTAAAATCTGCTTTAAAAAAAAGGATAAACTGGAATGGATTTAAACCTCCTCAATCCCCCGTCATAAGCTTCTCGAAAGCCACAGTTTTGTTCCCAACAGTGTTTTGATGATTAAAACAGGTGTATTTCATGTTATGTGTGTGCAGGGAATGGTTTAACATAAAAATATAGTTGGTAAAATGTGTTTGGTTCTTAGAAAACGTTGATATAACGCACTTTGTTGGGATCTTCTCGTATAGTTATTGAACCGTGCATTATCTATCGTATCAAATCGAGATCGACCCTGGGATTTTGTCTTGACAATACTTTATTTAGAAAGAATTAACTTATTTTACCTCAGATTTACAGACTTAACATTACAGTTTACGCTCTTTTATGTCTTGTCTCATTTGTTTAAGCCTCCATGTTTGTTTTGGCATGAACAGACAGTGTGTATCTCTGTGGTAAATCACAACTCTCCAAAGGTACAGTTACAGATTTGAAGCGTGTACACTTCATAAAGACGTATAGTCTCAAATATGAACAAATAAGAATTGCAAACAGGCTTTTATTAGGACCACAAGAATACTGTTGAACCTCTGCGTCTTTATGAAGGAATATGTTGATGAAAAAGTTTGTTATCTTTGTTGCGTTCATTCATTTCTCACCATATTCTGCAAAAGTGTGCCTTTTTATCTCTCTGTAAATGTTTGTGTTGAAGCCAAGATTAAAGTTTATAAAGGATTTCACTCTACAGTCATTATTTTAACATGCATTTATACAGTTTAGTTTCAACGATTTTATTGTATTGTCGTCAGGGTTATTAGGTTTATAGATAATCTGGTTTATTTGGCTCACACTAGAACCGAAAAATAATAATCGTGACCGTTTTCAAAGCAAAATAAAGTCTTTTTAGTTAAATTTATCATCTAAAAAATAGACCTAAATGTAAACAACTGTAATTATCTGGCTGTTTTTGTCAAATTTAACTTTATTTTGTCTTTCCGAAAGTTTAATTTCGTAAAGCCGGTCACAAACTTGAACAGTCACATGGCAGACCAGGGAAATGAAAGAAAATTTGAGGTTCCACTGTTGTTTGGTCACAGTCTCAATAAGCGTAAATAATCGTTAAATCTTGTTGTTTCGCACAATAATCACAAAAATTTGATATCGTGACATTCCTAATTAACATTTAAAATAGACATTAAGCGTACTGAAATTGGTTAAATGAACAGTATTATTGGTCAAGTATTTGTTCATAAGATGTTAGATTTACTGCCAGTTTAAACCATGTGAAAGAAACTAAAATAAATGTTTGTTATCACAGCAGACGTAGTTCCCTGTAACTTAGCTCGAAAACATTCCTTAAAGCTCCTCTGGTAAGTCAAGAGCTTTGCCAAAACATTCCCTATTACTAATTTGATTAAATTTTTTTTCAACCACGTTCAGACCAAACCTGGCGCTGGAGTTGTCTGAACATTACTGGACCGACGAGCACCATTAACTGTAGTTTGTTTTTTAAACGGACGATCTCGCAAAAGTCTAGAAAAAGATGCTGTCCTCGCTTCTATTTGATGATGTTTTTTTTGTTTGTTCTTATAAACTTTCTTGTTTAATGTCGTTTGTAATGGCCGCTTTAATGACACGTCCCGTTGACTCATTTAAATGTGCTCGTTTGTTTATTCCCTCATTTTTGTTTTCTTTCAGAGCAAAGTACCACAAGCTAAAATACGGGACAGAGTTGAACCAGGGCGAGATGAAGCCCCCCACCTACGACTCGGGTGAGTTTTACCCAGGTGTCTGTGCGCCCACATGCCCAGCTCTTTCACTCTCCTGTTCTTTTCCTCATTCCACTCTCTCTCCATCTACTGTTTTTGCTCCTCCTCTGCTCTCTTTGCTCTTCCTTCTCCTTTACTACCCTCCTTTCCCTTTTTCTCTTGTTCCCCATCTTTCTCTCGCATTACCCTCTCCATCCCCTCCTTTTCTTTCCTCTTGTTCTTTACGTTTCTCCCTCCTCTGCCTCTCTACTCTCGCTCGCTCACTCATTCTCTTTCCATATTCTGTCACTTTCTCGCTTCGTCTTCTCATACTCCTTTCTTCTCGCACGCTCCGTCTGCTCCATTTGCTCTCTTTCCCCTTTTTTCCTCCTCTCAAATTCTCTTCTCCTCTTTCTCTTGTTCTACCTCTTCTCTGTCCACCCTCTTTCCATTGTCTCTCTCTCCCTTTCTTTTTCTTACCTCTTGTTCCTCTCACTCTCATCCTCTGTCTCTCTCCATCTTCTCAGTGGCGTAGTCTTCTTTCACCTTCTCTTTCTTGTTCTTTCTCTATATATAACTTTGTCTCCCTCTCTTCCCTTATTCTCTTTCCCTCGCTCTCCTGTCCTCTCAATCTCCTCTTTCTCCCTCCCTCTCTCTCACACCCTGACTCACCTTCCCTCCCTCTCTCCCTCCCTCTCTCCCTCCCTCTCTCCCTCTCTCCCTCTCTGCCTCTCTCCCTCCCTCTCTCTCTCTCCCTCCGTTCCCTCTCTCTCTCTCCCTCTCTCCCTCTCTCCCTCTCTCCCTCTCTCCCTCTCTCCCTCTCTCCCTCTCTCTCTCACATACCTGGGGTGACAGTGCAGTTCAGCTTGTGAAGGCTGCATTCAAGTCCAATCTTGTTCTTTTTTTCCTTGATAGATTTCATCACAAGCGCTGAAAGAGCCTTTGTTTTTTTGTGTAACTGGGGCAACAGACCTACCTGTTTATTGGTTGCGGTGCAGTTTTAAAGATGTGTTTTAGCACATTTCTGTTGAATTTATCCAAGTAAAGCAAAATAACTTAACTAAGTTACAAAAGTGCAGCGTTAATATTGGGACTTTTTACACTTCTACTTTTTTATGTAATCCTACATTTACTTGAGTACAGTCCTACCCTCCTCTGATGCAGTGGCCAGTGTCTACTGTTCAGTGGATTAATTGGCCTCTCATTTTGGAGCCCTCCACAGTCATCGAGTCAGACATTTGCCTCTCGTCTGCTCCTCCTCTCCTCGTGTTTATTCATGAATCTGTTCAGTGCTCTCCAAGTGTTGACGAGGAGGCGGGAGACTTGAGTGGGAGAGCGAGGGGAGAGGATGAGGTTTTGGGAGACGAGAGCAGAGGATGTTACAGAGGCTCACCTGCCTCCGAATTGGGCATGACCCACTTGCACAACAAACCCAACACTTTGAGGGGCGTTTGCGGCTCATTCTCAAATCATATTGGTGCATTTCTCATCATGGGAGTTCTGTTCTTGGAAACGTTTTGACTTTGAATTTGAAGCTATTCATTATTTTTGTCCCAGAATTGTGTGTGTTGACCTAATTGTGTCGCCCACGCAGACACTTGAAAATAATCATTTGTCTGGTTCTGATTCATTATTTTAGTTTAACTCCATATGTTTTAGACATAGCTTATCTCTTAATAGTAACAGTCAGTTTGGTGCTAAAACGTGCCTATAAATGTCTTACTTGAGGTTTGAAAATGGCACAAATGTGAGTAGACTGTAAAATTAACCTCAAATGTACAAGTTGTTTGGAAGAATACACCAAGTTTATCTTCCGATTCAAATAAATAAATACAAATAAATAAACAGGTTGGACTGGGCTCTATACATTCTAACTTTTTTGGGCTTTGACTGAGGACAAAACCAGACATTTTTCAGTTGACAGGGAGCAGCCGTTCAGAAATCCTTCCATTTCCGAACAGCCGGGCTTCATACATTAATTGTAGCTGTAGATGGCCACAGTCCAACATCTCCGGCTCTAAAAATAACCCCCAAACTAATTCATAATTTACAAAGTTGTGGCAGAGTGAGCGTTGGGCACTTTCATAATCACATCAGTCACATGTTTCTAATGTTCAGAAATGATACCACAGGATCAATTAAGACATTGAACTACATAATACTTTTACTGTTTCCAAGTTCAAATCCTCCTCTTATGCCACTGCTGAAGTTCTCTGATTATAATACTGCACAATTGACACATGTATAATTGAAATAATATATTGGTGAGTACAGATTACTGCTACCATTACTACTTAGTGCTGCTATTACTAGAACTAACATTACTTCCTTACTATTACTACACTTCCTACTACTACTCCTAGTATTACACTGGTAGTATTTTTATAACTACCACTGTATCAATGCAGAAGATATTTCCACTTTTCATAGTTGGCCGACACACTAATGAATATTGCAAGAAAATACATCTATTTTAAAAACACACAAAGCTCTCCATGATCTGACGAAAATGTCCTTTTTTAAAAAATATATATATATTTTTGAATACTTTTTTTTTTAAGTCCTACTTGAATTTGGATTTTGACTCGTTGAACTTATTCATTAAGAGGCACTGTTTTCGTTTAAGTTTAACTGAACTTCTGTCAGAAAGTAATGCAAAAATATCACTTCGCAGTACTAAATATAATGATCGAATATCACAATTTACCACTTATGCCACTTCTAACTCCTGATGGTACAGAAACAACTTGCAAAGTAAACATTTCCGCAGATTTTTATTTTCACTTAAATGCCTTGTTGTTTTGAGTATTTTTGTACATGTAATGCACATTTAGTACTCCTGCGACAAACCCCACACTCTTGTACGTCCAATGTGGCTTAAAACCACATTCATTCCGACTTGATCTGTTGTCTAGTCTTTGTGCTGTTGCCGGGACGCTCCGATGCAGGAATTTTGTTGTTCAGTGAGCATTTTACAGTCGTCATTCATTTCGCTCCCTTTATTTCCAGATGAGGCCAATGAAAACGACACATCCGGATCCCTCAACAATCAGCTGTCCTGGAAGCAAGGACGCCAACTCCTCCGACAGTGAGTGTCACAGTACAAAGAACGTTTTGTTCAATCCATAAATCATCACAAAACTGGACTAACATGGCGTTTATTTAAAGCAGGCAAACGCACAAGCCTTTTCATGATTTTACTGATATTTTTGCAGCATTTACATAACAAAGTGCGGTGTAAAGCTCCCTCTATTGGTCACTGTGGGATCATACATGTTGTGGTATATTTTAATGTTGTCGTGCCGTGTTTTTAATTTCATTCCATTTTCCCCCTCAAACTTTTTTTTCTAGATTTTATGTCCTCAAAGGAAGCACATGAAACGTTAGCAGTGAATTGTTTTAAGGTTAAAGAGACTAAAAGAGACTGAAATAGTGCAATAATTATAATGGAGGAGGTAACAAAGTAAAGAAAAAACTGCTCATGGCCATAAACTTAGTCAAAGCTGCTTGTTGCATGTAATCATTTAGAAATAACCATGTTGTTTTGTATTTCAGTCATTCATTTCTGTATTTGATCAGTTTCCCCCAGTTCATGTCGGCAGGGTCATATTTAAGTTTTCATTTTTACACTTGGGCTCTTCCTACTCATCGCAGACTCCACGGGTGCTCCCCACGCGTCCTTTGTCCCGACACTGCTCCCAAAGTCCCACCTGTCTCTGTCGGGACGGCTCAATAATGTACTCCAGAGACGTCGCTCCTCTCCCCTCATTCTTTCTTCTCCTTCCCTCTCATCTATATGAATTCTCCTGCTCGCTTTCACGCGCATTCACATTTGGTTCTTGTTTGTCCTTGGTCTAGTGCAGCATTTCTCAAATAGTGGTACGCGAGGTCCTTTACGCACATACCACTTCAGCTTTTGTTATAAATTTTCGTACATTTCTTTCAACATTTTTGAAAGAAAGACCTGGTTTAGCCCTAGTTTAGCTCGTAAGTTGGTGCTGTTATAGACATGATTTAGATCTGGTGTACTCGGAAAGCCGAAGAATCACTGGTCTAGTGCTTTATGTTTCGTTCCAGTTCAGTCCCAGTTTTTATGAGTGTGTAAAAGTGTGAAAGCAGCTTCTCTCTCTTCTCTGAATCTTCTTGACTCACTCAGAGTGTGAACTGGCGCAGAGCTGAAGATCAGGATACGTAGGACTTAGTTGCTCGAGGTTTCCTTGACTTAATTTTGATTTCATGCTAAGTTGCTATGGCAGGTTTTATGAGAAGGGTTTTTTGTACTGATTCAAATAAAAGTTTTGGCCCAAAAGCAAACCTTGGCATTTACTCTTTGTAAAGGTCTGTGTATTGATATTTTTGTTTGTGACATTTGCAAGTGTTACATATTTTGTTATACGTTTTAATTTATGGTACAAAGGATTGCTGTAGATGCTGTTCAAGTCGTCAATAACGATAAAGGCCAGTAATTCAAAGTATTTAAAAAATGAAGATTAAAATGAGGTTTTTCAAGTGTCAAGGAAATGTTATTCAAGAAAAGCCGTTTAGTTTTTTGATTGTGTGCATAAATTGGTTTGAAAGTTTGTAATATGCAACAAAAAATGTAGCCAGCCATTTGTAAAACAGAGATGTAGCCAGCTTTACATTGTATCAACGTAGACCTGCTCCGTCTCTGCCCCAGGTACCTGCAGGAGGTGGGCTACACAGACACCATTTTGGATGTGAAGTCCCAGAGGGTTCGGGCGCTGCTCGGTTTGGCCGGAGACGGTAGCAGTCGGACGGGGGAGCGCCAAACCACTGAGCCCCTGGTCAACGGGACAGACTCCTCCGCTAAAGGCAATAGAGGGTTAGTTTTAACAATGTCGCTAAACATAAGTGTTGTGGTGGGGGAGAGATGAAAACGTGCACTATTTATACTATTTCATAATTTATACTATTTCCTAATTGTTTACACCAACGTGTAAACAATTATGAAATAGTATAAATAGTGCGCGTTTTCATGTGTCACCAAACATTCTACCTTTTGACTTTGAACTGACATTACGTTTGTCTCATCAGAAAAAGTGAGCTGTCGGACACCAGGGCCGTGGAGGAGGTCATTAACTTCATAGAAAACGCAGCGGCCGACTTCAGTGACGAAGACGAGGATGAAGACAGCGAGGGCAAAGACAGGACTGTGGAGTCCAGAACTGTAAGAGAATACACATCGTATCTGCTGACTCTCAAAGTATTTAAGTGATTTCCAGTAGTTTCCACTTTTATACATTACATTTGAGTTTGTGTACAGCATTACAGACCACATCAGAGCAGTAAATGGAATCGAAATCTTTCACTTTGGTTCTGTACTTAACAGTCAACAAGCATTAATGTTAAAGGTCCTGTACCTTTTAGTCTTATTTCTTGGAATTCAGGAAAAAAGACACTGGTTGCTTTTGGATATTTTTATATATTTAATGACCTTTTATTTCACCAGGAACGTCCCACAATCCCTCAGGGGAGATTTACATTTTGCGGGGCTTTTATAAGATGAAAACCATAAGATCGCAATGGGTAGAGACCGTATGTTATCTAATCAGAGACCATCCCAGGCTGTTGTGTCATGGGGGGCAAACTGTAACTGTAACTGAAACATCTTAAAAGAGGGGAAAAGTTGCGTTTTCATAGTTGCTCTTCCTATCTATTTTTTTTTTCTATTCCATTTCTGTTTTAAATGTTATTCGAATTTCCCACAGTGTCTTGTTTAGCCAGTCTCATTTGTTGAAAGATGGTGAAATAATTGTATTTCATGTAGATCCTGCGTAAGAAGCCGTCCTCCACGATCGCTCCGGCGAGTATGGACACGAGCGAGGATCCAGACGCTGTAGAGGCCCTGAAGGTGTTTGACTTCCTGTCCAGTCCAGACGAAATGGACACGTCTCCAGAGTCCAGAGACCCGGGGGACGGCACAGACTGGGGTGAGTCTCTGACCTGTCTAAAGCATGGGACAATAACTGACGATAAAAGGGTAGACTCTGGACCAGTGGATCTCAAACTCGTCTCTACATCTAATACACTACAATTATCTGTCGCAAAGGAAAGTCATTTCTAAATCTCAAATGTCCTCTCACTTTTTACAAACTGGAAAAATTACAGATTGAAACAAATAAATGTATACCGGGAACAGAAATGTTTGAAATGAGCTTAAAGCGGGACTGGACCCCGAGGACCCCGAGAGACGACTGGACCCCGAGAGACGACTGGACCCCGAGAGACGACTGGACCCCGAGAGACGACTGGACCCCGAGAGACGACTGGACCCGAGAGACGACTGGACCCGAGAGACGACTGGACCCCGAGAGAGACAACTGGACCCCGAGATGACCGGACCCTGAAACAAATAGACTTCTGGACCCAAGGACAAACGACAATCGAACGGTCCGATAGTCTTTGGACAGTGAATCGAACTAATAGGTCTCCTCGTCTTTAATTCAGTCGTCTTTTCATCTAAGACTACTATTTCAACCACCGTTTTAAGAACCACTGGTCTAGACATTTCCGTTTGTAGGAAACTTGAGATATTCAGTGGTATAATTTGTTCATGAATATAGATGAAGGTACTGTTTGTTGTACTTTTCACTCATATCTCATGCTGTGGTCATATTTCATAATGTTTGATGTTTCTCTGTTTAACCCATAGTTTGTTCCTTCACTGTGTTCCCATAGCAATGTGCGACCACAATCTCCGTTCCTCTCCTGTGTCTCCAATCAGCATAATTTCTCGGAGTCAGTGCTTTTGATAAATTACCACAAGTTTTAATGTCCCCAAATATCCCGTGAAGGCCAAAACATACTGATCTTATACAACTGCAGTTCAAGTAATGAGAATATTGTGGAAAAGAGTTTAGTTTTTCTTCTTCTAAAGGTTTAACTTTACTATATTTTGTTGTACATTTCAACATTTTATCTCAGTGGGCATGCAGACGTGAAAGAAAGTAAAAATGTGGCTATATCAAGATATTTGCAAAGTTTATCTGCATTACTGTTATCAACGTGTGCGGTTGGAAGTCGAGGGTCGCCTGGCCGAAAACACGGCCAATTATCAGACACATATTTTAGATTTACAAATTGTTGTAATATTTAACTGACACCAAGCTTCTGTTTATATTACTTTTCCGTTTCCATAGTATTCCATTTAATTGAGCTGCACCAGTGTATATTTAAGATAATGAATTGGTACTGACTCGTAATCCTAAAATACTTTCCCTATACTTTCTTACAAAACATTAGTAAACAACAGTGGCATATTTTCAGAATGGCAATGAGTTTGATCCATTGAAATAGTCTAGATGTACTAGAAAAGTTAGTCCAGTAGCTCTTGAATCCAATGAACCAGGATGTGACCAGCTCTCGGTCCGGTCTTGTGTCCCTGTAGACAAGGAGGAGCAGGGTCCCGTCACAGAGGCCTGGGACGTGGACCCGGGCCTGATAACCAAACTCAAGGAGCAGTACAAAAAGGAGCGCAAGAGCAAAAAGGGGGTGAAGCGTAAGTCCCTCCTGCTCCTCTCTCTGTAGAGCTCTGAGGCCTCAGTCCAAACAAGAGTTCACTCTTTGTTTCCTCATCTCCTCTTCCAGCCTCGTTCTTTCTCTTATGGTTTTAGCATCGCTCTGTCCCAGGGCTGAACAGTTGGACAAAAAGTGTCACTGGAGAGCGAATATCTGGTTCTTTTTTTAAAAAATCACATGTTTAAAGTAAAGATCGTAATGTCATTTTAGAACTTTGCGGTTTTTACAGTTTCAGAAAATGATAAACTGATCACATTATACAACTACTATAGCTCAATACCTCATCAAGATTTAAAAATTAGCAAGAATTTTGCTTCCAGAACCAGAACTCACTGTCATTTTTGGCAAATTGTATCATCTAGGTTTAAAATAGTCCAATAAGGCTACACAATTTCAAAAATCTAATCCAATTGCAATTTTTATGGCAAGTCATGTGATTGTTATTTATTTCTTTTCATTTCCAAATAAGAATCCAGTTCAAATTTTACTGACTGAACTACAGTATAAAGTGCAAGAGAATTGCATGCATTTCATTGCAGAGGAAATTACTTTACCTTTGTTGTTCAATAAGCTGAACTTGCAATTTCAATTAGTTTGTGATTAATTACGGAGCCTTACTGTCCGCTATCCTGACATTTTGGCAGTTTCCTATTAACTTTTACCAAATTGTTCAGCCCTTCTGTGTCTTCTGCTCTTTCCCGTCAAAACCATGTTCCTTTTTGTCCGATCCAACCTTCTCCTTCCAGACTGTGGCATGTTTTTCCCCTCTCGTTTATGCATACTTCATTTATTCACTTCATCTTGTCCACACTCGTCTCCATCACAGACTCATGTGTAAGTTAGTGGTGTTGCCTCCTCCATCTGTCAACAATCTGGGTTTAGTCTCTTGCAAGCGCACACATCTCCCGCTCATTAAAACCACCATCATGTGTCGGCCGTCTTGGTGCTCCAGTTAATGGCGTTTGTTGTCGTTTTAATTGAAAGCAATAAAAACAAACAGTGAGTTGTCTGGATACTGCCGCTCTCACGGTAAAGAGCCACTTCAGACGGAGTCTCGTTCACTTCTCGAGAGCCATTATATCGTACATTTAAAACCCCAGTCTTTCTGTAAATGTGGCTTTATCGAATCACGCGGCGCTCGGCTCGGCTTCCCTTTCATTTGATTGAGACGCCATTTTTAACACTTGGATCTTTTTCTATTTTAGTTTTTCTCACTTGGTTTATCACATCTGAGGGAGTGTGGAGGAGAGAAGATGAAATTGAGGAGTGGGTTTCTTTTTACGGTCTGCCGGCACCTGTCAGTAAAGTTAAATAGAAAAAGGAGACTTATTCTAAAGATCGGAGTAAAATCTTTCAATCTTATAGTCCATTTGTGATGAACTGTATCCTTTACTTTTCCTTCCACTGTCATCACAATAAATCTGGCCTTGAGCTTTTACCTATTTGGATGCTTAAATTTCAAGCCCGACCATTATCCAGACTTGTGGCTGACACCGACACTTCAGAAGTTTCAAGACTCTCGGTGCTATGGCTTACATTTATGGTCACCAATATTGTATAATTTCCTAAAAAATATTACATTCAAAAATGTAATTTTGCTTTGCAGATACTGAAATAAAGTAATGTAAATACTAATCTTAAATATTCATTGATGTGTGCCAGTAAGCTTAAAGTCTTTCAGTTTTTTGTTTTTTGTTTTCATGATTTCCCTCCTAATAGTTTAAAGGTGCAATATGTAACTTTTCAGGAGGGGTGTCGCCTGCTTCCGTAGTGCACCTTTAATATTCGACCGGGAACAGTTTGGTTTAACATTTCCTCCTCTGTTAACAAGGCTTCGATTTTTCTCCTTTACATTTCAAGTTTTCTTCTGTTTTCTGCTTTTTCCATTAATCGTTTCCTTTTCAGCTTCTGCTTCTCATTTCGCACACGTTGAACACAAATTGAATACACTTCTTGTAACTCGACCCACTAGTCTGAGACTTGTGTCGTGACTTGTTGCACAGGGCCGAACCGGTCTAAGCTGCAGGACATGCTGGCTAATTTAAGAGATGCAGAGGACCTGTCCCACTTGCAGCCCCCCTCCGCGCCGCAGCCCAGACCCAACGTGGCCCGCTTCAACGAGCACGACGCTAACAGGACGGATGAAGGTGAGGACGAACCGATGGGCCAAATAAAATGTGAGATATTCTTCTGAGTAAAGTTGTCAAAGAAAAGATGTAGGCAAAGATGCATCGATTTACTGTAAATGACTTAAAAGAAACGCACAAGAATGTTAAAGGAGACATAGGTTTTTTTTCTGGTACTTAGTATTGAACTATAACATACAAGTAGAGCATCATTTTACATTTCAAGCACTTTTAGATCAGTGTTGGGGTTTTCAATGACCAGAGTGTCAAATTATGATCTGTGTATATACCAGACAAATGCATAATATGTCTTCTTTAACCTGTTTGTTTGTTTGTTCAGGGAGGTTCATATCCACATCTGCTCTGGAATAACTTGTATTATTTAGTCTAACTGTGAGCTCCTTGTGTGCAGTGGAAGCGCTCACGTTTCCTCCGACTTCGGGGAAGGCGTTCATCATGGGCCCAGACGAGGCCATGGAGAGCGAGCTGGGTCTGGGCGAGCTGGCAGGACTCACCGTGGCCAACGAAGCCGACAGTCTCACATACGACGTGAGTGCCGGCACAGGACAGTGGAAAGAGTTGGGAATGTTTAGAATAAGTGCATTAATGTGATGCCTAATTCTATACTTATGCCTAATTACTTTACCGTAATGTCAGTCAACACCTTTTTGACTGTTTATAAATTGTATGAGAAATAAGTCAATATTTTTGAGAATCACCAGGTTTACTGTTCATACTCAGATAAATGAAGTATAAAATGTTTTTGATAATTTGTCATAAAAGGTTTTTCACTAACAACATTTGTCCTGACATTTATATTTTTCAAAACCCAATAAGCAAAAGTCAGAGTGTTCAAAGAGTTTTATTGATCTCAAGAAGGCCACACTCGCCCACACAGTAAAACACAGTGGAGTTTTGTGTCGGAGGCAGACGCTGAAGGGATGAAAAGTCTGCAAAGTATTGTGTGTGTTTGTGTGTGTGGGTGTGTGTGTGTGTGTGTGTGTGTGTGTGCGCGTGTGTGTGTTTTGGAATGGCTTCTGACGTCGAGAAGTAAGGATTGTACAAGACAGTTCTAAATGCACACACCTGCCATCAAACCCCTTTTGAATATATTCGTTTTTGTTTCTTGGGTTGTTACATTGACGTGATGTCCAAAAATGTGTGAAATAATTAATTTATTCCCATTTACAGCTAATAGGTTTGTACATTTCTCAATAAAAATATAGGGCTGGATTTTGCCCCCGGCGGTAGCGTTAACGTGGGCGCAGCAGAGCTCATTGCGTCACACCTTAAAGTCGGCACAATTGATGACAGCGCAGGGCGTGGACTTATAAGTAAGAGGTGTGATTTTCCCAAAATATGAGGTGGAGTAAAGCAACTCGTGCGTCCACGCTCCGCTTGTAACATTACTTTTTGCTGCGTCTGACTTCACTTCCTGTTTCGGCTCGTTTCTCTGGGAACATGTGACTGATTGTAATAAAACACAAAGCTTTATGTAGCTTACTACACTCCTTTCCACAATCTCTCAACTGAGCTGTCTGTGGTGATAATCTCCATAGCAACGGTGTGGAAATAGCTGTAGGGACTCACGGGGGGAGGGGTCAAGAATGCATTTCAATATTTTATTTTATTTTTTTTAATTTTGGGAAGTCATTGAAAAACGGTAAATCAAACCGTTTTATCGCTCTCTTCTTTCCTTGCTTGTAAATGAGGCCATGACAAACATCTCCCACACAGGAGGTGCCTTTGAATGCCACAGTTCTCAGTCATTGGATCAAACACTATCGCCATATTTGGACTGGCACCATCCCAATCCAGCCTCCAGCGGCCAAGTCAAGCCTCTTTATGCCAGCGCTAAGGTCGGCATGATAGCAAAATTGCGCCCTGACTCCGCCCCCTGGAAAAGGCTCATGTCAACGCTACCGCCGGGGGCAAAATACAGCCCATAATGTTTACATTTATTATTTCAATTCTGCTAATACACATCTACTATGGCTTGGAAGTGTCAAATTGGCAAATACTTTTAGAAATGCTGAAATGTATAAATGTTTCACCGATACAGTAAATTGTGCTGTGTGCCACCAACCTAATCTCCATTGACTCTATGTACGCCAACGGAATATCTGCCTTGTTTTTCCAGATTGGCAACAACAAGGACGCCATGAGGAAGACGTGGAACCCTAAGTTCACGTTGAGGAGTCACTTTGACGGGATCCGGGCTCTGGCCTTTCACCCCGTGGAGCCGGTCCTGGTCACCGCCTCCGAGGACCACACGCTCAAAATGTGGAACCTTCAGAAAACTGCTCCTGCCAAAAAGTAAAGTCATGTGTTACTGTCCCAAATCATTTAATCAGTCATTATTTAACCCGCAAAGTTCCAGTGAAATGTGCAGTTCTACTTGAAACTTCTGCTACTGAAAAAAGCAAATTAAGTCAATTAACTATTGGATTTACTGGAAACATTTCTCAATAAGAGTGGAAAATTTTCTTCACTAGTTAAGAAACAAGCACGGAGCTCAGCAGGAGCATAACAAATATTACAGCAAAAACAATAACTGTAGAAATACTAATTAATTAGAATATTTATTATTCTTTACGTAAATTGTGTGTTATTTACGAAACATAAATTATCATCACAATCGAAAAGGAGCAGAGTAGAGTAAGTAATGTGAGTAGTAGATGTAGAAGTTCCTCCTGGACCTTTTTGGCAGTATGAATAATGGACTTAAAACCAGAATGATTACAGATGTAAACTAAATAATTACCGGTATATCAAAAAACGAAATAAGGATGACATTTCTGGACCGGGAAACCGGTGTCTTGACCCTGCAGTGTACTCCAGACTAAGATGAAAGATTTATCCAAAGTACAGGGAATTACTGAGATCCATTTGAAAGTTGTTCTGTCGCATAATTCATGAGGACAGTTGATTTTCAACAGGGTTTTGACTGCGGTCGTGATGCGTTAAAAGTGCAGTGACATTAGAGACTGATGTTCTGTGGTGCAGCTGGGTATTATGTTTAATGATTTAGTGTTTTATTGATGAAATGCCAGTCTTCACTCGGCTGCCTGCAATCTATCAGAATTTATGTTTTATTTAAGGGGATTCAAAAACTATATTTTTATTTTTAATGTTGGAGTGCAATGCCAAAAACTGATAAATCCCTTTTGTATCCACAGGAGTGCGTCTTTAGACGTGGAGCCGATCTACACATTCAGAGCTCACAGGTACAAAAACACCCCAACACCTGGATAACTTAAAGCTGGAGTATTTTTGTTTTTAATAAGTGAATTTAGAGTGTTCCATCAGAAAGTATCTTGTAAAAAGCACTTTGTGACGAAAATGAGATTGCTGTGTGCTGTCGGTAGCTGATAATATAGTAGTATATGTCTTGTCAACCCGGAAGTAAAATCCAAATTCAGCGCTCTGATTGGCTGCCCTTGGGTGGTCCACCCCACTTTCCCTTCAATGCAAAGAAGCAGCTCTAAATCTGTGCATGAGCCTGAAAATCAATGCATGTGGAAATGAATGATCTGCCAAAGGTTTGAGTTGCACGTGGCAGTGTAAACATCTGAGCTTCAAAACGAACTGCACAAGTGAATACACATAAAAGCAGCTTGTGTAATCCCTATTTGTGTCTGTAGGGGCGCTGTGTTCAGCGTGGTGATGAGCTCCACAGGGGAGCAGTGCTTCAGCGGAGGCCTGGACGGGACAATCCAGTGCTGGAACACACCAAACCCAAACATCGACCCCTACGACTCTTACGGTAAACGTCTGAAAAAGTGATCGCACTGGGTCATTGTTATCAAGCTTTTAAAAAAATCTTGCATAATTGTAAATATTCTCTCAAGATTATATTTTTAAAATGTAATTTGAATTCTGGATTACCTTTTTTAGAGTTCAGGCTTTGTGATGTGGTGTTCTATGGTTTTATTTTTTGCATTTTTGTTTCTTATTTTAATGAATAGTTTTGTTTATATATATATATGTAGGGCTGTGCAATTATTTTATTTTATTTGAATGTTTGTCTTGGTTTGTCTTTAAGGGGGTTAAATGGCCTGGATTAAAAGTGTGTATATTTAATTTTTTCATATTGAAAGCCTTTTTAAATTTGTTTTTAGTGTGACAAGATTAAATGTAATCAAAATTCAGTAGGGGTAGGAAAATACTCTTTCTACAAGATGAAACGAGACACAAGATTGGGACAAGACAAGATTCAGACATTTATAATAAATAAAATACATTGGGTGATCGTAACTTTGCTTCTTGGAACTACGGCTTCAAGATGTGTAACTCACCAGAGCGTGTCCCATTTTCTGTCCCAGCCAAATGAAAACACATGAAAAGAAAATCTCGAGCTCATTTCCCTCATGTGTGCACAATCTTGTGGCAAATTTATCTTGGGAGATCTCTAAAATTCAATCAATGTGAGGAAGAAAAATGCGACTAACTTTTTGTCAAATCACCCAGCCCTACATATATGATTACAGTTTGATATATTTAGTAGTATCCTGTAGATCTCAAGTAAATAACATCATTATAATAGTATTTTGACCAATTAACCCATTCATTTCATACTTTTGAATATTCCGACGTTCAAAGTAAAGTTGTTGTGTGCCGTCTGTCCTTGCCTCAGACCCGTCGGTGCTGCGTGGAGCGTTGGCGGGACACACGGACTCGGTTTGGGGCCTGGTCTACAGCAGTGCTCACCAGCGCCTCCTGTCCTGCTCCGCTGACGGCACGGTGCGGCTGTGGGACGCCAACAACACCACCTCTCCTGCTCTGGCAGTCTTCAACGAGAATAAAAGTAAAGGCGGACAGACTTTTTCTGTTTGTTGTTTACCAGTCTTCCCACTTGAATGTGTCTGGTTCTTCTGCCGGAAATGTGCTTTTTTTTTTTTTTTAACTAAAGCTTTGAAATCTATAATGGGTTTTATGTTTATGTCTATTAAGTAAGTAAGGAGTAATTAAAGTTCAGTTAAAGCTTACTCGCGTTGGTTATGGTTTTGGAGAAAATAATACGTTTTGGTGCCGTGATTGAGAACATGTTTTATACACAATTTACCTTGAATAAGGAACAGTTTTAAAACTTATGGTCGAGTGGGTTTTGCCTGACTTGAAATTGCTTCATTTTAAAACGGCAGCCATGTCTTTTAAATGTGTCTTAGTCGACCAACATCTTTATTCATATTTTGGGAGGATTTTAAATGATTTATATGAACAAGAACAGGAAGGAGAAGACATTTAGCGAGACATTTTGAGATTTGCGTGTGAATTATGAGTTTAATCTGCCTTTTTGTACGGATGATGCACTGTTTACTTGTAGTTTTCTGGATAATTAGATCTGCTGTGTCGTGGTCTTGTCAGTGAGACACTTAATGAATATTTATTGACGCAAACATCATGTCTCAGTCGACAGCAGCCCTAGTGATGTGATAGAATACTGTACTTTATTTGTGAATCATTTATAACAGTGTAAGTGCTTGTTCTGCCTTTCAGAGCTGGGAATCCCGTCTTCGGTGGACCTGGTCTGCAGTGAACCGGCTCATCTGGTCACGTCCTTCGCGAGCGGAGAGATCGGCCTCTTCAACATGGAAACTCAACAACTCGTCCTGAATCTGGAGACCAACACGACAGAGCAAGGTCCAGAAGAGACTCGGTTTAGTGCGAATGACGTAATCAAACCTCAGAGGGGCGCGGAGGAGCTCGTGGGGGTTTTTGAGCCCCCATTCACATAATTCTCTTTTCATTCGCATTTACAGTAGCTCGACTCTCGGCATGTGTCTTTTACCTGTGACGATAATAATAATGTTTCCGTGCACTCGCGTCACGTACAGGACTATAGTTTATTGATCGATCTTCGTCAAACATGTGCATTGTGACAAACTAGCGCCACCCGCTGTTGTAGAAAGATGTTGCTTCGTTGGCACATTTTGGTCGTGCAGTGAAAATGGAAACTATGGACCGCGTAAATGTGAGGAAACGTGTCGAGACGAGTTGTTTCCCTGACTAGTGTTGCAATACTGACATTTGACTCTTGTTTCGACACTAAGGAAAGGGATCAACACTCAATATTGATTTGATTAATAAAACAATGAACATTTTGAAATATTTAGACAAATTATTTAAAAAGTCAAAAGTGAAATTGGGGTTTCATTTTTACTATTATTACCGGTTGGTTTTCCAGCAACTAAGTGAGAAAGTCCAGCTCTTCGCTAACCTCTGGTGGCCGTTCAAAATCTGTCTTGCATTGAATATGTTTATATTCTTTTAAACCGAAAGTGTACTATTTGGCATCCATATTATGATAGTTGTTATTGAACTTCTTGGAAAAGCAAAAGGGGAGATTTTCATATAGTTTTAACCAACTATATAAACCCCTGAGTAATGGAAAAGCAGCTCAAGCGGGGGACACACTTGACGACTGTGCTGAGTGTGATTCTAGAGTCTGAGGTCCACACTACACGACACTGTCATGAGAGACACTACACCACTCGCGTTTATCCCACACAATACAATCAATAATCCACAAAAACAACTTCAGTCTATAATAAGTATACGGTCTAATGCTTTATTTAGGCTGTCGTGTTTCATGACATTTCATTGGTTAAACCACGTCATGTGACCCCCTAGCCAATGTTGTGGCATTTTTGTGGAAAAGTACCAAGAAATAAAGAGGTAAACAGAGTTTGTCGTTCTCAAAAGGTGGATCTTTAAAGAAAGCACGTTGTTATTCTGGATGTTCTAAAATGGACGTTGTCATTTGGATCACTTGTGAAGCAGAGCCGCGCGAGAGGAGAAAAGAGGTTCGGCTCGGGTTTTAAGTGTAAAAGTAGTGTGTGGTTTTTCTGTATTATTAATGTGATGTTTAGGCAGGAAGCTACGCCTCTCCGTTGGCTTTGTTTTTGCAGTGTTCAGTCTGCAAAAATAAAAAGAGAAACTTTTAGCTCAGTTTTAGCTGTTTCCAGTGTCTCCTTGTCATTGGTCACTGGGCTCATGTGTGCGGAAGTGTCAGTAAACATGCCACTGCACCGGAGCGCGGCCAAAATCAGGTTTATAATTCAAACATGTTTAAATGACTGCGACTGGAGTCGTGTTGTCTTTTTTCTCGGCCCACACTTTTAGTCCGGTCATAACTGGTCCACACTACAAGACTGAAGAAACTGAGACTGACTTCACCGAGAGGGGCGACCGAGAGGGGCGACCGAGAGGGGCGACCGAGAGGGGCGACCGAGAGGGGCGACCGAGAGGGGCGACCGAGAGGGGCGACCGAGAGGGGCGACCGAGAGGGGCGACCGACTAAAAGTTGTGTAGTGTGCCCCCAGCTTCACTTAATAAAAGTCCTGGACAGATGTTTTTTAGTGTTTTTTCTTTTTCTATTTCATTTCAGAAATACCCTAAATAGTGTAACATTGTTCCTGATAGGCCCCCCTGACAAAATGTTTTTGTTTTTTTGTTCAGGCACGCCGTCTCACATCAACAAGGTCCTGAGCCACCCGACGCTCCCCATCACCATCACAGCGCAGGAGGATCGACACATCAAGTTCTACGACAACAACAGCGGGAAGCTCATCCACTCCATGGTGGCTCATCTCGACGCAGTCACTAGTTTAGCCGTGGACCCCAACGGACTTTATCTCATGTCAGGAAGTAAGTGATTCATCCTCTGTGGCTCAGACTGATGTTATCAAAGCTGTGTCGGAGAAAACGCGGCCCTCGAGGCTCCAGGTCTCATCCCTGACGCCCCACTCCACTCGCATAAACCACATAATACAGTTTTTACTTCTTGATGCTCATTTGCATAGCTTTGTGCTGCTCGGCTCCTGCCCGTGTTGATCTTCTTGTGTTTGTGTCAGGTCACGACTGCTCCATTCGCCTGTGGAACCTGGAGAGTAAAACCTGTATCCAGGAGTTCACGGCTCACAGGAAGAAGTCCGAGGAGTCCATCCACGACGTTGCATTTCATCCTACTAAATGCTACATCGCCAGTGCCGGCGCAGACGCTTTGGCGAAAGTGTTCGTATGACCCTGCGGCCCGGACCTCTGACTCCGCCTCCTTCGATCAGGGACCAATAGAGACGCAGAAGGGAAGGACTCTGTCCCTGAGTGAAACAGGCTTTCTGTGGAGAGGAACTGTTCAGTCCCCCATCAACCATCCAGGCAGGCCTGGGTGTACGGCCACAGCGCCCCCTGCAGACTCACCTCCGCCACTGGAGGCTCAGGACTTAACCCTGGACTGGAGTTCTCCAGCTCTGCCCGCCCCTCAGGCCCCGCCCCTCAGGCCCCGCCCACACGTCAGGCTTCGACTTCAGTTGATCATGGCGTTCACTCGGAGCTCTCCCTAGACTGACTCTGCTTGCTGGCCTGCCTTTTTTTTTCCTTTTTAAAACACTTCTTGACAAACGTGCCTTTGGTTTCAAAAGGTCTGAAAAGTTATTTTAACAAGCTTGTTCTTTGGGAAAACGGGAGACGGCGAAAACATGGAGCTGTTTGTCACAATGTTGTTGATTTTAACATTGGATGTAAAATTACAAATGCTTATAATAAACAAAATATATATTCAGTCTTAAAATCTTAACTGTGCAGCGTGAGTTTGAGTGCTCCTTTGGACAAAGTGTGGTTGGGGAATCAAATTTGTGCGTTTCAAGGCAATGCTAATAGTGATACAGACCATGGAATATATATTGCCTGTTTGTTAGATTAATTGTACACTTGAGAAGTAAAGCTACAAACGTATGTGTCCAAAGTCAACCGTTTTGGTTATAAAGGCAATTCAAACTTGGTTATAGATGTCCATTTTAGGAATAACTAACTGATTTTGGCCAGTTTGCTCTTGTTTGAATTGAATGGCTTGTACTCTATGTAGTTTTCCCCCGTTTTGTGGACATGCTCAGTGTGATGTTTCATGTCCAGATATTTACAGTAGTCCAGTGTTTAGCAGGAACTTAGTACTGTAGGACTATTTGTAAAGATTTCAAATTCCACCATCGCTGAGGGAAGACCGGTCCAGCTAACTGTACAGTGAGTGAGGAGGTGCAACCAATCAGAGATGTACATGTGTGTACAGCTTCAATGAGCCATTTTCTCAGTCACTGGTTTGTATATGAAAGTATGTTCAAATAAAACTGCTGTAAAATGTGTTTCTGGGTTGTTGTTTTTTACATGTACACGATCAAAAATATAGTTTCTGTCCTAAAATGAAGAGTAAAATTAAGAATTTAGAGCCTTCTGTCAGGTCTTGTGACGTAAAAAATAAATAATGAATCAATTTAAAACATAAAAAGTAGAATAATCCTCCGGCTGGATACTGGTGCGTGTATGGGATTTTTCTTTTTGCTAAAGAGAAAAAGAAAATCAATTAATCAAAAATGGTAATCGTTTTCCAAATTTTATTAAAAATTAAACAAAATATGAATCAATATTTGAACATTGTGAAAGATTTTAATATGTACATTTACAAACTGAGAAATTATAAATATATTTTCAACAGAAAAAGCTGCAGAGTTGGAAGCGAAAATGCATTGTAAAAAAATGAGACCAGTACCTCTTAATATAATTTTGACAAACCATTCGTATCCATAAATTCAGCACCAAGAAAGTCTCAGAGGAACGTGACCTCAGTATGTACCATCTCTCCTCACGAAGTGCACAGAAATATACAAATGAATATAAAAGTACCAGTTTAAAAGTTAAGGCATTCAAGGAGACCTACTTCACATCTGCCCCCCCCCCTTTAAAACTCCTTTGACTTTTCTTTTAAATTATTATACATGTTATCTTATTTATTTTGTATCACCTTTTGTTACAGCGTGAAATACTTTTCTACAATTTCTCCCACTGACTTTTACAAGACTCAATATCAATAACCCAAACAGAAATACTAATGATTGCTGGAGGTTTAAATAAATTACTTTACTTTTTTAGCCACACTAAAAGATGGACTGGGGGGTCGTCTGGATGTAACAAAATACTTAATATTGAATGAGAAAAATCCTCTTTGTGAAAACGGACGACTTCTTTGACTCTATTATTCTCATGGGATTTACTGGCTGAGAATATCTTAAGTACAATCTACAGCTTTTATCAACAGTGTTCGTCCTGATCGAAAATCATTCAAACAAAAGAAGAGTTTCCCCTTCCTATCAACTGGTGTGTTTTTTTGTGTAGATGGTACTTTATTTATTCTCTCGCTGCAGACCAATCCAGCACTTCCTCGTGGGCATCAAAGTGAGTCCATTTACAATCAGTGTCTGGGGCGTCCCACGCGCTCCTGCTCTGTCTCTGTACAGTCTGCTGTTGCCCCTCTTCAGTTTCTGGGCTGAGAGTTGAACTCCTGGCAGATATTCTGAATTATTTTCGGCACGTATTTGTACAGATTGTCAAACTCGTCCACGAAAAAGGAGTGCTCTTTATCGGGGTCTGTGGCGATGTACTCCAGCTCGTCCTGAGCTGCCCACGCGATGCCGATGGAGTACGCGATCACACCTGGACACAAACACACAAGACGTGAGACGTGCAACTTGACTGGACCGACGTTTTGTTCACAGCACTGTAAACTTTGATCATCATTTAACTTAAACTTAAACTTGAACTAAAACAGCAATCATTTCTGCCATTGAAAACTGATTAATTCAGATCAACACACTTCTCCAATTAGTTGTATGGACCCTTTTCTGCGGCCTGCCCTAAATAGACCCCTTCATTTTGTTAATTAGGGCATAAAACTACATCAATGAAAATCTAAATATGTTTTTATTATATTTTTATTCATGACAATTTTTAAACAATATATCAACCAAACAGACATGTGTTACAACATGTATTTAAACGTATTAGTTGAGGTTTAATTATCAGACAAATAATCTAATAATCTAGCCATTTTGTGGCTTTAAATATATATATATATTCAAAACAGCATATTCATATTTTAATGTTGATATAGCGCTCACTTCTAAACTGCATTAATTTGAAAATGTGTGGGTCAGATCACAATTAGATTTGTATCTCTGATTGGCCCGCCCTTGTGTGCAGTGCTCACCTTGGCGATGTACGGCCAGAGCTGGGGCCCTGACGTCGTCGTAGGACCTCCCGTCTGTGATCACGATCATGATTTTACGCTTGTTTGGTTTGGATTTACTGAAGAGCTGTTCGGCTGCATAGGTGATGGCCGCGCCTGTGCTCGTCCCGCCGCTCCAGTAGTTGACGCGTTTGATTGCGTTCAGCAGCTCGGCCTTGTTGTTATACTGTCCGAACGCAAACTCCAGCCTCTGTTCATACGTGTACTGCACCGCTCCCACTCTTGTGTCCGTGTCTGAGATCTCAAACTCTCTTGTGACGTTGGCGACAAACTGCAGAACGGTGCGGAAGTTTCCTGTGCCGACGCTGCTGGAGCCGTCGATGACGAAGGCGATGTCATTGGCGTTGAGGCAGGTTTTACTGCAGACGAGACGATCTGTGTCACAGACTCTCTTCACCAAAGGCTGCACGGCTTTTCTCAGGCCGAACCAGCTGGACACGGGCAAAGAGAAGAAGCCATTGGTGCGACACACAGCCTGGAACAGAGCACATGGACACAGTCATGACATGTGCACTTTAAAGACTCACATTACATTGTATTTCACTGATTAATTGATATTATAATTAATAGTCTACCGTAATTACTTTAGTCCATTAGACCACACCTCTACAACAACTCAAATCACATTCTGATAAGGCCACATACAGACTAAAACAATGTGAAATGTGATAAACCGGCTATAAACGGCTATAAAATATATTTGAATATATCTCAAGGCGACGAGAGGTCTTAATATTAAACTTAGACAAACTTAATTGATCCACGAGAGAAATTACTTGGACAGTAGTTCACAAGAATGCTCACCAATATCATACCAAAAAACAAAAAAAGCAATTAGACACATTCGATTATAAGCATAAGCTATATTATTTGATTCATAATGATAGAAAAAATACTATATTATTTATACAAGCTATTCATTAAATAGCCCTCCCGCTGGACTAAAATGAGCCAATTCAATTTGAAGCTGTTTCTGAACCTTTTGGAGGATAAACAAGACTCTGCAGTTTCTGCAGCAAGAAAAGCTCGAGCTTGCTAAATAATAAATTGTAGGTGAGTGGCCTAAAGGTTGAGCTTTCGAGTTTCTGCCACACTCCATCACACTTTCATTTTGTCATTTTATTATATGTAAACTTCTGCATTTATTAAGTGAAAATGAATAAATGCAAATACAGTTTTGGCCCCTAATGTCTGATGTACTTGTACGTACAAGTGCTACACAGAGAAAGAGATTTAAAATATATTTTGGTAAATAGGCTACAAGGAGGACTACAGCTGATATATGAGATATGAACTGTAGATTGAGCACAATTCCCATTTCAGCCATCACTAAAAATGAGATTCTGGGACTTAAAGTAAGAAAGTCCAGGCAGAATGTCTTTAAAAGGCCCACTAAAATTGTGTTAATTTTAGGCTCATTTTTTATTTGCGAATATGGAGCACAAACTGACCCTGATTCATCTTAGAATGGTTGATTTGCCTGAAAATAAGTAGGTTATAGCTTTCTTTTTCTGTTTGAAATGCCCAGGAGCTTGATAGTTTCCTTTTATCAAATGGTGGAAGCTGTACATTTTGTGTTTAGTGTGTCTGACCACTCTTTCCACCCACATGTGAAGGAAACAAATGCATTTCCTCTAACCTTATCCACAAAGTTGGCCTCCACCAGGTTGTGCTTCTCGTTCTCGTCCGGTCCCTCGATGGTCACAAAGAAGATGTTGATCCCTGATTCGCGCGCGAGTCTGGACGCCTCCTCCACTTTGTCCGTGGGCCATCCGTCCACCAGGACCACGGCTACATTAGGAGCGCCTCCACGGTTCCCGTTGGCGTCACTGAAGTACAGCTTATTGATGTAGGAGAGGGCCTTCCCTGTTCAGACAGAAGGGGGCAACAAACACACAAGAAAGTGACGGTGGCTGTTTTGAAGATAAAGTCAGACAGACGGACTGAGATGGTTTCGGTGTGTATAGATCTGTTCAAATACAGTAAAAGGTCTGGATGAATAAGGACTTCCATAGTCTGTCATAGTTATTCAAATAATGTGTGTACGAGGTTATATTGATATAGCGTTATTAACTATTGGTTAGCACTGGTTATGTCCTGTTTTAGACCGTTTTTTCTTGGTTTAGACCTAGTGCAGTCCTTATTCTCTTAGTTTAGTGTCTTGGTTCAGGTTTGGTGTGTATTTAAACCTGGTTTAGTCCTTGGTTTTGTTCCGTTTTAGACCTGGTTAAGATAAAGGCAATGAAAAATCAATGTTTCAGTTTTATAGTGCTCAAATCTGAGAGTCTTCCTAAAGAAGTGAGACCGGTTTCTACAACTTATGTTTAAATCTAGTCTAAAACAGTTCGGTTTAGCCGTGCATGCTGTGATTGAAAGGATTCATCTGCGCTCTTCTCTTTTAAAGTTATTTTTATCATGATTATATTTGTTTTCATCTCGAGACTCGATTGTACCATGTTTTTATTGAAAAGGAAACCAACACACATGCAAACTCCACACAGAAAAGCACCAAACCCAGGACCTTCTTATTGTGAGGCTGAAGTTCTAACTGCTGTCTTTTCCTGCACTACGCACGTGACTAACTAACAAATAAACGAGCACTATAAAAACCCTGCAACTGAGACTCCAGTTCTCCGAAAATTCCTGTTTTCACCTACCCCCTATCCCCTCCCACATCCCTGTACTTAGTTGTGATTATTTGAAAAATGAAGACTCTGAGTGGCACATTTAGGGTTCTAAAATGTCACGTAGCCGCTTTTCAAAGATAAAAACATGTAAATGACAATCTGCTGCTTTTTACGATGAAATGTAACTATGAAGAGGCGGAGCTTATTTGTTTTACAGTTCTGTCAATGGATCTGTTTCTACTGCCAAGACATTTTAGATCAATATTGCAGTTTATAATGAATGAAATGAAAAATGATGATCTAATTATGCACAAAGTACCTGGAAAAAGCATGTTATGTCTCCTTTAAAACAGCAAAACACCCATTGTCCTTAACTTGGACAACATTTACAAGTCTTGTGCGAAAACATCCACAGAGTGAATTGTAAACATATATATAACAATGTAAAGTGCATTTCCCTCACTGTAAAACGCAGCAGAGTAGTGGCATCCTTATATTTGTCCGTCCTGTGGCTCCATGGCTCTATGGTACTCGCAATGTGCTGATTACAGAGGCGCACGAGACACTATTTGAATCGGAGAAGTAAAATTTAGCAAGTCGTAAAGATGCATGTGGCACCGGACACAGGGCAAACAAAACCGGACCCCCTGAGGATCGCAAAGGCAACCCCGCTCGCGTCTCGGGGCAAAAAACATTCAAGAAAACACAACGTTACAAAGCAGAACTGTAATTTAGCCAACAGTATCTCAAGCAGATTTAGATTTAATTGCATCTTTGCATGTGAAAAATGTGCAGCGCTGTACGGCTTGTGATAAGTGGCAGTGTTTCACTTTCACACCAGCGTTGGTCGGTTTAACTGCGAGTTTATTGAAGGCAGCGCACTCACCACGTTGGACTGGCCTCGCCTTTTGGACGATCTTATCAACGGCGACTTCACGTTCTGGAGCTGGAGTACGACTTCAGGCTGATCTCAGTCACCGGTCATCTCTGAAGGAAGAAACTCAAATGATGTTGGGAGCTCAGAAATCACTTCTGATTTTCAATGTCTCTTTATGAAGTGTATTAATTAGAGATGTGACAAAAACACATTTCCAAAGAGACAGAGAACGATTGAGAATGAGACAAGATGAGATTTTGACGCATGTATAATATATATGTTATAGAACAACTTTTTTGAATTATGGCTTCTTTAAACGTAACACCTTTATTTTTTTATCCGAACCAAATATAACACATGGAGAAAAAAATCCCTCAATCATTTTTCTCAATTTTATCTTGTGAAATCTTGTCCCAAACCTTTCTTCCTCTATTTGGTTGCAATCATTTAAAACGTGCGTAGTAGTACTGTTACTTCAAATTAATATCACAGAGAGAAAAGTGTAACTTTTATTAGCCTACTTTTTAACTGTTGGCTAAATCAAGTACTCCAATTTCGACAATTGATACAGGAAGCAATCCATTCATTTCAATGTAGAAGAGCTGCTCTGTCACCCACTGTTCAACAACTACAAGAGCAAACGCGGACTGAAGTATATATATATTGTGCTAAATACAGACACATAGACATGGAGAAGAATAAAGTGGTGAAACAGCCAAATTTGTATATAGCTGAATTTGTTTACTTTTCTGAGGTAATGATGTCAACAACCCCATTAAGACACAGTTGGGACTTGACTAGAATTAGTTGTGCTTAAAATAAAAACACATTAGACGAGGGAAAAAGTTGCGTTTCCTATTGAATGAACGGAGAGTTTCCCCAACACTAGACCACCTTACAATCTGCTGACATGTTGCATTGATGACTGTATCTGGGCATGATTTATTATTATTATCATTATTATTATTATTATTGTTATTATTATTATTATTATTACTATTATTACTATTATTATTATTATTATTATTATTACTATCATTATTATTATTATTATTATTATTATTATTATTATTATTATTATTATTATTATTATTATTATTACTATTATTATTATTATTATTATTACTATCATTATTATTATTATTATTATTATTATTATTGTTATTATTATTATTTAAATGTTAATATTTATTATTATTTTTTATATCTTTTTTTCAAACACAAAACAAAGAACACGACACAGAGAGCAAACAAACAAAATCAAAACATCCAATAAATACAAAATGACGGCACATTTTTCCTTCAGTGATAAAACTGTTCCACAAAACTTACTCAGAAGGTTTGTCAGCTAAAAGTAAGTTTGAACTGAAAATCCCTTGCATGCTATTCTTAAAGTGTCGTCTATTCAATGGTGTGACAGAAAATGCTGGACTCTTGGATGCTTTGGGATCAATTGTGGAGTTTGTCTCTTACCCGTACTGGATGATGCCCATCATTGGTCCTGCCACGCCCACATTTATGGTCTGTGCCACTTCAGCCAAGAAATCCTTTTGGATCTTAAACCTACGCTTTCCGATGCTCCAGCTCCCGTCCATCAAGAAGACCATGTCCACCTTACAATCTGCAGGAAGACGATTCATTTAAAGAAGTGGTTAACTATTTCCAACAGCTTTAAGACGTAAAAAGTGCAAAATAAACTCTGTGAACTTACTTGGATCTCCTTGTGAAACTGGCTCGGGGATTCTGGGAATAGGCTCTGGCTCTCTCAAATTGAACCCTTTAAAAAAAAAAAGAAGAAAATTGCCAGTATGAAAACACAATGACATCAAATAGCGGCGGCTCTATGTGCTTCCTACTAAATTAAATGAAGATGTTCTGGGTCAGCGTGCGCTCTGGTTTAAAATTGCCGAGAAACATGAAAGACCTTTGATGCTGCTTCCGTCATCCACTTTCCAGAAATCCCAAAATTTGCATTGGTTTTAGTGTAATTTCACTAAATGGGAGACACGCAATTTTAGCATTTAACTTGGACTACCGATTCTTCCAATTACAGGTTAAGGATAAAAATACCAGAACCCTGTCCTTGTGGGGGGGGGGGGGGGAGCAGCAGTGACCAGAAGTGAGCCGGAAAAGCACTTAGAAGACAACAAACACAGCGAGGAAGAGGTTTACCTGATTCATAAAGGTTGATGTCCGGCTTCCAAGCGTCCACTGGCTCCACTAAAACAATAGACAACAGAACACAGCTCATTTGAACGCACAAAATGACATGTTGCTGTTTAGGCCAGTGCCGGTTTGACTCTGGTGTTGTCATTACCATATTGCGGTCACGCTGAGACCAAAATGGACCATAATTCAAAGGCAGTTGGATCGCTGCATGTTAATGACGTTAGCAAGCCAATATAGGCATTAGGGCTGTAACGGTCATGATTATTGTAGCAGCAGTTCAACCATAAGCCTTTATTTTTTTCGATTAGTCGACTTGTCAAACTACTTTTTCTATATTTTGTGTTGACATTTTGAAAAATACATGCCTTAACTATTTCAATTAAGTTTTCGTAGCAAGCACAGTTGTGTTTATAATGTGCTCAGAGAAACTAGGATATCTAAATATCTAAATATTATGGCAAATTTAGAGTGGGAACTATGGCAACTATGGCACTGAGTTGAACATGTCAGCGAACAGCAGAAAGACAAGAAGGATTCAAATAAGTAATAGTAACATCAGAAGGTAGAGCGCAGTCACAGCTGAAGGAAGAGATATTTTTTAAAAGTGGACAAATATGGAGTCCCACAGTGTCACTGCCAGTTTAGTGTGAGAGAAAGAAATGCACGGAAATTAGTTTGGTGTAAAAAAAAAAAAGTTGGCTGTATTGTACAGTCGACGGCTTTAATGTTTTATGAGGATGAAATTATACAAAAAAACCCTGGTAAAACATTTTGGGAAATTAGCAGTGTGTTTCTTTAGTTTGCACATGCTCAGTACAGCACCCAACTTAGGATACTGCGTTTACATGCCACAATATTCTGCACCAGGATATTGTGTTTACATGGACAGATATACCAGGATACTTTTACTTACATACATTTACTAGCATTTGTGGATGGCTTATAATACTTTACACATGGTTATAAGCCATTTACCGAAACATGTGAGTGTTATTAAACCATGTAAAAAATGTGTTGTTTGTATTCGCACAATGCTTATTAAATGCTTATAGTGCTTATAAAAAATAACTGGTGCTTATTAATGCATTTTAAATAGTTTATTTTATTTTAAAGCGATACCATACACTTATGAAGATAAAAATGTGCGAAAAGTTTCTAAAAAGAGAATAGTCACAAATAAAGAATATCTTTTGCTGTATATCACAATTTGTTTATTTATTTGTGATGACGTATTGGTTTAATAATGCCACACTATATTTGTTATAAAACATCTTTTGCCGTTTGTTTTAATCCAGATAATGACAAAGATTATTTTTTATACTGACCTATAGCAAATTATTCTCAATTCTTTTTTATTTTATTTTGTTGCTTAAGATAAAGGATATTTACCACATTTTACATAATTGAATATTGTATAATTCATAATAACAAATTAAAGCACTTAGTTCAAAACCAACATTTATGATGATGATTATGTAATATAATATAATAATACCGCAGTTGCATGATACAATCAGGTGTTACTGTTGCTTCCGCAGCTCACCTCTGGTGTGGGTCGGGTCCAGCGACACTTTGCGATTCCCATCCGCGTCAAACGATCTCGACACTGTAAAAATAGACCCAAGCTGAGCAAAGATTCCACGTTCTGCAGATTTCTCACAAATGTAACAACTCAAAAGTCTCCATATTTGATCGAACAAGACGTGTGGAGGCGTTTATGTGGTTCAGAGGGTTTTGGCCACCTTTTTTTCCCCCCAAACCAGGGCTCTGCTTGTGCCGAGCTGCCTCGCCAAACAGATGCAAAAATCCACTCTGTAATCTGTAACATTGAGGGTTGCTCGGATAGGCTGTTGTGTTTTGGTAAAGTAGCTGTATTACAAGATAGATCTGACAAAAATAATAAATATGTTGCATCCTTTCATTTGGAGATGGATATAAACTTGTTCTAACTTAAGCGGACGATCCCACAGCCCAGTTGAGACCACAGGGCAGGCACACCCATGAATGAAAGATAAGAACTTGAAAGTGTTTCTAAAATGAAACACAAACAAAGACAATGTGTGTGGCACGGACAAAACATGTGACACTCTCTGTTTAAAATACCACCAAAAAAAAAAGAAGTATTGTGCAAAAGTATCAGACAGGGTTTCAAGACTCAACGGGAGAAAAGTAGAATCAGCATCAATTTACAAATGATATATAATGAAAAATAAATAAATACAAATAATAATACAAATAATACAAATAATAATAATAATAATAATAATAATAATAATAATAATAATAATAATAATAATAATAATAATAAAAATAATAATAAAAATAAATAAATAAATGAGACAAGAAACTAGAAGCATGTAGGATGAATTAACCTATGCTAAACCATCACTGCAATTCATACCAAATAATACAATTTACTTTTATATTAACGTGTATATATAACTTATTGAATCTTCAATTAGCCTAATGTTAAAGTAATATAGATTTTAAGATGGTAAATACTGAATTTAGCCCTTTTAAAAAATGGGAATACCATAAATTCAGTATCTTGCCCAAGGAAACAACAGCTGGCAATAACACTTACCGAGAAGGAAAGATATTTGCTTGTTTCCTCAGAATGTTGCCGTTTATGGTTCATTTGATTGTCTTTTATTGACCATTGACCGTTTCATTGTTTGATTTTCCTAACTTTTTGTAGTCGAAATCAAGAATGTCGTACTGAATTGAAATTGAACGACATACTTCCTTCAACCTTTGAACGAGTTGATGAAAGCTCTGCTACTGAACCACTGCCGCGCTACTACTAAAACTTCATCAAACGAAAACGTCACTGTCTGAAACGTTTGCACGATTTGAGACGCCACAGTAACTAAGAAGAAAAGACACTTACGGTACGGTCCAAAGTTATAATACCAGCGCTCAAAGTCAGAGAAATCAGGCCTTTGATCCCGAGCTGGAGGAGGATGTTTCAGAGCTGTTAGTAATCCCAACTATCAAAATGGCCGCCGAAACATTTCCATGATTTGGATTGGTTTGACCCAGTCTTCAACCAATGCCAGACCAGTGGAAACCAAGCAGCCACAACATGCATCAACTATGAACATGCAACAAAAGTGATTCTCAAACTGTAGTTCAAGGACTACTATTGGTCAGTTCCGGTAGTCCTAGAACGGGACTACTTGTTTTCGCCCAGTTTTATTGCAAATGTATTCTTGCTTTGGTGCTGCTGTAAATCCTGGTTTAATTCCAGATTTAGTTCCGGTTTTAGTCCTAGTTCTGTCCAAATTTTGATGTGGTGACTGTGCAAGTGTAGACAAGGTTTGAGCGGGAGTCAGACATGGTTTAGTGACGCATTTGTGGCGTTTCAAGTCCTAAATATTTTACTGGTAGCACTTGTACTGTGGACAGTTTAAAAATCACTGTTTTTGGGCATATTTCAGGCTGTTGGCATGTAACAAACATCCAAAAGAAACTATATTCTACAATACACTCTTATGTATAGGACCATTACATGCAATGACACATACATGCATCACTTATAGGTGGGTAGAGTCTAAAAACGTCCTGGAAAGTAAATTAAAACATAAAAATTAAACATTGGCTAGTTAAATATAAAGCAAAAAGGCAAATCATTAACACAAACATATCTAAAGGAACTGAAGAAGCTACTTGGATGAGTGGCAAAACGTATTCACTCATACAACGTTTGTCCAGTTGACAGAATTTAATTTTCTTTTGCCATGAAACTAATCTAAACTAAGAAATAAATCACTTTGAAGTAACTTTGTCCTCTACCCACCTGTCCATGCAGTGTAATTGTACATGTATCTGCAGTGACGTGTCCCGCGGTGTGCAGCGGACTTACCTGGGACGTCCGCTGTCTCAGAGGTCTCCGTCCATGAGTATCCTGAGTCTGGAACGGAATAACTTACATCTGAACGCACAGAGAGGTGAGTGGTCAGTCTAGAAAAGTACTGAATATGAGCAATTTGGGTGTTGTTTTCCAATTTCTCAGGTAAAATTAAAGTACGGTAAAACCAAGCATACACTGTAGCACGTAATGTGTTTCGAAATGGCTTGTATCTGTAAGCTATTTTGATCAATAAAAATGTAACAGCGTGTTTCTCTATTGTGCATACTTACTGTAAAAGCACCAAGGACAATGATATTTAAAAAAAACATGGCTGTTTTTCATGTTTAATTTTGGGGGACCTTGAAAAACGCTTAGCAGTGAATCAGGTTTAACCAGTTCACATATTGTTCTTTATATTTACATTATTTACAATATTCTGGCTCGAGATAATTGTCTTCTTCATTGAAATTGGATGGATGTTCGTGCAGCTGAACCACAAGGGATCATTCTTATCGACTATATTACTGAAAACAGCCAAACCCTTTTTAATCTGATTCGAGGTGGAACCAAGTCCTGATTTTACAACTTTCAAGTAAGTCAAGTGAAATAGTGACACCGCTGCCTACTATTGTTTAACTTATTGTTTAAAGTTGCCCAGATGGAGAATGGGTATAGAATAGATCAGTGTTTCCTAACCAAGAATACTGGGACTGATTTCAGATTTAAAAGAAAGGCAAAATTAAATAGTAATTTGATATAAAATTTTATTTGTAGTACTTTTTACATCCTTAAAATTGTTTCCGTAGGATAATGTTGGCATAAATATCATCGCTATACACAGTTTTATTCATGAATATTATTAAAACAATTCATAATAATAGTTAAGACTTGCAATAAACTTGTAAATTGATTTTTAATGAAAGATGTAAAGAAAGATAGGAATTACTTATGTGAGCCAAAAAAGGCTCCAGGCAAAGTTTTTTGATAAGTTGTAGCTGTACTGGAGTAATACTTATCAGGTTTATATACATCCACAGTTGCATGTATTATTTTGTAAACTATATTTGACACCCCTAAAATCCATGTATATAATTGAATACGTAAAGCGCATGAATGAAGCGGTGAAGTTAGTGTGTCCATTCAGAGGTAAGTTGTTTGCCTTGTTACCTGCGGGACGCCTGGCTCCAGGAAACCAATCAGGCCGAGGGTAGGAGGGGGGCGCCCAATCCCTTCTGGGAAAAGCTGTGCAGAGGGAGATTAAAAAGCCGCCTTCAGGACAGAGGACAGAGGACAGAGCAGGGCACGAGGAGGGGCGCGCTTGTGACCTCCTCTGCTGCCACGTCGGGACAGTGAGAGAAGGTGCACAATGTCCCGCTTTACACTTAAAAACACACTTAAACACACACTCAAACAAGACTGAAGGCATTGAGCTTTTTCCTCTGAGAGCTTTTCTGTTTTCAGATCTAGACACGTTTTATAGAGAAAACAAACTTGTGGTATTTGTATGGATGTTAAATGTCCAAACAATGCTACTCACATCCATAGCAAATAGTCTTTAACATGCTATACATTTCTGAAGAAAGAAAATGTATACGTTTCCACAAACTTGCCATTCCGTTTGGTTGTGAGGCTTTTAATAACGTAAGACTGATGTCTTTGCAAAAAGTGAGAACTGATTTATAGGTACTGGGACAGCTCTCAACAGCGTCATAGTGACTCACATGGCTCTCTCTTACAAGTTTGTGTAGATAAAGCGTTTAATAATTAGATAATGACAGCACGCATTGCTTTGATTTGAAACAAAGTGCTCCTCTTACGTCACACTCTATTGGGGAAAACAAAATATATCTTTTATTTTTTTTATTCCTCGAAGTTAGTAATGCAGCTCTAACTTACAGTATATGGTCACTGAATGAAAAGTGAGACACGCACATCCGTTCTAAAAGGAGTTTGCAAGAATAAAAGGCACATTTTTGGAGCATATAAATTGTGCAGACAAATTTGTTTACAACTCAAATTATTTTATACATGGCATCATGGCAGGGATGCATTTCAAAAAAAAAAAAAATCCGTTCATTATTAAATGAAAACAGAGCATTCTATACATTTTGGTTGTGACAGGTAAATTGCATTATCGTACCAATTCCACCTCCATCTCAGTCCTTGTTGTCTGATCTGTGTCATCAAAGCTGATTAAACTCCCTACAATGGGCATGGGCGACTTGAATGAACAAAACCACCTCAATATGTTGAGTGTTCATGCCTCCAGGTCCTGTACAGACGGTAAAAAAACTTCTCTCCTTCCTCTCTTCACAACACTTGATCAATTATTTCTGACAGGTTACTACCTCTTCTCCAAATTGAAAATGAAAATATTTGTCATCTGATTGTACATAGACTAGTTCATACTATAAATTTGGAATTTACCCTGCATTTCTAACAGTGAGCAATCCTGTCAGTCCCATCCGTCGTGAGCTGTCCACCCTGAGGTCCAGTGAAGCAGAGATGTGTTTGGACAAAGCCAGAGTCAAACCAGGGACAGTGTGGACGGGACAATGCTCAGATTGGCCGGTTAAATGTGCTCAGCTCCACACAGGACAGTGCTGTTGTCTTTTCTATAGACACAGGTGCTTTCATGTGATCCGCTTTAACTCTCTCATTCACCAACACTTCAGTGATCACAGCGGTCACAAGGTCACGGACAGTTCAGCGCATTTACATTGTGGATCACTGGATCAAGGCTAAATTCCTGAATATCAGATTTGTAATCGCAAGATTGGGCGTGGTGCAGAACACACGGAGTGTTTTATAAATCAGGAGTTTGCGTGTCGTACACCTCTAGAGGCCACTCAGAGTATGCATTTGTTCAGCAAAATTCCAATGCAATCCTTTATAGATGAGGCCCCTGAGCACTGCCCATGAAGCATCAGCCCTGGGCCTGCAGACAGTGTTCAGTGTACCACAGGTCAGGTCTGGAGGAACCTCTACTGGAGCAGAGAAGTGACTGCTTACAAGTTTGTTTGGTGTTTTGTTGCTGTTGCTGTGCGGTAGCTAACCAGTGCTGCATGATGGAGGCCTGCACCTGTATCAGATAAGTGTGAACATAATGACATTTGGCACAGATATCCTCTTATATTTGATAGAAAACCACTGGAGATTCAAATCAGACTATCATCCCTAAAGGTGACATACAGTATATGTAAAATATTTTACCTCCACAATGCCTTTTTGTGGACATCCTCACAGTTCTTACACCAAGACGACTTTTGTCTCGTCCTCCATGCATAATCCCTCCATTCACGCTGAAAACCTACTATATAGTGAGTTTTCAGCCTATACAACAAAATGTACATTTAGGTTTACTGTCGGTGTAATCCCTCATTCATCCAGGAATCAACCATTTTCAAAAAGTTTCAAATGTTTCAAAGGTTGTCATCTGGACAATGTTTTAAAACTCAAGACGTTTCAACATTCATCCGAAAGTTATTTTCATTCTGAATTTGGGTTTACTGATATGAAGAAGATTAAATCTCTTTTTTCTGTTTCTGAGATGGTTGTAATAGCGTCATATTACATAACTCAAAGTGTTATCCTTGTCTAATAGTCTCATTAGTAAGATCTACGCCTCATTGTAAAGACTTAAACACTTTGCTGTAACTCTGAACATCTGTGCAGAGCAGAGAAACAGTGACTGTGAATGGAAAGCCGTAAATCTTACATTTCACATTAAAAAACACGCTACCTTTTTCCAAAGACTCTAAAGACAAAGTTATCTGTCTGATCCTGAAACCTTTATGTTAATGATTGTGACCTGAACTACTCACCTCACCCTCTAGGAATTTCTCTGGGGGCCTCAATAAAGTAACACATCACAAACCAGAAGTCACACACATTTTTCAGACGCATATCCAAAGTGCAAAAAAAGTGCAAGCTAAGATTTGTGAGTCAGTGTAAAATATGAGACTTTTTAATTTTTCTTTAAGCATATGTCTGCATTATTTAATGACTTTCTTGTTTCTTGTTTTACCATTTATTGTATAAAGTTACATTCAAACTCTTTCATAATTACACATCTTTGTCTACTCTATTTTAATTTATACAGTTGATAAAACAGTGTATCCCTCGAATCCCTCATTCGTCCAGGAGGGAGACATTGTAGAATAAGATTCAGTTGTAGTCATCTGGACACTACTTAAAAAAAAAAAAAAAAACTCTAATCAAAGAATCATTCTCAGAACTCAGATATTTATCCTACTCTGAGCAGACCCTGCCCACCGGACGGGACCTCCTGATAATAATCTGTGTACAGTGCTTGAAACTAATCTTCTTTGTACCCTAACAGCCCTGTAATGGAATATCAAAATCCTATTGTAAATTGGATGTAGCTCCCCCATCACTGATGAGTACCTGATTAGCATCTGAATGGCCAGGGCTTCTCCCACCCCATGGCTTCAAACGTTAAACCTTAAACCTCCATTCCTATTTAAAGAGGGATTCTCTCTTTTTTTATATATACAGTATATATATATTTTTTTTACCAAAATGGATGAGATTTGAAACGTCTTGTTTTTCTAAAAACAGTGTCCAGATGACTACAACTGAATATTTTTCTACATTGTAAAAATAACTATATTTTAAAGGAAGGAGGAGCGCATTTGTGAAAACGATATTATTTATATATTAATTGTATTGCACTAACATTTTTGAAAACTCTTCTAGACAAAGAGTAAATTGTAAGCCTTTGACATTTAAAAATAAAACATTTTTGCAAATTAACTTATTGGCAGTTTACGGCCGCTGGTCCTTTAGGATCACATTTTAATTTCTTTAAACGTATTGACTTAAAAGTACTATTATAGGTAAGCATTATCTGTCTGGCTCGGCGAGTCTGTCCCCGAGTCGGTCCCGGACTGCGCCGTACAGATCGAGGGATTCGAGCAACTCCGGGCTGACCGCAGCGGAGGAGTCTGTTTCTACATCAACAACGCCTGGTCTACAGATGTGACTGTGGTCTCCAAGCTCTGCTTCCCTGCTCTGGAATATCTTTTCATTAACTGCAAACCATTCTACTCTCCATGTGCGTTCGCCTCATTCATTCTAGCCGCTGTTTACATTCCACCTAGCACAAACGTGCAGGAAGCACAGCGCGCACGGACCAGATTCTGAGTGTGGAGCAGACCTTCCCGGACTCCTGGTGTATTATCCTGGGTGATTTTAACATGGGGAATCTCAGCCATGAACTATTAAAGTGCAGACAATTTATGTTCCAACTTGAGAGCAGAACACGTTGGATCAACAGTCAGTAACGCCTTCCGTGCCGTGGCTCGCGCTGCTCTCGGCTTTTCAGATCACGCCATGGTTCACCTGATCCCCACGTACAGACAGAGGCTGGAGCTCTCCAAACCTGTAGTGAGGACCTATAAGAAGTGGACCAATGAGGCAGTGGAGGAGCTACGTGCGTGTTTGGACATTCCAGACTGGGAGGTTTTCAGAGCTGCCAGTTTGGAAGAGTACACGGACACGGTGACGTCATACATTCGATTTTGTGAGGACAGAATTATACCATCACTCAATAATGACAAACCCTGGTTCACACCTAAACTGAGGCAGTTAAGGCAGCAGAAGGAGGCAGCGCACAGGGCTGTGACAGGGGCGCTACAAAGATGCAAAGTATGGATTAGCAGGGAGTGTCGAGAGCAGATCACAGCACAATATGTGTCTGAAGCAGCAGTTCTCTGACAACAACCCGCTCTGTGTGGAGTGGGCTCCGGTTTCTCATCAACTACAAGCCCAGAGCCCCCCCTGCGTCAGATGACCAGAAACTGGCCTGTGGCCTGTGCGGCTGACGTCTGTAGTGATGAAGTCATTTGAACGCCTGGTCTTGCCCACCTCAAGTCCTTCACCTCCTCCCTGCTGGACCCCCTGCAGTTCGCCTACAGAGCCAACAGGTCTGTAGACGACGCCAATCAACCTGGCAACTCCACTTCATCCTGCAGCATCTGGACTCCCCGGGAACCTACGCCAGGATCCTGGTTTGTTGGACTTCAGCTCTGCATTCAACACCATCCTCCCTGCTCTGCTCCAGACACAAGCTCTCCCAGCTCAACGTGCCCGACTCCACCTGCAGGTGGATCACTGACTTCCTGACGGATCGGAAGCTGCAGCGTGCGGCTGGGGAAGAATGTCTCAGACACTCAGACCTATCAGCACAAGGATCTCCACAGGGCTGCTGTACTTTCTCCTCTGCTCTTCTCCCTGTACACAAACTGCTGCACCTCCAGCCACGACCCCGTAAAACGTATCAAATTTGCAGACGAGCACCACCCTCATCGGGCTCATCTCGGACGGGGATGAGTCTGTCTACAGGAGGGAGGTGGACCGGCTGGTGTCCTGGTGCAGCGGTAACAACCTGGAGTTCAACGCCCAGAAGACAGTGGAGATGATTCGTGGACTTCAGGAAAGTCACACAGTCCCCCCCCCCCCCACCATGACAGACTCCCCCATCACCACCGTGGACTCCTTCCGCTTCCTTAGCACCACCATTCACCCAGGACCTCAAAGTGGGAGCCCACCATCAGCTCCCTCATCAAGAAGGCCCAGCAGAGGATGTACTTCCTGCGGCAGCTGAGGAAAGCCAAGCTGCCAGTGCAGATGATGGTGCAGTTTTACACAACCATCATTGAGTCCATCCTCACCTCCTCCATCACCGTGTGGTACGCTGGAGCCACAGCCAGGGACAAACAGAGACTACAGCGCATTGTGCGTTCTGCTGAGAAGGTGATCGGCTGCAGACTTCCATCTCTGCAGGACCTGTACGTCTCCAGGGCTCTGGACGAGCAGGTCGGATCACAGCTGACCCTTCTCACCCTGGACATGGACTATTTAAACCCACTCCCCTCAGGCAGGAGGCTACGGTCCATCCGGACCAGAACCTCCCGCCACAAGAATAGTTTCTTCCCCTCTGCCGTTGGACTCATGAACACTTCCTAAACACCTGCCACTTTAACTGATTTAATCAATCACTCATGGCACTGTTCACTGTTTCGCATCGAATCACCAAAGCAAGTTCAGACTATGTCTGAATTCTGTTCATCAGCAATGGCAATAAAGCTTTTTCTGATTCTGATTTTGAATAAAGCCATGTTTGTTCTGCAGAAACACAAGACAGCAGTTATTTTTACATTAGGTTTTCTAAGTAATAAGAGGTAAGTCACTACTCTGTAATGTAATGTTTAGTCAGCTAAATCGTTGCAGTTCTGTCTAATTCTAGGGATCTATTGGTTAGCATACCAGAGGCTAAATCGAACCACGGTTTTACTATGAGCCAAACCTAAACTGGGTTTTAAACAGCCTGGGATATTCTGGGGCAGATCTTGCGTTTTTGGGTCACTTGGTTTAACTTCCATCTCTCAAAATGTTTACGAGCAGGGCAGAAGCTGGACCAGATGTGGCCCATTGGAGGATGTTAAATGACAGAAATGGTTTGATCTCAAGTCCAAGATAAAAGCTTTATGTGGACAGTTGTGGAAGTGCTATGACGTAACGTTTTGTGTTTGAAGCAGTTTGATTCACTGTCCACATTCTGATGGGAAAATGTAACGGTAATCGTTTGCCCATATACTTTAAATGTTTGTAGTTTTGTAAGGACAGATACATAAATACAAGTTAAGCTATAGCAAGTTATTTATCTTGTTTAAGGGCACACATAAAGGAAATATACATCAGGGAATGTACATTTCAGACATTTGAACCAAAATTGTCCCCTTAGATTGCATTCACATCAAAACTGGGACTTAACCAGGACTAAACCCAAAACTAAACCAAACAGAGTCCACATCAGGACAGAAAAATGGGCTCAATTTAGAATGAACGCACCCTTACAAAATAAGTCTTCTTATGTCTTTCATCTTGTAATTCTTTTTTGCCAAATAGTAATACAAAATTGAAAAAATGAAGAAAAAATTATGATGATGTGTGTATATCCATCCATCCATCCATTTTCTACCGCTTGTTCCCGTTAGGGGTCGCGGGTGACTGGAGCCTATCCCAGTGCCTTTGGGCCTTAGGCGGGGTACACCCTGGACAGTGGCCAACTCGTCGCAGGCTAACACAGAGACATAGACACACAGACAACCATTCACCTCTCACATTCATACACTAGGGTCAATTTACAGTTGCCAATTTACCTAACACATGCATGTCTTGGCTGGTGGAGCAAGCCGGAGAACCCACCGGTGACACGGGGAGGACATGCAGACTCCACCCAGAGAGATATGTGATGTAATGTTCGCCCAGGAATCGAACCCATGATTTCCTTCTTGGGAGGCAAGAGCTCTAACGCTATGCCACCGGCACCCATGTGTGTGTGTGTGTGTGTGTGTGTTGTGTGTGGTGTGTGTGTGTGTGTGTGTGTGTTGTGTGGTTGTGTGTGTGTGTGTGTGTGTGTGTGTGTGTGTGTGTGTGTGTGTGTGTGTGTGTGTGTGTGTGTGTGTGTGTGTGTGTGTGTGTGTGTTGTGTGATGTGTGTGTGTGTGTGGTGTGTGTGTGTGGTTTCGTGTGTGTGTGTGTGTGTGTATATATATATATATATATATATATATATATATATATATATATATCCTCATGCCTGACCAACAGAAAGCTTGTGAGATTTGTTCACAAAGTCACCGAAACCCATCATTTGAGCGCAAAAACGTTCCTTTCCCAAACTATCCCAAATAGAACGATATTCATTAGTTGGAGTAAGTGCCTTTGTCGCTTGTGAATCTCCTCAGACTGTCCTTCTGTGTGTGGTGTGTGCGTGGAGGTACTCACTGGGGTTGGACTGACCTGTTGCTTGGCTCCGGTCGGCTGCAGAGGGCTGGACTCTGTTAAAAGCTGTTTGAGGCAAAGAGAAACAGAGAGAAAAGGTGAGGAGGGATTAAATGCACACAGCAAAAAAAAGTGTCTTAAAATGACATAATCATCTTGTTTTGAGAAGTTAAATCCCTTTTAACTTGTACTATGACATTTCTGACTGAGCATTCAAGATGAAATATGAAACCACCAGCTTGAAAAATACACAACTGGATTGAAACAAGATAGAAAAAACAAACAAGACCTTTACATCTAGATAAACGTTATAGTGAATCAATAACGTTTGTCTAAGTTTAGTGCGGACATTTCAACCTAGCTTATTTGACTAATGATGTAAAGCAAATAATTCTAAGCTACTCAAAACTTCTCAACTCAAAATAAACATTCTGATTAAAGGTAATTTCACCCCGTTCAAGTTCTGCAGTGTAAAGTAGAGTCTGTAGCTATGACGTCTCCCATCTGTTAAGCATGAGGCAAAGTCAAAGCATGAGGCAAAAGTGTTTTATAATAACATCAGCTAGAAATGACTTTAACTAGACTCGGTTGCGTCATTTGCCCTCCTTTGATGAAAACGGACGTAGCAAAAGACCAGCTTGACAGTGGTGATCTTAAGAGAAACTTGGTGGATTAGCTGCGACCCGAGGTGTAACCTTTTCAGGGGCTTAAAAGAGACTCTTTGGTCAAATTTATCATGTCCACCTTTGTTCAAGCTCCGCATAAGATTGCCTTTGACCTGTTTTTACCCCCTGTATTTGTGGGGCAAGTATTAATCCCCCACTGAAATACTGTATGTAGACACAGTCACTTCATGGAAACATTTTGCTTTGTAGGGACCAAAAACACGGTCCCCATGAGGTGAATCTTACAAAATTACAGGTGTTTCATTTCTAAAGAAAAAACTAAACAAAAAAACTAAATTAAATTAAATTAGATTAAATTAGATTAAATTAAATTAAATTAAATTAAATTAAATTAAATTAAATTAAATTAAATTAATACAAATTTAATGAGAGGGGATATTATGTAAATTCAAGTTTTAATCCTGTTGGTTCTCGTATGTTTGAGTAATCCTGTATTGTCCTGCAACTGAGGCTCGAGTGTTTAGAAAAGTACTGTTTTCACTTTATATTCTTCACAATATATAATCTACTTATGTTATAGGTCAATCAAGCAGGTGGTGGGAGACCAAGCAAGCACCGGAAAAGTTACAGTACATGGTGCACTTTTAGGATATGTTAAAGTTAGAGTTTTTATTAAAGTTAGGCAAGTATTTATTATGGTTAAGATTATCAGTCTCCAGGAAATGTATTTGAGTAATGTAATGTTCCCAAAATCCTCAAAACCTGTAGGTCTACTGCATGTGCGCTTATGGAGTTAATGATGGTTCTGACCTGGTCCCACCGGAGACGACGGATTTCTCCTGATGTTCGCTGCGGTCTCATGTCTACGGAGCCCTGTAAGATCCAAAATGTGACTTAACGCAGTCCCAGTGGAGATGTGGAAACAGGGCTCACATTCGCGCAGCAAATGTAAAGCCAATACGTTTCTGCGTCTGTGGCGTTTCAAGGTGTAATGAAACAGCAGCGACTTTCACGCAAAACATTTTAACCACATTTCTCTCACTTTATGGTCATGAGTCGCTATGTCAGAATTAGAATTAGCGTGCCATTGTCAGCGAGCAAACATTTAAAAACTAGGAATGTGCTTTGGCAATTAGTGTAAACATATATAGCAAGGAGTAGCTTAATAAAACAAACCATGAAAATAAAACAGTAGGCATGCATTGTAAGATAAAGTATCAAGATTGGATTGAAATACAAAATATACACAATATAGACAAAATAATACGCTTTCATATAAGGTATTACCGGTAGATGCAAATACTTTTCTGATCAACTTGATAGTGTAATTGTAACTGAAATAATAAAATATCTCTCTGATTTTAATGTAACTTCTCACATATAAAAGTAAAAGATGTTAAAATACACAAGCAAAAGAAATATATTGACATTTGAAAGTGGATGCAGACAAAATGACTTACAGGTAATCAAAGGTAATGTCCCTGATATGACATACCGTACATGAAGAGGCCAGAGACACTCGATATTAGAATATATTACATTCACACCTGACAAAAGCAACGTTACATTGGTAGAACATTATGATGCGCAGATGCCATGCAGACAATATAATTAGCAAAGCAGAGTTCCACGATGCATTTAAAAGCATTGCTTCAGCTTGTTTTACCTGCACTGATTCTCTGTGGGAAGCGGTTGGGATAAGCTCCTCCTCTGAACACTTCAGGAAAATGTTTGTTTTTAGTCATTATTTAGTCTGAGTTGTAAAGGATGTACTTACACTGACAGGAGTGACCTACCTTGAACAGGACTCTTCCCTGCTCCGCTCTGGGACTGTCCTGTACCAGGGGTTGTGTTAAAACAAAATGTGGACAATGTGCGGTAATTCACTTTCAACATAGTGGCACTTTAAGTCATGCTTTTCTGCCCTACAAAGCCATGGTCAAATCAAGTGTAAATTATGTGTTTTCAAATTTAGCTTAAAGTGTTTTTATTGCTCATCCTCCACCAGAAAAGTGCACCTTAAATGTATCTTCTCTCAAGGATGTATTATGTTAAAGTACAGTTACTTCAAAAGACTCCTAATGTAATTTTCTTCCTCATTGCAGAGCCCCAGAAAGCCCTTTGTTATGTCAGTTGGAAATAATAATTTTTCCTGTTGTCTTTTATGAGAAAGGTCAACTGTAATTGTCTTGTGTTAAAGAAAATGACAGAGCTCGTCATTTTAATGATCCAGACTCTGTAACATCTGCTCACTGTAATGTGACAGCACAATTGGACTCAACTTGAAAGCAGGCTTAGTGCTCAGCTGAATTATGTATTTTGTGATCTGCAGGTCTTTGTAGGGCAGAATATAAAGATATACGTCTTTGAAACAGCTAAAAGATGTCAATTTATTTATGGGCGATCGTAAATTTGGTTGCAAAGTTGAAGCATACACTATCAAGCCTTCACTCACACCCACATATGCTCACAAGGGAATTTTTATTTACCAATTCACCAAATACATGCATGAAGTAAGAGAGGACCTACATCAAGAGGACATGCAGACTTCTTGTCAAAAGAAAAGACCACTGAACCATGCAACATCATGCAAGTTCACAGTTCGTAATAGTGCATCTGTCTGGCTCTTTTGAACACGACGCTGGATTTACGGGGTGTTTCAATATGGTTTTAGTGACGAGATAATAGAAAAGTACACATCTAATTACCTGAAAACCACTTCAGAGCGCTGTGGTGTCAGGTGTAAATAGACTACTTGCGAATTCTTTCCACAGACCTGCAGCTCGCCTGGACCTGCAGTGCTCCGAGGCCAGTGTAACAGGGCGCATTGATTTGAATCACTTTGGAAATCTTTGCAGGACCCAGATTAGTCCCGAACAGCATCTGACTCACATTTGGTAAAAACCCGGGGTGACACGCCGTATAATTCTGCAGTCACCGCTGCCCTAGGGCTGACTGACAGAGAAATGACCCATGACCACCAACAATCACTCAGACTCCTATTAATCTGGGTGGGTTAGTGTCTTGTCCAATGACACAATGACTGAATGCACTCTTCTGGTTATAAGACGACCCTGTTCAACCTAAACTGAGGACTATTCAAACAAACACATTTTAATCAATAGAATCATTAGAATTACTGCTCCACTCGATTAGACAAATACAACTAAATGAAGCTTAAAGATTCATTCCCGAGATCAGCCATGCAAACCCAGCACCATTTTCACACCGCTTCATGCCCCCATCAGGCCAAATGTAAACCATGCTTGACCCCTGTCTGTTCAGGACCTACTTACTTGTGCTTACTGCTGCCACAGAGGCAAGGTACGGGTGACTGCTGCCTGGATGGGGAGACACGGCAAGAGGGAGACGCCGAAAGATAAAGTTACACAAAATGAAAGGCAGGGCACCGTCTGGCCCTCGTCCCATCTCATTTACACACATACCTTTAGATACTGCACCATTGTCTACACACTGGGGCCCTCTTTTATCCAAATGGAGAAGATGGTTTAGATCTGATAATATTTTCATTTTAATTAGAGCGATGAAAGCTCCACTGATCACATGCACACGCAGGCACCAGCTTCACCTAAACCAGTTGTAATTTGTTGTAATTGTGACCGACCAATTACCAACAGCAATCAGTGGTTTTCATCACTCACTTTTAGCAAAATGAAAATCTTTGTTGGACGCAGAGTTTCTAGAGCGCAGTGGCCAACGTTTTCCACATGCAGTGGATTTGATCATGTGAAAAGGGCCACCAGGGTAAAGGCATTTTAAGTAAAGCAAATGAGCACTATTCAGGCAGAAGATGATGGCGTTTTATTATGGAGGATCATCTGTCATCACTTAGCCTGAATACATGATATATAGATATAAAACAGAAAGCATGTGCTGAAAACATTCTCCACATGTTTTATCATACAGAACAGATTAACAAAACACAGTTCTTCTGCACCAGGAGGCGGCTTTATCAGACTGTATCAGTAATCAAATACATCTGTCGGGCCTTTCCTACAGATGCATTCCTATTTCTACAAATTTACAGCTGAAATAGTCAAATGAGTCCATATGGCGAGCGAGAAAATACGGATTTACAAGCGTTTAGGGGTTTAGAACTGCTTTTTTGTGTTGGGTGTGTGTGTCTGTGTGTCTGTGTGTGTGTGTGTGTAAAATGTCTCCTTTGCATTTGTCCCACCTGTCAGGAGCTGTGGGACTCACTTCCAGACTTCGGGTCAGGATGTTGGTACGGAGTCCTGCTAATTTCCTGTGAATATTGGTTAATCCGCTTGCCTTTATTGACCGATGGCGGTTTCATTGTTTGTCTGTCTGTGAATTGTGATTTTGAGCCCAACAAAAACAAATTAAATTGAATTTGCCTAAGCCTTTAGCCAAATAGTTTATCTAGAATCTCTTCAAAGACTTTATCTCAGTTGGCCAGATGAATGGACTTTGATTAAAATAATAAATAAATAAACGAACCTATACTTAAAGCCACAGTCTTTAACTTTCTGGAGGTGGTTCCATGGAAATAGAAAGTTAAAACCAGACTTCAGAACATTCTCCATGGGGATGAATACCATACTGTGGAATATTATAGCTAAAGAAAGAACATTTCTATGGAAACGAGCAGGAACAAGCTCCTCCAGGCCAAGTATGAGTCAGAATTCACAATTAGACATATAAACCTACCTGCATCCCTGACTTTATGTGCAGCGGCCCGGGCCTTGGTTGTGGTTGTAGCTGGCGGTGCAGAGGTGGTTGTCGGAGCCTCTGTGGTGGTTTGGGTGGTTGTAGGCTCCTGTGTGGTAGTTGTAGTGGGCTGCGGTGTAGTGGGGGGAGGAGGGGTCGAAACTACTTGGGGCTTGGCCTCTTTTTGACCTGAAAAATAAAGTTTGGGACAGACTTATGAGGAGTGTGTCTATAGCGCTGGTGTAATGCATTCCTGTCATTCTCCACTAAACGGTGCGGCGCTGACTCCTCGTTTAACCCCCGTGAACTTCAACAAGCTCAGACCAATAGCCGACTTCAAAATGTTAATTTGCTGCAGGCATGTGAGACGACGAAGTGTCCAGGTAAGAGCAGGTTTAAAAAGGAAGCCAAAATGTTTGACTTATTTCTTTTCTGTGATTGTCCATTACAAATGCAGTCATTTCATCAAGTTATTTTTTCTAAGCTGCTGATAGAGGAAGACTCAGTTATTTGCTTCCTGTTAATAGTCTATTAGGGTACTATTATTAGTTTTGTGAATATTAAAAGGAGCTGTACCCAATTTTAGGGTGAAAATAAGACCAATTTGTGCTGTTTGCAACTATTTATAAAGGTTTTTTTCCAAAAGGGAGTATGCAGTTAGCTTGCTAATGTTTGTGTTTTACCGTGAACCTTGTGAAAAGCGATAATTAACTCATGGATAATTAAGAGGCTCAGAATGCATTAGGTTCAGTAAGTGAGCAATAACTTTGGACTTGGGAGTTGTGTTTTCACGCACATAAAACCCCTGCCCTGACTTCTACTGAAGTTCCCGCGTCACCGAAACATCCACAAAACAGATTTGTTTGTTTGTTTTAGTTTGAATTTACTACCGTGGCCTGGAGCCGCGTCATGACAGTAAACATTTAACAAAGAAAAATGGTAAAGGGCCAATGGTCAGCTTTTCTACCGCTAAAGCACTCTTTTCCATCAAGTAACCACTCACCCATTCAGACACACACCAATTGATGAATGGATGAGAGGTCTAAGGAGACACTGGGGTTGAGGAGGGGTAAGGGTGTTGTCCAAGGACACAACAACAGTTTGCACCTGTGGAAACAGGGTCCGAACCGCCAATCAGTGGGTCAGTGGACGAAAACTCTACCAACAAAGCCCCTTCTGCCCTAGAAGACTGTTAGCCAATCACAGCATTCTTACCGAACTGGTCACCACTGGACTTTATATGGTGCAATCCTCTACCTTATCTTTACCGCAGCAACAAAACCATCAGCTTCCGCCATCTCTTTTCATTTCTACCCCACTAGAGTTATAAAACATAAGAAACGAATGCGTAGTTGTTGCAATCCTTTCAATAAGTATTCAGACGTCTTACTTGGTTTCACGTAAGTGGGTCTTGAAGGCACATAGTCCAGTGTAGAGGGATACATCACTCCTTTCTTGGGTTTTCCAACTGAAAATAGAATAAACATATTTTGAGAAGCAAAGTCAGAAAGCATTCTTGAATTTAAAGTGGTAGTGTTACCATAAACTGAAAATGACTCTCTCCACTTGGGCAGAGAAAGGGACCTCACTCCGTTTGAGTTGGAGCCTTTGTAAATGCTCTGTCCCGCCATTTTCTTCACAATCACCTTTCCTCCTGTGTTGGTGAGGACTCCACTGGCAACAAGACACAAAGAAGAGTTAGAATTTGATTTGACATTAAGTTTAAAGCTGTGGACCCTCATTTTCAAAGCTTTGAAACTGCTTTTTTCATATAGCGAAATGAAGCTGGGGTGGACCACCCAAGTGCAGCCAATATTAGCACTGCTTTCAGCTCTTATTTCCAGGTTGATGAGACATAAAATACTCACAAAGTGCTGCTTTTACAACTCTTTGACGGAAAACACAAAATTGAATCATTTGGAATGACAAAAAAGTCAGGTGCTTCAGCTTTCATTTCAACAACATCCATCATTCACAACTAATTCAGCTGCTTTCGCGGGGGACACAACGATGTACAGTTTAACAATCTTATCGTTTATGTTGTTCGTTCAAGAGTGACTTTGGAGAGGATCATTTTGAGATTTGAAATTGACCCACCCCCTTGGTGCAATTTCGGACAATTGTACCTGTGAATAGCGGCATTGCAGATACTGGAGATGGAGGCGAAAACCCCAGTCCCATAGACCTGCTGCTTGGTCTCTTTGCAGTGAGCCGGACACTTCACTATGAACTCTTGGAGGTTGATTTTTCCTGCCCTGACGTCGCAGTCGATCGCTGGCACCACTACAAAACACCAAATCACAGACTGCATTCTATATACCTTTATTTACATGGACACATTAGAGGTCAGACAGGGCTACAATGGACAGAGGTGGAGTCCCAAACACAGATGAGAGATTAGAGGGCTGCGGCGGTGATGATGGTACCTTGCTTGGGCTTCTTGTTCTTTGATCCGTTCGGTTTGGCCCGGCAGGCGCAGGACAGGAGCAGGGCTGCGGGCCGGGACATAGGAGAAAGAGAAAGCCATGTAATCACAACACTGTTTATTCTACACAATGGGAGAGGCTTTTACAGAAACCAGAGAAAAGAATAGATGAGATATGAACAACTGTGAGGTCAGAGCGGCTTTAAATTGTATTCATTTGGTAGTTCGGGTGAGTGCAATCCTTCCAATCAAGACTAGTGCGTTGAGTTGTATTTGTTTTGACATTTTAGTGCTTGATTAAGCTGGACTGAAATGCTGTATTGGATTTACAGTTTCATTGGTCATTAAATCAAACTTCTGCAGTGTTTTTCATCTTCAGATACAGGTATAACCGATCATTTTTCCACATTGGTGAATGGTGTCAATGGCCTTTATTGATCGCACTGCACTCTGATTATTGAATGAAGTACTTATTTGAGTATGTGACACAGAGAAGACACTCACCTAAACAGATGGCAGACAGTGGAGATCTCATGTTGATGCAGAGATGTCCTAAACAAAGCAGCACAGAAAAGTTATCTCTGCACTACATTAACTTTCTCTCTTGAGCTTTTGAAATATAACCTTGAACTCCGTATGAGTGACAGTTTGATAAATATCCTCGACAAGGCGCACTAAACCACCGATGTACACTTCCCAGACTTAAAGGAAACTTGGTCTCAGGTGGATTTTGGTAGTAGCTAAAGGCATGTTTTATGTGTACCAAAGCTAAAATCAGGGTTCAGCACAAGTGCAAATGATGTCTATTTGTGTGCACGTGTGAGTATTCTGAAAATGTAACTTTTATTTGTTCCTAAAGTAACAAAACAGCAAAAGTTGTCGAATAGTAAACATTTTACGCCAAATATCTTTACAGAAAACTAAACAATTGGGACTAAACAAGATGAAAGCCTGAAGAACCGACACTCAGATTTAGAAGATTAAAAGCTTAATTGATTATAGGTCACAGTATAATATATTAAAGAAGTATAAAATAACAATTTAATCATTTCAGTTCAATCTACACTCCTACACTTATTTTACAGAACTGGTCACATACTAGCAATCTGAATTAAAGTGAATTAAGCATTTCATTGGTGTTTGGTCATGGTGCAAGTACTTTATTACTGTATTGTAACACCCAGCAAGAAACTACACCTATCAACAAAAGCCAGCAGAAGAACATGCTCCACAGTTTGACAAACATGACTCCAGAAGCAGAAAACACATATCTTACAATGTGCTCTGGATCCAGGGTGGGCCATTAAGCTCTTATAAACTCATTCCTAAATGTCCTTACCATCATTTGAGTCATCCTTTCAAACCAACGCTGGAAAAACATAACCTCCTCCACGGAAGAAACAACTACAACCTGGAATCAAGCATTAACACAGAGAAATCGTGGATCCAATTTCTTGCTATCAGTGATTTCTTAACTAGAAGTTTAAACTTTATATTCTTCTCTCTGATGACTGCAGGCTCAAAGACACACATGCAACTGACTTAAACAGGACTGTACTTTGTCAATGTTTTTGTTTAACTCTGGAGGCCACATCAAGGTTTGACATGTTTACAGTCGATAGCCCTGACTGCCTGCACCTTTCCTTCACAATTCCTTCATGAAAAAAGCATAAATCACAGCGATAAGACCAACAGAAGTGGGTCAGGGCGCCGTCTCCACCTGCTTAATGATACATAGCACATGCAACATTACATTTTCTGTGTGTTTTGGAACCCGTGAGTGCAGCAGAGAGCGGACCAGAAGTCTACCTCCCACACGGCCTGGGTCTTGTCTGTCATTACAACACACCCACAACTGAAGGATGGCTTTGGAAAGTAGAGAGGAGTACAAATAAATCAGTAAGCAAATAAATACCTGTATTGACATGACCCTAATGACACGAATGAAAATAAAATGTGATTGAAAGCTGCAATGACTGAGTGGAATGTGATAATCCCAAAACAAATAGGCAAAGTTTTAGCCGGGTGTCCACTGCACAATTTGCCTTCTGTGATTAAAAATGATCAGGGAAACTAAGGAACCAAAGACAAGCCGCAATTGATATCAAGCGATGTCTGATATTTTGGAATTTGGTCGCAGAGTGAGACCTCATTTCACTCACTACATGCACACCGAGAAAACCGGATAACTGGCCTGCTCCAATGTAAACAAGATTTCCAAAATGAAAAACCCGGGAGCGACAATTGAGATGCCTTGATTAGAATCTCCCAGATCTCAAAAACACATCTGGAGAAGTCCATGTGTACTCGTATTCCTGCTGCATGTAATAGTCCAATCATTGTTTTGCTTTGGTCTGCTATGTTGAAGTGACAGCACAATGCAGTAACTTGTCTGAGAATCAAATGCTCAAAGTAAATGAGTTGTTGCTTATCTGTGTTTGCCAAAAATGCTGTTATATGTACGATAGCCGTTTTTCTTAGCAATTATAACTAAGTTTAGTTAGAAACAAGTCAAAAATTGGACCAAGGGGCGTTGTCAGAGTTACCTGTGCATGGAAACAAATTACTGCATCTACGAGCAATCTGTCAAACATGTGACTAACAGCAAAGATGGCATAAAGAAATAAACCAGAGGAGCTTTACTTTGAGTGAACACAGATTAGGTGTCTTTCCAAAGGACACATTGACAGTCGGAGCCGGCAACCATCCGAATACGACCACACCACATTAACTATTACCCTATCCACTGGTGACAAAATCGGGACAAATTTGCACCGTTTCCATAACAATTAACTATTCCAAACAATATATGATGTTTTATGAATGGTAAAAAGTATGATGGAGTATAAGGCTCACATTAAAATAATAAACTATGCCGACAAAACAAGAATAAAGTCACAACATTTTAACATTAAAGTGGTATTTTTATGAGAATAAAGTCATAGTCAAATTAAAGACGCAATTTCACTAATAATAGAGTCGACGTTTTAAAGATTTAGGGACCTACGCCAATGTTCCCAGTCAAAGCAAACCCAAATGAGCAATTCATTTTGGCCATCACGGTCGAAATGCAAAAAAGGCCCTTATAAGTTAAAAGCTTACATAGAAGTCACCAGACTTTATATCGGTGGCCTTTTAAACTTCACAAGCTGTGTAATAGCAATAACAATAACTGTTCATATCGTTAAATGATCAGTGGTAGCTTGCTGTTTTGCATATGGGGCGTGTTATAACAGTTTGATAATAAACAAATGACACACACAATAGATCATAAAGTCCTGTTTTATTTGACGGCGTTTGGCAGACGGCACTGAGGACTTTCCCTGATGTGAACGCTCGTAATCACTGACATGAATTTTCCGTTGAACCTGACAGAAACTGAGTGATCGCACCAACAATTTGTCATTAGGAGAGAAAAAAATGACAGGCTCTAGGCAAGCTGTGGCAGATATTATGAGCACACAAGAAGAAACATAAAGAAGAGAAGCTTGACTAACATAAATAGTGCAATGCTTTTCATGCCTTTTTAATTTCTATGCCTTTTTTCTATTTTGGTCAAATGAGAAAAAAAAAGCATGTATCAGTTATGATTGTTGTTTTATTATATGAGCCTTGTTGCATGATTATTTTTGGCAGTGGAGGAAGACGTACAAGTAAAAGTAAAGTACAGAGGCTACTGAATCAATCATTTATCTCTTTTTTTTATTTAATACACTTTTGTTTGCTCATAACCTTTCGGCGGGATATTACATGAAAAAAAAAAAAGAAAGAAAGAAATGAGTACTTTATACATTTCATTCATTCATTCATTCATTTTCTACCGCTTGTTCCCGTTAGGGGTCGCGGGTGACTGGAGCCTATCCCAGTGCCTTTGGGCCTTATTGGGCTAGACCCTGGACAGTGGCCAACTCGTCGCAGGGCCTTTTATACATTTCAATTCAGTTAAAAGATGTAGTGGAGTAGAAAGTAAAATACCAAGGAGTATTTACTTACCAGCACTTGACCTACTTTTAAGAAAACATAGTGATATATTAACTGTTGAGTAGACTGTCTCAACAATGATGTGATTTCAGCAAAGTAATTCATCGACATTGTGTAAAAGGACATAAAGTAAAGCCATATTTTCACTCAACCGGCTGCCTCTCAACCAATCACCAGTTAATACATGAATACACTTTTCCCCTCCTTCATCCTGTTGTGTCAGCTACATGCCTAAACTCTCCGCAGCAGCAGAATCATCATCCTCCTCAGCATCTTTATAACCACCAGTGTCTAGTTCACTGGACGACAAACCTTTTTTCTCATTGACCCCAATTTTACCATTAGGCATTCTGTTTTACCGGGACAAAATAACGTTGTTTTTGTGAATGTTAAAGCTGGGGAAACGTGATTTTCACACCACAAAAGTAGGAAGTAGGCAATCAAATCTGTTTAACTCATTCCTATCTCTCACAAACCCTTTGGCACGTTGTTAATATCCACATGTGTTAATTTTCAGGCGAGTGCACAGCTTTAGCAGCGTTTTTTCCGACTGTGAAGAGAAACTGAGGTGGACCATTCCAGCACAGCCAATCAGAGCGGCATTCGGCTCTTACTTCCGGGTTGAAGTGAAATCAAATACTTTATCATTAAATGCAGACAGTGTACAGCATTTTTGTCACAAAGTCCTGCTTTTACAACATACTCAACACCAAACTCACGATACAAAAAAGTCGGATACTCCATCTTTAAAACTTAATGCAAAGAACCAGTAATCAATGGAAAACACACATCTTCTACATACATTATTTAAAATCAGCACTCCTTGACTATAATAACATAACAATACAGTACATTTACACTTGCAAGACTAGATTTATGGCTAGAAATATCACAATAAACGATAACATTGGAACTACTTTACGGCACTGACAAAATAATCGAAATAAACCCTGAGAATCCCAGTAAACCCTTTTCCAAATGTGCAATATACAACAAATAAAAGCTGAATCAAACACTACATAAATTGTAAAAGATTAGTCACAATAGTTACTTATTCAACTCTCAACGGCTCAAATCTTGATGTACTAAAATAAATTAACAAAAAAATCCACAAAGATAAACATTAATCCCTAAAAATAAGGTCCCGTCTTTCATTCATTGAACGATAAATCGATAAGAGTGGTTATCGTGACAAGGCTTTAAGCAAGACTAACGCCTTTTACACTGTGTGGACCGAGTGAAGCACAGAGACAAAAATGCCAATAATCTGAGACATCTTAATTTCTGTTCTCGCTGCGAGCCTCTAAGTGCCCCCTTCTCGCGCAATGAAAAGCAAATGATATCCTTGGACAAACACGTCTGGGAGTTTCCTGCATAATAGATCCTTGGAGACCTCAGCCACACATTCAACTACAGTGAACGGTGCGCAAACAAATGGGACAAAATGTGGCCCGGCTTATTTTATGCTCTGATAGCTTTGAAGAATGTAATGGCATGCCAGGCTATTCACGCACAGTCCAGTTAGCTGTCATAAATCACAAGGCAAAAGGCAGTGTGTATGAATGCTGCTCCCTATTAGGAAAAGTCAAGGCTTCAGAGCATCAGAGAACAATAGATCTGTACTGTAAGAGGCCCATACAGTAAATAGACTGTGAAAACGCATACAATTAGCTGTGGAAAAACAAACAAGAAAAGTCCGTTTCACAACAGCGGTCGTCACAAAAGCAAAGGTTCTCAAATTCGGGTAAGTGGACGAATGATGGTACGCAGTTTTGTTGTTTTTTCTGGTGGTAAACGTTTTATGAGTTTGCATGTTCTCCTTATGGCTAGGGTGACCAGACGTCCCGATTTACCCGGGACGGTCCCAATTTTGCGAGTTAGGTTCCTGTGTCCCGGTGCATAATTCTCCCAAACCATGTGATTGTGCCCGTGAGTTCCCGGTTTGCTCAAAATCTACATCTGCTGAGGGGCGAATGGTAAAAGAAAGGCAGCGCTCCGCTCAAAACGTGGTCTCTTGGTCAGCGTGCATGTCAATCACCAACAGTTGCCATAGTAGCGCTTGCACTATAAACCAATTAAAAATCTCAACTGTCCTCCACATTTTTTACTGTTTTCTTGGCCACGTTCAATTTCTGCCAAACAACAGTGTTACAATAATACAGTATTGCAATAATACATTCCATACAAAAGGAAAAAAAAACAAAAGTAAGCTATGTGAACTGTTTTGACTGCAAATAAACGCAGATTCTATTTAAAATCGGTTGTCTCCTTTGGTGGAATTATAGTGTCCCAGTTTTGAGTTTTGAAAATCTGGTCACCCCACTTGTGTCTGATGTTGCGTTCCAGTTGTCCTTGGAGGTCGGATTTTCAGCATTCAGACTTGCACCAGAACAGTCTTTCATCCATGTGCTGTGTTGCTCCTGCTGCTCCTGCGCTGCTTTTGAGCTTCTACTCATGCCCATGATGAATCTTAGGCTACATGAAGCTAATGTCAGCAAATTCATAACTTGCAAACTTCTTTATTAAAGTAACTTAATTGCAGAAAAAAGTGCTCAAATCAGCCAAAATGTGGATCTTATTAAGTCAATGTATTAACCGGAACATTGTTATTACACGTTAATGTAAGAGTTTTCCAGAAACTCAGAAAACCCAATCTCCGAGGACGACTAGATCGCCGCATAAAAACAGGAAAATAGTGCTATTTTTCTTGTATAGGTGTGGTTACTTTGGTTACCTGGTTTAGTCCTGGGTTGTGCTGTAATGGTTTGGTCCTGGTTAAGAAGACTGGGTTTCATTCTAGTTTTAGTCCACGTTATATCAATTTAAAACTGTGTTAAGTCCACAGTTGTTCTTGCTGTAATTTCATCCAGTTCAATAAATCAATACATTATAAACCACAGTTAAAACTTTTGTGTGAAAAGTTTCGGATTCACAATTTTGTGCAAAAGAGCGAAACAGCAACTTTGTGGAGACTTCAGCCTCTCAGACGGGTCACATAGTTGTAGGTATTAAACAGCAGCTCGATACAGGATCAAATTCAACTCAACAATGTGGATTAACATTCACCAAATCAGCCCAGACTGAGGAGCTGTGCGAATACATTCAGGCCACAATACTTCTGATATGAAGGGCAGTCCATATGTCTACATCGGGGGAAGAAAATATGAAATATAATCAGACAGATTATATTTATTGATGATTAGATTTCACATAATCTGGTTGATTATGTGTTTTGATTTCATTTAACTTTACAGTGTTGTCCCTGTGAATCACCTAAACATCCAGCTGACTCTTTGGTGTCTGAGTGGCTTCACAGGAAGAAGGTCCCGGATTTGACTGCCGGGCACTCCTGCCCTCTGCTCCTGACAGGTTGTACCAGTGGCATTGAGTTGGAGATAAGGTACTTAACCCTCTAACCTTCACCCTAAGGGTGGGTCAAGGCAAAGGACAAACGTCCCTACGGAGACACTAAAGTATACTTTAACGTAACCTTAACCTCTGTTCTCTGTATCCTCTTCTCCAATATCAACTCACTTCAAGTCCTCTTTCACTACATCCATAAATCTCCTTTGCTCTTCTTGTCTGGGTTTTCCAACCTTGGCACCTTTCTACCATTTTCTGCCCCGATAAATCTAAGAAGCTATAAACTCTGTCTGTCTGTCTAAATATACCTTAATCTCCAATGTACACATTGTATTCATTTTTGTCATGGAGCAAAGAGAACCTCAACATCTTTCGCTTGTGGCACTAGCTCTTAATCATACAACATCAAGTGCATCCACTGCAGTTTGGTTACATAGACATTTAGTCCACTTACAAACAGCAGGGGGAGTAGTGAGCCAGAATGTTGGAATAAAAGAACTATAATGACCTTTGGCCTATATTGGCAGGCAGCAAGGATGCGCATTTGAAATATTAAAGTACTATGCCTTTTCAAAAGGTTAAGAATGTCATGCTTACATTGATTATTAACATAAATGTGAATAAGATACTGCTGAAAAAGTACTGTTAAAATGACTCGTTCATCAAGTCTGTGTATAACAACATCTTTTCAATGACAATATCTGATAACATAGTGACAAAAATTGAAAAAGGCAAAATGTACTCTGTTATAATCAATCTCACCGCACAACTGACATGTCTCCACAATGGCACAGCGGGGTACAACGGGCCACCCAAGACCACACATTTTCTACACCACAATGGCAAAGATACGGAACACCTTTTCACAACATTCTGCCTGTGGTTTTGAATGCATAATCAGCAGAGATTTGATAACAAGGTAACAACATCACACCTGGCTCTCCACGGCGGCTGTAATGCAAACAGGATGCCATTTCAAAGAGTGAATCACAATGGATCTGCAGACCACACACACCTGCACAAAGCACGGCCTCAGAAGAATCTGTGAACTGCATGGCACAGACGGGTTTATGGTTTGATTCCATGGTTCAAGTCTGGTTATACAGCCATGTCCCCAGAACAAGTTAATGAACATAAAAAAAACAATATTATGTTGCTTTTAAAACTTTGATGTGGACTGCCATTGCCTTTCATGTCAATTGCCAAATTCCCCTTTTCTCACCACTCCACAATAAACTTGGACCTACCGTCATCTGGCTGTAGGTGAAACAAAATCTCCAGAAGCTATTAAATGCTGATTAAACTTTATTGGCAATCAAATTTTAAGAGTACTTTACTTTACTTAAGTTGCACTCTGTTGAGTACTTTTTACTTAGACCTACATTTCAAAGATAAATATAATACTTTCTACTCCGCCACAATACTATAAAGGCTCAAAGTATACTTTTGTGGAGGAGTTAAAACCTTATGATGCTCACTTCAGAGACTTGATTTGTGCAGATGTTCTGTCACAGCCACAGACTCACGACAAAGAAGGTTATAGCAGGGTTATAGGAGAAATATGATTGATTAGTTAGTTTACTGTTGTGACCGGCTATAAACTTTTGGGGTCATTAACCTGCAGTGTTAATGAACTTTTGTTCTGGAGATAAACATACAAAAATGTTTCCACTGTATTCCAATGCATTTTAACCAAGCATGCCTCTTGTCTTTCTAATAATACGTTACATCATTTATACTGACAGGATGGACTGAAATGTAAGTAAAATGTAATCTGCATCTTGGCTTTAGAAGTTACCTACTGTATTTGATCAGTTTTGAAGCCGTAAAGTTATAATTCAATGCTTACTAAAAAATGATACATAAAAAGCACTACTACAGCAAATACATAGGCTACTTAACCTTAACAATTAGCAATATTTGACCAGGTGAATCTGCACTTTTCCTTTTCCTCAAGCATGACAGCTTTGCCCGCTTCTTCCGTAGAGGTGCAGGCGCAGTTTGTTTTACAGTGCTGCTGCGTGAATGGCATATTACGCACACACAGCCGGTGCCAAGACGAGTTCAACTCCAGCCTTCACAAGTGTCAGAAACTCACTGTAAACGCGGCTCGGTGTGCCAAGTGCTGTAGCAACAAGCCAGCAAGCAACCAGAGGAGATCAGACGCGCAGGGAAAACTAACATGTCTGTACAAGGTCATCACTGTAGCCTTTTGGGGTGCTCCTAGGCCAATTTTAGTTTAAAAAAAAAAAATGCCGACTGAATTACTTTAATTCTTGGCACACGTTAAGCTGCAAGCCAGAGCCTGTATAGCTCTGCTGCTGGACATTTTGTGTATGGAACGACCACCTGCCCTTGATAAGCCTTCAAACAAACACAATCACGCAAGAAACGAAAGACTATAGCCTCGACAGGGGAAGGTCAGATTTAAAGTAGAAATAATTATCTACTGGTTTAAAAATGTGCGGTTTTCAGCGAGGCAGCTCATGCGTAATTGAAAAAATAAGGCATTTACAGAAAGAAATACAGCTGCAGTGCAATTCGTCATAATCAGAAGAGAGTCTTTGCAGCCATACGCATGAACGAGCGAGAGAAGCTTAGAGAATAAAGGGCTTTTCAGTTTTGGTCATGGAAAATAAACGGTGCAAAACCAAAACACGATTTGGCAGCCCTTTGGCACAATGTCCTCTCTCAGTGTGCGCAGAGAAATTGAGACTTTTTAAACAGTTTATAAAAGATAGACGGACCAGACAGACGGAATGGAACACGCATGTCATATCTCCAATCATGCGCAAAAGATGCCAAGAGCGCACAGCAGCAACTTGTGATTAGTTGGAAATGAGTCACTGGAGGCACCGTATCTATACGTTATATGATGCGTAAACAACCTCCCCAACACTCACCTCAATAAAATGTAATCCTGTAGTTGTTCAAAGTAAAATCCACCGCATTTACCTCCACGGATGACACGAGCGCAGCGCGTCTGGTTTGGTCTCTCTGCGCGCACTGCTCCACCTGGACTTGCCTCGGCCGCAGCGCTCATTAAAGAGAAGGAGCAGGACCCCCCCTTCCCTCCTCCTCCCCCTCCCCGTGCGTCTTTCGTCCGTCCCTCTTGAGGGTTTGGGAGCGAGAGGAGACGGGCGGTTTCCCATAGCGATGCGGAAAGGATGGAGGAGGACACGTCCACAGCTGTAAGCATCCTTTTGTTCACGCGTCACTGTTGGATTCACATTGGGTTGAATTGAATTGAAAACAAAACAATTTTCTTTTGGAAACCCGCTGTTCTTTTGGAAACCTGCTGTTCTTTTGGAGACCTGCTGTTCTTTTGGTAAACTTAACATCAACAAAAGTTCAGTCAGAGCCGTTTAGTTTGACATGGACGAAAATCGTGGGTGTTATTCATCTTTTAAAAGGTGCACTAGATCTCTTTTCTTACCAGGTATAAAAAAAAATCATATATTTTTAACGTGGCCGGGGCAAAAGTGGACTGCAGCACACAAAACTATTAAACATTTGTACTAAAAGCAAAAAGCATTACAGAAGATTAAAACAGGACGACATTAAAAGCACAGACAATGTTCATGTATTCTCAATCTTGGAAAATCTTGCACAGAAACCAGCGCGCAAAGTTTCAGTTCTTCCACATCTTACATTCTTACTTTGCAGGGCCGCCTCTCCATAGATCTGACCTTACATAAAAGTTTAATACCGTGCTGTGGATCTAAGACACTCCATTCAAAAAGTTACACAGTGCCCCTTTAAGTCCTTGTTTAGACCACAGTCAGATCCATCCATTATCTATGCTCTCCACAAGCAAAATGTAAAAATAAAGTTTCCCTTGTCTCTCACGTTATTATTCACTTTTCTTTTTCATCCCTTTGATCCGTTAACCAAATGTTTGTGGTTATTTGCGCTGTTATTGTGTTGCAGTTCATTTGCATCTGTAAATACACCAAACTCTGTGTGGGGCGACATTGTAATGTTTTTTTTTTTTGTCCTATTAGGCCACCCAATTGAACTGCTTAGCTATTCTCTACATGTATGCTTTTCCCATGCCGCTTCAGTTCAGCGTAAAATGTATTTCATTATCAGTGTGGTTATTTCAGGTACAAACTATAGCAAAGTGTTCACCATTTCCTTCGCAGCATTGTAACTTGGGATGAAAACAGTGTCTGGTATCACATGTGGAGTGTAACAGGAGAGGTGCTGGTATGGAGAGGCCTGAGCATGAAAAAACAAAAAACTGCCAGCACACACTTCTGATGAGCTCAGGACACTTCAGTGCTTCCAGATGCACCAGATTACTCGCATCCCAAAACACTTTTTCGACTGAACTACATGTATAGAGACGTTCAATCTCCTTTCACTTTTTCGTTGTTGGACGGTATCTGCAGTACAGCTGGTGCATGGTGGATGCTGAGCAGGCCAGGGTGACACACAGACAACAACTTTTTAAAGAGAATTAGAGTCACAAAATTTAATGTAAACTGCAAAATAAGTCAGTAGTTATCGCTTTTAAATGTTTCAAATCCTGTTCCAATAGTGAATCTCAACATGGCATGTGCTACCAGACAGTCTTAAACTCTATAGATTTAGCTGTCTCAATGCCATGTTCTTTGAGCCTGTGTTCCTCTCTTTAAATGACCCTAATTGTCTCATTACTGGTTAGTGGCCTGAGCAGTAGCTGCCTAATCACTGGTTAACTCAGGGTGATCCTCCCACTTTCATTTATCGCTCCATAAACTGTCGATAACTGCCCAGTATGTGTCTCGGTTATATGGAGAGATGCTACATGAAAAGCAAAACGTCCAACCTTGTTCCTTATGCATATACCTTACAACATTTAAATTGTGTGGTTCTTTTTAATCAGATACAATGCATAAAATCGTGTCTTCACTTTACATTTTATAAAAAAAAAAATAAAAAATGGTGTTCTCTGCATTTGACCCAACCTTCAGTGGCGCCGGGGCAACCTCTCAGGAGCAGTGGGCGCCATCTCCAGATCTTGAGCTCCTCAGTCTGGGTGGGTTTCCTCAATCAACCCAAAACATGCACCAGCTTTAATACAATCAAAGTAAAAAAAATAATAAACAAAGAACACACACAATTTATTCAGTATTGTCACATTTTTACACAATTTCTTAACATGGAAAATATACAAAAATACAGATAATGTTAGCTTAAATTCAAGTATATTTTCAGGAGAGTAGGAGAGAGGACTCAGAGCCGATCACACTCGTACTCTGAGGTTTCCATATGGGACGGGACATTCACGTAGAAGATGTCCTGAGGGCCGGAGGGGGGCGTCTCGGGTGGGCTGTTCACTCCCGAGTCACTGTCATGTTTACATTTCACCTTCTCCTCCGTCACAAACCTCACTTCCTGCTTTTTCACCCGGGCAGGAAGCTGTGCAGCAGGCCCGGCTTCCCCTTTGGCTTTGATGTTCTTAAACTGCTTCAGGCGCACCACATCTTTGCGTTTTCGGGAGCACGGGATGATCACAGAGACGTCTTTGCGAAATTTGGAGCTCATGCCGAAGTAGATGAGCGGGTTGTAGAAGCTGGCCGATTTGGCGAACATTCGAGTGATGATGCTGGTGGTGTTTGGCACTTGGAAACCCCAGGCGGACCACATAGACACCACTGCATATGGAGACCAGGCCATGATGAAAGCAGTGCAGATTACAATGGAAATCTGCGAAAGGAGAGAGAGAGCATCAGGGAGCAATTGTCACAGGGGAAATTTTACAGCTGAGGCCACTTTTAAAGTTAAGTTGTAAATCGTGTTTCATCTTACACTCGCAATCAGAGTATTCGGGGACATAAAAATAAAATAGCTAGAAGTAGATGAAAAACCTAATTGGTGAAAAGAGGATGTAAGAAACCAACGAAATGAGCCAATAAAATAAATGAATAATAATTTGTTTTACCATGTGTTATTAATGTCTTGTCTGCAATTTGCAAGCAAATAAATAATTGGTTTAGAAAATGATGAATGTACCGTAGTTTAAAACTATCTGATCGGGGAATTGATCTGGATTAATGTATAGAGAATGCTTGAATAACCAAATTACACATTACTTTAACTTCTTTAAAAAATAAGTACAATTTTGCTCTTTGGCATTGTCAAGTGTACTTACTAGTTTGACTGCGCTGGCCCCCACACTTGAAGAGGGGCGTACCCACAATTTGAAGTCAGTGCTGAATTTACTCAGACGTAGCCTTTAGATATATTTCCACTCTTTAATTTTGCAGATTCAGTGGCATCAAAAGTCAGGTAAATTTACAGTGTTACAACAACTAGCATAAAAGACAAACAGAACCACTATCAATAAATTTAGCAGTATCAAAAATAGAACATCAATATTTTATACAACACACCCAAATAATACATCCCATTAGCAGCATTAGCCACCAGCCCATATTAACTATAAAATACAAACTCAAATTAATAAAAAGCAGCAATTAAACAACTGACTTTGACTTAGTGTTTACTTAGCTGTATAAATATTTATATTGCACAATAGCCCACTGAGGTAAATGCCAAATACCTCAAACCACAATATATCACTTTATAGCATTACTCATTCATATTCACAACCACACCAAAAAAGCACAACCCCAATAAGAGTAAGAGTTCCGCTCTAAGCGCCGCAACAATCAGCCCAGCGCAACACCTCCCACTCGATCTTATTTGCAGACGCCCAATTAAGATCGCACAACCCTGCAGCCCCTAGTCATTGCTATTGAAGATCTGTTCTTCTACTGGAAGAAGAACAACGAGGCGACGAACATCCCTTCGAAGCACAGTGCCGCCAAGCCTTCACCTTTTGTCTTGAGGTGTCCCGTTCCAAGTCGCAGGTCTTGATTTCAGCACAGGTGCACAGTTCCCTGGCGAGACCAGAATATCCACGTCTCTGACAATCCCCTTGTAGTCCGGAACTGCAGTGACGACTCTTCCTAGCCTGAACTGACCTCGTAGGGCGTTTTGGTCGCATAGCCACACAATGCCCCAGACAGCAGCATTCCGTTCCAATGTATGCCATTTGCTTCTGATGAAAAGATTTGGACCAGCAAGCTGACACCAGGACCTCCAAAAAGCTGTTTACTTGGGCCTGAATTTCTTGAAGACATTTGTAGGGGTAACTTGTGAAACTGAAAGTCTTAAGCAGCTTCGGCAGCTCCATTACGGTGTGGGGAATCTGCAGGAAGCACCTTCCAAGCCAAGCAAGTTCCACTCCTTACAGCATACTCCAGACTCAATATATCTTGCTTCTGAAGATATCTGTAAAGGTCTCCGAGCACTGGCTTTGCCCAATAAAATTTGTTCCAGGATCCGACCAAACCTTCTGGGGGTGCCCTCTCAAGGCAACAAATCGTTGGTAGGCCATCACAAAACTTTCTGTCGACATGCTGCTGATCAACTCGACATGGAGCACTCTGCTTGCCATACAGCTGAAGACACCCCAAGCCTTTGTGTTAACTCTTTTCTTCACATCGTCTCTCACCGGATATGGTCCAAACATGTCAACTGCAGTAAACTGGAAGGGCGCAGCGGGTCTCGTTCTTTCAACAGGCAGGTCACCCATTACTTGCTGACACACCTTTGCTCTTGACTTCCTGCAAACAATGCACTGATTTACAGTCTTTTGTGCAAGTCTCCTGCCCTGTATGACCCAAGCCTTTTCCTGCATCCTTAGTAATGTTCCAGCACCTCTTTCATGCCTTTTTCGATGACTTTGTCGAGCTATGAGGACCCCAAGCCAGGAACCAGCAGGTAATAAGTTGACACTCACTTGATATTCCTTAAAGTGCTGAATTCGGCCACCACACAGCAATAGTCCACTAACTCCATCCCTGTACACAACAAGCCTCTCTAAAATGGTACTGGGGAACACCACTCCCTCCTGAGCTGCTAAGCAGAGATCACGGAAGGCATCATCCTGCTCTGGTAGCCTCCCACTTTAGTCTTCCTCTGGCCTTGACCCGGAGAAACCCTTTGGCAGCCCTCCAAGCAAGAGAAACGGTTCTCAACAGCTTGCTCAAATCACTAAACCGCTCGACATCCGCAAGTCCTTTCATTGCACCTCCAGCAGAGGGCCTGCGCAGGTCTAGTTGGACACTGCTTGGGTTCAGTATAGGCTCCTTTTTCGCACCAGCCCGAGTGAGATCATGGCTTCGATTTATACTCCGCAAAGGAACTAATTAAGGTCCGGGTGTGCGCCCACGCTTTCCGCCCTAAGCACCGCCACAATCAGCCCAATGCAACATGCATCTTTGAAGTAAAGTGGATTCAAAATGTGTTTAATTAGTGAGTAAATTCAACTCCACAGTTCGCCGCACTCACCCTGGTAACGTCCCGCTCCACTTTCCTCTGGCGCGCGGTGAGGAGGCCGTCTGCAGACATGGCGTTGGCGCTTTTGACGGTGTTTATGATGGAGACGTAGGAGGTGAGCATAATGACCACCGGGATGAAGAAGCAGAAGATCAAGATGGAGATGATGTAGGATTTGTGGATGGTGGAGTAGTTAGCTTTGGACCAGTCGACCTCACACGTGCCATAGCCTCGGTCTGAAGGAACAGGGCAAACGGGCAGATTAGGCTTCTGTACGGATGGTTTGCACTTGAAGATGTTACAATATCACATTGAAGTACTAGTCCCTATGTTGTTATGATACTCTTGTCAATTTTGATGCTACAAAAATGACTTGATGCTCGATACCAGGCATGTCCAAACATCCTGGGGGATAAATGTGGCCCGAATTGCCGCAAATTCTTCTTTTTACTGCAAGTTTGACAATCCACAACCATCATAACCTTAACTACAACATTTCATTGCAACAGAGACATGCAATTCATTCTCCAGGCTGGAATAAAAGTGCGGTAGCTCAGTCAGACAGATTTACACGATTTACAACAGTCTGTGGCCCTTCACTTCATTTCAATATGCGAATCTCATCTCGCTATATCGATTTAATTACATTCACCAGTCTACACATTTTGTTACAATGATTATTTAACTCACTATGGACAGTATTTTGACAGACACACAGGCGTTTAGTTTTAGTTACCAATTCACATGCACAGTGAGGCCTAATTGAATCATCACTACTCCGCTAAAATGAAAGCATTGAATTTTGTGCCAGTTTAACCTGTGTAGCTGCCCCATCCCATCAGAGGAGCGGCCGACCAAAACGCTGCCCCGGTCCAAATACAGACGAGAGACACGGCGATGGTGCTCAAACTGATGCACTGAGCTGAAACGGACGGAGACAGAGAGAGAGAGAGATTACAATATTTGTTAGTTCGTGAACACTTGTCCGACTGTGTCCATTTATGTAAAGGTCAACAATGTTGTGACTTTGGCAAACACAGGGAAGGAAAAGTGAGAGGCAAGTCAAATTCCTGTGCAGGCATGAATGTCAGAGTGTGATATTTGTGAACAATGAAAGCAAACATCTGGGGCTGAATAGATTATTGTTGATAAAAGGACATTGGATGGTAAAATGTTATGAAATCCATCTTGTCTAGCTGTTCTTATTGCAGTTAGTTTGACTCTTAAATGTAATCTCATACAGTCGCACCATATATTTTGGTGTGAAATATCAGCGGATAAAGTGATATTGCACCTTTACAGCTGGTAATGATTATTTTGTGTGACTGGAAGAGACGAGGCTTGGCAATTTATGAGGTATTTTGTTCTTGTTTTAAGGTTTGAGTATTTGAAAAACATAAGATAAATTCTTCAGATGCCATTATTCCTACTTTTAAACTTTCTAGCTGGCCTACGTGTCAAAACTTTAGCTTCTTTTCCATTTTGTTTTCCATTTGTATCTGATTGAGTTAGGCATTGTTGATTGAATGACTCGATATGCAGACCATTGCTAATCCTCTCACGGCATAATCCCGCTAAATGTGAATGTGATCAAACATCAAAAACTCAATTCCCTTTTGGATTAAAGCTAATGACAGCCTTAACACAGCGGCAGACACAGTGAGAGCACATGTCCCATTGATGTAGAGACAGATTAACCTCTCTGTTTAAAATGGTTTATACAGCCTTAGTTTATGAAAAACCTCAAACACAGTAAAACGTCGAGTGCCACAGTGACAACACAAGCTGCACTCAATGTCCATTTAATTAAGACATTCTTTCACTTCAAGTACAGACCGAAATAGATAATGTCACCTCAGCGTGTGTTAATGGTATACTGTGTGAATGTAAACAAAAATGCTACCAATAAAAAGTAGTTATTTTGACAGCTGGGAGCAGTGATAAAGCTGCATTTGCATTGAAAAACAAGATACACTTCTCAGCCATAGCATTATGACAATTTAAGTGAAAAACAGAGACACTTTTTAGTGCAGGAAACATTTCACTCAACATTATATAAGTGGAAAAATAGGCAAAGTTTAGCAATGTTTAACAAGGGATAATTTACATTAGCTTGGTCATTGAGTCAGAACATTTTAAAAAGAAAATTGTAAATAGAAAGTGGTTCGTACATCAAACATACTCGGGCTTTTTATTTTGGCACTAAAATAATTTGCATTTCAATGTTTTTATTGTCCTATAGTGAAAACATCTGGGACCAAGTTGAGTTAGTATTTAGTCTGGTTTTAGTCTTGGTTTAGTCCAGATCTTGTGGTGGAACTTGGAAAGTCTAATATTTCCTAAAATGGTTGGCTACGTAGTATGAAAAGTTTGACAACCGCTGGCCAAAATGAATACTAAACAATGCTGAAAAAGTGAATGCTAGTTCTTATACTTAAAGGTGCACTATAAGACTTTTCTGGTGGAGATGTTATTGCTTTGCCTGGTATGTTCCACTCTATGGCATTAAACATACCTTTTAGTTACTTAATTATTGGTGTTGAGGGGGGAAAAACCTGGCATAGAGAAAAGGTGGCAAACCCAGAAACTGACTAGTTTGATTGATGAATACTTTGCAGTTTCTTACCTTTGTTTGGATGACATCCTTTAATATATCTTGTGATGCTAATGACAGTCAAAGTGTTGATGCTAGCGAGGCCAAACACCAGTGTAAAAAAACCATCAACCTGAAAGAAGTAGGAGAGGAAAGTGAGATGTTTTGAAACGCTCGGGGACAGATCCACGGTGGCTAACAGCTTTTAGACATTTGGGTTTGTTTTGGTTTTGGCGTCATTAGATCAAAGTGGGACCAGAGAAGAGCTTTTTCCTGTGAGTGAGTGAGTGAGTGGCAGATGAGGAGCAGACAGTAAATGTTTCCTTTAGCTCAAGGCTGTGTGACCCTCAGATGCAGTTGGGCTGATTGTACAGATCTTCTTACATTTCTACTGTTAGGAATTGGAGTTTCAAGCCAAAAAACGCCCTGAAACCCAATGTGAAGCGTTGTCACTATTTATTCAGTGTTATTTAGGAGAACATTTAACCACATACACTCTAAAAACATTTGCTTGGATTAGTGTCTGGGATATTGCCATGTAAACTTGATCAAGGAAATGTTACAGTAAACCAGCGTGGCTTTCTCTGGTATCTCAACGATCAGCATTTTTCGTGCTAATTCTGCAATTTTCAAACCCACACCACAGAAATTGGTCCAGATTGGCTGACTGCAAATGTATTTACTTATTTTAGTGTAGTTGTTTGTTTCTCTATGCTTCAAGGGCATGAGGTCATTGAGCGTTCACCACATAGAGCTGTGAAATCCAAACTATTTCTATACAATGAAACATCCTGTTCTACAATTCCTTTTTTAGATTAGTTATATTTACATATACTCACGTGGTTTATAAAAAGGTCAATGTCTTATGCCCATATATAGAAAAGCATAGAAGCTGGTCACATGCTACACAAATATTGTATCTGCCTTTTTTATTTGCAAATGCCCTACTAAAAATGTATATTGTTTTGGAAAATTGAAAGAAAAACATGAAGCTGGCCACATGCTCCAAAAGTATAATTTATCTTAGCAACAGTGCCTTTTTCATTTCCAAATTTCCCTTGAAAATGTAAGTGTTTATTTGCAGGGCTTGGTGAGGCACAGTGATATTTGCTGAATGGCATGAATCTCAAGACATGTAATAACGTGATAGATGCTGATATGGCATTAATCTCGGCTGCCAGCACAAACAATAGAGAAATTCAGAGAAATTTAACCTTGCGTGATATTTCCATAATGCAAGTCACATCACATCCACGTAATCCTCCCATTTACCTCATTTAAACTTATACATTGCTATACATGAAGTCTTTTAATTGTTAATGACTGATAATTATCTCTTAACCCCTGTTCTTATCAATGGGCTCACCCACGGGGCGACCCTCCACTGTGGTACTTCCAGGTGACTCCAGGGATCACTTCAGGTCTACCGCTGCTTACAGTCCTGAGCCTGCTAACCGCTAATCCTATTACTGTCACTCATCACGTTTCTACAGGCACACTTCCTGCAGATTACTATGCCTCTGTCTGTCTGTACGTGGCGGAACCTCGGGCTACTTTTTCTGGTTGCATTAATCATTTAGTTTGAAGTCATTTCATTTGCAGCCTATTTATTTGATGATATATTGAATTGATTAGATTGTATTTTGATTAGTTGAGCTTTTATGTATTTGTAATATAACTAGATTTCCAATGGCATTAAAGTTTGTTGATTTCATATAAGTCAAAGATAAATAAAAGACAGAGTGAAATTAGAAACACACAAAAAAATACCCAAGTTCATGTTAAAGGTGCACTATGTAACTTTTCTGCCACCGGCTTGTGTCCACAGAGATGTCATTGACTCTAATGTTCAACAGAGCTTGGCATTAAATATTTCTACATGAAGACACGCAATGCCACAGGACAAGTTACACGTCAGATCACAGTAAGGATGCATGCTTTTATGGTGTTTTTGAGCACATTTATTTCAACAAATGCCAGATCAATCAGTTTAATGCCATTTAACATTATGAGACAGGTGGCGGACCCTCCATCAGGAATTGTACATAGAGCAATTTAGAAAAAAATGTGTTTGTCTTTGTTTTCTGTCAAAATCATTTTTTAAATCAGCATAAAATATTATACTTTAAAATAGACCTACTTCAACAGAAAAAGATAGAAAAGACAAAATTCTGCTTCATTATTTTAGCTTGAGCTTTAATAATACAGGTTATAAAAAAATAATGCAAAAAATAGTGCATTTACTTCATAACTAAAGCATTCTGAGTTCTATTCCGTCTGACTGCCAATCTTTGTCATTGAAAGAAAAGGAGAAAAACACTGAGATTAGATTTTATTTTGTCCTTTTTCCCTCTCCAGTAACATAAAATAACACAAAAGTTCCTGCCCCAGCATGTGCCAATAACCTGCCCCTCACCCCTGCTACCTCTGCTGTAGATTTGTGTCACTTTTAGTGCTCCCTGTGTTTACCCACGGCCCTCACAGACAGACCCCAGAGTCCCAGAGGAGGAGGGCGTAGGGCTGTCCTAATATTGCTGTAGCACCTGAACGCCTCACGTCAGACGGCTGAAACATGAGGTCCCTTGAGGATGCACGCTCAAACAGAAGTTCATTTACAGTAAATCTCATACTTTTTACAGGCTTTTACTCCAGAGACTAATTGAGTGTTTGGTTATAACTCAATGGGGAGGCTGCGCTGGGGATATAAGAGTTTCCACAGCTATTTGGCAAGAAGAAAAATATCCAGGAAGAGGTCCAACTCCAAGTGTCATAATATTTAAGGGAAAGTTGTGAATGGAGGACATTTTTATTGTGATATTTGGCACTATTTTGTGCCAAATATAAAATAATGTCAAATATTGAAAAACATTGGTCAAATAGACGAGTAACAAACTATGTATAAAATGTAAAAGTATATAATTGACCGAACTTGATATACTGATTTAGGTAAAAATAAACAGTATACGCAGTTATATTTTCCACATACTGACAGTGGTTGACAAAAATTGTACATTGTCTAGACCTAGATGTTAGAAAATGAAGTTATATTTAATCTGAACATCCTGAGCCTCTCATTTCCTGATGCCATATTTACTTCCTGAAAGTGTCTGTGGAGTTTCCCCCCTGAGGTAATCTGATTACAGTTGATCCTGAAGCCCACATGACCACGATATAATCTGTCACATTCACGTACGCTTAACAGCACTTCTCTGCACTTAAGCACTCTTCACTGAGAGCTTTTGTTCCTAATATAATACATGTAAAAATAAAAATGTTTGTGGTTGTTCCGCATTGTTTTATACAGAAAAATGCTTGAATGGAATAAATATATTGTTTTTGTTGTTTTTATGTGTTTGTATGTAACGTTTAGTGGTTGACCGAAGTAATAAATGGAAATGAAATGACCAATAAAAACAAAGCAGTCATTCTTCCTTGATAAGCCATTGGCCCTATCTCGCAATGATGAAGATTTGGCACAGACACCTGGACTCAAACTGGGAATCCTTTAGATCTGGGGTGAATGCTCTGTAATGTTTTCTGTAATATTTGCTAACAAATCAATACTCGGGTTAGGGTTAGCAACTTTGTGTATGTAACCTTTCTATTCAGTGGTCCATCACTCTCTTGTTACCGTGATGATATTTTTGTTTCTCTGGAATATTCCACAGTACGGTATTAAACTCATTTATCTTGCTTTTTGTCAGTTATAGGTGTTCTTATTGCTAAAAATTACCTTGAAAAACATCCATTCATACTGTGAGTGGTCTTGCCTCTCCACAGATCTGACCTGTAACTTGACCTGATGGCATCAGTTGCTTGTCTTCATGGTAATAGATTTGTTTTATGCCATACTGTAGAACATTCCAGTTGAAGCAAAAACACTGTGTAAATGAGAAGACGACAGACCCAGAAGTTGCATATGAATTATGAGTTGATTCATTTCCGTAATAAACGTCCTTACTTGGCAAGTCCATATCCACGTGATGAGGTATTTGTTGTCTTTAAAGATGTTGAATATTTCAAAAATGCCTCTTGAGTATCCAAACACAGAGATGCTGGCATCAGAGATGGCCAGGTTCAGAGTGAGGATGTCTGTGGGCTGCAGCGACGCTCTCTGTCTGTACAGGACGAAGATCACCAAACTGTTCCCGAACCACGACAGCCATCCTGAGCACAGATACACGATTACAGTATTGCATTAGAGGATGATGTCTGTACAGTCTCTATTAGCGCTGTGACTAAAGGGCATTGATCGAAGATTTTCTACACCAAAAACCAGAGTTATAGGCTAAAAATCAGTACTCAATGATTGAAATGACATGTCTTGTGAAGGTTGTAATTGCTAAATCAGAGGTTTCGGAGTTAAAATTACTATGCAGAACTGTAGGAAAAGTATTGAGTGTTACTTATTTTATTTAATTATTATTTTTGGATCCCCATTAGTTATTACTGCAGCAATAACTATTCTTCCTGTGGTCCACATAATACAACACGAACAAATACAGTTCATTTAAATGTACATTACACAGTTTCATGTGTGTACATTTTCTTAGTGAAAATTATTTTTGCAAACAGACGTTAATGTCAATGTAAATGTTTAATCCTTTAAAATGTTTATTTATGTACGTATAGTACAGTCACCTGTTTTTTTAACAATAATTAACAACTTCCTTTATTAAGTGTAACTTGCTTTAATTTCTTCTTAGAATGATCATCTTTTCTGATCTGTGCTAAATATGGAGGTGAAATGTTACATACTGATAGAGCTCTATGTGATACAGACTTCTTCAAAGCCTTTGTTTTAGGTAATGGCAGGGAGAAGGGCATTAGAGTTGAGTGTCTGGTTTGATCCTCATTTTGACCTTTAACCAAAGTCGTGCAGGCTCTTCAGGCAGCTTTCTTAAAAAGTTTGCACTTCCTTTTCCACTCTACTGTCAGCCATGATAGTCTGGTGTCCATCACTTCTGCATTTTCTCTCATGGAGCAGTTCTAATTTGATTTGTTTGATCATGCTTTAGGTTAGCAACCATAATGGCCATGCATACAATATCTATGTCTGATCTCGAAAGCTAATAAGGGTTGGGCCTGGTTTCGTACTGGGATGATCACTGGGCATACATGCTGTAGTGGGGCAGCGGCGGTTTCTGAGTATAATGTGGTTGTGTCCTTTGGAAAGACACTTGATTCACCTTGCCTTTGTATGGATGAGGTTATGGACGGATGAGTACTGACCTCTACGCACCCTTTTGACTTCCCCCCATACAGCTTCTGCTTTAGATATATGTTAAATCTAATATACAGTAGAGGAGACAGACTACTATAAACTGTGAGATAACTGTGGCACAGAAAGCCCTGAAAATCCCTGGTCTTTTTATAACTTGGCCTTCTCACACGAAAACCCCTGGAGTGTATCAGATCAGACTCACAGACAACACGCCAACAACCAACGTCTGTCCCAGCGGGGGTCAGAGCTGGACGTCCAAAGTAAGACAAGAGTCAACCTATTGCATAACAGTGTTTTGTCTGTATTTAATAAAGATTTCAAATGGATAGAAATGCACATATTAGAAGTGTGCAAAGTCTATGTTTATTCGTTAAAAATGTATTGAATCTTTTTTGTCAAATGTGATTTGCTTGTCAGAACTCAAGATATAGTATTTGCAATATACAATGAGATAGTTAACTTGAGTAATCCAACCACAAGGGTCATACAGTGTATTCTTTGTGACTGCTGTCCCTGAAAATTTGTATAAACTGTAAAATTGAACAAGAAGTCATCCAAGGAACAAGACTTGTCTTTGTGTGTTTTTTGTTAAGTTAAAATCTTTGCAGCAGAGAGAGGTACAACCTGTCAACACAGAGTTACAGCTCTCACTGAGGTAGTCTCAGCGTTGATTTCACGACTCAGCAGAAAGGAGGATAAATGAAAAACACTAGATGTCCGCAATCCTTTTCATCTCTTGATCTGGAAACTTCTATTCTTGTGTTTTACCAAAAAACAGGAAACTTAACAATAACAGCTCAGTTAAAATTTGTTTTGGCTTTCTGTGGCAAATCTGGTTAAGACATAAACTGGTATTATGCACAATAGTTTGGTACAAACCGTTTCCACACATCTCACTGTCCTCAGCCAGAATAAATGGACAAAGTTTTGGCAATAGTGGTTGCTAAAAGTGGTAGCAATAGCCGAGCCATACAAGTGGTATTTGTTGTAGATTAGTTGTTGAGATGTATTTGTTAAACCTTTTTTTAACTTAATAATGCCAAAAAGTTTTGAGGAGCAGTTTACTACTTCTTGTTTAATTATACATTGCTGCCAGAGAACATAAAACCTCATCATACAATCATCCACAAAAAAGAGAAGGTAGCACGGAATATGTATACTTAAGATTAAGGTTTGTGGATATAACAATAACAAAATACAATCATATTGAGGGCTGTCACAATGTGTTAAATTATAAACTTATTTGCTTAAATGCATTTTGTTACAGAAAGCGCTAAAAAAAAAAAGAAACAGAGGAAACTATATTGACTGTCGATCTTTGGTTCAGACAACATGAAGTCATTAAGCACTTTTATATTAATTCTTAGGAAAATGGCAGTAATAATTTGCACCAAAGACTCTTTAAACAGGAAAAAGTATGCATATCGTTACATCCCCACAAAGACTGAGGCACCATAGTCTATTTTAAAGTGCTAAATGTGCTAAACTTACCCAGTATGAGCAGGTAGACTCCGATGATGGTCTCTCCTTGCTCAGAAAGAGGAGGCTCAGAATGCAGTGAGCTCAGGTTGTTGTTCCTCCACGGGATGCTGGCCACCTTTATGGGGAATCCTTTCAGTGTTATTTCCATCTTCCGAGAAATTTTGAATCCAAGGCATGAATCCTCCTCTCAGCCCCGGTCCTGGCTCTCCTCTTGCTTTCAATGGACGCTCCTATACAAAAGTAGTGAGGACGACGCATCAGTTCGTAGTAAATCCTGCTTAGCAACGGTCACTAATGCCTCACCACTTACTGTCCAATTGATTGCTTTGTTAATCCAATCTGTAGCTTAACTTGCAAGAAGGCAACATTTTTGAAGGGAGGTCCTAGTTAAGAGCAAAGGGATTGTACAGTACATGGATTAAATTATTCTAAGTATTAAATTAAATGAGACTATTTGCATCTACAAGAAGATGAGCCAGGCAGAATAAGGTTCAAAGCCTGGATAATGTGATGATTTAGGAAGGGCATCATCTTACAATTAGGGCTGCAACTAACGATTAGATTAGATAAGACTTTATTGTCCCTGTAGGGTAATTTGTCTTCAGCATTTGACCCATCCTTCAATACAGCTGGAGCAGCCTGTCAGGAGCACCGGGAGGGACCCATCTCCAGATCTTGAGCTTGGCTTGGTCAGGAGCTTAACTGAAGGATTTTACCTTTGAGGCATGTTTTGGATTGATGGGGGAAGCTCCACACAGAAAGGTCTGGCGCTGGAGTTGAGCCCACAACCTCCTAGCACTGCAAACGGGCCAATAGTGGACTAGTCAACAGTTATTGTACATGGAGTACTATTATGGCTACTAACTAAGTAATGGTAAACAGCTGGTATGATAAATAGCTTGGCAAATTATTAGTTCTTGACCTTAGACAGACAGATGTTGGGCAGTGGATAATAGAAAAGAGCAACGAGAGACAGAGGAGATGGATTCAGGGTCGTCCAGGTCAGGCTGTTTAAGTAAACGACATGAAAAATAGATGTTTGGGAAATGAAACAAGACACTCAATCCTGTAACCTAAATATGCTCCCATTGTTGGCGTTTTTGGTGTGAGTGTGAATAGAAGTCAATGGGAGCCACACCTTACATGCTAGTAAAGTATAACATCTCACGGATTTTAAAAGATTACATTAGAATGCGTTTTAAAGGCATGTTTATGCCCTAACGACCCATTTAATAAATACCCCTTGCAAACGATAATTAGTAGCAATTTAAACAAAATTACTATTTGATGGGCCTCAATAAGCAAGTTGCAAAGACTGTGATAAGTAATGTCCTCAGCAAACAACACAATATCCGTCTCTTTTGGGTCTTAGTCAATGTAAAACACTGTAGTTTTGATTTCAAACATGTTCAGCGTTGCATGTAATTCTTGTATTAGTGTAGCAGATAATGTTATGCCCTTTCTCAAATGTGCGTTGTAACAGAATCCTGACATGTAAAATAAATACCACATCTGAGCGCAATCATAAGACTTAATTAAACATAATTTCTTAAATATGTTCCGTCCTGGTGTAAACTTTGGCCTGTACTATCGATCGGACACTGTTTTGAAGCTTGTAAACACTACAGTGTACAGTGCATGGTCTGGTAATAATTCACGTCACTGCAGCCATTAAAAAATGCCTTTGTACTTGTCCCATAAGTCGTGCACCACTGAGTATGAAGCAAAAAGGGGAGACCCTGGGCGTTTTTTTTTGGGTGTGGGGGCGCCTCTCCTCTTGGGACACGCATGACATTCTCCTAATCACTTCCACAAAAGGGTCACCGCGCGGATGGCTGTGTCAAAGTCTCACTTTGAAATACAATGTAATCAAATCTACGTGAGGTAACGTCACCTGGAGGGGATCTGGCATTTCAGGCGCAGTTAGAGCCTCTCCACATGATACAAAATGTTTATAATCAGGCAGAAAACAGGAAACTCCAAAACAGTGAGTCAGGAGCTTGCGGATATTTTTTCATACATATGTTTTTTTTGACTGGTATAGTGTGCATTGATTAGTCCCAGGGCAATTCATGCAAGTTTTGATCAGAGGAAAGGAAGAAGGCAGCCAGGGGAGCAAATGATTAAAGCAGACTCCCCAAATGTGTAGTTCTGGAGTTTGTAGTACCAGTAGTTGAAAATCTACATTGAGTGGGACAATTATGCCGGACGAGGACTATGTGAAATGTTTGTATGTTCTCTCTCTGTGTCTGTGAACTTGTAAAATCTTATATCTAACATCTGATACCTTTATAACTGCACATGAACTTTCCCTTCTAACCCCAGATGAAGTTGTCTGGCAGTGCACATGTGGAAAAACAGCTGCTTGTTGGTGTATTTCTATCTTCCTTTTTGACACATTGCCCTGGTTCCTGTCTCTCGGTTTCTACAGTGAGGTTCTGTGGCTGCACACTTACAGCAGCAGTAACCTGAACTCCCCCGGCTCCAGTTTGAGTTTATGTCACAGGCAGGACCTTGTTCCCTCACCACAGAGCAGCTCTGAGCCTCAGGATGTGGAGGGACGGGCCGCTGCCAAGACGCTCCCCTCCAAACCAGCAAACCAACTCTGTAAGCCTCGTATGGAGATGACGCCCACTGTCTCTGACCTGCAGCACATACATCATACATGGATGCTCTGATTTAAACATTTATATTTGACATTTTCATTAGAAATAATAACAGGAGATTAGATAATCCATACAATCTATTTCCTATACACTCTTGTTTCACAGCACAAAGCAAGAAGGTCGTGGAAGGAACAGGCATTTCTCTGACAGGTTTGCAAGTTCTCCTCGTGTCGGGGTGTGTGTCCTCTGGTTTACCCCATCAACACAAAACATGTGTTAGAGCAGTGGTTCCCAACTTTTTTTTTTTACCCCGGTTTTACCCATGGATATGTTGGCCACCTAAACATCCTTCTCCTTCTCCTACTGTCAGGCCAAATGTGATTATATTCTGGTTAATAAAGATGTAGTAGAACAATAATGAATCATTATAATATACATTAAAGAAGCAATAACATGCCATCCGTTTACGCAATCTAGTTCAAACCATTTTTCTAAGAAACCCTGATAATTTGGGTCCCGCCCCCTCGTTTGGGAATGGCCAAACCCTGGGTCCACATGATGGATATGGCAGACAAGATAGTATCTGGGCCCCAGGGCACTGCACCGCTTATCACAGGTCTCCAAGAGGCACAGAAGGATGGGTCTAATGCAGAGGGGAAAATCTTTTCAGGGAAACAAAGTCTACATATCCAAATAACTCTCACTTCTGCTTATAGCTAGAAATAATTCGTTTTCTTCAGGTGCTCATATTCCACCTTACACAATAGGCTAAACCACTAGCTAGGTGCTCATTGAGAGTTACAGAGTTACAGCACATCTTTGTTTGCCCAGGTAGAGTTTTTTCAACAAAAAAAACTTCACACAATGCTATGATTAGGCTGAAGGTTGGAGTATTATAATGATATACAAAACCATCTACTGTTACTTGCTTTATTTGTGCGCCTACTCTACTTTTGACTGGACCATGACTCACACTGAGATGAGGAGTGGACGTTTACCAGCTAACTGCAATGAAAGAAACCAATTTTCTCCCACATGTTCACCTCCGCTATGTCAAGTGACCCAATCCACCCATGTAGTTTGTCAATTAAAAGGAAACTGTGGTGGATGAGTGTTTTATTCTGTTTATTCCATATAAGCTGAAAAGTACAATGTAGACCATGAGCAAACAAAAAAGGATTGACACAAACTTGGATAGACAGCCATTTACTTTAGAGAGATCAACCACACCTACATTTGCTCAGCGGAAGGAAATTGTGGTGCTTCAAAAACCAATAGAAGTGTAGGCAACCACAACATTAGAGAAAGAATATCCTGTTGAGGCTGAAGTTTTAACCAGTTTCTAACAGAGCACCACTTTAAATCTGGGAAGGATAATATAAAGAAAGAGTCCCAATTTAAATGCAAAACACTATTCTAAAATAAAATATGTGTAGTCTTTCTTGGACAATATTTTTGATACATTTTTATCCCGTTGAGAAGAGAATGGACTACTGCAATATTATGAACGCTGACTATGATGTTACAAGTACAGTGCATCCAGGGAGTATTCACTCACTTTTTCCACATTTTGTTATGATACAGCCTCCTTCAAAAATAAATACATTAATATATCACGATAAAATACCTTAAATTCTAAAAATAAAACCCCATAATGACAATGTGAAAGAAGGTGGTTTGAATTCTATTCAAATGTGTTAAAAAAAATAAAATAGCACATTCACAGCCTTTGCTCAATATAAGTACTTCTTTTTCGGTATAATGCTATACCTATTTTTGGGCAGTTTCTCCCATTCTTCGTTGCAGAACCTCTCAAACTCCAACAGGTTGGATGGTGAACGTCGGTTCACAGTCATTTTACGGTCTCTCCAGAGATGTTCAATTGGGTTCAAGTCTGGGCTCTGGCTGAATCAGAATCAGAGGTTTATTGCCATTTTCAATTGTGATTCGGTGCAACATACAACAATGAACAATAATAAAAACAAGATATATAAAATCAAATAGGGCATGCATTAAAGAAAAACTTACTGTAAGATGAAAATAGACTTACTATGTACACAAAATGTACAGTTAAATTTACAGATGTAGTGCAGAAAGTGAACAGTGCAGTGAGTGATTGATTAAATTATAGTTTAAGTGGCAGATGTTTAGAGGTGTTCATGAATCCAACGGCAGAGGAAAGAAAGAAACCTGTTTAGCCTCCTGCCTGAGGGGAGTGGCTCAAATAGTCCATGTCCAGGGTGAGAAGGGTCAGCTGTGATCCGACCTGCTCGTCCCAGAGCCCTGGAGACGTACAGGTCCTGTAGAGATGGAAGTCTGCAGCCGATCACCTTCTCAGCAGAAAGCACAATGCACTGTAGTCTCTGTTTGTCCCTGGCTGTGGCTCCAGCGTACCACACGGTGATGGAGGAGGTGAGGATGGACTCAATGATGGCCGTGTGAAACTGCACCATTATGTGCACTGGCAGCTTGGCTTTCCTCAGCTGCCGCAGGAAGTACATCTTCTGCTTGGCCTTCTTGATGAAGGAGCTGATGGTGGGCTCCCACTTGAGGTCCTGGGTGATGGTAGTGCTGAGGAAGAGGAAGGAGTCCATGTTGGTGATGGGGGAGTCTGTCATGGTGAGGGGGGGCTGGGGGGCTGTGACTTTCATGAAGTCCATGTCTTCTGGGCATTGAACTCCAGGTTGTTACCACTACACCAGGACACCAGCTGGTCCACCTCCCTCTTGTAGACAGACTCATCCCCGTTCGAGATGAGCCGGATGAGGGTGATGTCGTCGTGGCTGGAGGTGCAGCAGTTTGTGTACAGGGAGAAGAGCATAAGAGACACAGCCCTGTGCTAATTCCCCAGCCGCACGCACTGCCTCTGATCCGTCAGTAAGTCAGTGATCCACCTGCAGGTGGAGTCAGGCACATTGAGCAGGGAGGATGGTTGAATGTAGAGCTGAAGTCCACATACAGGATCCTGCTATAGGTTCCCGGGGAGTCCCAGCCACCAACTTCTGGCTGGGCCACTCAAGGACATTCACAGAGTTGTCCTGTAGCCACTCTTTTGTTTTCCTGGCTGTGTGCCTAGGATTGTTGTCTTATTGGAAGATGAAACTTAGCCCCAGTCTGAAGTCCAAGTGCTCTGGAGCAGGTTTTATTCATGGGTGTCTCTGTACACTGCTGCATTCATCTTTCTGTTGATCCTGTCTAGTCTCGTAGTTCCTGCCATGGAAGAACATCCCCACAGCATGATGCTGCCACCACCATGCTTCATTATAGGGATGGTACTGGCCAGGTGATGAGTGGTGCCTGGTTTCCTCCTGACATCTCTCTGACATCTCTCTGACATCTCTTCACAAAGTCACGCCGGAGATCTGTCAGAGTGGCCATCAGGTTCTTGGTCACCTCCCTGAGTAAGGCCCTTCTCCACCGATTGCTCAGTTTGGCCGGTTGGCCAGCTCAAGGAAGAGTCTTGGGGGTTCCAAACTTTTTCCATTTAAGGATGATAGAAGCCACTGCGCTCATAGGAACCTTCAATAATGCAGACAGTTTTCTGTCCCCTTCCCCAGATCTGTGCCTTGATACAATCCTGTCTCGGAGGTCTACAGACAATTTCTTTGCTTCATGGCTTGGTTTGTGCTCTGACATCACTGTTAACTGTGGGACAGAATATAGACAGCTGTGTGCTTTTCCAAATCATGTCTAATCAACTGAATTCACCACAGGTGATCTCAAGGATGATCCGTGGTAAAAAAAAAAAAAACAATGTACCTGAGCTCAATTTTGAGTGGCAAGGCAAATGCTGTGAATGTACTTTGATTTTTTAAAATTTATATATATATATATATACATTTGCAAGTTCACCCATTTAAAAAGATAAGAGAGGTTTGTAATTTTCATCATAGGTACAGTTGTAGTCATCTGGACTCTGTTTTAGAAAAAACAGAGTCCAGTCTAAAACAGAGTCCAGATGACTACAACTGAATCTTTTTCTACAATGGAACACTCCTGGACGAATGAGGGATTACACCGACATCATAGGTACACATCAAACGTTAGAGACAGAATGTAAAAATAAAAATCCAGGAAATCATATTGCATGATTTTTAAACAATTTATTTGTGAAAATGGGTGGCCAATAAGTATTGGGCGGCTAGAAAACAAACAACTCTTCTGTCCCTCACAGACCAGTCACTTGCTCTTTAAGAAGTTATTCCGGTCTCCCCTCATTAACAGTATGAATGGCACCAATTTGAACTGATTCGATGCATGAGACACCTGCACACACCTTCAAACTGTCAGGCTCCAGTGTTCACCATGACCAAGACCAGAGAGCTTCCCAAAGACACCAAAGATAAAACTGTACAACTGCACAAAGCTAGGATGAGTCAAACTGCAATTGGTAAACAACTCTGTGAGAAAAGATCAACAGTTGGAAATATTATTAGAAAATGGTAGAAGTATGACATCACTGACAATCTCCCTTGGAGTGGGGCTCCATGCAAGATCTCACCTCGTGGGGATCAAATGAGCCTGAGAACAGTGAGGAATCAGTCCAGAACTACATGGCGGGAACTGGTCCATGATTTGAAGACAACTGGGACCACCGTCAAAAAGATGACAATAAGTAACACACTAGGTCATCATGAGGTGAAATCCTGCAGTGCCCGAAAGGTTCCCTACTACAAAAATCATGTAAAGGCCCGTCTGAAATTTGCTAAAGACCATCTGGATGATCCAGAGGAGGATTGGGATGTGATGTGGTCGGATGAGACCAAATGAATGGGCCATGTATTGTGGGCTGGGTCTTCTAGCATGATAACAATCCAAAGCACACAGCCAGGAAAACCAAGGAGTGGCTCCGTAAAAAGCATATCAAGGTTCTGGAGTGGCCTAGCCAGTCTCCGGACCTCAACCCAATCGAAAATCTGTGGAGGGAGTTGAAACTCCGTGTTGCCAAGTGACAACCTCAAACATCACAGCTCTAGAGAAGATCTGTGCAGAACCGTTTGACCTCTGTCATTGACAACCAAGGCTACATTACAAAGTATTAAAAGTAACTTTTGCTGACTGCCCAATACTTATTGGCCACCCATTTTCACAAATAAATTGTTTCAAAATCATGTAATTTCCTGGATTTATTTTTTTACATTCTGTCTCTCACGCTTGACGTGTACCTTGATGTGATGAAAATTACAAACTTCTCTTATCTTTTTAAATGGGTGAACTTGCAAATTTTGAAGTTGCCCTATACTTATTGGCCCCACTGTATATATATAAATTTGCAAAAGAATCAAAACAACCTTCTTTCAAATTTGTCATTGTGTTATATTGTTTGTAGAATGTTGAGGCAAATAATAGATTTAAACCATTCTGGTATAATGCAGTAACAAAATATTGAAGTGCTGTGAATACTTCCCGGATGCACAGTACTAGTATTTCCGTGTCTTGTTAACATTGTCATCCTCTTACAGTGAAAGTGAGGAGCTTTAAGAGTCTGGTAACTCCGTCCTGGCAAAGTCAAGGGCAGCTGCTGAACAGCTTGGATGGGCTCAAAGGGGAAAGGTCAGAGCTGAAGACGCTCAGTATCCGATGCACCTGGTACAGATTGAATGAGGCAACAATATACAATACAATCAGGGGCAATTCTTACTGCCTTTTGTTTTCAAATTGCAAACAAGAACAATAGTTTTCAAAGCGGCGCAGACAACAATTCTGAATTGCAATGCATTGTTTCTGCTGCAATCAAAAAGCAATGCAGGTTTTCTGTCTCTGTGGAGACGAGCTGAGTCCCATGGCCAAGATGATTCAGTTAGCAGACCATTCACCAGACAATGGACTCATTGTTGTATCTTTGTATTTCAATCATAGATTTGACTATGTGATTTACTGTAAAAACACAGTAGTATGTGGTGTACAGGGCAGTGGTGTGAAGTGGCCCGGGCACTGTGCTCAGGTGTTAGCATGTCAGAGGCACATTAAGATTAGATTAGCTCCGGTTTGCTTTGGCACGTGTTTGTAAAGCTTGGCACACGGCGAGGGCCACACTAGGCCACTGTATCATTAGGCTTACAATGATTACACTCACACACTCTCTGTCGAAGAGAGCCTACAAGGTTAAACGCTCACAATTTTCCAAATGGAAAGTCCCAGACACAGATGCTATTATGGGGGTGTGTGTTCGAGTTTGGAGCTGTCTGAGGCAACAAAGTCTCTCTTCACACAGACACAGAGCAGCGCATTGGCCCATACAGGATCCCCTCAGCCCTGTGTCATTGCAGCCACACTGACGGCTGTGTGAGGCGCGGGGCAGGGCCACTAAATGAGTCTCTGTCACTTTTGGGGTCAAACCACAAAATATCTTAGTGGAAATGTATCACTTTATGCTTTAAATATAGAAATGTATGTTTTTCATAATCAGTATTTACGTGATCGATTGGATTTCAAATAAAGTTAATGTTTTATGGAAATAAATTGAAGCAAACCCATGTACATACAATAATAAGACCTACTGGGTCCTGACTCGAGGCCGGTCCCTGAGGTCCTCAGAGTCCGAGATGGTTCATATGGCACTAACATGTCTGAGATGTACTTTGGTGCTAGGCCATGGAGAGACTTGTATACAAGCAGAGCTGCTTTGAAGTCAGTGCTCTTAAGCTCTATTCTCTGAGCCACAGGGAGCCAGTGCAGAGACCTGAGCACAGGACTAATGTGATTGTACTTCCTGGTTCTAGTCAGGACCGCAGCAGCAGCGTTCTGGATGTACTGCAGCTGTTTTACAGCTCGTTTGAGAGAGGCCAGTGAGCAGGCCGTTACAGTAGTCTAATCTACTAGAGACAAACGCATGGATAAGTCTCTCCAGGTCTGGTTTAGACACTATACTTTTGATTTTGGCAATGTTTTTTAGATGGTAAAAAAGCTGCTGATGTTATTGATCTGACGTGGTTGAATCATCATTTCTCCATGGCGCCTTCTGCTTATTTTGAACAATTTTAGCGTTCATCGGGGCAATGGTGTCGAGAACATTCAAAACATTAGATGTAACAGAGTTCAACAAATCATTTACATTAGAACATGAGACATTTTCAAAGTTAATCATTTCCTGTGCTGTCATTTATGTGTCTCCTCCGGACAACTGCAGGACCAGCCAGTGGTTTGGGAAAAACAGACAGGTCAAAGAAGACACAGAAATGATCAGACAGAGCAACATCGACCACATTGACGTTTGAAATATTAACCCCTTTTGTAATTAGAAGATCTAGAGTGTGCCCTCTGCTATGGGTGGGGCCGTTCACATGCTGAGTAAGACCGAAAGTTTCAAGGACAGCATGAAGCTCTTTAGCGTTTCTGTCACAGATATTATCAACATGAACACTGAAATCTAAAATGGACCTGGATGACATAATAAATGTATTCAAAATTAAGATATATTTCTTGAGAGTATAGCTACCGAAAAATATGTCATGTTTCCAAATTTATCAACAGCACACCATAAAATTAAACTCTGAAAATAAATGATCAAAATCTGAACATTATTGACAATAGCTACAGAAATAGCTATTTTTGTTAACAGGGTTAATCCTATTTTTAGGACAAATTTCACTGGTTGACTTTCTGTTCGTCCATGACACCAAAGCCAAAACGACACATGTGGACTGTCTCCAGCTGGCTCGCAGGTGAACATGGCTCAGATCCAGCAATAAATCCCTTTAAACTCTCCTGCCAGCCCACTACATGTTCACACCTCCCTCTGTAGACTCCTCAGCCTCAGGCCCGACTGACGAAACCCTCATTGAGCCCCAAGTGTTTTATGGGTCATTATGCGTAGGTATCACATTAAATCACTGCCTTTATTGACCTAATGCTATAAACATTTGCAACGACATAAGAAAAATATGGTTGACCTCAGAGTATTTGCTGTTAAAATATGAGTACTAACCAAAAAAAGGTATGAGCTTGACCTCATGAAATGTCAGGCTTAAACAATGACAAGTAGAACAAATACAGCACTGAATAGGAACTGAACCAAGTCCAACTCAGGTCTAATGCAGGACTTAAACCAGGTCTAAACCAAGACTAGCTCCAAATATGCCAAGAAACCCAGAATATTATAACAGAAGAGCCTATGAGTCTTTGATGTGCCTTTTGGCCATTTGAAACAAGGGTAAGAAAATATCTCGACAATTTAGTGCAGATTGCAATAGATGTTTCAACGTGCATCACTTTTGCTTGCCAAGATTCAAGCACAAAGTGTGACTATAAACAATGACTAAAACACATTTGACTCAATTTATTATGCTAAGCATCATTAAACCACAATGCAGGAAATGGCCAGTGAATTGCAAATGTTATATTTAGCAAAGAAAAGCAGTGTTGCAATAAACCACATTGGCCAGAACAAACTCTCATGGGAGAAATAGCTGAATGCACTCTATAGCTCTATGTCAGTCTATGTTGGGTTCTTAGTTGGGCACGAGAGGCGATGAGGATTGGGTTTTGTGGCTCCGGACCATGAGCCCTTGGACCGCAGACTAACATTTATCTGGGCAGTGAGTCCAGTTTGCTTTTCTCCACTGAACTGTATTTGTTTAAGCTGGGCACTTATGTAAGCAGCTCTGAGTATGGGCCTATCCCGGAAGGCTCTGCATCATTTCTGACACCAAGAGGTATTTTGTCAAGTCACGGCACAAACAAACACAGAAAGTGTAGTTTTCATGGCCAGAAAGCAGAACTGCAGAAATACAGTTGGAAAAAGACATTTAAAATTTAAAGAAAAGCTAATATACATGTTTTTTTTTTTTTTAAAGCAACAGTATAACTTTCTGGAGGTAACATGTCACTCCATGGATAATGATAATGTTATGCCATACTGTGGAATATTATAGCCATGAAGGTTTGTGGAGATGCAAGCCCACTCTTGGTGCAATAAAAACAAAAACAAAAAAACATGCTTTTATTTTACTCTTTTTTGGGCCAAAAGGTTATGTACTGAGGCTTTAATGTAATGTCCTCAAACCATAATTTTACATGTATGTAATCACCAATGATAACAACAGGATAAGTTTGAAGACATTTGATGAGGCCTACCGTCACTGTGCAACAATGCAACAAATTAAGAAAATTACATGATATCCTTAAATCAATTCAATGCATTTTTATGAAAAAATTTATTTGATTTGAGAGAACATTAATTTGAATATTGGTTTTAGTTGGCTGCTATATTTTGCCTGTAAATGTTGTATTGGTCTCAGCATCCAATATGGTCTAAAAGTAAAGTTCAGTTAGTTTTTCTTTCTTCTTGGTATGAGAAGATGCCGCGGCTTACACTTCTGCCACAGTAGTAAGACAAACTGACAGGTCCAAACAAAAGTCATATCCTTAGAGGAAGGCCCACCTGTCGACTCACCATGATCCACCGTGACACATGAGCACCAAAGACAAGAGAAACAACCCGTAAACACAAGCTTAAAACTGTCAGTCAGGATCAAAGTACCATCAAACAAGCATTTCAAATCTCCATAAAGAAGTGGACATGTTGCCAGCTGTCCCGACGCCCGCCTGGGTTATGGGTTAGAGAGGTGACCCACGCGTGACAGGAGGTTTCAGAACTCTACAATTATCTCTGTTTCAACTAAAGTCACAAAGGAGACAGTCCTGGTTATCCCGATGACCCATGACACAGGCCTGTTTGAGCCTAATGAAATGTAAGTGCAGACTGGTCTAAACATTGGAACTGGTTCAAAAACACTGTGTTGTATTGTATTTAATCTCATTTAGGAAATACTTTGTGTAATTGTCTCTTCTAGAGATTTTTCAATCAAACGTCAAATATTATTTTACAATGTTCAGTTCTTGAACAACAGCATGGTCAATCAAACGCAGGGCTTCTAATCCAAATTGAACAAGAAATTACAGCTAACTTCATGCTATGGTATCTTTGCTTTTGGACAAAAGACTGGAGATAAAACTGCAACCATTAATAGACTAATTGTGACAAATGGACACAGTCGTATTTTGATTATTTTAATTACTATATATTTGGACAATACACATAATAATATATGGATATATATATATATATATATATATATATATATATATATATATATATATATATATATATATATATATATATATATATATATATATATATATATATATATATATATATATATATATATAGTATGAATACATATATGAAATATATATATATATATATATATATATAACACATATATATATATATTTAATCAATAATAGACATTATACTTGAATAATCTATCTAGAAGCCTTCAGATACCATTATTCAACCTTTATTTAGTTGATATTGTATTTTTAAAGTCTCAGAGTATAATACAAATAATCGTTTGAGTAGTCGACTAATGAAAAAATAATCGCTGACTATAAACAACAGCCCTTGTGTACAGTAATTAGAAGTGGGAAGATTGTCAAAATTAGATAATACTGTAATTTTCTTACGGACCTTTATTTAACCAGGAAAGCCCCCTGAGATTCAGGGGAGTCCTGGTCCCAGAAGGGAGGAGCTTATTGTACATGTTTTTAGTGGAAAGGGAAAACTGAGCACCTGGAGGATACCTACAGAGTCACGGGGAGAACATGCAAACTCCACACAGAAAGACCAAGAGCTACCCGCGAGTCAAATCCAGGACCTTCTTACTGTGAGGCGATAGCATTCACCTTGTCGTTTGAAGATTTCTAAAATATGTTTATCAAGTATATTGTTTATAATAAGAAACACTGTATACAGAGCTGATTAAAAATAAAAATGGAAAAGAAATGGTGTGGCAAACTGCCAAATAAAGATATAAAGCGATATCTGCACTTTTATGGGTAATTTTACAATAAACAATAGTGTAACAACAGCAAATGGAAAAAGGTATTTGTAGTTTTGGCTTCAATAAATCATGTTTTATTTGAACATTCTGAAATATGAACAGGCTGGGAGCACGAGGGAAGCCAATAAACTCGACAAAGCTGAATGATTGATGTGACGACCCCATAACAGATCAGGAGGAGGTCTTTCTAGCTACTTTCAGAGACACATATGTTAAGGCTTAACCTCAGCGGTCTGTCGCAATTAAAAGGAAGCTCTGGACTGCCACCTGGACAACATACCAGACACTCACTCTACGATAGACCTTAGACACAGCAGTAACACCTGGCTAGATCTGCTCTTTCACTTAAAATACCACATATTACACCTTAACAGTGGATAGGACAAAAGGTGCAAGTGCAAGAAGGTCCTTCACTGCTACTCTCATTGCTGTCTGCAGAAAATATAGAAGACGTAGAAGTAGACAGCATCTAAAAAGGACCGGTCCATCACAATTACAGAAGAAGATGTCCCACGATGTCCTGTCTTTTCTTTGAGTTATGACACACTGGAAACCACTTTTATTATTAGCATTATCATTGGTCTGTTGAAAAAGTTGTTGGTCGACTAAAACATGCCTTGCAGAACAATTAGTCGAATAAAAAGGTCTATCTATGTATCTGACCCAAACTGTACACAATTACAACTGCACAGGAGTTAATGTAAAAAACGAAAAGAATAATAAATAAAATTGTGTATTTCATGTGTAAAACTTACTTTAAACTCACAATTCACTCCCAAATCTTAAGCTAACCAACTCTTCCTTACAACCCTCAAGGCTGAGGAGCCTAATTACACTGTGCACTAGAGTCATAATAACTCGAGAAACAACCTGGCATCTCATTATGTTTCATTTAGACATTCAATAAAAGATCATTACACCTAATCCTGTGACTGCCTGCATTTCTTTAGGCTAAAATCTATAGTTATTTCCTTTAGCTTCCAACCTCAAGTTCAAATCCTTGGCGTAAAAACATTATGATAGATTAAAACACAGCAGCGTCCCGCCTCTGCCTGCCACACCTTATGGTCCAATGCAGAGAATAATGGGGGCTCTGTTTGACAGGTCATGTGACAGAGGTCAAGGTCTGCCCCATGACCAAGCGCACCTAAACACGAGGTCCCGTCTCGGAGCAGCCCCGTCCCACAGTAGGACGCAGAGCCGGGGGGCCACTGTTTACAGGGTTAGAGCCAGAGCTCAACTGACAGGAGCCATCGCTGACATCCACTTTAAGACAGTCATTATGGGATTCTTGAAACTAAAGGGGGGGTTCCTAAAGTGTGGTGCGGGTCAACCTGGTGGAAAGCAAAGGTACTGCAGGAGGCTACTATGCGCAATAAAACAAACAAAACAACTTGCACTCGCAGTCCTCTACCAAAGTAGTCCTCCTAACCCTCTCGTTCAAAAGGAAATGTGTCAAGTGAAGCATTACAGTGTGTGAGCGATATTAACAAAAATGTTCATATATTATCCCAAAATTTACCAACAGCCAAATTAACAATAAACTAAATCCTATAGATCAATATTAAACAAGCATCTTAGGTTAATAAGACAATGCATCTGTTACAATACAGACTAACGTAACCTTTAATGGTACAAATACATAACTTCTACACCAACCTTCAGACTCCTGTTGTTGTATCTTGATGAGCTATTGGTTCCCTGTAGGAGACAGTGAGATGAAAGCATTCATGGTTGATCCGGGCGTGTGGCCAGGACAGTCCTCTTTGAACCCTCACCCTCTCCTGGTGGGTCGTCCCAGATAGGCTGATGTCCGGCAAAGATAAAACAATATAATAACATGTAATTTAAGTCATGCCATGTTATGCTGGAATCTACATCTGCAATAAAAGGAGCTTCATTCACGCACAGATGCAACGGGATTCACAAAAGCACTGATTACATAAAACATGCCGTTTTAGGCCTTCATTCTGACATGTGGCAATCTGCAAGAACAGCTTAATACATTTTTCTTATGTTAGTGGCATCTGCACAGTCCTTTGTGTCTGTGTGTTTATACAATCTAGATTCTCGCCAAAGTAAATGATATTGAATGGACACACCTCTGTTTTTTTTTTAATCATTAAAAAAATCTCTCGCCATTTACGTACCGATAAAAGCTTGTTTGGACAGGAGCAGCTGTGAGTACTTTGGGATGTACCGTACATTTTAAGGATAATAATAGACAAAGACTGATATCCAACAGGGGAAATAACTATTCGGAACGTGGATTGTTGAGAAAAATATACTTTTGGTAATGTACAAGGCTGCAGACGGAATTTCCATATTTATACATTTACAAACCCTGGACCACAATTACAAATAAAAGCCATCTCAATCCGCAGATCAAACCACATTTCTCTCATGATTCGTCCTCAAATTGTCTTCAATATCCATTTGCCATTATAAATTAACCTGCTTATATATATATATTGCATATTGCACATGTATGTACCCAAGACAAATTTCCCTTCAACAAACAAATAAACAAACAAAGAAAGAGATGGTTCCTCCCTCTGGGGCCAGGACTCTCCTGAAAAATAGATGCTTCATCTCAGTGGGACTTTCCTGGTTAAATAAAGGTCATTAAATAAATGCATGCATACATACATAATTAGCTAATAAATAACAATTCTATACACTATAACATTCACACCTCAGTGAGTGACAGGGGAACTGGACCAGTGTCAGTGGCTGCAGTCTGACAGACAGGAGCATTATCTCTCTGAAAATACTCAGTCTTGCTGCACTTTCACTTTTCATGAAGTGTTTTGGCTGCACATGAGCTGAAGGAATGCACTGCGGGGCAATGAGCAGCTCCCAAACACAGCATCGCACCTCATCCTCCCCTGTCCAGGCCCTGACAAGTCCACATGGTCCACCCCTTACATTAATACACAAAATCATGACGAAAACTAAAGATTTGTGATTTCAACAACAGTGCATTGGATTTATATCACCCCTTTCAGGAGACCCAAATTGTTGTTGGTTGTAGGAGGGTATTTGTGTATTTTTTTTATGTTTGAGACAGCACACTAGTGGAGCCAAACTGTTCTGTGGCATCATTTGTAAAACTTCACTAAAACTGACTAAAAGTGTCACATATCCTTTTTTGACATATGCCAAGCTTTATAAATGAGACAAATGATCAGGCATGAAATGAATGTATTACTATCAAAATCAAAATGAAACATTTCTTTCATCCGTTTTAGGTTGCTGACTCTCCTTTAATAAGTTATATATGAATACATTGTATATTTGGAAAGTACACTGTAGTTAACGTTTGCTCAACATAGGCCTACATAGTTCAATGCACTTATTTTAAAGACCTGTTACAACATTCTACTCAGATGTATTGAACTCCTCTCACTGATGTTTCATCTGCAGATGAGAGACTGGAAACAGCCTCTTGTGGCGCTGACAAGCCGCCCTGATGTCAAGGCCGATCCATTTGCACAGTTTGTCAGAGGCCCCTGATTGTAAAGAGTACAATATTGTATGTTCTAGTCATCATTTTGTATCTCCTCGCACCATTTTGTAACAGTTTCTACCAATATACTTTGTACACAGCAAAGCATAAATATCTGTATAGGTTCAGATGATTTGAATTTTGAATATTATTCTGAATTTTAGTTTGTTTTGACTAGTATTACTACGGACTATTACTATTACATTATTTTACCTATTTCAAACTGTTTCTAACTGGTTTAATAATATATCCTGTATTTTATTGGCAAGTTTGTTTTCCTTTTTCAAACTAAATCATCTTTAAACTAACCTTAAATACCAAACTGCACTAGGTGACTTTTCTGGTGAATGGTCTACCAAACGCCATGGAGATGTCACGGCAGTGCCTGCGACGTTCCACCGTAAGACATGGAAACAAGCAGGTTATGTATCATGTACATAACATCGCCATCTCATCCAGAAAGAAAGTTACACAATGCACCTTTAAATAATAGGTTACATCCATGGATTCTAGAGTTATAACAAATTAGCACTGTGGCCATAGCAACTAACAATCCAAAATAAATTATCATTACTATATTTGAACGGTGAAAAGTACTCAAAATGGCAACTGAATGCCCTGAACAAATCAAAATGATGTACAAAGTCAGTCAAAATGAGTAAAATCAAGATTACAGGCCTTTTAACATGTGCTAGATATTAAGTTTTGCTGTATGTCCTTTGAAGCAAAAGTAAACTTTCAAAAACTCCAAATGTAGCTCGTCTTTCACTGCCATTTCAGGTTTGGCCCCTGATCGTCTGACAGTTCCGCTCAGATTAATGGCACTGGGTCCTGTGTGGGCATGACAGTGACATCCGCTCTGCATCTTACTGCGGCTCCAGAGCCCAGTAAACTGAATACAAATATGCTTTCATTTAAGTCAAAATTCCTGAAGGTCTACGCAACCAAAATTCTTATCAGATTTTACACACTACATACTTTGAACATGTAGTTTCCAGAAAGAGTTTCAAACAGTGCTTAAAGGGCAACCTATGAGCGCAATGAAATGAGATATATTTTGCCACAGTGGCAGGTATTACACTAACAGACACTTAAAATTGGTCTCTATATTTTAACATGAAACAGCAGAACTTCCCAAGGTTTTAGAACGTTTTATTACTTTATTTGTGACTACATTATTTATAACAAATGTAGTAGTTACGGCAAACTGCAGCTCCAACTGTTTATGAATGGTGAAGTGAGTGATTGAGAAGGATTTCCTCAAATGTACTATTTTGTATGACTGAAGTTGACAAATGCATTTGAGTGCTTGCACAGTAGACACCTTCAGGCCAGACTCGGGTCCACTTTGGGCACTGACTGCTACTGTTCCAGAGGTCCACGGCAGCGCCCGATATGTAACTTCATTTACGATGAGAGTGTTATGGTTCCCTCTCTCGGGATCCTCCAGGCCAAGACTACGGTAACCTGGTTTCCAATAGCAACATCTGTCTTTTATGAGTAAATTTATTTCCCCTGCTTCCCGTTTATTTATGGTGTGAGAGTATCTGCCGCTAAGTGTAAGTGAAAAATGACTGTTGGTCTGTGGATATGTACACAGGAGATATGATATGTGTATGGAGGCTGTGATTATGGCAGGTCAGGTCTGGCTTGGGGCACATAGAGAAAATGAATTAGCTCAATATGAGTCAAACTTGGACCATTTCTTTATCAAGCAAAGGTAATTTGGTACATACTCGGGTAACAAAAGTGCTTTACAAAACATACAGCCAGTCGTGGAGTTAGATTTGCCCAAGGACCCAACAGCAGCAGCATACTATGAACATTTTCAACCCGTGTTGAAATGTGCTGAGAGGGACTGACGGGTATGTCTTGGAAAATAATAACCTTTGTGCTAGCTAATTTACACTGCTAATTAATGTAATACTTTTCTTCTTTGGATTGAAATGAGCAAACTTCTAAACCAGAAAAGACACTAAACATAATATCACAAAATCTCTAGTGCCAGTCACAAACACAGACCTTATTTACACTTCTTTTTTCTATAAAGGGGCGTCATTTTATAATATTTTAGTTGAGGGCGTGCCGCAGCAGAAGTGTGCTGCGACTCGAAAACAGTTGAAAAACTTTGGAGAACGGGACTGAAACCGCCATCATTTCAGTTATAGGAAGATTGCACTTGGGCCAATGACAGAGGCTATAGTTACAGGTGAGGTGACTGTGTCTTGAACATGGACACTAAGTTATACAGTAAAGGTTCATTGAAAGGTAAATAAAATCATATTTACATTTCAAAAATGAGGAAAAAATAATTAAACAGCCTTTGCCACGACTTTGGTTATCATCGGACCATTTAGGAACGACTTTCATCAACAAACTTTACACCATGTCCTTAGGAGTAAAAGTATGTCTTCAAAAAACACTGAACGCAGCTTTGTCTTTCACCGCCATAGGAACGAACAAAACCCACCCGTCCAGATCTGTTTTAATAAAGAGCCACTTAAAGAAGCACTCCACACTGTTTGCTTAGTCACTAAAGGTTCTCACGTGTTCGACTATTATTCTGCCCTCTACAGGTGTGGGCTGGTATCAAATGATCACCCATTCGGCTCTCCCTGGGGTCCCAACTGCATCAATGAGCCACTGTGGAAACAGAAGCCCTGACACGCAACACAAAGGCAAGCTGCCAATCATATTTAAAACAACACGTCAATATTACATGAAAATCCAAACCACACACACATGCAATTACAACCTACTTAACATGTAATTGGTTGAATTAACTTTGATGCAAGATAAGAAACCTGAACTACAAGCGGTTATGGACTGTCACTGGGGGTCGCTTGCTTGCTTACTTAGTGAAGTGAAAACATATAAAGGCGATGACTAAACCGTAACTTGAGCCCCCTGCGTTCCAGTGGGTGTCATGAAAGAGCCTCTTCAGTCAGGACACATTAAAAAGAACACACTCAAACTCAACATCTCTGCCCTGAAGGAGAGTGCAAGTTCTGGGTGTGGCTCTCGCAAGAAGAGTATTTGGACAACTATGCAACTTTCTATGCTATACAGGAAGAAATATAGATCAACACTTTTAGATCTGTTGGTGGGCCATAGGGGTTGTGTATGTATTTTTGTTTGAATCCAATGACTTTGATTATCCTTAAAGGGCAATTCAGTTCGTAGCTGTCACTTGGACGAGTAAAAAAACAACAACACAATAATTAACATCGTATACATGATTACAAGCAGTGACACAGATTGGGCACTTTTATTTGGAGCCGTTGAGGGATTAAGCTTGCTACTGTGCTTTTTTTGTGTATACTTATTCTTTTCTAATCATTTAAACTAATGGTAATTCAGTGTTTATTCTTTGGTTATTCTTCTGTGTTACTGCTTTATTAATCAGTCAATGATTCTTAGACCTCATCATATAAAGTTGAACCTCCTTGTTTCCATGGAGATGTTATTGCTTTTCCCAAAATGTGTTTTATTGTCTCCGTGCGGAAAAGTGTACCTTTAAAGCTGGTTATGGTCCATAAAGGCCCATGCAGCTGTATAGTGACCACAGTCTGCTGCGGCTGACCATAGGAAGAACCTCCAGGAACCTCTGGTGTTTTAGGCCAGAGGTGTTAAGTGCACATCGGAGATACAGCTACAAGTGACCACAGGCATTCAGCAAACTTGACTGAGGGCTTCGCTTGCCCACAGCTGGTGACCCTAGTGCACTTTAGACCTCTATCTGCATCGATGGAATTCTTGACCATTTAAAAAGTTATCAACTTCATCTTTCTCCCTAAAGCCTTGTTGAATGTACAAGCACAAACACACCAAAAGCTTATACAACTACTCTGACAAGACATGAAGAGCAGAGTTAATTCACCGTGTCATTTACCTGACAGTCTTGATTTTCATTAATAGCAATTTTCTGCATTCTTCACATCTGTGGTTAGAGGCCATACTTCTTCTCACTGAAATGAGCTGGAAATGCCCTTGAAAAACAGATGTTGGTACAAATGTAAAATGAAAAAACACATCATAAAGTCCTTTAAATGTATTGGGACAAAGCAAGACAGACAAGGCAGTTTAAAGACATACATGTTTTGATTTTGTCAGACAACCTCAGAAACAATACATTTGCAGCGAGTTTTAATAGTCAAGACAATGCCGTAAGTAGTCCTCCTATAACACAGGAACTGCAAGACCTTTGATCTATGTATGCACATATAATATAAGAGGATGAGGCCTCTTTTGGACTTCAAAAATAGACTGATTCTTGCAGTTCCTGTTGTCACTTTCAGTTAAGTGTTTCCCAACTCAATTTTGACAGCGAGCTAATCATTTTCAATGGCTCCAGCAATGAGACGTGCTTCCTGTCTGAAGACCATTAACTTAAAATGTTGTAAAACTGCAACACGGATACACGAAATCTTGATATATGAATACATGTACAATGAACATTTGTATACAGGCTAATTAATGTAAACCAACTAATAATACATACAGTCTGTGCATAACACAGCTAGCATTAAATTAGCTTGCTCCAACCACCAATGAAAAACGTTTTTGTTCACAAAACACACCAAACATACTTCCGCAGCAATAAATGTAAGTACACAACATTTTACGGCACTTGTATTTTATAGATGACTTGACAAAGATTACCAAAGAAGTGTGCAGATGCATGTGAACTTCTCAACGTTCTCAAAATGGCGCCTCCACTCACCTGCCTGCTGCTTACAGGTGGAGGCCAATAGATGGCGCAGCCACGTACAAAGTAAATCCCAAAGAAGAAATAGCATAAGTTATAAAGATGACGTCGACCTCTTGTGGAGGAAAAGAGAATTACACCAGCAGTTTAAATAAGTTAATTTAGAAACTAAATTAATTACAACAGAATTGAGGGGCAGAATAGTCACCATAATCCTCGTTCCATTTACAGTGCATGGGGAGACTTGTGGAGCTAACACAGGGTTTGATGCGCTTCAGCGAATCGTCAAAGTCTTTCATCGTAATATTATGCATCGACGACAGTTACATTAAATAGGACAATACACTAGATAATAATTACAAGTGGCATTTTGAAGATTTGAAATCTTACCTCACTGGCAGCCATATTTCTGACCTGCTGTGATCCCAACAGCAAATTGTGGAAATACTTAATGTGATATACTGAATCAAATTAGTCGTTAGATAGTCATTATTCATACCCCAAATCGGTAGGTCCAAGTCCAGCATCTTTGGCAAATGATGTCAAGTCACTCCCTAAATACCATTGGGTCTTCCTGTAAATGTCATATTAAACTCAATGATACTTCATAAATAGGGAAATAAACACAGACAAAATATTGTTGAATGAATTAAGTCAAAAACCTACTGTGCTAAATAGGACAGTTCACTTTCGGTCAGAGGATTCTCGTGCTGCGACAAGAGGTTTTGAAGCAGCAGTAAACAGAAATACAAATAAATGTCAAACTCATGCATATCATCAAGTATGTAGAATTAGTTAAATTCACCTCTTCGTCTGGTAAAGTCACATATACTCTTTTTGCCAAGCGCCTGTATTGCCCCTCTCTGCCTGAGAGGAGCAAAAATGTGACCCTGAGAAAGGAATACAAGAGACTGATGAGTTCGTCTTGTGCCATGATTCTAGTAATTACACTTGTACATGAACTGTAATTTTGATGTGCGCTTAGCTTGCACATGGGAGCTTACCAGATTCATTATATACCAATATCATATACCAAACATTACAATAAATCAATGGTAAAGACATTGATTAACACAATACACCATCCTCCCTGCTCTGCTCCAGGACAAGCTCTCCCAGCTCAACGTGCCTGACTCCACCTGCAGGTGGATCACTGACTTCCTGACGGATCGGAGGCAGTGCGTGCGGCTGGGGAAGAATGTCTCAGACACTCGGACTATCAGCACAGGAGCTCCACAGGGCTGTGTACTTTCTCCTCTGCTCTTCTCCCTGTACACAAACTGCTGCACCTTCAGCCACGACTCCGTAAAACTGTTTTGTTTGCGGACGACACCACCCTCATCGGGCTCATCTCAGATGGGGATGAGTCTGTCTACAGGAGGGAGGTGGACCGGCTGGTGTCCTGGTGGCAGCGGTAACAACCTGGAGTTCAATGCTCAGAAGACATGGGAGTGGAGATGATTGTGGACTTCAGGCAAGTCACAGCCCCCCAGCCCCCCCTCACCATGACAGACTCCCCCATCACCATTGTGGACTCCTTCCGCTTCCACGGCACCACCATCACCCAGGACCTCAAGTGGGACTCATTCACTGCACTGTTCAATGTTCACTTTCTGTGCTGCATCTGTAAATTTAACAGTAAATTTTTGTGTACATAGCAAGCCTATTTTAATTTTATCCTATAGAAAATGTTAATTGTTTTCTTTAATGCATGCCCATTTTTATTTCATATATGCTGTTTTTATTATTGTTCATCGTTGTATGTTGCACCGAATCACCTAAGCAATCTTGTCTTTTTTTTACGGCATAGTGTAAAACTTTGAAGACGTACAACTACAGAAGACATACAACTGCAGTAAATTGGGGTAAATGCATCTTTTCAGTTGACTGCCAACCACCATTAAAAGAAACACAACATATTCTGAAAAAGTATATATATGTATAGTTTATAGTAAACCATTTACATTTATAGTATAAACCAGAATTATTTAAGTTACATTTCCAGAGGGCCAGATTTTTCTTAGGTCCAAGGCCTCTGGGCCGGAGGTGGACAAGTGCCACTCCTGTAACTACTGTAATTTGGGTTGTACAAAATATATCAACACTATTCCAACAAATTGAGTTAATGCGTTCATAACAATGAAATAACTACTGATAGATTAGATTTCTGTGAGAAATAACCAACATTGCTTTGCATAATGGCCCATCCAGAACTGAACCAGAATTAAACTAGGACTAGATTATAATGTAGTGCTAATGCTGTAGTACTAACCAGGGGACAAAACCCGACAAAACCCGACAAATCCCGGTCTAAACTCGTCCTAACACAAGTAAATCAGTAAACAAGATTCTTGTTTTGTTTTAAAATTTGGAAATGGGTTGTGGGCCTGATGTGGCCCCCCGAGCCTGATGTTGAATAGCCCTGGTATAAACCTTTTACATGGTTTATAGCATAAACCATTAACCAGGGAGTCTCCAACCAACGGGCCGTGGACCATCTGCTTCTGGGACTCAGATGAAAAATTATTTGTCTTCGTTTTATAGTCTATTACTATGTCCGTGTGTTTTACTAAGAAAATATAAAGCCAAATATACATCAAGTATCAGTAATAAGGCAAATACTAAATATTTAAAAGAATAGTTTGTACACATTTTACGCTGTTACTGGCCCTGACCCCTTCAACCGGTCGCTGGGGAAAAAAAGCTTCTGATTGTACCGGTCCTTACAAGAAAAAAGGTCGAGGACTGTTGGTTATACCATACTTTTTAATACATTAGGCAAGCAATCAATGTACAATGTATGTATGTATGTGTAATGGAAGTTTAAAACCATGATCTAGCCAGTGTTCACAGAAACACACTGCCCTCTTGAGGCAGTTTAAAGACACGTGTGTTTTGATTTTGTCAGACAACCTCAGAAACAATAAATATGCAGCTAGTCTTAATAGTCAAGAAAATGCAGTGAGTAAAGTCTTCCCATAAAACAGGAAGTAACAGCAAGAATCAATCTATTTTTTTAAGTGCAAAAGAGGCCTCATCCTCGCTTATATTATATGTACAGTATTACAATTTGCACCAGTGTGGAGGAAGCAGAAAGTTTAGTCTCTCTTTTGAATCCAAATACCGTATGTTTTCAGATCAAAAGGCCGTTGTGTCACCATAATCCTGGTTCCATTTGGAGTACATGGTGAGAGTCGTGGGGCTAACACTGGGTTTAATGCGCTTCAGCGACTCGTCAAAGTCTTTCATCTTAATGTTACGCATCTGTGAGTACACACAATGACAGTTACATTAAATAGGACAATATATTAGATTATAATTACAAGTGGTATTTTAAGAACATGAAATCTTACCTCACTGGCAGCCATATTTCTGACCTGCTGTGGTCCCAACTCTGCAGGAGAATAAATATCAGCAAATTGTGGAAATAGCTAATGTAATATACAGAATGTGTGCATCAAATCAAATTAGTCGTTAGATAGTTGTTATTCATACCCCTAATAGGTCCAAGAGAAGCATCTTTGGCTAATGACGTCAAGTCACTCCCTGAATACCCTTGGGTCTTCCTGTAAGTGTCATATTAAACGCAATGATACTTAAAAATATGGAAATGAACACAGACAAAATATGGTTGAATGAATTAAGTCAAAAACCTACTTTGCTAAATAGGACAGTTCACTTTTGGTCAGAGGATTCCCGTGCTTTGACAAGAGGTTTTGAAGCAGCAGTGCCCGCGTCTGTAAACAATAATATAAATAAATGTCAAACGCATATATAGCATCAGGCATGTTGAATTAAATTAGTTAAATTCACCTCTTCGTCTGGCAAAGTCACATATATTCTTTTTGCAAAGCGCCTGCAAAGAGACAAATACAGTGAATCATGTGTGAGTACATTGGTGGTATTCGGGTTATGGAGTGTGATGATGTCATACTCCCACAAGAACCAGTTTATCTCTTGTTTAATGGGTACTACTACTTTACTATAATATCCAAAAGGAAAACTAGGAGGTTATGCCACCAGGCCAAGATACAGGTCCTGGAAAAGAGACCTCGCTCACAGTATGTTTGTTTTTAAAGGCATTTTTAACGAGGGAGTAAAACCAAACAAACATAACTATAAATGCAATATAGTTCAGTTTAAAAAAGGCACAGAATGTAATTTTCCAGGGATGGAAAATCACCTGCACAATTCCATGGACATGAAAGGTACTTACTATGCCTTTAAATAAAGCAAATGTGGAACATTCCAGCCAAAGCAATAATATTTATCTAGAAATGCAAGTGGCTGACTCCTGCCCAGAAGAGTTACATAGTGGACCTTTAAATGTTAAATTACAGGCGTAAAAAAAAAAAATCAAGGCAAAAACAAAGCAATCTCCATGGAGACAGTGTAGTCAAAGTCCCTCCAATTCTTTGGTATATAGAGTGCTGTGATGTTATCTGAAACTCAGCAATAATAAAAATGTGTTGAAAACCTCAACACAGCTTCATCGAGCTCCTGGGGCCTGTTTGTCGCTCCCATCACCAGCACTCGGTCGTCTCCTCCTGACTGCACCTGAAGCACGCAAGTTCCAATCCGTCTCACTAAGATGCACTCCAATCAAAGCTTCAGCACTTCCAAGGTAAATCCCTCTTACCCCATCAAACTCAACAAGGAACTCAGTCTTCAATCGGCGCATGGCATCATGTTCCCCCTCTCTCCTCTCACACAGCAAACTGTCAACTTCATCTGATGGGAGACGATTTGTCAGTTGATTGAAAGAACGGTGAATATTGCTTGTGTCATAAAGCAAATAAAATCTGACCAATAAAGATGACTGAGGGTTGTAATTCCCTGGCGACAGCGAACAAAGCCCGGACTAACTTCTCCCCTTCACCGACCTTCGAATTAAGCAGAGGGAATGAGCAAATTCAAACTGGTTCAAGTCAAAATGTGATAAGTATGCTTAACAATGTGTGTTCTTACATATTTAGAGGTCAAACTGGCAGCACTGATGTTGAAGAAGGTTGCCTTTGATTCTGCAGCGACAGCTTTGGCCTGGAAGAAAAACATACCGTAAATCTCATTAATGATAACGACGTGATGATGTCAAGACAAAACAGATCAATTTACTTACCAACATTGTTTTGCCATTCCCAGGTGGCCCAAATAAAAGTAACCCTCGTGCTGGAGCTCTAAGCCCAGTGAAGAGCTATAAAGACACAATTCTTGATTAATAAGAAACAAAAAAGAAAGAAAAATAATCTACAGTCAAAGTAAATGTATTTAGTTCAACCTCTGGTCTTAAGGCAGGAAGAATGACAATCTCTTGGAGTGCTTGTTTTGCTAGATCTTGTCCTGCAATATCTTGAAATGATACAGTAGCTCCACTGGGGAGAGGATAAACAGATAATCAATTATAACTAATGACAGCATACGCTTGGTACTCATGTGTAATGAACTGTACCTGTCGACAATTTCATTGAGAATTACATTTGCCAGTTTACTGTCGACATTCTTGAAGTTTTTCATATCCCTTTTTACTGGCTGCTTCACTGTTGCTGTTCTCCCATTGGATTTTGCAGTAGTAGGTGTTACCTAACAAAAAAAAGTCATATTTAACACTCATATTGTAAATGCAAATGAGGATTTAAAGATAGAAGCAAATTTACCTTGAAATCAGTGGTTCTGGACGTGGGCCGCACAGTAGGTGAGGGTCTGATGTTGGACAGTGTCGAGCGAGAAGCCGGCTGACTCTTGGGAACAGGTTTGGGTTGAGTTTGAAAAGAATGAAGCTGACGTCCTTTCAGATTCACTCCTCTGTTTGGAGGCCAATGTTGTCTCTATGCAAGACAGAATAAGAGTTTATGGTTATCCAATGCAATATACATGATCAAATAAACCACCTGGGAGTGCATAATTTTACTGAACTACAACTGGAGTCAAAGGGACTAGAAATCAAGTCCAGCAAAGGCACTCAAGGGTATCAATTCATCTCATGCCGAGAACAAATGAGTCAGTTATTTATAATGTCAAGTGTGACTTAATATAATTAATTAATAATTAATTAAGTTAAGAAGTATTTAAAAATGAATCCGTTAACTTTAGTTATACCACTAGGCCTGTAGTTGACTAAAGACGTGCAAAGGATACAGGACCACAGTAATTAGATTATGATTATAGAAAAATAAAATTGGGATTTTTACGACAAGAATTGCGATAAGATTTGTGACTCAAAATGTGTGTGTGGTTTTTTTAAAATCAGAAACATTCACAGAAAAATTGACAAAAAGAACTATTAACTGACAAACTGCATTTCAGAACAAGTTTGTACAGATCTAAGCTACAGGGTCAGCCGTTTTAATGTAGAATAAGACATTTGTTGTTTGTGGAAGAAAGTATACTTCAAAAACTACAAAAACTACTACGACTTTGTAATTTGCCAATTGTCTCCCTTCAAACTGCAAATTGTGATTGCAATGAATATTGCTGCCCAAACATTCATAGCATACTCCACATAACAACTCACCCTTATGTCATAGATAACCTTATGTTGTGTCAAAGCTCACACTGCGCACTATATATCCTTACCCCACCTCTTGTATATAGCCTTGATATATTTAATTGACTTTTATTTGGTTCCACTTGCACATATACCCATTTATTTGTACCTGATTGACAGAAGTCTTTACTTGAATCATTGCTAATCTTATTGCTGCTTTTTCTCTTGATCTTTGTTAATAAACTTGAATGTATGAGCTACTGTGCCCAAGTAAGTTACCTTGTGGATTAATAAAGCTCAACTAAACCAGCAGTACCAAACCATATTCTTCACAGCTACACCAAGCATACTTATTTTACAGGGAGCAGTTGAAATGGGCATGGGCGATAGCAACAGAGGCACATAACCTCAGGCTGTCTCATATAAAACATATTAAAAAATATATAAATAATATTGCAATTGTTGTTTTGGAGCGTATAATTAAAAAAGTCAAGATATTGTTATTTTTGTCAAAACTGTCCACCTTTAGACTCTGAACAGTGAAGTTTGAAGTGAGTGTTATACTCATATTTGCCAAATTTACTGGGTTATTTTGTCTTTATATTTTCAAAGTAAAAAGCAGGGACACTCTGACAGACGACTGAAATTAAATATATTATATAATTATTTTAGTCCTGATAACACAATACCAGAACTCAAAGGAAGATATTATACGGTAGTTGGTGATTTCCGAACTAAACGGGTAAAAGATTAAAAAGCACCATCATCACATTGTTCTTTTTCAAAATGTCATCTTCAAATCTGTCTTGTTTCACTTTCTGAGTTTTTGATGATGCTACTTTGTGCACAGTAAAGGGCGCAATTCCTTCATAATAACTCAAGTTAATGAATTTCACATACCTAAAAGGGCCAGTCTGTCTTTAGCCATAGTGAGATTATTCACCATTTTATCTTGTAGTCTTTTGGCTCGCTCATATTGCTCCCCTGTAAACACACAAAGATGTGAATAATTCATCTTTACAGTAGGTCTATTTTGTGCTTTCAACTGAATTTTTTTTTCTTACCTTGAGTGTTTATCTCCACTGTAATGCCCTTTTCAAGCTCAGAAATCCCTCTTTTGTACCACTGGACTGCCTCCTCTTTCTCTCCTGTAATACAACACATGGGGCTAATGTTATTTAAGACATCCCAACAACGCCCAGTCCAAATATAAGCACAAAATACAAACCCGTGTCCTCCTCGTCGATCCTTAAGGCCTTGGAGATGTACTCAAACGCCTGCTTGTGGTAGTTTTTAATCACTTCTGCGTTATCTTTGCTTTTACTTGGGTTAATTTTCGTCGACATTACTACTACTGTCACCTCGTTTCACCAAACCAATGAAAAACTTACGACCTCGACTCAAACGCTGGCTTTTAATGTTCATAGACACCTAGGTATTCAACAGAAGAAAGCATCTATAAAGGACAGTCAGATCACATATGTTCAGAAATGTACATCTCTTCGCTACAAAAACATTTTTCCTCTGCTTCCGCTTGCGTGATTGACAGCTCATGAGCCCGCCCATTTACTTCTTCAGCTTGGATCAAAAGTTTCAATGCCGCCACCTTCCGGTACAAAACACAATGAAAGTACATTCAAAATAGACTAAAATGCATGGACCTATTATGCTAAAATGGCAATGCAATAAATTGTGCAACTGTTTTACATAAAATGTTTAGTGTGCCATAAGTCAGACACTGGAGAAGAATGCACTAACAAAGCGAGTGACTGCGTAATGCATTCAATTCCTTTCCGCTTTGATCCAATGGGCTTTTAAGACTATGAAACATAAACATAAGAGAGAAAGCGGAAAAAGAATAAAGTCTAAAGAATAAAGTCTAAAGAATGGCCGTAATGTAACACTATGGATATCAACCGACATAAAACACCACCAAAGAAGAAGAAGTAGCAGAGTAGTTGAGTAGTTCCATATGCCATGATCATTTCGTGACAAAAACACTAATTAATTTTGGTGTTTGTCAGTTTTGTAGTTTTTTCAGTTTGCATACACATTCTGCAACGTAAACTAACAGGGAAACATTGAACTTGTCCAAAAACGTGTTTCTATAATAATAATAATAATAATAATAATAATAATAATAATAATAATAATAATAATAATAATAATAATAATAATAATAATAATAATAATAATAATAATAATAATAATAATAATTTAAAAAAAGATCTTCTAAAACTAATAGTGACATATTTTATAGGAGGATGGCCACACTGCAAGGATTCAATCTAATAGAAAATATGTACAATGTGTATGATCAATTCAGTGTAAAGTTGTCTCTAGGTGGTGACCATTTTCAGCAACCATATTCCAAAAATAATAACAATTATGAGGTTATTCTCCTAAAACATCAAAAAATTATATACTGAGCTGTGGACAACACAGTGAATGCCATAGATAGTCCAGTGGGAAATGGAAAACCAAGTCTTTTAACTCTGGCTTTTTACTGTTTATGTGTTGTCTTCTGTGCTACCTGCCTATGGGGACAACAAATGGAAATTAACATATTTGTTATCATATAAAATGATCTAAGATGGCGCCGCAGACGGATGCCCTGGTGTTTCGGTGCTTTTTGTTTTGTCTGGTTTTGTGCGTAAATCGTTCATATGTTGTTATCATTGTTCATTGTTTTATGTTGCACTGAACCACAAAGCAAGTTCCTATGTTTGTGAATTCTGTTCATTGGTAATTCTGATTCTGATTGATTCTGAGTCTGATAATCTGTAATATTTAAAATGTAACTGTTGCATATATTCATTAATATTCACTGTTTCTATTAAATATAAATGATATATTAATATATATATATATATATATATATATATATATATATATATATATATATATATATATATATATATATATATATATATATATATATATATATATATATATATATATATATATATATATATATATATATACATACACAAAATGATAATTACATAAATAGTGGAGCAACTTACTATTGGTTTAACATTGATTTTATGATTTACAATAGAATATTTTTTGTTTGGTGGTGTGAAAAGTTGAAAAGTTTGAGAATACAACCTTTTGCTGGATTAAACTATCATGTTTTATTTAAGAGTGTGCTTGAACCTTGTGAGCATCGGATTTTTGGCTTAGAAAATATATTTGCTGAAATCCTTCAAACCATCCTCTTCGCAACAGCCGCGCCCATATTCAGACTTCACCAATCAGATTATTGAGGTTATTCAGCCAGCCAATGGAAGCGTTCTTTTCGCTCATGGAAAGGTTTAAGCCTCGCCCACTACCTGCTCCTCACTTAAAGCCCTGCTCGTCTGGTTCCTTTCTGACAGATAATATTAAAACATCCTTCGCTTCTGTTGTATTGGCACTTGAAACAAGTTCGTATTTTGTGCCTTCCAAAGATTTGCGACTACCATATCTAGAAACGGTCCAATCGCTGGCGTTTTGTTGGTTTCTTCGGCTAACTACATGCTAACCCGGTGACATCCCACACAGCTGACGGGAGGTTGTTACAAACCGAGGCTGTGAAGCTACTAGCCTTTGTCTGTAGATTACAAACACGTCCTGGCTCTTCCTCTTGCTTTTGACAACCGTGTCATTTCATTTGTTTTACTTCTCCTGATAAAAGTGAAGTAAAGCAAGATAGGCGGCTGGGGAACCAAGATGTCGAACCGAGGGACCTGCAGAGACGCCAAACACGCCGGGGCCTGGTACTCTGCTTCGGGTAATTGTCAACAGGGCACTGGCCTGACGTTAGCCCAGTTAGCTTGCCCTGTTAGCTTGGTGTTGTTTTTCTCCTTATAAGGACAAGCAGTGCTGTTTGAAACTAATATTTCATTTGACTAATCCTCGGACATTTACTGAACATATAAAAAAATAAAAACAAGTATTGTCAGTCGTAAAGTTTTTAATCTACTTGGCAAAAAGCTAAAATTTAGAGCTAGCTCATCTCTTATCCTGTTTGCTCCACGGTTGTTTTGAGCGTATTCAGCAGTTTCCTTTGTGGTTGGTCGATAACACTGATCAAAACAGTGGCCTGCATAGATATGGCTTTTGTCCAGACATGACAGGCTCCAAGTTGACGAAATGTACTTAGCTGATCAAATGACACTTTTTGTTAGTGGCATTGTGTATTTATTTGGTATTGACACTACACTGCTTAATGTCATGATTGTTTTAACTGCCTCTATATTCTAGTTATGGTCAAGTTTAGTGCTTTACTGCTGTCTGCTGTGAAACAAAAGACTGGGCAGGGCAGAAAACGCTAAAGGTTCACGTTGTACCCCTTCCCCCATTTCACTCGGCAGTCCTTTAGTTCCACGTAACAAAAAAATAATAAAACTACCACCAAACTCCTGTTTACAAATGTATCGCGCACATTCCACTAAAATGATAAAATAATGTGCAACGCTTTTGATCAAGCAAAAGTCCCTCAGTCTTGTAGACGCATAGACCTGGGCGTCCTTGGCTGTTTTTCTTATGCTAATGAGCCTCTTGTTCTTTCTGTTGACAGCGTTAGTCCCATTTAACTAAAAAGGCAGTTTGTCTTGTTGGCAAATGTGTTGAGCAAAAAAGTTGAGGCGTAATTGTTATTGTCAGACATTAAAAAGCTGCTGCATTGAGCTCCTCCTGGGTTTTGTCCTTTCTCTTTATTTGTTGTTAAAAAATAACGTATTATATTGAATTGTGTATGGTTTGAATAATTTTGAAATTTATCAGACAACGAGTTGCCTACTCACTCTTCCCATGTCTGTCTCCATTATGATCTGATAGAGTGGCAGGAACATTTAACCAATCGCATTCAAATGTGAATCCTGGGCAGAAGACGATAGCGTTTAATAAAAAAAAAGGCAATATAAAGTGTAAATAATAATAGTAATGATATAAATGTGCTGTATGCTTAATCAAATGTGTGTTCTTTTGCTATATTACAAGTATACTGGTGATTATTGTGGTAATACTTACATTACTCAATAATGTACATAGCTCTTTTTGACTAAATCCATCTGCTCTGCTTTTCAGGTGCTCAGCTTAATGCACAGTTAGAAGGTTGGCTGTCCCACGCTCACTCCTCGTTCAGACCTGCTCGAGCCATCATTGCACCGTAAGCACAGCTGGACTCCTGAATAAAAGTGTGGCTCTGTCTCATTTTATGTCTTCTCCCACAGGCATGCTGGTTACACCTACTGCGGTGCATGTGCAGCACATGCGTATAAGCAGGTTGACCCCACTGTAACGTAAGTTTAACTGATATATCATTAATATGCTACTATATCAATGATTAAATGTGTGGCTTTACAGTCGTAGGGTGTTTATCCTTGGACCCTCTCATCACGTGGCCCTGTCTCGCTGTGCGCTGTCTCCTGCAGAAGTCTACAAAACTCCTCTGTATGATCTACGGATTGACCAGAAGGGTATTTACTATCCATTTGTTGTTTTTGTAAAAGTTCGTCAAAAAATAATGGCTCTAAAATCTATTATTGTTCCCATTATTTAAAGCAGGACTAAGTATCATTTTCACCTTTTTATTAAATGTGTTAGTGGGTCCCTGTGATGGTTAAATGTGTGATGGTATTTTCTGGGCGTTTGAAGTTCCCGTCATCGCCCCCTGCTGACTGAACGGAAATCCAGCCTTGCAGCATTTGCCAACATCAACCTGAAGACTCTCCTGAGAAACCCTGGCTTGTTTTTTAATATATTTGGCAATGTGAAATGTTTGTTTGATTTGAGTGATTTTTAGTGTCTTATGATGAAGAAACACATTTTAAAAATGTGTGTGGGGTGGGCGCTCTATCGCCGGAGTTGCATAGTTCTGCTTCAATTTAAATACCGGTATCTTTAATGAACATAATCCTGCAACGAGCTGGCCCCTGTCCAGGGTGTACCCCGCCTAAGGCCCAAAGGCACTGGGATAGGCTCCAGTCACTAGCGACCCCTAACGGGAACAAGCGGTTGAAAATGAATGAATTAATAATTAACATAAACATTATTATTGTGTTTCAGTGTACGCTGAGCTCGGGAAAACGGGGATGTTCGACCGAATGACTCAGAAGACAGATCTGGAGGAGCACAGTATTGAAATGCACTTGCCTTACACTGCTAAAGCCATGGAGAGGTAACATACTTGCATTAATTACACAAACAAAATGCAGCTAAAGCAAGCAGTGTCACACTTAAAAGCTTTTAGTGTGACAAGTCTTCTGGGTGTTGTAGCAATTGTCATGGTGCACACGCTCTGAGCAGTCCGACTAACACTGTGGCACATGAAGTGTTGCTGTGCATAATTGATGGCAGCCTTCTGTTTGGTTGGCAAGAGTTAAGTCATTTCTTGGGAGTAAGCAGGAAAATGGGGGAAAGGGACCACAAACCAAGGGCCTCATTTATAAAGGTTTGCTTAGGAATTTGCTGAGAAAATGCGTCATTTTAGTGGCCACAAGAAGGGTAAATATTTATAAAATCCTCTGTGTGCTCTGCAGCTGCAATCTGCACACGCGACCCACACGTCACGCCCTCCCACACGTCACGCCCTCTCCACACGTCACGCCTCTCACGCCCTCTCCACACGTCACGCCCTCTCCACACGTCACGCCCTCTCCACGTCACGTCACGCCCTCTCCACACGTCACGCCCTCTCCACACCTCCAAAATGCCATAAAAGGGTCACGCACAGCAACTTATGAATTAAATCTAACTAAATCAGCCGATAATCAGTGTGTTTTACTCAGGCACAGTAGGGGGAGAGGGAGACTCTCCATGCAGCCACAGTCGCATTAGAGGGTTAATTACAAATACGAATAAAAGTGACAACTGGTACAGACATGATTGGCTCTCAAGAGCAAGCTCTGTTACAAAATAATGAAGGGAATATTCTGGGTCATATAGGTTCAGACAGTGAACCAAACCTCACCCATGTACTCTCTGATGTACTCTGGTCTGATTGTTGTCAGGTCTAATTGTTTCATATTTTCCATTCACTGAGGATCCTCTGAATCTGTTGGGTTACAGATTGTACATGGTCACCATGTACAAATTGAGGATGAGCACATAAAAAGTGCACGTGCGCACGGTTTTAAAGGCATGAGCTGTTGAGGATGACTGCAATAAACAGCCCATCTCCGTGTTTAGGCAAACATCTGCTTTATTGCTGAAATATGAATGAAATAATTTTATAAAATGTATTCACTGAGAATGTCCCGCACACGCCGCAGTCCCGCACGCGCCACTTTCGCGTTTAGGCCAGTCGCCATGACAGTTGCAATAAACTGGAACACTGATTCCCCATGTTGTAGTAGCAGCTAGTTGTGTGAACATTTGAATTGTGCGCATGTGGAAGTTGAACGAATCCGTTGAACATGTTTTAATATAGTATGTTTTTCATTTGTAGTCGCAGAGATGATTTTACTATTGTTCCTGTGCTTGTGGGTGCACTGAGTGAATCTAAAGAACAGGAGTATGGACGCCTGTTCAGCAAGTACCTGGCTGACCCCACCAATCTTTTTGTCATCTCATCTGACTTCTGCCATTGGGGTAAGACTACTAAATAAAACATGACTAATATTTGAGTGAGTTTTGCACTGATGCTTGTTTTCTTTCAAGGTCAACGCTTCAACTACACATACTATGATGACGCACAAGGAGAGATCTATAGATCTATCGAGCATCTTGATAAAATGGTAAGAAACGTTGTTTTTCAACAATCCAAATGTCCAATTTGCTATATCCTTTGCTTATTTGTTTTTTATTAGGGGATGCGCATTATAGAGTCGTTGGATCCAATTCTATTTACAAACTACCTGAAGAAAATACCGCAATACCATCTGTGGACGGCATCCAATTGGAGTGTTACTAAATGTATGTATACCTAAAAACATACACCGTTTATTCATTTTAAGCTCTTGAACAGCTTCTTGGTGTGAATTGGGCTCTAACTGTAACTGATTGTTTTCAGGCTGTTGCTGAGCTGAGGAAGAACGAAATAGACATGAGCTTCACTTTCTTGAACTACGCACAGTCGAGCGAGTGCCGGACCATGGATGATAGCTCTGTGAGTTACGCCGCCGGAGCGCTCGTCGTCCATTGAGGTCAAAGGTCGTAGTGGCCTCAGCAGCGTCGCCACTCGACCCTTACGATCTATCGCCATATCCCCTCCAAATACCTGCCCCGCCCCAGCTGCACCTATTACTGCAGAAAGGACCTAGACACTCGAAGCCAATACAATCCCACCTCTGCCCCCTCTGTCCAACAGCCCACCTTTCTATTCGCTCCTCTCAACTTGAAGTGTGTGTGCTGGAGCACTGGATTGACGTATTTAGCGTGAAGTGCAGTTTTGAGATTACGTAGGCAACGTTTAGAGGAGATGTGAAGAGTAGGTTTAATTTGGGATTTTAGAAAACCTCAGATTCTAACAAGTAAAGAACAAATGTTTTTTTTTTATCCCCTTTGGTTTACGAAAAAAGATGAATCAAAAGGCAGACCTTCTATAATTTGCTTCAAAATTAAGTTGGTGCCAGATAACAGAGATTGAGGATGTGAAGGCTTTGCTGCTGTTTGTTTATAGGTAACAATCACCATAATAGCTCTTTATATATTAGTTGCTAACAAAGGGCTGCAACCAACAGAACTTACTAACCCCCTGCTATGTAAAACCAAAAACATGACATATTATCCCCAATTTATTAAGTTAAGCTCCTGTTTTAAAGTATTTTATGAGATGTAGTATTTACCTAAACAGTTTTTGGATTTGAACAAGGCAGTGGTGTCACACAGTGTATTATTTCTCATGTACAACAGTTACCTACTTGTAGCATCTTATACATTTAAGATTTATATTGTATAGTCTACAGATCTTTTGCCACTGCTGGACTGCATTTTATGTGAACGTTTACCAAAATGGCACCTTCAGTTTGGGCAGACTTTGAATAAATGCATACAGTTTAAGAGATTTTCGGCCACAAAATGTTTATTTTTCAGTCCAGACACAGCTTTGTTGGACTGCCAAAAACTATGCTAGTTCTTAGCATGAGTTGGATTAAATGTATTATAAATAAAAATTCGTTTACTACTCTAATTATATAATCATTTTCCACTATTTCTCTACGATTTGCAGTAGCATTTTCAGGTTTAGAGGACTAGGCAGAAGCGGCAGCAGCGCACATTGTCAAATGCTCCTCTTTGGTATCTTGCAGCCCTTGCAGTGGCTCTGTTGCAGCAAAAAAAAAAACTGAGTGGAACGGAAAGGCTGTTACATTTTACATCAGGCTACAATACTTTGGGCCCGCTTGACCTGATTTAAAGGAAACTAGTTAAGCATGACACACTGTGCTATTGTGCCTTTTCTCACTGTTGCACATAAACATATACAGCATATTATTGTCACGTTTAAGTCTTATATTGGAGTGTTTCTCTTCCCATCTGTGGCTTTCTCTCTCCCCCCTGCTTAGTTGATGCAGCTCGCCCAGGCTGTACGACCACCTCCCTCCCCGTCTTTCTCCCCATCAGCCTAAAATGGCACCAACTGTTATCTCCTGTCCCCAGCAGGGAGTGGTGTTCGTTTTGTCCTCCTCACCTCATTCCTGTAGAGGCAAAAGCTGAAACCTCAATACTGTTCATTTTCTGTTATACAAATCTTTTTTTATTTAGACGTTGTTTTTTGTATTCTATTATTTTCAGTTTTTGCTTAGAGAATGGGAACTTACACGTCACATACATTTAAAAGTGTAAAAAGAAAAAAAGAACTTACTGCTCCCTAAATGGAGTTTTTTATCTCAGGTTCCACTGACAAAGCATCCCATAAGGCTCTTAAGAAAAGGCCGAAGATTCATGTTACAAAAAAAGTAAAATGTACTGAAAAACAAATCTGCTTTAATGTGTCTTTCTTGAACTTTAGGTAAAATGTAGTCGTAAGGGTAATGTAAACTTAGCTAAGTCAGACATGGCTGAATCAACATTTTTCCTCAAACAAAAGTCTATTTAAAGTATGGTTGAACAATAATTTTTTTAAAAAGCATTTAGTTCACAGTGGCCATTTTAAATGGAACCAAGAGTATTAACGTTTTGACTGAACTATGAAGTTCAAACTTAAAGAATCTTAAAACATGATCGTCGAGGTCTAAACTACAGGGTTTGCAGCTCTTTTCTACAAAAAGACGGGCTCATTTGTTGAATGCAGAGGACATTCTATTACCAAAATAATTGCAATTTGATAGCGAAATATTGTGCAGCCATTATTTAAAATGCATTTTTTGGCTAAAATGTACCAAGAATACTGACTTCACAATTGCTATATTTCCTTTTATTCTTACATGTGTGGTGTGGTCTAATTAGAGGTGGGCAATACATCAAAATTCAGATGTGAATGTACATCATTTATAGTAAAAATGCTTTCAAATAAGGGTGATCATGCTGCACTTTTGTGATTCATTTTACAGACATTTTAACATTTGCCTGATGATTAAACCTCAACAAATACGTTAAAAGACATGTTTTAACATGGAATGACATATCGTCTTAATATCATAATTGCAATACTCTAAAAGAGAGATTCACTTTTGTCAATATTGCCCAGCCCTAAATCAGATAAATGTTAGCAGACTGTGCACATTCAAAATTGTGCTTGGTCTCATATGTAGAAAGTGGTAATATCAAAGCCCGGCTTCCTGTCATCAGCTCTCTGCTGTGGTCATTTGGTGACAGGAGGATTTAGTTCTCTCAGGTCGGCACATCACTCGTTTAAAGTTGTCAAGGCAAATTTAGAAGGAGAAAAATGTCTCACTAAAGTGTTCGTATCTGCTTGCCAATGCTCGATCTCATCAGCTCTTGGAAGCTAAGCAGGACAGGACCTGGTTAGTACTTGGACGGGAGACCGCACCAGGTGCCACAGTGGGGCAAGACCCTTCACCCACATTGCCTAGAAAAGCCATGGGTAAAGCGCTTTGAGTGCCTTGAAGCTAGAAAAGCGCTATATAAATACACTGTAATAATGATAATAAAAGATTATCAATAAAATCTGAATTTCTGTTTAGCTTGCAGTATTCATTCAACAAAATGGGAAATTGCACAAGAAAAACAAGGATTCAAATAGGCCTTTTAAAATATAATGTCTTTAATAAGTGTAAGAAAATGTGTATATATATTAAAAATGACTATGGGTATGTGTATAATATGAACAATAACACTTCAGATGTTGCAGAGTGAATGGAATGGCCTGTTTGAAAAGCATGCCTGTTGCTGCAGTCTTGAACTCAGTGGGGTCCTATTTGTAAAACTATTCCCGCAAGAATAATCACAAAGAATAATCAACCTAATTATCCTAATCTCACCACGTTTGAGCCCAGCCTTTGAAGCTGCTCTCTCACATTTCAGCAGCAGCATTCCAACACACCCCTAACTGGGTTTCGGGTGGAGTCTATCGCCCTGTTTACATCCAGCTTCACACAGATGTTTTATATTGACCTTATGAAAGAGAGAACCGATTTCCTGTGCTCACTAACCTCGAGTTACAGCCTGATGAGATGCACTGCTCCCAGGATTTGGTTAACTTTCTGAGCTGTGGGATAATCCTGGCAGGTCTGGGACATCTCATTCATCACAAAAAGGCCCAGGCTTCGTACGGGCGACACATGGTTTTCAAGGACCCCGTTTGGATGGTCTCTGCAAAAGTGGCTTGGTTTCTCCAGGAGATGCCCGCACTCCTGATCCCTCTGCTCCTCACGCTTTCCTCTCACAGCTCCTCCAGCCTGGGTCGGAGCCTGCTCATGGGGACCTTCTGTCTGCATTACTTTCAGAGGTACGTGTTACTTACTTTGTTCATAAACTAATTCTGGAACAACCTCTGGACTGGACCAGAACTAGAACAGGACCAAACCAAGTCTACATCAGGTCTGAAAAGGGTTCAAATCAGTGTAAACACACCTAAAGGGAACTAATGGGACAACAGCAGGTCAGTAGGACGAGCTGGTTGTGAATGTGCTTCAGATGCAGGATAGAATGCACTAGGGATGTCAGGAATGATTTAAAGCAACACTGCGTAACTTCGAGGAGGTGGCACATCACATGCACGCTTCCATGAAAATAGAACATTAAGACCATACTTTGGAACATTTGATTTGGATATAGATACAATTTAAGCCATACTGTGAAATACTAAAGCCAAGGGAACAACATTTCCATGGAAACAAACAGTTGGAGGCTCCTTCACGCAAAGTATGCGTCAGGTTTGTGGAGATGCAAGCCCGCTCACAGTCAGGACAAATGTTTTTCATTGTAAAAAAAAAGAACAACATGGTTTTATTTTAGGCTAAAAAGGGTGGGGCTTTAACTGTATTTGTGTCATTATGTACGTCCACAATTATTAATATATTTTATTTTGAGTAAGACCAGGTACATTTCGGGTAGTACTCGATAACAGTTTTCAGATGCCATACTTTCACATGTACTTGAGTACTCTTACTTGAGTGAAAGTCTTTGTTCTGTAAGTAAGTCTACAAGTGACAAAAGCTTTATGTGAACAATATAGCATTATTTGAACATTTCTGCACAGTTTGATGCTTTACCTTACCAATTACATGTGTCCAGACAGTGACTCTCGCTTGAGTAGTAGTAGTTTTCCCAAACACATTTAACTCTTACTTTATAGCTTTACTTTCTTGGACCTCTACTTTATACTTGAGTCATTATTTCTCTTGAGTGTAATTTTTTGCTTCTCGACCCATCTCTGACCAGCCACAGACACAATGATCACATTGTTTCAAACTGTTTTTCTATGGCAGGACTTTTGTGTACTCTTTGCTCACCAGAGGAAGGCCTTTCCCGGTGCATGTGATGGTTGCAGCAGGTTTCTTCTGCTCCTTGAATGGGTTCCTTCAAGCTTACTACCTGCTGCACTGTGCACAGTTTGGTGAGGAATGGACTTCAAATATTCACTTCAAAACAGGTGTGACCACTAAAAATATTCTTAAGAGTTCTCAGTGGAGTCAGTGGAAAAAATATATCTGACATTAGCACTTCTTTTAACCAAGGATTATTACTTTTCTATACTGGGATGGCTATAAATATACACAGTGACTATATTCTCCGTAACCTGAGGAAACCCAGTGAAGTTGTTTACAGAATTCCTAAAGGTAAACACATAAGATTACACCCGCATTAAATATTCTTCAGCTCATCGTCAGGTTTATGTGGGTGGTGTCACTTCTGCAGGTGGGCTGTTCGAGTACGTGTCCAGTGCCAACTACTTAGGGGAGATTGTGGAGTGGTTTGGATATGCGCTCTCCACGTGGTCCCTGCCAACGCTGTCATTTGCACTTTTTAGCCTGTGTTTCATTGGTCCAAGAGCCTATTACCATCACAGGTGATATTCTGCTTTTTATTTAAAGTCATACAAATTGATTGATTGTACCTTGTTGTCAAATGTCCTGCAACCCTGTGTTAATAACTATTTTATTTATAGATTTTACCAGGAGCACTTCAAAGACTATCCAGTTTTAAGAAAGGCTTTGATTCCATTCATCTGTTAAAATGACTTGACACAATACAGATAAAATAAAGACACAACAAATAATGTTTTGTTATAAAATATATCCTGTTTTTTTTCTTTTTTTTCCCTTTTACAATACTAAAAAGAGCGTTCAACAAACAAATAAATCTCTCTTGTGGAAATATTTTATTACTACGGCCTGTTCTGTAGGGTGGTGTAGTATGATACTTTCCCACAATGATCACCTGTTTATTTTTAGCATATGTGTATTAATGAGGTAGATTTTCCAGCTTTTCTAGTTTGTATCTTGTATTATGTATTGCACGTCAAGAGCAAGATTGGCAGTTTCTACAGCAACCTGCAACCCATTTACTTTGGCTGTGAAGGAGTCTAGCACATCAGCCTCTCCGCTCACGGCTGCAGCAGAGAACTCTGTGTATTTGGTGTTTAAAAAGCTCCATTTATGATCTTTACAATGTTGCACCGCCCCACACCTACACAGACTCAAAGTTAGGTCCATTTCATCTGATGTTGTGTCGGTGGGAAGTGCCCAGTGGTGAGCATGAGTCAGATCAATAATAGAACTCCCACCATCATGCTCCAACGCTGCTGCCACAGACTCCAAAGAGCGACAAAACCCCTCTACAGCAAGCAAGTACTCTGTCTGCGTACATCCAAACATCGAGGCAGCGTCTAAGTCAATAGTTTTGCTCTAGAAAACAGACAACAGGACATATAGCATTAACTAGAGAGTAATGTAGTTTCTGTAGCGTTCTAATTCCAGAGTTGTGTTTAAATTTACCTTGTGTCTGATATAAGCTGCAAGGTGCGTTTCAAAGCAGCCTCCTCCAAAAAGGGCAAACGGATCTCTTAGTGTCAGCCTTAACACATGTTCTGCCTTTTCACATGCTACCTAAAAACATGTAAAGATAGAGGAATAACAAAATAATTATTCATCAATATTATCTGCAATATATATTAGATGATAAGAGACTATTTGCATGCACTATTTTTTTTAAATAAAAACTAAAAATATAAAGTAAATATGCAATTACTGTGTTTTTTTACAATGCAGACAATGAAATACTGGCCTACTATTCTACAGATACGTTTAGCATCCAAAAAAGTGCCTTATATCTTGGTCAAACAGCTATTATCCACATACCTTTAACTCATTTAGCATGGTCTCATTTCTGTGACAGGGGATCAGGGTGCAGATAGCAGCGTCCTCAGTGGGATGCAAATGCAGCATTGTCTTAGCTCCAAACTGCTTAATAGTGATTTCCTTAATTTTTCCATAAGCATTGGGTGGGATGGTATGTAGTGTAGCAACTGGATGAGCACCTGTTAAACAGAAAGAATAACATTATCCACAACAATTGTAATATCCACACTACAGCAGAAATGAGAGATAAAGCGAAAAGTTGACAATATAACAAATGTTGTTATGGACATAGGCATGGATAATTATTCATATAATAATTAAAACTATTAATAAAAGACAGAAAAAGCCCTGATTAAAAATATAATGAACAGAAATGTCAAGTCAAGAGTAATCTTCAAAGCAGGTGATATTTCTGCCCTTTTGTGGTAAATGTTATGGTTTATTCATGTTTTGCGAGAAACTTGAACCTCAGTAAAGACATTTAAATGCAAGTTTTAGCACATCCCTGATGCATTGTTATAACCTTGTTAATAGATAATGAAAAAGATTGTTATTAATATCACCCACCCCTGCACTAGTTTTCAGTAATATAGGTTACAAAAAGGGTTACAGTTTTAATTGTATTTGTGTACATTTGTCTACATTTATTTCAGAAATAAAGTATGTTTCTATTACAAAGCGCTAAGCTCATTTAACAAAACAATACTGTAATGAGCAGTTTATTTATACTTTAGCCTTTCAATAAATATAAAATATAATATAGGACAAATTGACCTATTTTATATTAACCTACCTGTAAGATGAATGACTGGTTCCAGTAAATTAATGCCCAGTCTCTCTATCACTGTGATGTGGTGGTCCCTCAGATATTGCTGTAGGACTGGGTGGATGACCTTTTGGCACATAAACAGGTTCACCTCATCTTTAACAACTTGATCTCCAATCTTCAACAGCTGTTTTAGGATCTGTGCCTCCACGTCTGCTCCTTTGTGCACCTCAATGGTCCCTTCTTCAAGCTCAGCGAGGTCTCCAGCCAGAGATGCACTGAATATAATAGTAGATAGAGGTCCAGCGTGAAGAGGCCCTGTTTGGTGAGTTGATAAATCAGGTGCCTCTAGCAATAACCCAGGAAAAATGTCTGAGTCCATCACAGGTAAGCCTTCAACCGGGAGAGTTATTATTCTTCCAAGTTTGACTACACCTGGGGTATCACAGGGGACAGTGAGTAAAAATCCTCGTACAGTCAATCTGCTGATATGGATGATTTCTGCTTCTCTTAACACACATGCTGGTTTACTGGAGATGACACTTTGGGCCAATCTGATGAGGCAATGGCTGCTGTTGAAGTCCATTTTGACTTTACAGGCACAGTCTTCTTGTTGGAGGTAACTTGTGCACAGATCTAGCAAAGATTTGTTTACTTTTTGACAGACATCTTTTCTGAGGCATGAAAGTTGTGCCTTTTCTATGAGAGACATGCATAAAATACCAGCAAACAGACCGCAGTCATTAAAACGAGATATGTGGTTGATTATAGAAGTCCGTATTAAATTTATAAAGGGCTCTGACGAGGATAACGCTGACAAAAGCACAGTGGATGTCGAGGTAGTGACAACCTGCCCTCCGACGTTGTTATGGATTTGTTTTAGTCTGCCTGTAGGTCCATAACACGACTTCAGAAGTTGCCTCAAAATGTTGAGTTTGCTACAAATATCAGGATTGTTCAGTGGCAAATCAGTACAACGAGCGGGTTTCTTCTTCTCAAGTCGAGCCATAGCACAAAACGTAATACAACAAACCTACACGCACTCGCTCTGCTTTAATTCCACTTTGATTAGAAGAGGATTTCAATCGTACGTGACCCACAAAAATCAACAGAATTAAACCGACAGCTTATCTGATTCCCTTTCCAAAGTTGACTGTCTTGCCACCGTGCAATTTACTAGTGTTTTGGATACTGCCTGATTGTAATTTTAGCAACAATCCACAATACTATTGTTTTTGATATGTATTAGAAACGAATGCATATCAAGTATGAATTTATTTTTTTATTTTTTTTGTTTGAAATTTGGTTATGAACACAGGCATACCTAAAAGCATGTATTACAAATAGGCTTTCTACAAAACACCAATGGTTGCCATGGTAGCACTCATAGCGTGAGGTCCTTTCATAAGTTTTTTTTCTCGTCGCATAGAAAACGTCACATGCATAATAAATATTTTTTCTTGCAACATTTACATTGAAAAAGGCAAATAACTCAACGAAAAAAATCACATTTATAATTATTAAGTATGATACTGATATATTTACAAATAAAATGTCATTACAGTTTACGAACTTTTTTATATTTTGACGTCATCTTACGTCGCCTGCATAGTTTCAAACAGTTGGCGGAACATGGCTTTTGCCGCATAAACTGTTTTTGTACACTTTTTTCGATAAAAGAACAAACTGTCAACACTGGTATGTAATATATTTTACAATACAATTCATATTTGTATGTTTTCAATGTAATTGCTGCTTCTTTGGCAACAATAACCTGAATTAAACTCATGTTAATGTAATCTTAGCTATATTTTTACAGATAATCGTTGCAACTGTTGTCTTCTGTAATGCTAACATTAGCTAATAATAATAGGCTAGTTACTAAGAAATAATAATACAACGGTTTCTTATAGGGCCGTTTTTTTTTTTCATGAATATTATTTTTTTATTGACAGCATTGTATTATTTTATGGTCGTTGAATTTCCCAGGGAAGATTTCTTGGAGAGGTTAACCTACATCCTAATGGCTCCTCACAAATATGTCATTAAGGTAAGCGATAACTACAAAGTGCTGTGTATGTTTACACTTTGTCCACTAGAGGACAGTCCAAAAGCGTGTTCAGTTTAATCGGCAGGTTCTTATGTTGTTAAAGCACCTTTGCACCTTTGCAGTGTTTCCTGAACAGGGGAACACGAGCACCACCTGGAGGTCCTTGGAACGTTATCAAATTTTAAAAGATAGAGAATTTGAATAAAACATTTCTTTGAAATAAGTTCTTGAGGATTGTGGATCATTAAAACAAATGATTATATTTGACAATACCACTATAGAAAACAATACTTCTATAGAAAAAAGATTAGCCTAGTACCGGAGTTAGGGGGTACTCTGAGTGTGAGTCAAAACTACGGGGGTAAGGTTGAGAACAACTGCCTTAGATCTACCTCCCTCTGAGCCTTTTGTCAATGGGTGAAGTGATACGAAGCAGAGGAAACTCATTCTATTAAAATTCGGGTCGTTCATCCTCTGTCTGGTGTGTTGTCAGGAGTAATGCACATCAGATGTTTTTGTTAAGTACAGGCTAAGCTTCTGGCCTCCCCTTTTGTTGATCTTTCATTTATTGAGAGTTTTGTAGCAGGGCAGCAGACATTTGTTAGGGCTCTTTCACATCCTCCGTAATGCCGTGTGTGCCTCGTTGACCAGATATTGCATTCATTCCCTTTATTTGTTTCATATGCATGCCTGTGTACGGCCTGCACACCACCCCCTTCAGTTCGGCTGTGGGAGAATAGAGGTTCCTTCCCACTGGGCACATAATGATACTGTTGTGTTACCCTCCCTGAGAAAATGCAAAGAGCCTCTACCATTCTTAACCAACTAACCACAAACAAATATGTTAGGAGCACTCAGCCCGAACAATGGCATTCAAGGCTGCTCTTGTGCAAAACCAACATCACCACAATCATAATTTTTTATGTATAAATCAACGACAGTACAGTGCAAGAATGTTAACAGTGTTTGTTGGCCGTGATGAACAAAGAAATGTTTAGTGTATGTCAAACTTTTTCTCACATCATTAAACTTTTGCTTTTGCAATATGTAGTTACTTGCCACCATATATTTATCTTTTTTCCTTTTATAAAATAGGAAACAAAAAATATACAGCGGAACAACAAAACAGAGGTGTAGCTAAGTCATCAATTAAAGTCTGCTGTTGGCATATCTGTCCCACTTATACCAAGGTTTGGTAAATATGTAAATTTTTAAAATGAACTGTGAAGGCAATTTTGCCATCTTTTATATGGCACACATACAAAACACACATGAAACAAGTAACAGAATATCATGATAACATTTGAACAAATACATAAACAGATAAAATACTGGTATGTAATAAAATCGTGCAAAGCAAGAGTACTGTCTTTGCTGGTAATCTTTAACAAGTGCCTTAAATTAATAAAATGGCCCAAGATTATCCAATTTAGATAGTGTCTGTGTTTTGTTCCATAGATAGGAGCAAAGTTGCTTTCCCAATTCTGTGTTGATACGTGACTGTTAAATAATCTGGCAAAATACTTATAAGAGTTTTAAAAACAAACAAAATGCATTGCTGTTCTCTAGCCAATGATTGCCATTCTACTGTAGAATGTAATTCACAGTGGTGGGTTCTGTATCCATCTCCTGTAATGAACCTTAATGCTGACTGAAACCTGAGTTCAGAGGTTTTAAGGACTGCTGTAGAATTCAAATATAAAATGTCACCATAATCCAGTACTGAGATAAATGTATCTTGGATGAACAGTTTTCTACAATTAAGTGGAAAACACTTTTTATTCTAAAGAAGAATGACATTTGGCTTTAAGATTATTTGTCAACTCTTGTACGCGTTTGTTGGAAAGAGATCTTGTCATCGATCCAGATGCCCCACTATTTGTAGTAGGGTATTTCTTCAATCATTGTGCTCTACAAATAAACTTGCCTTGCCTATTACCATCGAGCATAAGAATGCATACATTTGTGTCTTCTGGAGAACATCTTACATTTTGTTTTATTTTATTTCATTTACATGTTTTAATAAACAAAGTTTTGCTGGATGGAGTGAAAATCCACTTGGATATTTTGAATCACTTCTGCTGCAAAAGGCGCCCTAGCATATAGAATTGCATCATCTGCGTTGAAGTGAATGCTACAATGTATGTTAGTGTAAATAGAAGTGGTCCAAGGATGGAACCTTGAGGAACCCCTTTGTTAAAATAAGAAAATTCAGATTGAAACCTTTATCAGAAACAACTTGAGCTCTATTTGTGATGTAATCTACAAACCACTTTTTTACATTTGTATCAAACCCAATAGCATCCAGACGATCGAAGAGAATGCAGTGATCAACAGCAGCACATTTTTCATGATTGCATTTGCAAATCCATTTATAACCTTTGGTAGCATCTGTGATAGTACTATGCCCTAGTCTAAAACTTGACTGGTAGCTATTTAAAATTGAATATTTGGTTTAGAAAGCATGCTACTAGTTACTTATTTGCTTCTGCAATAGTTTTGCTCGGCAGGATAGTTTTGAGATTTGACAGAAATTATTCAAATTATTTTTCTGGCCTCCTTTATGCAAAGGGAGAACAAAAGCAGATTTCCATAATAACGAAAGGGAATACTTTAAGTTTGAATTGTGAGATTAAAAACTTAAAAATTAAACAATTTACTATTAGTGGAGCAGGTAACAATCTAGGTTCAAGGATGTCTGCTCCATTGGACTTATTTGGATCTATAGAGAGCTCTTTATTTAACAATACTGTGCAAAGGGCTTAAGGGAAAATATTTGATCATCAGCCCTATTATCATGTATTGGGGAAACGGCAATAAATGTAGCAGCATCATCAAAAATATTTCTAGAGTCAGCAAAGTGCTGGTAAAACGCATCACAAATCACAAATCTTTTTTCCTTGTCGGACTGATTGAATCTTTAATAAATGAATTCAGTATCAGGTGTACGATTTTGAGATAAGGATTTAACTGTTTGCCAAAAGTTTGCAGAATTGTCCTGTGAGTCAGTGAAAGTTTTGATGTAGTAAGATGCTTTGACTTTACAAACAATTATTTTTCCAGTATTATTTTTACCCAAAGTGCAAAAGGTGTTTACAGTTGCAGTAAAACAAGGTTTTATAAATATTGCTTCTCCACCTCCTTTGCTGGGTCTATCACAACAAATATCCAAAGAAATGTCATCATCCGAGATTTTTGAGCCATTTGTTAGCCATGTTTCATGAGAATATGAATGTGTTAGGATTAGCTTGTTTTGCCCAATTTTGATTTAATGCTTAAATAACTCAAGGACTTTTTTATTTTTTTATTTCAATTTTTATATATTTAAATCAGTATTATGAACATGATCTAATTGAGTATTTGCCACAGGCAGGCTTTTAGTAGGTCTAATGTTGATTAAATATGATGTTATTTTGTCGGTCTGCGTTGACACTATGACATTTATTATTTATTACACAATTATGAGACTTGTAATCATCAGCTGATTTCTTTCTTTCTTTACAATAGCGTGTTGGGCAGGTTGAAACACTGATACTATTATTCTCCTTCTGATCCTGACTGGTATCTTAAAAGGGCCAAGGGCATTTCAAGTCAGCATACTCGATTGCCACACAGTTTCTGCTACAGACACTAGTCAATGTTAAGAAAAAGAAGACAAAAGCCATACATATTTAGTTGCAGGCGATCGCATTTAAACAGTTCAGGTCTTGTGAAAAACGCTAAAAAATTGTTCGTAGTGATAGCTTTTATCCTTGCTTCCAAAAGTATATTCCAAAGGTATCCGTCTATTGTGTCCATTGCTGCAGTTTTATGTCCCAGATACATAGTTCTACGGTCAAGCGTGAAGTTAATGTTGAAATAATTTGCTATGCTTCATGAATCTCAGTCCAATGCTTATGATCATTCGCACAATCGCATGACATCACAAAACGCATAATAATGAAATCCACAATCTTTCCAGCAACAGGTATTTCCCGGAGAGTCATGTGCACTTTGACATGGTGTTTTAAAATACCGTGACACATTTTTCCAACAGAATTCTTTCCAAACATGTATAAATATGTTCCCACTCTTTGTCAGTCATAAAAAAAAAAATCTCTTTCTTTTCCACCACTTATTTTTAACATCTAGTAGAGTGGCTATTAAGATCGGTAATACATTTATATAGTTTTGATATGTTTATACTGTATGTTGTGCAGCTGTGCCTCTTCCTAAATAGGCTTATTATTACAGTGACCTGCCACTTTTGAGACCTCCCGAAAAAAGGCCCATAGGCAAAACCACCGATCCAGTGAAGAGCTTTCGTTTCTGCCTGGAACATTACTGCTGTCTGCCTTCTATTAGTGTTGCTGACTTGCCAATGAAATAGGTCGAACCAAACACCAGAGTCGTTTAACAATAAGAGAAATGAGGACTCGCAGAGCAGTTTTAATGTCAAAGGTTTATGCGCTGCTTAGTGTTATTGTCACTCTACGGATGAGCTCATATCGGGCCACACATTAAGTTCCTCTGTACTCTCAAGAAACTGTTTGACGTTTTCCAGCTTAAGGGGGATTCTTACATGAGAAGTTGACATGGCTAATGTAGTTCCCGAGTTCATATGCTCTTTAGTGTTTCTCTAATTGCGGGACAGGTATACTAACTGGTGGCACGCATGGTTCATCTTGTGTTACTGAATTGTTGTCTTGTTTTAGTTTGAATTATAGCTAGTTTTATTAACTTTTGAAATAAATTCTTTGATCACTTTTCTTACTTGACTTCCATTTTAGACCTGGTTAAGAAGAGTGTACAATTAATCAAATTTGAAAGTGTTATTTGATTTATTATTCAGTTCAATTACAAAAATCATAATATAAAATGTATTATTTTCGTTTCAGTCTCAAAACCTGGAGCCAAAGCCACTTTTCTAATCTATTTAGGCTTTTAAATGCAACATTACTTATACAATAGATATATCATTTCTCTACAGGCTATTAGTTTGAAATAACTGGGATTTCAATTACGAGCCAGACCAGTTGGTTTATAATTTTTGCCATAATCGAGCAGCCCTAGGTTTAGACATTTGGCATGTTGGTTTGAAATATTTGGTCCTGTTCAAGTTACTTCTAAAGACTTATTTTAGTTAAGTTTTTACTGGTTTAGTTGGGTTTTACACATTGTTTATACATGTTTTTCTAGCCTTTGTGTTAACTTAGACTGAATGTATTTCTGGGTTAGGTTTGTATTCGCCAGATTTTATGTGTTACGGTGTTACTCGGGATGCAACGTTTTAACCAGTATATATGGTATAAGGTTTATGATTTTATCTACCAATTTCGCACATGGATGTTTCAACTGTGCTTTGTTTGCTGTGTGTTACCTGGAGACTTTCCTGTCTGTTCATGCGGCTGGAATTCCACTGCTGGGATGTGTCTCTTTTGATCATCAAATAAAGACAACTCAGGTGTGCTAACATTTACCTGAATGGAAGGGAGCTTTGCACATAAAGCGCTTCCGAAAACTCTACTCATACAAGCTTCGGTTGTCAAAATCTGGCAGTTTTGAAAAATTTGATTAGCTTTTGTTTGTAGCTACGTGTGTTTTGTGCATAGGGAAAGCTCAGGTGACTCACAGCTGAGAGAGGGAGGGGCCTGTAAGTCACCCGAGAGAGTCATAGAGTGAATGAGAGAGTGGTAGTGAATGAGAGTGTGATAGAGTGATAGAGTGAATTTAGCAAGTGGCTGTCATGATAATGACTTTTGTGCAATATCTTGCTATAGTAATTATCACAATAAACGATAATATTGAAACTTTTTTTCTGCCACTAACACAGTAACTCTAGTGGGATAATCCCAATAAACCTGTTCTAAATCTGAATATTGTAAATATAACATAAGATGCAATAAAAAACAGCATGAAACTTACTTACCGGTACTTGCATTACTTAGTTATAAGTCAAAGTTGTTACATTTGTTTCTCTACAGCTAAAATCTAATAGAAAGAAAAGGTATACAGGATAAATATTGAGCCTCATGTCTCATCTATTAGTTTAGTGGCAATTTGCAGTTTAAAATACACATTAGAAAACATGCAAAAGCTCAAGAGTGCACAGTAAAATATAAAAACGCATAAACAAACCAGAGTCAGAATCTTTTATTATTGGCTACACAAACAATTTGGTGGAATTTGAAAAGGAGCTCTAAGAAGCTGTGTCATCATAAAAAGGTATAACGGACATGAGTGGCAAAACACTAAAATAATAATGACTATTGAATGATAAGTTGATGTAGTAATTATCGTGACAGGCCTAGAAGAGCGCACGAGAGAGGAAGAGGGGTGGAAGAGAGCTGGGAACAAGGCGAGCTTAAGGCATGGGAGTGAAGTTGTCACACCCTCAGATCTAAAGAGCTCCCCTGGGTCTCTCTGCAGACTGTAGACAGAACCAGGGAATGTTGGACAAAGGGAAAGAGATGCAAGTTTTATTGAGTGCGACCGCATCTGCTGCCCCTGCACCGCTAATGTAAACATCTGCGGCTGGTTATTGTTAGCCTGTGAGAGCTAAGTGCCGGCCCGAGCAGGTCTGGTTCTTATATAGAGCGATAGCAATGGCAAAGGGCAGTGAGGCTGGGGAGGAGGAGGCTAAAACTGCTCTCTGTGCTTACTCTGGGCCGGGTGCCTGAATCACAGCAGCACCAGCTCAGGCTCAGGGCTCAAGGAGGATGGAGGGACGGGTCTGGGAGAGAGATAAGAGAAGGTAAAGAGTGTTTTGGGAACTGAAAGTGATATTGACCAGAGCTCCTCAGTCTCAAAGAGGCAGCCGAGATCTCAGAAAGTCTGAGTCACAAAGTTGTTTATGTAGAAATTATAATTTTTCCAATGCCGTGCTCTCAGATATCTTATTTCCCCATGGTCATTTTTGTCATTGGCTTGTTGCATTTATAGTCTTATTTTTTGAAGATTATTTGTGTTTTTGTCAAATATTTAAAAAATGGCAGTTATGGGCCAATAAATGGAGTCTGATTTACAACATCGGGGGAAAAAAGCGGACACCTGCCACTAGGAGTCAGTATAGGAACATAATTGTTGTCATTGGTTTGATTTTTAAGTTAGCCTTAATACATTAATTATCATAGGAAAAAGATGATAGTGAGTACCTTGACTTTACTTCTAGTACTGCTACAGAAGGATTTAAGGTGCACAAGACCACAAATATTCCCTGTCCAAATAGTAAAGAAACATGTATTCTTGTTCTACCATGTTCCACAAGAAAAAAAACCCAAAATAAAACAGTTATGAATTAGATTTCCAATGATTGTGGATGAACTCGTAACTAACTGAAGTCAATTTATTGCGACGACTCCCATGCAACTATGCCAAAGTTAAAAAATGAATATATTTCTTGTTTTCCAATGCAAAGCTGTTCATTTGTGTTGCGGGATTTGTTATTTTCTGCGAACTCCTTCGCGCCCTTGTTTTCTAACTAGAGCCTGCCTTGCAACAATTACAGTGTGTGAACCTTTAACGCTCCGTCAGTCTTATCTCTTCTCATTAATCATGGGGCTGGTATTGACTCGGCCCTGACTCGGCTGCTCTCACAGAATCTTGACGACCGCACATATTTTAATGCCTCTCCTTTGTCATTGTTGACTCTTTGTGCCCGGTAGGATGTCTGATTGGCAGTGGGGAGAATTAGGATATAAGGAAATTGAGCATAGCCTCCAGGAAGACGCAGCTCTCCTATTCATCGCTGTTTGACAGGACACAAAAGATGGCACAATAAAAGATTTGGTATGAAGTAGCCGCTTCCCCTTCACCCCTCAGCTTCGTCACATAAAAACCCTAGAAAGCCAATGCAAAGCGGAGAACAATGCCGTCTTGGCCCACTTCTGAATTTATGAAAAGAATAACTTCCTCTAACTTGGCCCTTTTATCAAGCTTTCATTTCAATAGCAGTCACAGTTATGCTAAGTATTTCATTAAAGTGAAGCAAACAAAACATGACATGTTTTTGGATTTTTAAGTTAGATTTGCGTTGTATAATCCAAAACCTTACTTCAAAGTTGGGACAGTGTATTCAATGTAAATGATACTTAGAGCTAAAAACACACTTTAAAAACACACTTTAAAAATGCATTACAATTTTATTATGGAACATTTTAGATTTTTCACTCTCAACAAAGTGGAAATGGGGGTGATTAATAAATAGCATTATATAGCATAGGGTTGTATGGTACTGAAATTGACTTTTTGCACAATAATTCTTAAAGCAGGATCATCCCAACAACCCCTTTTCTTCTATAATCAGTAACAAACAAGGCAGAATGAAACACTTGTAGTCAGTTACTTACTAGTAGTAAGTTAGTATGTAAAATTTGTTATAGAACTTACTTAATCGACCCACAATAACAAAACAAAAAATAATTAAGCCTCCAAAACATATTCTTTCATGTATAAATGATTGAACTATACGTCAATAGAGCAATTATCACAAAGAATTGAAGAATTTTACTACAAATTCACAGTACTTTGGTTGAGATATCTTTTTTTTTTTGTAAACCTAATTACATTTTACAAGCACATGTCAGGGATCACCTACACATTTTTGTGATGGGGGCCGGACCACAAAAGGTGGAAGCTTTTGGCGGATATTCAATTATCATTTTTAACTGGTCGCAAATGGAAAAAGACACTGCTCTTGTGCTCTGTGTTATTCAATCCACAAAGTTTAAGCTGCTTACAAAGATCTCGCTAAAGAAAGCTCATTTGGGAGGGGGAGGTCAAGGGTCGAGCCAAAGTTCACCTCACAGATCTACTGGTCACTCTTTGTGCTGCGAGTTGACAAATTTGGACCACATGATGCGATTGTCTCCAGAGCCTTTGTGTAAATTAGATTCCTCCCATTTTTGTGTCTCCCTTTGCAAAAACAGCACCCTTAGTTCAGTCAGTTGAGAGCTGCCAGTTCTGTTTAAAATGGAAAGGCCACACTTAGCACTTCTGTGTCACTCCTCTCCTGCACCAGAGCCCCAGATCCTGCTCATTCAAATTAATTGTTTTCTCGTTAGCGTGATTGCATTAGTGGCATTCCTGGCAAAATTCCCCCTCTTCTCAGAACTGCCAAGAATCACATGCTGTTTTTTTTGTGAAGCGCAGACCACTGTTTATCATTGCAGTCCACTAGTTTGTCATTTGGACTTGTCTCCTGCTTTAATCTTATAAAACAAGAGTTTGTCTACTGGATTTTCTTTTTGGGATTCATGCCCAAAACAGAGAAACCACTGTAACGATTCACCCTCTGCGGTTCTCATTAAAGACTAAACTCTGGACAGTCTGAGATATTGATCAAATTAACCTCTTGTCTTTCCTCCTTAGCTCTGAATAGCCTCTAAAAGTTAAAGCGGCGTACTACTGCATCGATCTGGTCTTCTACTGGCTATAAAGAGAGACTGCTACGATCAATGTTTCCAAATGTGTTAAGAGTCTCCAAATGTGATTCTTAAATGGATGCGCACTTTAGAATAATGCCTACTGTAGTTCAACAACTCCAGCAAATAAGAAGCAAGAAATGGCTTCTCAATAGGGCTGCAACAATTAATCGCGATAATCAAGACACATTTTAATACCCGTTAAATCACTGTACAGAATCAAAAATGACACAAGACGTTAAAAAAAGTGTGTATCGGTAAATATTTTCTTTTAGGTTAACTTTCTCTGTCAAAAAATGTGGAGAAAGCACATTTGACTAGAAGACTATTAAAAAAAAATAATTGCAGACCGGTCAACTACTAAAATAATCGTTATTTGCTGCCCTATTAGTTACTAGCTACAAGCCCTACAATTACTGCTGCTTGTAAATGACAAACAACACCATGGAAATTTTAGACCCCATTATAATGTTTTTTGTTTTCTGTATTTTAGTGTTTTTTGCTTCAGACGATTTGGTTGTGGTGGAGGAATGACCAGAAATAGAAATTTAACCTAAACATTTTCTATTAGTTTTGTATGTTCTCTTACTATTCTCCTAAACCTTTCATCTTTTGTATCTACTTTTTTTTATTTCTTAACTTGTTTTTCTTGGTTTGTGCCAGTGTCAGGGTTTGTTTGCCCCCAAAAGACTTTCAATACTAAAAGTGAAGACAGCACATTTCCTGGAAGACTAGTAATTTAAAAGTATAAGCAAGGTATCTGTGTCACTCATCTCACATTGGAGAAACCGCAGCGGGTCCTTGGCTGCCGTAGTTTTGACAGACAAGGTCAGATTCTGTGTTGCTAGGTTTTCCCACGCATTGATAATTGTCGGAGCAGTCAGCTGAGGCCACCAGTCATCCATGGAGCGAGACAAAGGCGAAGGATGGAGAGAATAGTGACTGTGGAGGAGCTGACAGGCTACAAGCACACATTTCATACATGACAAGAGTGCACAACACACTGTGTTGATTCATGTTTCTTTTCTAGAAAAAAAGTCAAATATTCAATCGCAAAGGTCAAACTCTATGGGTCACAGCTTTTATGACAGGGGCTGGCTAATTAATGCAATATATTTTGTTATGGTTCCCAATGATCAGTGGTGCATTTAATTATTGTTCAAGAAATAATGTGTCACTGCATAGAATTAGAAGTGGAATATATAACATACATAGTCTTTTGTCGTGAAACTATTTCCATTCAAACTAAAGTAGACCAGTGTTTCCCATTGATAGAGGAGACTTTAGTGCCCCCCGATAGATTAGTTGTAGTGTAAAAACAACCTGGACATGGCAAATCACGGTTTATTGCTCATAGTATTGCCATATAAAGTTACTGTTCAGTTTAAAAAAGACTGCTTGAATATAAAATACAAGTATTCGAGAAAAGGATTTGTACCCCCATAGTCTGAACAAATGAGAAACACTGTATTCTTCATGAATTCTTCGTGAGGGATTCATTCTCTGCATTTGACCCATTCTTCACCCAGTGCTGCTTGGGTTAAACCTGGGTGAGCAGCTGCAGGACAGCGATTGTGTTTGCACATCTCCCGATCTTGAGGTTGGCTTTTTCAGGACCTTAGCTAGAGGATTTTACCTATTGCCCGGAGGAAACATGTAAACTCTGCACAGAAAGGCCTGGACTTGCCCAAGAGTTGAATCTGGAACATTCTTGTTGTGAGGCGAGCGTGCCACTTGCCACTTTTTGCTAAAAACTATTGTAAAGCATACATTTTAAAGAAAAAATAATTTTATATATATATATATATATATATATATATATATATTTTCAATCATTAAAATACATGTTCATATTTCAACCTTTCCATGATTAAGTTTTGTAATTTAAAAAGTTCAAGATCATTGCTTAATCAAGCTGGACGTGGGCTGCCACTTACATTGCAATCAAAGGAGACATTATTCTTTTAGTAATTTTATAAGTATTAAAGTGGACAACTCATGTGCAGAGATTCAGTAGCAGCTTGTACAAAGCTGCAGGGAGAATATACTCAAAGGCCAACAATACCCATGTCAGTCTTGTGGTGGCGCCATTCCCTCTAGCTGACGCAAAGTAAGGAGCCCTGTTGTCTTCCTCACTTGCACAAAAATTCCACAAATAAAACACTGGACCATCTGTCACTCTATATTTTATTCCCATCATTGACTGAACCTAAAACAGTAACTCAATTTGAAATGACGGACAGAAAATCAATTTAGTTTTCGATTGGGACTTGTTTTATTCGTAACAAGGAGCAGCCTGGGCCTTCCCCTACACACCCTGCTAATTCATTTGTGGACGTCATCTTGAGAGAAAAGCTGCAGAAACATCCTTCATGTCTGGGTTGTAAGAGTTTAGTCATCCTGTCTGCTCTGCTTCAGCCCATGGGACGAGCTTGGCCCAAAACAAAGCTTTTAGTGTGCAATGTTTTCCCTGTTACCGAATGCCTTCTTCATATTAACTTCTATGCCTTTCCTCTGCAATATCACATTCAATTGTTTTTTATTTCTTAGTTTAACGTAGTTTTCTCTGTGTAATTTTGTGGGTGGTCCCAGTCCAGCTTCCTTGTCTGGGGAGCAGTTGAGTTCACACGAGATTCATTTTGCTCTGTGCAGTGGGCAGCTTTTTGCACTCATGTGTAAACCATAATCAGGCAAGCTGCAAAGATGTAACGGCGACCTAACCAGCGCCGGCGTTTCAGCTCCTCATGCTCCTCGTAGCTTATTGTCACAGACACGATGACATAGTGCTCAAGGAATTCACTCTCAGGCCCAAGTTTGTAAAGCAGTCTTAAATTGTAGAGCTAAGGCACTATGTAAAGTAAGAGTGGGTTAGAGGAGGTTTCTTTGTGTCTATTACGGCTCTGGTATAATACAGCAATCCTTATTTACAGTGTTCAGTTTAGAACCACTGTATTTGGTGCAGCGCTCGCCTGGGCAGTGGCGTATGGCACAGCCAAACTAAATTATTCTTTTAAAATGATAATATCCAATTTCCATGACGTGCAGTAGAGCTGTAGTCGACTAAAGCAAGCAACCACGCAAAACAGTTAAATAGCTATTTTATCTGCATCTGATTGAACTACGCATACAGAGAGGTACAAGTCTTCATATATAAAAAGGCAGATTCAAATTTGAATTCACTCCCAAATCTCCGATAACTCCCTCTCTGCTCTCTGCTGTGGTCCGTATCTTTATAATCTCCATGAAATAAAATAGAAAAATGTTTTGGTAAACTATGACTGAAACAAGTTAATTGATTAATCGCGACTAATCAGTTATTGAAATAATTTATATATATAGTTACAAATTAGTTACAAATATTGGTTATCTGGACTATGCACAGACTCAGCCATAGCAGGAATTACACCAAAAAGACACAGATTTTATACTTTGGATCTAAACATTTTAATAGTTTTAATATCTAAACAACAAATCAATTAAGTGAAAAAAATACTCGTTAGATTAATCTGTTAGCTCAATAATCGTCATTTGCAGCCCTAATTGTCTACGACTCCATCCCACAGTAAAGAAGTTTACTTACTGGTTGCAACAAGAATGAGATTTTTACTTTTTAACCCTGTTAAAACACGGGACTGGGATTCTCAAATTAAAACAATAGTGCCACTTTAATATTCCTCTTTAGTGACGGTTTGTTGCTTTTGAAATGTACCAGATAACTTGAAGTAGAGTGGATTAGAGTAGTTTTCTGAGTGCATCCACTAGTTCAGTATCATGTAATCCTTATTTATAGCGGTTATCTTTGAAGTTTTCTGTGCAGTGACCTGGGGCAAGGGCTGTATTGCGAGACTTAGAAAAAGGATATGTTTTTATGAGGCGAGAGGAGACATGGGGGTTAAACAGGCTGTATTTTGGGAGAAAGATTGGTCCAGAGATGGCGAGAGAGAAAATGCAGTTGTGCGAGTGGCGAGAATATAATGGGTGACCTCTGATTCGACTATATTCTCACTTTGATTCATATGTAGTTCTCATACAGACTTAGAGGTGCCACTAGTGAGACTTTTACGGTTTAATTTCATTATTTTATTTTCAGTTTAGATCTCATTTACATTTACACATGGATAATGATTTGAATACCTTTTGGAGAGAAGACTGAAATGTTAGATGTGAAGTATTTAAATGCATCTAACTAGTTACTCTCACAAACCCTTTGAACCCGTTGAAATGTATATGCATTTTCATGTGCGGGCTTCGGAAATACTTCATAGATGCAGACAGCGCACAGTAGTCGATTTTCTCACGATTTTGTGTTCCTTTTAGAATTATACCCTATGGGGGAAAATGCAAAATTCACTCAATTACAAGAATGAAGTCAGATACCCTAGCTTCACCTGCTGAACTAGTACAATACTGGCAATCATTTCAGAATTTACGAGTGGTTTAGGTTTACTCACCGGAAAATATCCCCTATATTTAGTTGTCTGCAGAAAATTAATTAATTGATTTTGTTTTGACTGAATTGAATTTTGCCGCTCTAGATTTAAACGCTTCTTTAAATATTTTCCACCATCTATAAAGCTAATTAATTACATATCATGAGCCCAACACTGAAAACCTTATTCATCTTCTCTGCATGCAGCAGGTCCCAAAGAGCTGGGGAGTGGTGACTGTGGGAGAGGCTTGCCCGGGGTGATGTTTGAGCACACAGGGGGTCGTTGTGGTTTGTCCCGCTGTCAATCACCTCATGCTCTGATTTCCTTTGTTGTCTGCGAGCTCAATGGCCCTCAGCAACCTGCGGCTGTCCTGTGTCTTTGTGTTACAGTGTGGGAACTTTGCCGTGCTGGTGGATCTCCACGTCCTGCCCCAAGGCGACCGGCCGGCGGACCCCAGCTGGTTTACGGCGGACCAGGTCGAGGTAAAACCATGGAGAGGAAGGCCGGGTGTGAATAAGTGTGACTGAATGTATGGCTTCTGTTTCTGTGGGGGACTTTTCAATGCAGAGATGCAGCGTGGAATCCAAAATGACTTTGAGCCTCCTGCCTTTTCTTCCTTTAGCCTTTTATTGTCAAAGAAAAAAAACCTGACCACTTAGCACTCATTGGGTTCATTTAACGGCCTTCTGAAGACCTCGAAGTTTACTTGTGTGAATATATTCAGAAAAATAACCCACACTACTCATCCTTTTATCAATTTCTTCAGAAAGTGACAGCTTTGGTCCGTGATGCTGTGGACCAAAGAGTGAAGCAGTACACTGAGTCCATCCACAACAGAGGACTTCCCAAGCACAAGAAAGAGCTGACGCCAGCATCTGCCTTTTATGTAACAGGTATCAACATTAAACCAGTTATTTTAGAACATATTCAAACAAAGTGATAAATCCCCTGTTTGTTTTGCACCAAGTCAGAATTATTTTGACAGTGTTTTGATTTAGTTTAACATTCCTAAGAGATCGAGTCATCTAGGTCTTCCCTTTCTTTGACGTGGGTGTGTCTGTCAGCAACTTCCAAATAACGCGATGGTTTACTCTGGCTGAGAAAATCATTATATTCGCATGGGTAGATGAAGCACAGTGCATGTGCAGTAATTGGGCTGTAGGGTTCTGTAGGCCACAGAGGAATACAATTGCAAAACGTGACTTAAAAGTATTCAACGGCTACCTGTTTGAGCTGAGAGTGGGTGGAAGAACAACAGAACTAGTTGGGACACGGTGGCTCTACGCCCAGGGTGTGACCCGTGGAGCAGGAGCTGATACCAGTCTTTATAGTATATTGTATTGTGCTGTTTAACTTGGCACGTACAGGCCATACCTTTTAGATGCAAGTCCTGTAAAATGGCTCATGTTTGAGGCGCTCTGTTTCATTTGCGAGGGACACACCTGTATTTGCGTATAATTGCAGGTAACTAGAGGACATCAAAAACTACGCTGACTCAGGCTTCTATACATAGTATGCAACATCTATAAAAGACTGCAGTGTGAATAAGGACATTAAATCTTCTGTCTGTGTTCGATGTCTGTGCATCCCCTCCTCCGCCCGCGCCACACCTCCAGCTGTGAGCACAGGCAGACAGGTTTGTTGCAGGTAGCAGTTTAGGGCAGTTAAATTGGGCTCACTCAGCAGGTCGGGGACGACTGTGAGAGTGGGATTACAGGGCAGTTGGCCTCATAAAGTTTCTCCTGTGGCTGCAGCGCTGTCTCTCACGCTAAAGCTGCATCTATAGTTGTCCTGCCTCCTGCTCCAGAATGTGTACATGAAAGCACACGTGTGAGACTTTGTTTTCACACATAAACGTGTCTGTTTATGGCCTCCCCAGCTCTTTGTCTTGTGTCTATAAAGAGCCATGCTGGCAGCAGTACATGAATGTGCTCCTCCACAGACCTGAACAGTGAGAATCAGAAGGAGCTACGGCGTTGGCGAGATATACCCTCCCCCTGGGCTAGGTGTGAACAGGCCCACAGTGTTAGGTTACTGAAAAGCCTGACTCATATTCCCCATGATAGACTGAGGAGAGACAGACAAGTCTAATGATGGAGATCACAGACTGCGCCGGCACGCACGCACACGCACACACGCACACGCATACACACACCCCACTGTGTGAACACTATCGGCATTTCACTCAAATATGCATGTTAAAATGATTAAGCTCCCTGCAACTTTTCCAGAGAGAATATAAGCACTGGAACATGACTCCATACCATAACCGACAACTTTCCCTTTACTGAACATTAAAAAAACTGTAGCACCTCAGCAAGCCTACCCAGTTCGTGTGCTGTCGTCCTATTAAAGGGCTTAAGTAAGTGTAATGACATTTTTGGTCGTTTCCTTGTCCCGTTTGCGGGAGGCAGCACAGTGATGGAGGTGGAGTCTGTGGCTGTGAGAAGTGAGCGGGCTGGAGCCATAAAAAGGGGAGGGCCGTGTGAAGGCTTAAACGAGGAAAACCTAGCAAACCTCAAGGCAGGTTTTAAGCGCCGGGGTCGTCTCTTTTGCCAGCAGGTCAAACGCTAACCTGCTAATCCTCTGAGGTCTCATTGTGTGTCCTATGAGGAAATAAAAGCAGTTTTGGCATCTGTTTGTTTGCATCTATAGCTTTGTGTTATTTGAGAGCCGATGGGAATCAAATACTAATTTCTAAAACTCGTATTGAAACTATTTTTTTTTCTTCTTTTTTTTACAATGTCAATAGTCAAAACAAAACAAAAGATAAATTGCTGACTAGTTCACTACTAAAATAAATTTAGTCGTAACCCAAGGCCAAAATTTGACCTTTCCTGAACACTTTAGAGCTTGAGCTTTATCAGAACTAATACAAGACCACATGTAATTTAAAGAAAGTACTCTTATTGTGTCCCAATTTGTGCTGGCTCTGCAACTAAAATTGCAACTACAAAGATTAAGGTCAGTGTGTGGTACTATGTCTTGGACAGTGTTGTTCTCCTGATGTCCAGCCAAGAATAGCCAGATGCAGCGTGGAGCGATGTGTGTGATGGTATATATGAGGGGTCCTGTGTTGAGTTGATGCCAGTGTGAAATCACAGAGCTTCCGCCAACAGACTGCAGCGAGAGCGGCATAACGGTCTCAGCTGTTGGCACTTCAAATGAGCCATCAACAGCTTTTAACATTCCAAGGCCTTTCACTGCAAGTGTTTGTGCCCGACCTATCTCTGTAACGTATTGTGTTTGCGTGTGTTTCCCTGCTGAAGTTTGTGCTGCTATTATGTCACTAAGGAGTAGAGCTATGCAGAATGAATAGAAACCGCAATATGATGAGATGCACTTAACAAAGGCTGCAATTATTTAGGGAACAGAAAGTCCTGCCCTAACTTAATTTAAGGTCTTTTTTTAATAGAAGAAACCTATGATTTGTTAACCTCTACAAACATATTCTGAAGTGAATGAGATTATTGTATGTTCATTATTTAGTATTTTCTCAAATGTTAAAATGTTCTGACCAATTGCAAAATCCTCCTTTTCCAAAATTGTGCAAGGAGCTGGTCCCATGTCCTAAGGTATAGTTGGGCAATATGACAATTGCCATAACCCGCCTCCAAGTCACAACAGTAAATACATCAGACAACAAATGAAAGTTAAGTAAACTAACCAGTTTCATGGACGATCTTGATGAGGCATGAACGTCTGCTAAGTCAGGGGTGGATGTGCAGGTTTGATCAAGAGGTATGTATGTGCAGTGTTGTATGATGAGTATTAGATTAAAGAAAAGTAGTTGCAGGTGACAAGCCAGGACCAGGATGAGCGAGCACGAGCGAGTCACATGCACAAGTTTTTAACAGCATGGGAGGTCACAAGACCACATCCAGCTCCACCCGCAAAACAACGATACCACACGGTGATAACATGGGGCCGTGACATGGTATAAAAATGTGATCTGACCCAGTGATGATCTGATTATACCAATTTGGACAGATTATCAAATAGTGATTCATATTTTTTCTGTTAAATGCAATTTTCCCTACTAATTTATCTTATTTGTCATGCTCGGAGGTACAATTTTATCACTATTACTAAATTGGAATAATATTAATAGGCAAATCTTCAAATTGTGGCTGCCTCTCGATGTGTATTACTGAGGCTACTTCATCATTAGCTAACAGTGATATGATTTATTTATGTTTTTTCGAAAGATGAACAGAAGGATTGTTTCCCACCCAACTTTTTGGCTCTGGACAGGCAGAGTGGACACAGGGAAGTATAGGGAGAGGCTGCTGCATTGCTGCATTCTCCCTGGTAGACCGTGTCCAACCCACCCACATTTCTCTGTGTAATTACAGATGGAGAATAAGTGGATAATGGGGTCCCAGTGTTTATAGAACACATTTTTGTAATTTACGTCTGATATTTGATTAAACTTGTGGTTTCAAAACAGTTCATCTTTATCTTCCTGAAGGTACTACTACTCAGCAAATTCTTCTTGACGTCTTTCCTTTTGCAATAGACATTTGCTAACATATCTGAGTGTCTTTTAGTTGTTCTGGCCTAGTATTACTCTCGGAGGGATATTGATTCTTTAACCTGTAACAGCATGTATTGATGTGTAATGCATTGAGTGTAAGCCGAGATGACCCATTTTACACGGATTTAGACAAAATGGCGTTTCAAACTGCCAAAGTATATTACCAGATGTCTCTACTGTTAATATTGATTCAGTTGGATTGATCTGTTAGTATGTGGCCGAGGTTGAGTAGATTCTCTGGAGCATCGCTCTACAAGCAGGAGAGCAGGAGCCTGCAGCTGTGCGGCTGTGTGGTGGTACTGTGTGGTACCTCGAGGCTGGTCCTCGGGCACAGCTCTCCTCCTCCAGGTGCCAGGGCTTAGGGAGGGAGCACCTGCCAGCCTGTTCCCCCATGGCCACGGCAGGCTGGAGAGGCATTTTCCCAGGCTCCCCAGATGAATGGTCACTAATAGCCGTGGGAGAGGGCTTTGCGAGTGCTGCACAGTGTACCACTGACTCCTCTTGGCAGCTCCATGAAGGGGCTTAAGGCAGCCTGGCCACGGCCATCGTAGAAAACACAAGTGTTGCTGGATAGCTTTACTGTTAGAAAATGTGTTTATGAATGACCATCTCCCTCTGCACATAATGCAAAGGATGAGTCAGAGGTCACAGATTTGGCCTAGATTTCAGCTGCCTTCAAATCCCGGGCTCTCAAGGGTTTGAGCAACTGTTATATTGTGTTCTTTATTGAAAAGTACCTTTACTTTTGCCAAATACACATTTGGGACATGAGGTTTCACCTTACCTTGTTTTCCAACCAAAGCTATTGCTATTTATAAAGGTGGCTGTTATTTGAGGGATGCTATGTAAATAGATAGGCATGCCTGTGGCACAGTTACCTGCTCAGTGTTACAGGGCGTGAGGCAGGCCAGGATTAAGGCGAGAGGGAAACGGAGACCTGTAACAGGAACAAAGGAATTCCATGGCCTGGGCTGGAAATGTATCCTGATCAGAGAGGCGGCTGCAGTGCTTTCCTCCCTGCTCCAGCCCCTGCTGGGCACCCCCTTTCTGCTCTTCTGTGGGGCTGCTGTGGCTCTTTAAATCCGGTCTTTAAGCCTGGGCCTTACCCTGCAGCAGTGCACAGGACAGTCTGACTCCAGTTTAACTCTTCATATCTGTGTCTGTGATACGACTAATGCTACATCCATTTTCTCTCACCCATCACACACACACACACACACACACAACTCTCTTTGAGTCCTCTCACTTGTCCACAGGGTCATCTGCACTAGGACAACACCACAGCCCCGGCCATAGCTGTTACACCACACTGTTTCCCATATAATTAGGGCCTGAGCCTCAGCCGGAGCATTGACTGTTCATGTGACTCTTAGACTTCACCACAAGCTGCTCAGAGACACCACTTTCTCTTGAACTCATGCAAACGTTCACTAGAGGGCCTTGTTTTAGGAAATCCAGTGAAGTCATCATTTCACTGTGCCCTTATGCTGCCCTGCCTTCTGTGGGTTGACCTCATGTATCTAATAGCCATGGTTAGGTTTCATCATGTAATCTTTTTTTTTTATATAATAAAACATTCAGCAATCACTTTCATTTTAGTACTGTAGCTTCTGTCATCAGCTTTAACATGATCTTCTCCATATGTTTAACAGTTGTAGCTCACAGATAAAATGAATTCTTATGCAGCCGAGACCACGCCATACCGATCCCACAAACATTAATTTAGATTTATGCAGAATATGCTGTTGACGTCAGTGTCCGTCTGAACTGCCTTTGATTTAAAACATGGCAGTTTTTAAACCGTGCTATGTGTGGTCTTTTCTGCTGATTAGCCCACAGTGGTAATTGAATGCGACATTGCAAATTGTGACTGCGCTTTTGTCATCTGATTGTGCTCTGAGAAACTGTTTTTCCCCTTGGTAATTCTCTTGTGCTCCCAAACAGCTCCCCACCACTGCTCCAGAGTCACATGCTGCATTATGGGTTGGCCTGCGCTACCATGCTGCGGCATATTTTGTAACTGCGATGGAGGGGTCACCCAAATGTTAAATTGAACACTCATGTGCAAATATTGTTTCAGGTGGACGTTGCGCGGGGATGATAAGGCACAGTGCCGTAGTTACAGTTACACCGCACAGAGCGATGTCCTTCCAGGAAAGCCCCCGCTTGCATTATGGGTAACTTCCTCCATCCCCTCCACCCCTTCTCTCCTCTCCTTGTCTCTACCCTTCTCTTGCTTATTCTCTCCCCTTCTCGCCCTCTGCGCCCTCCTCTTACTCTTACCCTCCCCCTCTCTCCTTCCTCTCTCCCCCCTGTACTTGTCCTCATTCCCCTCCTCTCAAGTAATAAGTAATCTCCCTTTCTCTCCTTGTACCTCTTTTCCTGTCTTCCACTCTCTCTCTCTCTCCCCCTCTCGTTCTCTCCCTGTCTCCTTCCTTACCCCTCGACACTCATTCTCTTCCTCTCTTTCCCTTTCCGTTTTCTCACGCTTTACTCTCTCTTGCTCCATATCTCCCTCTCTCCTCATAACCCTATGTCCCCCATTTCTCTCCCCTTTTGCCCTCTGTGCCCTCTTCACTCTCATTAAACCTTCCTCTATCTCCTTCTCCTCTCTCTTTCTGCCCTCTCTCATCCCGTCTTTCACTTCTTCTTTCTCTTTCTCCTTCTCTTTCACCCTCTTTAGGCACAACTCTCTCCCTTTATTGCACTTTGCACAGTCCTCTCGCTCTTACTCTCCCTTGTTATATTCCTTTTTCTTCCTCTTCCCTCTTCCTCTCTTTCCCTTTTCCACTCACATCTCAGTAGAGAGGGAGGGGGTCCACTTCAAAGCCTGAGGATGTCAAAAGAGCAGTATTCTTCAGGCATTGGTCTCTGTCGGTCCTGCTGGTTCTACTCCTGTTGGTGAAGCAGTTTGCGTGGGAATGGAGCTCTCCTGACATACAGTCACTACTTTTACAAGCGTTTAAAAGTAGAAATTGGGTTATAGCAGACTGCAATAACCTGGTTACTATAAAAGTTCTGTAATTAGTTTTTCCCATTCATCGTGCCATGTGTTTTATGCAGCGCTGGCATCATTCTTAACTTAAGCCTTTCAATCTTTCCTTTCCTGACAAATCTCATGGTTATGTTGGATTTTTCAATACATTTTTGCATTCAAGATTTACTATCCTAAACCAGATTTTTTTTTAAATGTTACTTCAACTGATGTTATTGCTATAATATTACTATCACTATTACTAAATCTGTCAATGACACTTAAGCAATTTCTATGTCTATTAGTATTACTACCAAGGTTTAAACTTTATTATTTACTCCTATTCATTTTACTCGTTTTTCGTTTTGTTTTTTTAAACTCTTGAATCAATTTATTGGCATGGCATTGAAGCCCTTGTATGTCAGCTATCGGACAAAACTGATCAATATGACCATTATAAAAATTTGTTTATTTTGGATAGACCCTTGAGATGTTTAATCTCATTTTCAAGAGGGTCCTTAATTGGAAAAGTTGAATAACTCACAGTGTAATACATCTCACAGACCTCATCTGAACTTTCAAGCCTGTTAATATATTGGCGCCGGCCATTAAAATACCATATCCTTTGGGCACTGTTACAATAGAAGAATTTACATGAGCTGGGACTACTAAAATCACTTCTTATTTTGCTTCCAAATCTCAAAGTGTATGTTTGATATTTATCACATTTAATTTTCTACAAGGGCTGAGTTCTGCTGTTGCTTTTAAACCATCTCATTAATATTTTTTCCAGCCCAAAGCTACAGTAGTGTAACATTCCCAGGGGCTTCGCCGTCTTACTCCTGCACATCTGCTCTTGTAAAAACGTTCCTGTAAGACACTGGATTTGACCATACTCTATGCTGTGCAGCAGAGTAGGCGTGAGTGATGACATATACTCAGGGCGAAATGCATAGTTTAAAAACCTGCAATCAACGCCACAACATTCTGGAATTTCAGAGATGGAATGCTCATGGAGTCCGGAATGACTCATAGAACTCCTCCGCAGATAGCAGAGGACAGAAAAAGTGTGTTATTTTTCTATGGACTCTTTAATGATGTCCTCTCAGGATGTGACTGAAGTTAATCAAGTCCTTTCCAGCGGGTTTTACCTTTGACCCCAGCTCCACTTTTGTCTGTTCCATTTTACAGTCCCGGACCGCTCTGGATGCCTTTGAGTTTGTTGACTTTTCTTTCCTCTCATTGTTTTCCCAGGAAGTGGTGAAAGCTGCAGGGATATGTGTGTGTGTCTGCTAGATCTGGGCGTACAGTGCCATAGCCTTGGCAGTAAGCCTGAAGAGGCTCTTTTTTTCTGCAGTTGTTCTGTGGAGGATTATAAGATGGCAGAAGTCCTTCCATACAAGCGGTTACAATATTATCTGCAACATTTTTCAAAACATGGCGTGCGGACTTGTTTACTGTACGATTTGACTTGTCATAATATTGCCTCGCATCGAGTTTCAAAACAATTAAGCAAGAACATCTCTCTGCATTGCAGTTCCTTTTAAGGTTCTTCTTCTTCTCAAACGATATTGATGATAATAATAAATACCATAGAAACGATAGGGGATGACATTTAGCAAGCTCCGACAATATGTCTTTTTGACGAGGTTAGACCGAATCGTTTTATTTTATTATCTAGGTTGTGTTTTATGTTGGCTCATTATCTCTGTGATTTAACTTGTATCTATTGTATTTTTAAGTTATTGCTGTGCATCCAATTTCAAAACAATTACGCAAGAGTATCTCCTGAAGGAAGTACAACTAATCTCTTTGAGCTTCTTTATCACCGTTTCTCAAACTGTGATTTGCATGCTCTTTGTAGTGGACTTCTTTTTACTATTAAAAATTGCACGCTAACTTTAGAGATATTTTTCACTCTGGTATATTTTTGATTTGGTATTAGGTTGTCATGATTTTGATAAATCTATATATAAATCTATCTTACTGAACACCTTTTGCATGAGTACACTTTAGTGATACAGTGTCTCCTCCTCTGTTAGGCTTTTGTTTGGCTGGACCCAGTGACATTTTCTTTGGATCAGAGAAATTTTTTTTTTCCAAATGCATGAATAACAAATGTTAATATTGGTTTAAGAACTCTGTTTGTCCTTATTAAAATCTGTTTTAGTGAGTTAAGAACAAAGCAGCCTTTGCAGTGACAACCACTGCTCTATATTACTCTTTATACTGGGGTATTGCAGCACTGTGGTCTGAAGTTGCCACAGAAAAGCGGCCGCTCAGTCCCAGAGGAGGCACCAGCAGACTGTTTGTGAGACAGAAACATGAATTTAAGCTTAGCACGAGAGAAACCAGGCACAAAGCCAAGAGCTACTCGCCGCTGTGCAGGACGTTATAAAGTCAGAGCAACAGCTGATGTCTCAGGCCACGCTGTTCGCACCGGTTCCCAACTCCGAGTCCAGACGTCCCCTGTCAAACTTGTCCTGGGAATTGGCAAGCTGCAAGCCACAAGGGAGAGAGCAGTGAGAAGGGTTGTCGAGCGAGGCCTGAGCATAAAGTCTATCAAAGCTTTGGAAAACATAAAAAGCCATGAAAGTTGTAATGAAAGATGGTTGCTTCCTGGTCTGTTTTTGGGTCCAGAAAAGGCAAAGAAAATAATGATACGCCTGGACATTCCTCTGTGCAAAGCCATCAGGAATGGGCATGGGATGACCAATGGACAGGGCTATTTCCAGACTATTTTTGCAGAGGAGGAATGACGTTTTATTGCCTTGCACACAATCTTCTATGTGTTGACCAAGTACTTAGTGATAGTGAAAGGAAAAAAGTATATTGAATGTAACATTGACTATTACTGCTCTCTTAAAGAACTACTCCATTTAGTACATCCATTACCAATGTACTTCTGAGTTTCTATTTTAATACTAATAAGGCTGCAACAATTAATTGACTAATCCTGATTAGTCGACTATAAAAATAATCATAGTTGTATTTTAATGTTCGTAATTGTTATCTGGACTACAGACTTTAAATTACATACAAAAATACCTTTTATAACGAAGACATTGGCATTATTAAATCAAAATGACAACAACAATCTCTAGATTGGGTTAGAAACAACAATTTATTTTAATTAATAATACACATATCATAAATATTCTCTTACTAGAAACCTTCAGTCACCATGAGTTAACCTTTGTTTGGTTGATAATTAATATAAAAAGTATGTAATGTACATTAGAAATGATAGTTTAACTAGTTGACTGCCAAAAAAAATGGTTAGTGACAGCCCTAATTGCTACTACTATCTTAAAATCTGAGTATTAAGTTTTAATCACAAGTAAAGCTATCTAATTCCCATCAGTGTGTTTTAGTAACTTATTTTATTAGAGATAAAAGCTTTGTGAGTTGTTCAGCTAAAGCACTGCAGCTTATGAGCCCTGGCTTGTTTGTTTTCTTCTAAATCCGCTGTAGAATTGAAACCAAACAAAGCCTCAAATTAAATTGACAAGCAGGCTAATTAGTAGATTGTTTGCACTTAGTCCTGTTGTAACTGGCTGGTGATCTGAAATGCACAGGCAAACGAGCTTTCCATTTTAAGAGAGGAATGTTTAGAGTGGCTCTGCCAGTGGCTGTGGCTGTGCCAATTGTATGGCCTCAGTCCAAGGGTGCATGTGTTTACTTTGGGAAAATTGCATTTAAACCAACAAAACCCCAAAGCAGCAGATATAAATGTGAATATACCTGGAAGAACACTACTGTGGCCACTAATAAGCTTCTACTGATGTCAGTGGCTTCAATCAAAAAGGCCCTTTGCACACAGCCTTTTAATAAACCAGTCAGTGCCTGGCTGTCATGCTCAAAAATGGCAAGGCAGTTGAAAGAATCATCCTCCACTGCAGGACTGAAAGATAATGAAAGATACTGTATATATGTTAATCTATTTCCAATAAAGTTTTGCCAATCATTCTTGTTTGATTTTGGTAAGACACGACTTCAATTTTGCAGCAGATGGAAAAATGATTTTGGAAACTGATGCTAGGCATCTCTAATAGTCAGTGATCGTCTGTTTTTTTTAAACAAGCGATCCACAGCCAATCCTAAAAAAAAGCATGTGGTCCTGACTTTGTAGGAAGACATTTTACCATTTTTTGTCTGACAAAACATTTGTATGTATCTCTTGTTAATGTTCCAGAATTAATATTGAAATACATGTTTTATTTGAGACAATAAAATGAGGGAAGAAATTAGGATAATTTTTTGTTATATTACCCAGCCCTAATTGACGCAGTACCATTGAGAGATTTTGTCTCGTATTCAAACAATGAAGTGTTTGTAATAGTGTTCTATTACTATTCTATTATTATCTGTTCTTGGGCATTTACAGTGAAGTTTCTTATTTGGGCTCTGCTTGTCTATTTCACACACACACATATATATAAACTATTAGCAAAATTAGGTAAAACTAGGTACTCATTACCAAGTCTCAGTACTGAAAAATAAATAAACAAATGGTGGCGGAGCTGTTAGTGGTCTTGCCTCACAGCAAGGTTCTGGATTCGATTACTGGGCGGTGTGGGGCTTTTTGTGTGGAGTTTGCATGTTCTCCTTATGTCTGTGTAGGTTTCCTCCAGACGCTCCAGTTTCCCCTACCACTAAAAAATTGACAATAGGCTCCTCCCCTCTGGGGCCAGGACCCCTGAAAAAGAAATTCTTTCGGACTTTCCTGGTAAAATAAAGGTCAATAAATCAAAACAAAACCACAAACCATAAATGGGACTAAATTGAATCTTTCCCAGTTTAAGAATAGTTTTGGTTTATACCATACCACAAAAGGTTCAAAATTACATTCTAGAAAGTCTGAATTTAAAAAAAATTGTCACTGTGGAATTGAAATCGGTATCAAGCCTTTTCCTTAGTACAGAAATTAAGTCAAAAATGTTATAACAAAACTTTTCAACTTCAACACTTTAAATCCCAAGGGGCCATTGTTTCGCAAACGGCGGTAACAAAAATACATAGGCAAAGCAAGGCAAGTTTATTTGTTGAGCACAATTCGTACACAAGGCAATTCAAAGTGCTTCACACAACAGGAAAAAATTCATTAAAATCACAAAGACATGGCAGAAATCACAAAATAATAGTTCAAGACATAAAAGAGAAGAGTGCAAAGAAAAGCATTTGTCATATGCACAGCCAAACAAAACAGTTTTTAGTTTAGATTTGAACATTGCCAGAGTAGCGGCCTGTCTCACATCCTCAGGAAGACTGTTCCAGATTTTAGCTGCATAAAACTGAAACGCAGATTCCCCATGTTTAGTCCTGACTCTGGGCACCAGCAGGAGGCCGGTCCGTGAGGTCCTCAGAGTCCGAGATAGTTCATATGGCACTAACATGTCCGAGATGTACGTTGGTGCTAGGCCATGGAGAGACTTGTATACAAGCAGAGCTGCTTTGAAGTCCATTCTCTGAGCCACAGGGAGCCAGTGCAGAGACCTGAGCACAGGACTAATGTGATCATACTTCCTGGTTCTAGTCAGGACCCGAGCAGCAGCGTTCTGGATGTACTGCAGCTGTTTTACAGCTCGTTTGGAGAGGCCAGAGAGCAGGCCGTTACAGTAGTCTAATCTACTAGAGACAAACGCATGGATAAGACATACAAGCCCATAATCGACAAACAGAACAGAAGACAATGCAGGAACATACAAATGACACAGTTTCCTTACAATTTTCCAAGATAAAAAAAATCATTCTGTCTGGCCTCTGACATATTTTTTTTAGTTTACTAGCAGTACATGAAAACCAACGTGGAGCCATTATTCAGTGACCATTGGACTTCACCGTAAACTCTGGCAGTTTGTGGCCCACTGTCTCAGTAATTGCATGTCATTATGTGAAGAAGTCAAGCCGACTTCTTTTGAAGACAATAATTAGATGCTTTAAAAGTGGAGTCTCGCTGACATTGGCTAAACTGCGGGGAAGTGTTCACACAGGCCTTTATACTAGTGTGTGGCCCTGTATTTCAGTCTTAATGCATTCACAGAAGCATATTTGTTGTGTTAAGTCAAGCTTCAGAGGCAGACCTGTCCTGACGGTTTTACGGGCCGGGGACAGTCCATATCAGCTGATTCTGGGCCTGGGGGTGAAACCCTGTCATCTTAATGTCAGACTTTTACGATGGGAGCAGCCTAGTTTAAGGTAAATTACATCTCCGGCACACTTCGTGAGAATGCTTAACAGGATTTTCCCTGTGTTTTACAAACAAGGGTTGCCCTAAATGACGAAGATTTGGAAAAGGTATTTTGAATATTGAATTTGCTTCAATGTTGAACATCATAATTTATGAATTAGTTTAAAAGTGATGAAATTACAGGTAGGAAAAAATTGGCCCCTCCTGAACAGTCAAAGAATAAACTTGATCTTTATCATAACTTTTTTAAAGACAAGATGTTAGCGTTAAAAGAAACTTCTATTATTTTTGGTTGAAAATTAAATTCTGTGTCTGTTATCCCCCGTTTTGTTTAGGTTTGCTCCACGGTAGAAATTGAGATGTTTCGACTGCCACCTTCTTCTGTTTTATCAATGTAGTATCAAAATCGTTAGATTATTGAGTCTTTTCCTTAGTTTTAAATTTTTATATTGTAACAACACTACTTTGCCAGAACTTATGACTAAAACCAGTTGGATGAACCTCAGACCGCTCTGTAATTACTGGTCTCATTCTTGTATTTTTATAACACTGAAAACAAACAGAAAAGACAAAATCAACAAGAAATAGTATAGTCTAAAAAGAAACAACATAAAAAGGTCAGTCACGCGTACAGTATGTCTCCTTAAGTAACGGTCCCATTTGTCTCAGCGTCTGGCAAATTTGTACATTTTCAAATTAAAGTTAAAGTCAATTTTTCCGTGTTATGAATACCCAAACTTATTTCAGTCCACACACCATTAATGCAATGTGAAGACTGCATTGGTTGATAATGCATTTATTGTATATTTTGTTCAGGCAAAATTTGATAATATTGCAATCGTTGTTTTGGAGAATATGCAAATTAGAATATCAAGCATATAATAATAAGTCAAATAATGGTGTAAAATCACATTTTTGCACATTTGCAGTTAATTTTACCATCCATTCTGGTTGTGCAAAATTTGAACCTAACATTTATGCACACATTTTATCATGTTTCTCTTGGATTGCCATTACATTGTCTGAATTTTGCCTTCTAGATGATAAAAAAAACATCTTGTGATCTGTAACGGCCACAGCAACATGCACTGCACTCGTCCTTGTCACTGTAAGACCTACTCAGCAGCATATTTGCGCATTAACTTGATATTGATCTCTCAGCAGTGCTCTGTTAGATTCCCAGGATCGCCGTCTTGTTTACTCAGAACAACTGGATGGCGTGTTAGCCGTGGCCTTGCTTTTAGTCAACAAATTCCTGGTCGATTAGGCAACAGGCCACCGTTTCTGCCCAGTGGATCTGACATACCATGACAAACATTCCATGACAAATAGAGCAGAGACAGCGCTTGGTTCAACAGATGCCAGAGCAGGAGGGCAGTTCAATTAAAAGGGAATAAATGCTTTCTCACTCCATAAATGAGCTCATAGGAGTGAAATTGCCAGGCCCGCACACTGAGAAAACACAGGGATATGGATAATGTGGAAATATTATCACATCCAAGAAGCAAAAAAGACGTCCATGTTAGGCTTTTGGCAACAATTGACAGCACAAGTGTTCGGAAATAGAGTTAAGTCCCAGCTCTGTGAACCAAAGGCTGCTGACTGATGCATTTGTTCATTTTACGGCACTTCCCATTCATAAAAAACTCCATTCAAGTATCTTTCCTATAATCTTGGTTGTAGTATCAAGTTCAACAAGTGTTTTTCATTCTCCAGATGGCAATTTCAAAGCATTGCATCATGGCACTCTGAAGGTTTTTGCATTGAGCCACTCAGACACATTTTAATGTTAAAAATCCATATTAAGAAAATATAACTTTTTCCTACGATGGCAACATAAATGAATTAATCAACAACGCATTATATTTTGAGACGATATAAAGCAATAAAAGATTAATGTAAGTATAAAAAAAAGTTATCTTCTGTATTTACACAGCCATGATCGTATATCATTTATTGTTTATCGTTTTCCGCAACAGTCCTTATAATTTGTTTATATACAGTATATATACATTGTGTTCCTGACAACTCTGACATTGCCTGAAATAAATGACTCAAATAAATCAGTATTTATTAAAAGCGTTGTTAATAAATAAACAGCATGTCGTTTTTTCACCACGTCTTCTTGAATATGTAGTGTTACCATAAATCACAGCTGTGCACATCAGTCGACTCACAAAGCCTACCTTAATATGGGTGGAATTTAAATGATTATTATTATATTTATAATAATTATGGCATCAGATTAACTTGTGATGTGATTTGTGCCTTGATTGTTGGCTGATTGTATGTACTGAGTTTTATCAAGCAAATCTTAATACATAATTATTGTATGAAAGGAATTATATACCGTATAGATATATAGCAAAAATGTAGACTAATGCTATTTATACTGATAAGTATGAAGGTGGTGCGTGAGTGAGTGAATGACTGGTGCCAATCACGGCAATTAGCAGCCTTGCTTACATTAGTCTAGTCCAGGGCAGCTGTTGCTGCTACTACCACTGAGAATGGATAATGAATAATACATGAAATTATATATGCGACATTGAGTGTTTTGAAAAGTGCTATAATCAAATCGCAAAAAAGGGGGATTTAAAGATATCATTTAAAAATAATGACACTATATTTACTCTGACTTTATTGTCAAGAGATGGAGATTAGTTTCTTGACATTTTACACCATAAATAACACCATTGACAATTTAGGAAGATCATTTATACTGAAAAAAAATTGTTTTTGTGAAACTAGGTCCAATAACAAAACAAATAAATTCTAGGTTGAAATTAATGACCATCAGAATTTTCTTTCTACAAAGAGTTATTTTGGGGGTCTCACTATTGCTCTAAAACATATTTCATGTTGAGGGCCAAACTGAGAAAATGAAAGTATGAACAGATGTATCTAAATGTGAAATATTTATGGGCTTCCAAATGATCACCATCGCCATAGAAATTGACAGCTTGAAAACTTAATAATATATCTTTTGAATGGTGAAAATCCTCAAAATGTCCCCCAGAACAGGCAGTGGAAAGCCATGAATAAAGTATTCTTAATTGCATAAACGTTAACTAAGATCTAAACCAGGCATGTCCAAACTAAGGCCCGGGGGCCAAATGCTGCTCACAGACCAATTTTGTTGGGAAATTTCAAGCATTTTGATGTTATACCAACTTAATATTAATGTTCCAAGTCTTATTAAGGCCCTGCAAAACTATGTAAAATTCAAACTTTCGAATGATTCACTTCATTGTTGGGTTGTGTGTGGCCTCCTGCTCCGTATGCGTTTCAAAATGCGGCCCTCTGTGAAAAAAGTTTGGACACCCCTGATCTAAACTGTTTTATACTTTTCATTTAGGAGATGGCTTCAACTTGGCGGCCAACTTCCTGAAGCGCCACTCTAACCTCAGATGCATCGCTAAGCAGCTTTATGGAGGTATGTACAGTACAGTAAAGCCATTCCTATATTTCAATGACTGCATTCTCACTTTAATGATTCATAAACGGACGTCTCTGAGGCTCATATCCAGCCACATTTCCCACAGAAAATCCCAGTCAGCTCCTGTGGTTGGCCTGTTGACTTTTCTTCCCCTCACTTGTTTTTATGTCCTGTCCCCTACCTGCTTGAGTCCAGCCTGCTATTAAGTGGATCCCGTGAGAGAGCGACTGGGTCTATGGAGGGCAGTAGGAATCTATCTCCACACCTCATCTAGAGCCAATGACCCCGTTGACCTTTTCATGGGACCGACCCGGCTCGCTTCCTGTCTGTACAGTTAATATCTACTGTACTCTCCTGGGCTTTGGATGTGGAGACAGTTGGGAGGAACCTGCTACAGAATATAATCTTTCTAAACCGTTATAAAGACCCTTTCAAAGTTTGTAAACAGAAACATTCTGAATTCCAGAATGGAGGCTAAAGTGAAGTGGAAATAGGGAAATTTGGATCAATCACAGAATATTTCACAAAATATGACAATTCAAGAGGGTGTTGTAATAATAATAATGATAATAAACCGTTTAAAGACATTTACAATTGTGTTTTTACATCATTTGTTTATGTCATATTAGATTATATGAGACGATTAGCTTTTTGATAAAAGCAGAATCTGGATTTTTACAGCTATATTACGTAATTTACCTCAAATTATTGTTTTTGTGCAGCTCTAACACAATTTTGAGGTAAGAAAATTATATCAGATACATTCTTTGTAATAGAATAGCAAACAATTCTACCCTGATTTTTTTGTTACAAAGACTTAAAACCATTAGCATTTTGATGCCAGTTGAAAATATTTTATGATATTTTACTTTTGCTTCCAGAAGGCTCCACTCCAGGACATTCCAGGACATTGCGCTTTAAAGGGTCTATTAGTTTCATAATGAACCCTTTAAACGTTTTTTAAACAAAAACTTTCCAAATTACTAATGGAGGCAAAAGTCAAGTAGAACATAATAATAACAATGGATAAACTTGGATTATCCTCGGAATATCAAAAAATGTGAACATTTCCACGTTTTTGCTAATGAAAACCACTATGCTAAGTGTAAGTAATATCAGAGCCTGGTTTAAAAAAAAAAAATACAGACTCATTTTAATTATTTCTTCATAATAAGTGGTTATTGTGCACACTTGGCATTATAGCTGAAGGCTAAATCTTGAGTTTTAGGTTTTACAGCAGAATGTTGACCTCACTCTACTTTTTATTTTATCCACAACATTTACCACTGATACTACAGTTTTTTTCCTTTTGTCATTCTTTTGACTAACATGACCACCATAGAATTTCAAAAAGTGGTGCTCATTTATAAAAAAGAAAAAACTAAAGCCAATTAGATCTGAATTTATTTATTGAAAAGGTTTTATGGTCGACTTCATTTAGCCTCCAGTCACCTCCATTTCGAAATTCTAAAGGAGTTATACATGCAAAAATTCAGATTTAATGATAATAGTTTGATTTAAAGCAAAATGTATTAATATAAAGGGTATTGCATGGATAAAAGGGAGTTATTGAAAGCTCTTTGTTTGAATTTTAATGAACTCTAATTTAATTTCACAATGTCAAAATAGTTTCAGCAATTTAAAGTTTGATCGCTGTCAATTTTTCCAACTGTCATTATGTTCTCATTTTGTAAAACCCTGATTAAAGCTTTTGAAAGGTTTGTTTTTTATTAAGGGCTTAAGGACCAAATTTCAAATGAAAGACAATTAAAGGCAGCAGTTTTATGGCATGATCTTCGCTGTTGTAAATCATCTGTCTCCACCTAAACACTGCTGTAAAACCTTTCACAAACACTGATTCATCTATTTGACTGTTTTGGTTTGACATGCAATATGTTTCCACACGCAACTGCGCAATAATGAGCGCGTTTCATAGTTAGACTGCATCTGAAAATTTGCTTTGTAGCTTTTTTAAAACTGGCTCATGTACGGAAATGTTCATTAATATGCACAGTTTTTGCTTGTTTAAATAAATACTATTTCATTACAGTTTTATTAGAGCACCAAAAAAGTTAAAATACCCAATGAACTTTAAAAAGCATGTATTTGTTTTTGGCCCATAAACTCAATTTCACTGCAATATATAGTGTGGATGCGAAACTTTAACCAAATTCTGGCGCATACATCTTCTTGATTGTGGCTTTATTCTAGTATATCTTTCAAATGACCATATTTTATTGTGTTTTTATAGTAAACAGTTATAAATAGTAGTCATGTGATCCAATAGCGCACTGCACATCCAAACCCTCTCATATCTCACGCAGCTTATGGGGCTCATAAAACTCCACTAAACTGTCTTTATATTTTCTGGTTGCAGAGACAGTGAATGTGTGGTGTTTGTTGATGCCCTCACAATATTCGACCACATTTCCCTGCGCCTGACTCCATGTTGTAATTAGAGGTGAGCCCGCATTATTAACAGCCGCGCTCTGCTCTGTCTCTGTCTGCCCCTCAGATCTGCGCATGTTTCCGGAGCGGTTTGTTGTGTGTGTGAGCTGTCCGGAGGATGCCTCTGCGCGCTGGGGAAACCTGAGCCGATCCGCGGTGAGCGCTGTTTATACTCCCCTGTTTCCTCTCACCCCGTCGCCTGGCAAAAGGGCCGGCAGCACGGGTCGGGTCTGTCTGTGTTATTACAGGGACCCGCTGCCAAATAGTGCTCTCACTTTATCTGTAATGGGTTTGTAAGGGAGGTGCTGTGAACCTGACGGGGAAAGAGGAGGGATGGGACATGGGGTGGAGTCTGGTGTAGATGCCTGACCATCCAGACCCTTCTATATTCTGTTCAAATGCAGAAGAGTCTGGAATCGGACCATAAGAGGGCGTCAAAAAACTCTCCTAACTTGGGACGATCCAACCACAGCCGCTAATTTGGAGCGCGTGCCTCTCAAAGGTGTAGGACATCTCCTCTCGAATCTTCTTATGACATTCAGAACAAAATATATCTCTTTATTTACCTAACATTTACAGAGTCAGAGTTTAGTACTTTTACTTGTTGTTTCTGCAGAAATCCACACTGTTTCTCAATCCTCTGTGGTATATTTTCCCTTTTTTCCTCCTTAGATGCCCTGTTTATTTTGTTTTAACACACAGACCATGCTATATTCTGACTGGTTGATCCGCCATCGGCCATTTAAAATCAGGGAGATGCGATATGATTCCAGACCAAAATCTCTTCGTGAAGTATTGTCAAAATGTTTGGTCTTGGCTGGTTGGGCAACCAGTGCAGCAGTATCATACCTCAGGAAATGGGACTTTTTCTAATATTTAGTTTTTCTTAGGAATATCACAGTGGCTATGATATACACCAAAATGTAATTATTATCCCATTTCTGGATCGTTACGATTATTTAAATGATGTAATCAGTTTGTCGTCTTAATAATCTTACAACTAAAAAGATCTGATAAAAAAACTGATTTTGAATGTGCATGTAATCGCAGCCTGTGTCAAATGTTATCACCTCAATTATTCTGAAACATAGAATTTTCTTTTTTTTCAATATCCTAAACATTGTTGCGAATGGTTTTCTATCCATGTTTTTATAGATTAGTGAAAAGATACAGAATTTTGGACAACCCTTTCATGACATAACCAGTGTGTCATCATAGCAAAGCAGAGATCCTTTGTCCCAAATATTTGTTCAGCCAAAACTCAAATCAGCCATTATCCTCTGCATGTTTGAGCTGCTGAGACACTAGAGCAGTTTAAATCCTTGTTAAAAACCTACCTTTTCTCTCTCACTCATTATCTCATCATGAGTCATTATTTTTATCAACTTCATGTGTATTTTAATCGTTTGTATGTATGCATTATTGCACTTTGGGCTTTTAAAGTTCTAAGTGTGCTTTATGATAAACCTTGATATTGATATATTGATATTGATTATCAGCTTTTGTGAGATTCTGAGAAAATCCCCTGTGAAACTCTGGTTACAGTGAAAACACATTAGAGTGACTAGTTATTGACTTTTACAAATGCAGCTCAGGTTTGAACAGGTCTTGGCTAAACGACAGTGCCATTTTAAATGCATGTTAAAAGACAAGAGCAGTGGACCGTATCTTGACCCTCAGTAATGTCGGGTTGCACAACTTTCGAACATGTCTCTTCCTCTGCTCGGGATTTGGCCCTGACTTGTGCTTAATGCCGTTTTCCTGCATTTTCACCAAACCATAGTTCAAGAGTTTATGGAGTTAGACAGCACTTTTTCTCACCACAGACTGGGTTTACAGGCAATTTAACATAATCATCTACATTTTTATGTCATGCGACTTGATTGATAGGACTCAGACATATCCGGAGAATTATTTCCAGTTTGTGTTTGTGTATCATCTCACCCTGCTGTTCATAGGTCGTTCAAAGCACAACAGTAGTCCCCCTTTGTCCACACACTGCTCATTTGATCCCCATCCCCCAAGTGCATTCTGGTGGTAGAGCCTTTCACCTTGGCAATCACATCAAGGCTTCACATCTCTCTCCATAAAACCATGATCAGTGGCCTTCTGTTTTTCTGTGAGCTTGCTGCTATTGTTTCCCCTTTGAATGTCTCTGCGCTCTTTACACTTGGCTTCCAATGAAAGCGGTGATTGTAATATTTTTAGTGGAGCTATAGTCGTCAGTGAGGAGTTCAAATTGTGTAACCAATTTTCCAGTTGAAGGAGGCATCGCTGTCGATCGCATTCCCCGCGCCAGGATGTGGTTCTCTGGGCTCCTGCTCTACAAGCACGGGGAATTGGAGGGTGGGAGTCTTGTGGCCAGGCTTTCTCGATCCCAAACTCGATTGTGGTTTTGTTGGGGAAAGATACCAGACAGAGAGGCTGAAGTTTTCACATGACAAAAACAATAATTTGTTTACATCCTCAACTCGCTTAAATATGTCGGAAAAGTAAGTTGGAGCAATTTAATGTTACCAAGGAAAATTTAAAATCTCAAAAACAAAGGTTAAACAGTGAGTCAGAGCTGGTGCAAAGCTGTCATCTAAAAAGAATTATGTGATAGTTCTAAGTCAGAAGTATTCAAATGTCAAAGTGAGGGGCTTTTACACCGCGACTCCTGACAGCAAAAAAGTTTAGTCCCAAAATTGCTTCATGTTTTGGTGAGAGGGTTCAGTTTTGTTGTTAGAGCTCAATTTGTATGAGTATTCGGACAAAAATCTTCAACCGCAGTGGAAATGTGGACTCATCAAATTAGCGCATTTACTAAGGTCAGGGGGTGATGCTGCGAGAGTGACATGAGATGACATCATGGCTGGCCTTGTCTTGAGAAAGCTTTATCCCACAAATACACTGGTTGAATGTGTCATTTATAATGTGGTTCAGTTTGGAGTGTGGCTTTAGTCACCACTAAGATCCAAGTTGTCAGATCTGGCAAAACATAAATGCTTGCTGGCATCTGTGATTGAATCATCTAGAATCTACAATAACAACTGATGGCAATTTAGCTTGAAAATTGACCATCACATTTAAGGTTTATTGGTTGTATTGTGCCTGATGGGGAAGAAAGAGACACTGCCTCCAAGACCCCCAACCCATTGGTCAGTGGTTCTATTCTTGCTCTGACCAGTTTATGCTGTTGTTGTGTCCTTGGGCAAGACATTGACTCTATTTTTTTATTTTGATGTGTGAATGAGTAGGGTCCCATGGCCAAGATTTATATTTATTTATATTGGTTGGCCAATATATCAGGACAATATTTGAACTGTTTTGCATATTAGTTATCGACCTTAAAGCCCCAGCCTAGGCTGTTATTTTGTGTGGGACGAAAAACCTGACTAAAGGACATGGTGTTTTGTTTGAACACTTTAGTGCTGCATTAACTTCAGCTGATAAGAAGATGGCCCTGCACAAAGTGTGACTACCGATCTCTCATAGGTTTGCAGTGAGACAGGGTTGTGGATGTTTAAAAATCATTGCTTTTATTCATTATTATAATTTTACTATGCAGAACAGTGCCCTGTAGTAACATAACAGAGTGTATAGTTATTACATATTTTATAGCTTGGGGAACCATGCAATATTAAGTGTCTCTGAGTGAAAAAATCACTACAGGACTGAGCAAAATATTAGTGAGCAAAGTTTATTTCATTCACAAGCTTTCCTTAAATTCAAATTCCATTGTTTTGTCGCTTCATGTTACAAAGATTTGTAATCAAATTACTACTACATAGTAGTTACAATCCAACACTGTTCATTTCCACCTGTGGCCTGTGACACCTTTTGTGACCAGCTTTATGTAAAGTGTATACTTTTTTCTATTATATTTCCAGTGTCTTTTGTGACTTGAATCCTGAAAGCTCTTGTCCTCGCAGCTGCCTCCACATCTGCTCCTCTCACATCACCAGGCTTCTCTCTGATCCAACATGAGGACCATATCAGCCTGACCCAGAATCCCAAAATAAGAGTGCATCGAAACTTGCTTCCTTTGCATAAAACTGAAACAAACAAACCTTTATTTATTATCTTTTCTAATTTGTTGAACTTAAGCCTCATCTGAAACTCCAAGCAGTGACTCTGAGTGCGGAGGGAGGGCGGCCTGGGAAAAAGCACCGTTCCTTAGCGTTGTAAGCCATTGTTTTGCAGTGTGGGCAGCTGAGGTGAGTGGCGTGCTGGGCCGCAGAAGTTGGGATCAAAGGCAGTGCAGATGTGTTTCCAGCCCCCCCACGCCCCTCTCTCCCTTCCCGAAGGCTCTTTCTGTGTTTACTCATGACCTCAGCACGCCTGGGTTCTTCACAGCTCGCTCCAGCCATCGGCCATACTTTCCCAAGCACTCATTTTGTCTGTTAATGACTTTAGTTGACTTCATTCAAAAACCACCAAAATGTCCCCCAAGGAAGCATCTTACTTGTAAATGTTGCCGATATATGTATGGTTGGCGATTGTTTTTTGAAAGCCACCCTGTTTGTAATTGATTGGAGCAATTGTTGTAGTTACAATTAAAATGTGATTAATTGCATAGCAGGTGCCATATGGCAGAGCAATGAAAATGTAGCATTTTGTCTCAACCTAACCCTCCAATAGAAATCTTACATGATAACTAGGGCTGTTTAGTCAACCAGAAATGTATTTAATCAACAAGGATATTCCCTGTAAGTTGACTAAAATTTGCGTTGTGTGCCGCTGGCCAAATGTCTCAAACCTATCTCTTCAATTTATATCTGTCTACAAAATTCCAACTATTTATACAGAAAACCACGATGTTGTATTTATCTTTTTTCTTGCAATTCACTCCAAAATTTAAAGATAACTAATTCCTGCTTTCTTCTGCCTGCTGTTATGAAATAAATACTTTAAAATCCCCCAAAATAATCAGTTGACAAAGAAAACATTTTGGTCGACCGAGACACCATCCGATTAATCGACTAAACGATTAAGCTTTCACAGATTGTGAACTTGCCCATCTGACTGGACAGCCACAATGAAGCATGGATTTTAAATACACCAGCAAGCTGCAGAGCTAAGCTCCAGTCCATTGTTTCAGGGCCTGCAAATGGGGAAAAGACTGGTTGTGCCAAAATGTAGGACTAAAAGATACAGAGACAGTTATGTCCCAGCAACCACTGTCCTTTTAAATAATGTCACTTGTTTTCATAGTGTATGCATGTTCTGATGTATGTTTGATGCATTAAGACACCTAACCTGACCTAACTTAACCTAAAGGTCTACAGCCCTAAAGATAACATTGGCCAAGTGGGTGAAATGTCCTGCCCAAGACTATAATATGCAATGCCAGTAAAGGGGGTTTGAACCACCATTTTGGTTGGTAGTTAAATCGACTAAGCTTTTGCCCTGTAAGCTGCTTTGTAGGGTGTAGCTCTTAAGACTCCTGGGTGGATCCAAAACTTTTGTCAAGGAGTTTACTGTAAAAAAATGTTCTATTTTAAACAAGCATGTGCCTGTACATGTTTGTTGACTTTGTTGCAAGGACGGCGTGGTGAGCCAAATCGAGCCAAACTGGGCATGAGTGGAGGTTGGAAAGAGCGGAGAAATGACTACGCTGTGGAAGGTGATAGACTAAAGAAGAATACACAAATCATGGATAGCAATACTGTACTGTGTGTCCTATCCTGAAAAAAGTGAAGAGTTTGTTAGTGCCCAGAAGTCCTCTTGTGATTCGGAGTTAAATGGTTTTCCTATGCACTTAAAGATTTTTTGGGCTTCCAGCTTTGTATTTATTTAGTTACCGTATTTTGCGGACCATAAGCCGCTACTTTTGTCAGATGTTTTGAGCCATGCGGCTTATTTAGAGGCTGCGGCTTTTCTGTGGTTTTTTTCTTTCACCGCTAGGGGCGAACTAACCGGAATTATAATCAAAACTACAGAAAAGTTAAGCAAAGAAGCAGATGTTGCTTTTTTATTCAGCTAGCAAATAGAACACGGACGACAAATTACCAACTATAAATTATTTTCAAATTCTTGCCCCATCATTATGGAACCCAAACGAAGAAGTTCGTATGAAGCAAGTTTTAAGCTGAAGGCCATCGATCTTGCTAGGAAACCGCGCGGCTGCACGCAAGCTTAACATCAATGAATGTACGGTGAGACGCTGGAGGGGACGGAGGGGACAGCGGGACGAGCTCATGCGATGCCAAAAGTCAAGGAAAGAGTTCTGCGGCTTATACAAAAGGTGCGGCCTATGTATTGTTTTATTATCGTTTTTTTAAAAATAGAGCAAATGCGGCTTATATAGGGGAGCGGCTAAAAGTCCGGAAAATACGGTATTTATTTGTAACCCCCCCCCCCCCCCCCCACCCCCCCCATATCCATCTATTTCAGGGCTATTCAACTTAATTTTCCTGAGGGCCAGATTTCTCTGGGGGCCCATGGCCTCTGGGACGGATAGGTCTAAAGCAAAATTAGATAAAGACTAAGCCAGAAAAATCAGCAAACCAGGTTTAAACTTGTAAAAACCAGGAATTAAACCAGAAAACAAGAAAAAAATATCTGAAATAATATAATTTGGAAAATGGGACCCGGGCCGAATTAGATCGTCTGGCCCCCGGGTTGAATAGCCTTGTGTTGAAAAGCCCTGATCTATATTGTCCATGCCAGGGGTTTTGAGGGCCGTAGTTCTGAAATTCAGGTTTGCCTCCTGTCAACTACAATGTCTCCAACATTCAGCCCCTCCCTGTGAATGATGAGCATTTATATATGGTGTAATATAAAAATGAGTCACATTCTTCAAACAGAATTCTATCCAAACATGAGTTTTTGTAGTCCTCCCTTGTGAAGCACATACATTTTCCCACTCCTCGTCCGTAAAAACAAAATTACTTTTGACATTAATGCATTTATATACTTTAGATATAGGCCTTAATAACGTCATTTATTTTAAAATTTCGGTCAAAGGGTTATTATAATCATTGCTTTGTTTTATTTCTTGATTATGGGCTTTAGGTTTTTTCCACAGGACCGTCTGTGATATATAATAATGAGTGTGAGGAGTTATTAGAGACATTCAGAAAACTGCTAGTGCTGTAAACTGAGCTCACAACAAACACTGAAGCTAATCCTCTTGGTCACAGTGCAGGGCTCTAAACCGGTGTTGGTGTTGGTGTTGGTGGTGTTGTCGTTGTTCCATTTTGTACCATGCATAAACTGCATACTGGAGTTTTTGTTCCTGAAATATAGTTATGTTATGATTTGCTGGTGCCAGTTGGAGGACTGGCACCAGCTGCCGCATCAGTGCACTCTTCAAAGCCTTCCCGAGGAAAGAATGATTTCATTTTCATAATTTTATTACAGCTAGAGAAACATTGAGCATTTTGTTGTTGACTGGCATGCTTCAAGAACATCAAACTGTAAGGCTTTGTATTAAGAGACAGTGCTCTCTTATTTGAATATGGCAGCACATGGTGTCGTTTATAGGTAAAGAAATTGATCAAAAGAACGTAATAAGTGTTCAGTTTTCTTCCTTTTTTGAGATTCTGTAACATTTCAAGTCAGTTCACATTGACCTTCAGAAACCCAAATGACTCACTCATAACACATACATAATAGACTGTTGAATGCATTACACATCTTGACACATTTGCTATACAGGCATTTTTAGATACCTAATTTTTATAGGTTGTCATCTGGACACCGTTTTTGAAATTGAGCAGCTTTGATTTCCATCCTAAAGTCATTTTCAATCTGAATGTAGTGGACTGAGAAGTTAAAATATATACTGCTCTGAACTAGATAAATCCTGCCCTAAGAGATGTGTTTTAACCTGAAACTGCTCTGCCTTTGTTTACCTGTTACCCTCATCATGGGTCGTTCTAACCCTATTGTTCTCTGCCCGCCTCTCACTCACAGCTGTTAAGTACCTGATTAGCATTTGACTGGGTGACTATAGTGGTTTAACATAATTTCTGTTCTCCCTGATTATTATTTCAAAAAACAGTGTCCATTTGAAACCTTTTCTACTATGGCCCATTCCTGGACAAATGAAGGATTACACAAACTCCTCTCCCATCATCGCATGTTCAGCCATATTTATTCAAACAGAGCAGTTAACAAACCCTTGTCTTTTCTACCTTCACATTTTTTTACATTTCCACATTTTAGTTGTCTGACCTTGCATATTTCTGCTTTACGTGCACCCTAACATTATCACAGCATAATTTGTTTATCTTCCAGCTATCCAGTTTTAAAGTCACGTCTGATCCAACTTCCTGTACTCCAAGAAATTCTAGCAAAAGCTTGTAAAAACATCCCGCCTAGTGATTTTGAGGCACCTTGAAAACAACAAATGGTCTGAGGCCCTCTTAAATTGTAATAACGTAATATTACACATAAGCCAGTGCCAGTATCCACATTCTTGTTGGACTCCAAACAGATCTGTTAGAGACCAGATCTTGGTTAACTTTTCACACTTGTCATTTTACGGTAAAAAATTCAAAACGTGGAGACACTCTTTTTCAAGAGACGCATAACACAAATTTTCTAGATATTTTCAATTTTTAACTTGAGGAAGTTAGAAGTTGGATACTGGCAATCCTTCATGCATTTCTACCAACGTTCAACTGTGACAACCTTTTCAGGCAACGTTTTGTTATTATTTTGGTATAACCTCTATGTCACAGCACAGGGCATGAAGAAAACAGTTTATTTTGCTTGTGCGGTGGGTGGAGCTTAACCGCATCTGACCCCTCTGACCTCTTGCACTAGATTATCTTTAAGAAATATCTCCAACTCAACTGAGAATCACATGCTTAAGCTCACATAAATCTGTTACATTCTTTGTCAAAAATAAGGTATTTAGATACTTTCGAGTTTGGTCTTTTCCATCACTACATTACTTTAAAGTTTAGCCGCATGCAATGATAACACAGCAGGTAATCTTGCTATCTTTTTTCCTGCCCTTATCAGAGATGGCAGAGTGGAACGCTCTCATGCCCCTGTTTTATGGCGCTTGCAGCGAGTTATCTTTTTGAAGTCCTTTCCAGCTACTTTTTCAGAACTGTGGATCGGTACCAGTATCTTCCTAAAACCCTGTGATTCATTCGGTTTACTCTCACTGCCCTTTTGCCAGGCTTATCATAATCTTATGTCCAGATGTGGCGCCTTGTGTAGAGCTGACATGCTGGATGGCCAGAGAGGGCACTGTAGTGCTTCAGTGACAATGCAGCATCATAGTGTCTTCATATGTGGTTTTTGTTTTGTACAATAGTATTGGTTATTTATTAGAGTGTAAAACAAACGAACAAACAAAAAACAGAATAGCACACTCAGGGGACAGATGTTCCTTTGTCAGATAATTTTCAGAGTTTAACAAACTAAATATAAAACAGGGATGTCAAAAATATCAAATTAATCTAGATTCTTCAATTATTGCAACCCTTGAATATATCTATATATATATCTCTAGCTATATATCCATCTATATATCTATATCTATCTATCTATACCTATATCTATATTTACATATCTATATATCTCTATATCTATATCTATATCTATATAATCCTTCCCTCGTTGCTTTTACCCTGCCAGATTAGAATAAAGTGGAAGCATATCAAATTATTTTCACAAAGACTATTTATATAAAGGCTTGAAAGAAATGTTAATACATTGTTTTCATTATGCTCATAAGCCTAACATCTAAAAAACCTTTTAAAAAAAATATTTGATCAGGGACAATGCACAAAAACACAACCCCATTCAAGAATAAAATATCATGTGCCAGGTTTCAATACAAATGCTCATTTCCACCAGTCACAATTTCGGTTTGATAAAAAATGTGTACTGATGGGAAGGTGCATTCAATAAAACAATAAGTCTCACACTTTCATCATATTTAAGGCAGAACTAAGTTACATTTTCACCTTTAGTGAACTTAAGTCCCTGTGTTGGTTAAATATGTATTTTCGGGGCGTTTGAAGTGCCCGTCGCCCCCCCTTGTTGTCTCTGGGCGTAAAACCAGCCTTGCAACATTTGCTGATGACAACTCGGCTGAGAAACCCTGACTCTTTTTCACAAATGTTTTTATATGTGATTATACTGTCTTATTATAATAAAGAAAGGGGGGAAAAAGCTTTTGCGTCAATTTTCTGACCATGTATTTTCACAAGGGAGCTGCAGGGGGAGCTTTATTGCCAGAATGACTTGGTTCTGCTTTAAAATGGTCAAACCACACTGTCATACACACACTCAGCACACAGACTTAGCCTTCACACATTCACTCACACTGGTCAGTGCGCGCAGGTTTGTTGGGAGAGTGACCAGTGCTTGGTCAGGCACCTAAACATGTTGTAATTTGTTCGTGTTGCTTGATACGAAAAGGATAATTGACCAAATGCAGTTTTGTGTCTTGGAACATGGCAAATCATAGCATAACATTTTTCTCACTGGGAATTTTTTAAAAAATTCTTAATAAAATCAAAGCTAAGGTATCTGAAAATTGAAATATTCTCACACCTACACACATTCATATCATGTGTGTGATAAACCTCATGCATCATGTGCAAATATGCAACCAAAAAGATTTCACAAGTATCGATTGAATAAGTTCCAGCTTTTCCATCTAGCAGGTATTAATTATTGTGCCGGTTACATTACCTTACATTCTATCTGTATTATGTCATCATTTCTCCAGGGGATTTTGGGCAACAGTTCCTCAGAAGTCATGGAAGATTCAGATGCAGGAAGGCAATAATCTCAACTATAGGGGAAGGTCTTGTTTACCTAATACCTAATTTATCTTTTAGTTCAGATTAAAAACAAAACAATAATAATAAAACATCGTGATGAAATAAAAACAGCTGACAATGACGCAACAACAAATCTTCCAATAATTATGTTCACCCTGTCCCTTTTCAAATTTTCCTTGAACAGAGACAAAACAATTTACAGCCAACACTCCCTGCTTTTTCACATAACGTGCTCCAATTTTTTGAGAGTCACTTCTTTCCAGATTAGGCAGCCTGCTTTCCCACACAATACTCAGCTCTTTATCTCCATGGCTCGTGATAATTACAAGGTGCATTCATTCGTCCACACCCTCGTACTTGAGTTTTTTAATCCCTCCTCTGTCTCATACGCAGCATATCAAACGCTTATGATTATTATTCATGCTTCTGGGTCTGTCTGCCCCTTGCGCCTCCATCGTAGTTCCTCTCGTTTGAAGTCGTGCCGACAGGAACTGCACCCCACTAAAAGTTTCCCATCGTCCCCTTGTTGATTTTTCTTTCATGTTTGGATTTTCAAACAGCATTCATTCATATCGAGCAGATGAGCAGACGCATCAAGGCCTGGTGATGCAAATGTAGGCACCCACGTCTTTCTCAGAACTGATGTCACTGCAGTACACAAGCATTGTGTCTTTGTCATTATTACCACAATAGAAGGATTCAGGAAAGTAAATTTCTTTCATTTTTGCCATAAGTATTTAGAAGAAATCCATTATTAAAAGTTAAAAGGCAAGGTTGAGGCTAAGCAGCAGCAAAAAAACAACTGTAAAACTTCGGCAAAATATTGAAATTAATACATTTCAGAAGCAGATTTTGAAAAGAACATTTGTTACTTACCATATAGTTGATTAGCCCCAAGCAAGCTTTCAAACTTTTAATATATAACTATATTTTGTCGGAATCCTATGGCAAAAAAAATAATACATTTACTTCCGGAACAAAGTGGTGGGCGGTCACTGTTGAGATCCATTGTGGCTGCTTGACTAGACTTACTGTTTTCCGTTTGCCGCAACACACTTTCAATTTTGGAGGCGACGGAACTAAAATATGAAATTGTAAGGTGTTTGTTCCAGTAACTGTTTCGGTCTGCTACCCTAGCCCAACCGTGCTCCAGTAATTAGTGTTGTTGTCGCAGTGATAAACATTTCAAACTCGATTTCAATACTAAGGAAAAGGCTTGATACATTTTCGATTCCACAATTATAAAAAAATAATAATAAAAGTTCAGTGTCAGTGTCGCCAATTATATTTCTTGGCCCAAATGTGGCCTGGATCTGATATTTACATCAGTGTGAACAGCCCTGCTAAAGATAATATATAAAGATATTTCATTTTAGGTCATCATAAATTGACAAATGGTTCAATATATATTTCAATGTTATAGTCTGTGTTATAACGTGACAACAGCCTGCCTCCTAGTTCTGTTATTTTCTTTTCTGCACATAAACCAGTTGAGGGCTGTTGGGTTCCCACAGGAAAAATGATTTGAGCCACATTTTATTTGCGATGTGAACCGCTTCTCCAAAAATCTGAGAAGAACTGAGGATCAACTCCTTCGGCGTCACAAGCAGAGCGTTCATTCCTACAGACAAGCAATGGTAAACTAGCAGCACCAATTGAATTCACCTTTTCACCTTTCCGGCATTCAAAACATAACAACCACACTGAGTCCCAAATGTGTGGTCCCAAAACTGGGTCAATTGAGATGCAATTGACAAGTTACAAATAACTAGCTGCATCTAAATCCGACACGACTTTTCTTTATTCTTTTATTTTGCTCTGTGCTGCATGAATCCAGATCACCAGCTGCGGTCCAGACTTGGTTGTGAAGCGCCTGACCCTCTGCCCACTCTCCACTAGGACGGGACAAAGACGCGTCTGTCCCTGGTTTCCTGTGTGGGAATCTTACATTTGTGTTACATTTCTGAGCCTCTGGAGGTCCACTGCTCTTTGTTACATTGTCGTTTTTTTTCTGTCTCCTATTCACGTCCCAGTATCTTGTCCCTTGTTCCTTGACATTAGCGGCCGCCCACATCCCTGTCGGACGGCCCCTCTCTCTGCCCCCTTTCTTTGGTTTGGCCTCTTTTACAACACAGACCAGTGAGCAGTTGCTAGGGTCAACACACAACACCAACCACAATGCCCTTGTAGTACTTTCTTATTTGGGATCATTACACTCCCCTGTGTTTGTGAGGATACGCCAACTTCTATTACAACTATTGCAGAATATTAAAAAGGGTCACTGAGGACTTTCCCTGAATCCTCTGTAACTACTAGTTTTCCAAGCCAAGCATTGGGCAAGAGTTGTACCAGTGCAATGTAGTTCTAAATCTTTAGCAGTAAAATTTGATTTATGTTCATTTATGGTTGTCCAGATACAGCAATTTTTGTTTGACCTTCTTTACACATTGCAATTGTGCTAGCGTAATAATAATCCACCACCATCTACTGCAATGATTTACAGGCCAAGATTTTATGTCAGCATTATATATTTTTTATATACAGATATTTCATTTTAAACTATACCATACTTGGATTTTTAGACTTTTACATTTAGGTCTTTGCAAACTGCACTAGGGATCTAAAACTGCTTAGTAGTAGAAATGGTACAGTTTATTTGATGCAGAACTGCACTGCATTTCATTTTAGCAAGCAGCAGATTTTCTTATGAACATTTTTATTGTTGAAAACTTGCCATGTGGCATTTTGAACTTAAATTGTTTAATGATCACAAGTACAACCCTGTGGGCAGGATAGGTGACAGACAAAAAAACAGAACAAAGCAGGATTACTTAAATATGCATGGTTCTGTCCAAATACTGCACCGTTATAACACGGTTAAAATCTCTTAAAAGGTGATTTTACACAATATGTCCTCTTTAAGCAATCCTGTCCATTTTATATGGACCTGAAAAGAGCAAAGAATGCACCGTGGTATTTTCAGGATTTGGATCTTTTTGAGATCTGATTTCTCTTGTTGTGTCCGATAACAAATATTTGTCAATACTGATATTAAGATTTTTAATTCCATAGAAAGTACCTCAAGTGTATGTTAAATTATAGTTACCGTTTCACTTTTGTAAAAAATAACAACGTTTATTTACCTGGGATATTAAATCATTTGATGCATGATTGTGTAAACATACAGACATATTTTTAGCCTAATTGCTCTTCTATTTACATTTTTACTCATGAAATCTGATGTACTCTTGACAAACTGGGAATGACACATGGGCACACACAGAAAATATAACTGTGCCAAATATCTGCAACATTTTCAATATGGGGCCGATACCGATATCTGGGGAAACCCTTTGATATCAGAAACCATCTCTCTCTCTTCTTATGTATGTATAAATTAAAGTATTAAGTTGAAATCCACTGTAAATCTGCCTAAATGGAACTTAAGCTTGTATATTATTTTGACATCAGATTGTATTTGTGGGTTTGCCTTGGGCACTTGACGGGCTCTTGGTTCTGCTTGGTTTCCTTCAGTGCCTGTCCACTCATAAATCCACAGCCTGTTCTGGCGCAGTCACTGAAGAGATGTGTAATTAACCTCCATTAGTGGCCTGTTGAGGGCATTTGTTGGTGAGGTCCAACATTTGGGCCATTCTGGTTTTGCCTCAAAGAAGTAGCCATTTTTCATCTTCAATGAAGCACAGATACTCTGGAGGTGAAAATTCAAATTTAACTATTTAGCAAAGCAAAATTTATCTGTGCAGCACAATTCTTACAAGCATAATTCAAAGTGCTTTACAGACATGAAAACATAATCAAAACGCATTCAAATCTCAATACAAGTGCTGCCCGGTGGTCGAGTGGTTATGGCACGGCACACGTATGCCAGGCTCCACGTGCAGCCGGGAGTCTGAATCCTCCAACAGTGTACTGCATGTCCTCCCCTGTCTCTTATCCCCCATTTCACATTGTCCTTTCCTGTCTAATAAAGCTTTTGGGCCAAAAAATCTTCATAAAAAGTTACAATACAAGTAAAATCATAAAAAAATTGTCTCAGTCATAAGCACAGCCAAACAGAACTGCCTTTAGCCAGGACTTGATCGCTGCCAGTGTAGGAGGAAGGTCATTCCAGATTTGAGCTGCAGAGGACTGAAATGCTTATGTTCTTTGGTGTTAGGCCATGGAGAGACTCAAGCTGAGCTGCTTTATTATTCATTTTCTCTTGTAATTGCAATTTAATAACTCAAATATTTTTGTTATACATAAGCATTCAGTACATTTATTTACGTGTGTTTTAGAATAACTTTACATTTGGACTGTTGAAGGAAGACATTGGGTTTTACATCACTGGTAGATCAGATTTTTGGTTTGTTTGTTTACATGTACCTGGTGACATGTGTCAGCTAATCAATGGATTTTTAGAGTAAATGTTGTATTTGGATCTCTTTATATCGTGAATATTTTCTCTTTCATTTTTGTCTTTGACACATTAGTTTGCCCTTTTTTTTTGCATAATTTCTCCTGTCAAAACTGTATGAACAATCATGAAAGAAATCAGATTACTCACATCACATGTGATCTGATTATGATTTCTTGACTGTTAAGACTGTTTAAATTAAAAGCTAAATCTGATGTGGGTAATCAGAGGGACCATGATCAGAAAGAAATCAGATTGCATGGATCAGATTTTGTATTTTGTCAGTTAAATAATCTTTGAGTGTGCATTTAACCACAGCCACTGTTTACATGACATTTCAATAATATGACAATTTCAGAAATCAGACAATGATCAGATTTTTGGTGTGCATGTAAACAGCCAGGGTGTGACGAACCCGTTTAGTAAAACTATTCACTATTTTCATATTACAAGAAGGTGTGGATTGATCTACAAGTTTGACATGTCGCAGTTGTGTCCTCGGGCAAGACACTTCACCCGTATTGTCTGTGTGAATGTGCTAATGTTACTGCCTGGTCGCAGGGGGTTAAATATTATACAAATACTGTTCTACTAACCTCAAAGCAATTGATGGTTTGCTCTGGTTACCAATAATGTCTTTGTTTGTCTGATGTTGCTAAACGATTGCCGACTGTCCCTGCTTGTCCTCTCATCCTCCCCAGAAAGAGCTGAGTGAACAAAGTCGATCTGAATATTTTTCCAAAGCGGCCGAAACCCAAGAGCCTCCTCACATCCCCAAAAAAACAAAGAAAACTGGGCTTCAAAAGATGTAAGTATGAGCAAATATCACTGAAGTTTCCAGCCCACCGGTCAGACAGGACACTTGTGGAACTGTCCATATCCTGTTTATCAGCGGGAGGAATGGGTTCTTTAAACTGTAGAAATAGTATTCCTGTTACTCAAACACTCAATTACAACTAAAAACACACACAAATCTGTACTCCAAAAAGGTAAACCTAAATGTAAAGTGTGTCGCATTAACTTCATCATTCAGAAAGTTGATGAAACAACATGAATTAAAGAAAATTAAGGATTTCACTGTTGTTTGGTCATAACATTCGTAAGTGTGAATAACCGTTAAAGCAAGATGTTTCTTCTCATAATAATCGTAACTCAAAAATTTGATAATGTGACATAAACGCTCGCTTTTAACCATCTATAATTTAATGAAATCCAACCCATGCAGATCTGGGCTAGATGCCCATCAGGTTTTATTTAAGTCCAAGAAATAATACACTAGTCCTGACCAATAGAGAGCAGATAGAGATATTTTTTAAAGTAGACATTTAGATTCAAATTGCTTGTTTTCATTTATATTCTGTCAAAATTTGGCTGAAATGTACAAACCCCAAAGTAATAAAATCTATTGTATTACAGTAATGTGAGCGTTTGTAAGTTGTTGTATAAATGTCTGCTCTTTATCTACTTTACAGAGCCAAGCAGGCCAGTGTCCAGAAGGAGCAACAGAAAGACCCCCAGAACATTACAGGACAAACTGGACTAGAGGAAGCACTTTCAAACCACTCTTCTGACCCAGTGGTACAGATTGGGAATAATCTGGACCTGGGCCCAACTCGTGACCAGAATAATAGTAATACTGACAAACAGACTGCGTCCTGCCAACAAGAAAACGGTCCAGAAACTAGCGAGACCACAAGGGACGAAGGGGAAGACCCTGTCCCACAGCGGGCCAAGAGGGCGTGTCTCGAAAGCTCCACTCAAACGTCCAGGCGTGACCCCAAAGTCGAGGCAGAATCCAAGGCTTTCCCGGTGTCGGAGCGCGTCGAAACCGCAGTGGAAGTAGAGCTGCTTACTCCAGGGAAACGGGCCCCACGGCAGCCCCTCGCGAGCAGCAATAACACGGCACAGACAAACCAAAACAGGCCGGCCGCAAGTCTGAGGGGCCTATCTGACAAGCATGCATCCTCCAGCTCCTCTATTGCTTCCAGATCTGCGCAGAAACAGGCCGAAGAGAAGGGGAGCCAGAACGTGCCACGAGCATCGCGATTACGGAGGATGAAGAGGTCTTGAGCAGGAGAGAAGAGGGAGACCACAGTGATAAGATACGATTAGGGGGGATAGTGTTATTTTTGGGTTATTGCAATGATAAATGCAGTCTCCACATCACAAGAAAGATAAAGAGGGTGTGCCCAGATTTTTCAGTAATCTATTTGACCAAGATTAGCATCAACTTCTTTTTAAAACCTTACAAAAATGTAGTAATACTCCACATCTTACAGATTACTTTATTTGACTTTCTCTTATGATTTTTAACTGCATTGTTTTATATTGAGGTTTTGATTTTGACCAGAAATACTTTTGTCCATACACTTTGTCATTTTACTGATGCACTATGTAACTTTGTCTAACCACAGTACGGCATTACAATTATTTATTCAATTTTTGGTAATTGTATTGCTGAAATTTACAATAAACTTTTTTTTACAGTAAGACGTGTCGCCGCTTTACAGATCTGACCTGTAATTCAGCCTGGTAAAACTGCATGTCTTTATGGCGATGAATATGTCTAATGCAATAGTGTGGAACATTCCAGGCAAAGCAATAACATCCTGGAGACGAGCTGGTGGCGGACCTTCCACTAGAAAAGATACATGGTGCATCTTTAAATTATATTAGTCTATACAACTAACACATATGCTAATTATTGTTTGTGTAATTTGCAAGTATTTGATAAAAAATATTGATATACATAACATTACCGGTACTTAGCATTTATACACATGGGTTTCTCCTTCTCATCACTTCCTTGTTTTCTTATAATATGCGAAACCGAGATGACACTGACACGTTTACCTCACACAGTCTGAGTTGAGGTCTTCGCGTTGGAAACAAAACAGCATGTCATAGTTTTACTCTGTCTATTCTCCTCGCCGCCGCCGACACAAGCGCATTACAACAATCGATACGCGAGCCCTCAAGTTACGCTTTGTCAAATACTTGACACAAACCCGGCCTCCACCCTTAAGTACTGCAGTGGTGGTGGTCAAGAAAAGCTCGCAAATGAAAGTCAAAAACCTTAATTTGAGTTCAGATTTGGTTTTGCGTTAAAGATTGGGGATTTCAGACAGCCAGGAGCCATGCTGTAACGTCATGGATTCTGCTCAAAATGCTGGCTCCTACATGTCTGTAAAGTGTCCAGTTCCCTCCTACTCAAGCTCCAACTTTGATTGATTGCCGTTTCCAGGTTTATTTCATCACTCTGTTTACAAAAATGTATTGTCGCAGTTAAGATGTCACTCATACACAAGTTTCGTAGTACTATAGTTTTCTAGCACCAGAAAATTTGGGCGGATTTTCCTTTTAACAATATTGCTGCGTTTTAATGTGGCTATTGAAGTTGCTCCAGGGCTTAATTTTGTTCCCCCTGGACACAAGAAAGGGGCAACTTAAGGACAAATCAGTTCAAGACAGCCTTTCCAAAACAATATACGTTATTCATTTTTATTGTTTTTGAATGAGAAATAAATTAGTCTTGCACTCTTTGTGGGAATATGCAAATAGGCTGGAAGCAAACGTGATTAAAATACCATGTAGTTCTCCCTGTTGGCAGCATTACAGTGGCAGTTTGTCCAATCCTAGAGATGTTTGTAATTAAACTCATGCTGTTCCCATCTCTATCATGAGGCCCATAGTGTTACAGAGGCGGAGACAGTATTGTGTTAAGTCTTGATATGTTTAAGGTCATTCCCGGGTGTTGATAATCTCTTGCTTTGGCTTTAATCCTTTTAACTGATTCTGTGTTGGACGGCAGCTTCTCAGGCTCAGTGCGCGAACAAGCTGCAGATAAGTGTCCTACTCAAACCACTCCAACAAGGACAACATTGTTTGTGGATCATGAGGAGCGGGGATATTTTTGTCTTTAGGATTGACTTAACACAAGGAGAGCTCGCTACAACGTAATTAGCTGTAAACACATTTGGACTGAGACCTTGCTGGAGTCTATGCTGTGTCTCTTGTAGTGGTTCCCACGACAGCTTTATGAGAAACAACACCTCCTTTACTTCAACATGTTTGGCTCTATACACCACACACAAACAGCACTCTCCGTCTGAACAAAGACAACTTTAATTCTCTTTTCATACAAAATATTTAATAAATATGACTTTCAAAAATATATTGCCAGATCAACACATAATTCTCAAGTTCATAACACAAGTCAAAAAGTAGGACAAAATGTTGCCATGATCTCATAGGTTTAACAAATGAGATAAAACATGTTTGTCTTTAAGAGCCTCATTTAAAAAAGAAACAAATGTGCACAGAAACAAAAGACTCTCGCAGAGCAAGGCAGTGTATTTATCCGATTCTACAGTGTTCCCATTGCCTCCTACTGTTCAAGTACTCGTGGTCTAGCTTATGATATTATGCTGACTAAAGCAGATGGGAAATCTGGCGTGTCTTTGTGTGAATGCTGTGCAAGTTGATGAAATTGACAGCCTTTCGAATGCATCTGAGGCTAAACTGGAGCTGCTGAGGGCTTTTGTTCCCTTAAGTAATTTTTCATTAGAGGCAAGCAATATGTCTGCCACCATGTCCATCCCTCAGAGCTGTAGTCGCTTGTTGTCCTAACCTCACTTGCCTTCTATCAAGGTCCTGGCAACAAATTATGAAATGTCAAACAAGAAAATAAAAGTCTCTTTCAGGCCAAAAGTGCCCATCCATTGTCTTTGAAATTCTTTGAAATTTGGCTTTAGCAAATGCAACGGAAAGATTTAGAAATGGTAGGATTCCGCAGCTATCAAAACCTTCAAACTACACAGAACATATAAATAAAAAGGAATGATATCTTAAGGCTCTTGATTATTAAGTTAATAAATCAAATATACACAATGATTAATAAAAAATGTACATATCTACAAGTTTCTAAATCGACATAAATTCTTCATATTGGCAGCTACTGCTGACATCGAACCCGCCCCCAACCCCCAGAAATAAAAATAAATAATAAAGTTGATCTTTTTTGACAGTTGCTGTAGTCTAAAGCTGAAAAGGCACTTTCTCCAAACTGAACTAAAAGAATTCAAACAATACTAAAATATTAGCTCTATCGTGGAACACGTCGGGTCGTTTAGTCATTGTACAACAATTACTCCAGGAGCCCCTCCATGTGTCCCGACTTATAACCACAAGAACTGAAATGCATAGAGGACACTTTTGCCACAGCTCTATGATGAAATGTACACCAGTGCCTTGTGTTTCCAGCTAACCAAAGCAACTGTCACTGCCAGTGTAAGCCAGCTTGTCAAAACTTAAATTAACACGGGGAATATCTGAAAATACTGTGGGGTCGCTGACATGACAGTCCACTAACGACACATGCCAAAGCTCCCCGCTCACCCACCACCGGGGTGTGAATGCATTAGGCTTGGTTGCACAGCAACACAGCTGTCTGCTATACAATGTAGTCCATCCTGTTAATGCTGTTTGCTGTCTCCAAGTCTCTGTTGTCTTGTTTATTAGTCCAGTTTGGATGTTTGGATGTGGAGTTGGGGTTGGAGATGGGCGTCTTCTCGTCCCGCTCCACTAGTGTGTATGCTGGCTGTTTGGCAAAGCGGCCCTTCTGTAGGTGCCTCTCCTTGTCGTCCTCATCCCCCTCTGGATGATTTGTCCTTATTTTGGCTATGAGTGAGTTCTTGTTTTCATAGTCTTTGATGGCCACCGTTAGGCCTACATGCTTCTCTATAGGGTTTTTGATTTGGTTCAGTTGCTCGCGCACATTGTTAGTTGTGTTGTCCTCTGAGCCTGTAGCGGACGTCCCATTGTGGTTGCTTTGTTTCCGCCGGTGACGCATGCACCAGAGAAATATGGAGACCAACACCAGGACCCAGATCACAATGAAGACGGAGCTGAGGAGGGGCACTAGGTAGTCTGCCGAGACAAAACAAGCAGAAAGGTCAGAGAGATGACACGCACATAAAAGAATTTACCCCATTTAAACAATACACAAAAGCTTTTATTATATAGCTGCGTCAGTCTTGCTAAATCATTAGCATGCTTTTCCAATGCAACCTGACCTCTGAGCCCTAACAGGGAGGAGGCGGCTTTTATTTGGCTGTGGCGGCAGTCTGCTGTCACTGTGTTGATGAATGGTGGACACATGCAGGAGTCTAACTACTACTAGGTCCAGCCAGTCTCAGTGTGAGCCAGTCTGAGGCCTTGTAGCAGGCACCTCTAGTCTTTCCATTGAAACCCTGCCTGCATTCTTTTCAATTACAACAGCCATGAGACCCAGATCTGAGCGGCACTATTTACTGTAGATTGCACCACCCAGGTCTCCAGCTCGGGGCCTGTGTGGGTGGAATGGGAATTTGTTTTCATACACTCAGTTTCCTTATGTTTCCAAAGGGCTTTTTTATTTTGAGTGCTTGCCACTATCTCATAACCTTCAAAAATGCAAGAAACAACATTGAATCCTCCCACATTATGCAGGTGTGAGCAAGTAAACAAAGGAGCTCAAAGTGATGCATACCAGTTTTGCTCGGGCTTGGCACACGGACTTCCGCGATGGCGGCGATGATGGTGTTGTTCCCGTTGCGTTTGCTAACCAAGTCCAGTATCCTGTCTATGATCTCTTTGCTCGGGCTACGATCCAACCGATGGTCATCAGTCGACTACAAAAACAAAACATAAAAGTGGGGTTTATTCATGTTTTTTTTAGTGTCTCTTACTGATTGTGTTTACATTGTGAATCATCGTGGCTAATCCTAATTGACCACAAATTAGATGTTGGGGTAAAGAAAACATGCTGATGATTGTAATTGTAGTGATAAGACAGATAAAGATTTGTTTGAGTCACTTACAATGCAGACATGGATTTCGTTGCTGGCTGAGAACGATGGGTCACAAGTTATAGACACTGAATGCTCCAAGGAGAAGTTTTTTACAATATACAGTCTTCTTAGCTGCTTGCAGACGCCCTCAACTGTTAAGCCCTGCGGAAAGGGGGAATGAAAACGCTTAGTGGAAAATACAGGGCAAATAATAACAAAAGAAAACAATCTTTTGGTCTAGATTTTGGCAGTTGGTTCAATGTACTATCTGGTTGGGATCCACCTCATTTAGATTAAAGACCACAGACTCGTAGGCCTGTCGCTATCGGCTGTCACGCTTGTTAGACAGCTGGCGAGTGATGGTCGAATGTGGTGACAGAGTCGCCAGTGAACCCATTTAGCTGAAATCCATATGATCCTGAAGTTGATCTTTCATTGTGGTTACGTTTTGGGAGATTGAGAACACCAAAACTTGGATTGAAAGTGAAATGCAAGTCAAGAACGGGGAAATATAATGATGTTGTTTCCAGGAGTACATTTAAATGCACGCTAAAAGCCAAGACCTGAGACGGGATAGAAAAACACTGTGTAAACGGATCTTTTTGACTATTGTGTAGGAAGCATGAAAAATGACCCCAGAAACCTTTAAATTTAACGTCTCTCCACGGTGAAAGGGGTAACTCACTTGACGCATGTTCTCCTTGTTGAACGTGAAGGTGATGTTGGCGCAGCTGTCGTCGGGGAAACTGGAGCTCAGGTGGCATTTGTGAGGCGAGGTGGCCGGATTACTGCACCAGCACTCGCCGTCCTCCAGACACGGCTTCACAAAACAATGGCTGTCCCGCACCGGCGAACAGCTCTGCCCTGAAGGACAGCCTCCCCGACCTTTAGCAACCAGCTTGCACGATTTGGGACCGCACCGCATCTGGAAAAACAGTAACAAGTTTTGAAATCAGTCATACTTTACTTGTATCTGATTAACCCAGATAATAGCATGAGAAATGTCCACTGGATAAGGCCTAAATAATGATTCATTTCTTTTGTAAAGTTGCCGTGTTCTGCCGCAGACACTCCTGGAAGCTGTGAAACCGCATAAGGTCAATCCTATGATTTACTTCTCCCGAGGCAAGCAGTATCAGTGAAGCACCATTGTTAGTTTAGACGTGAAGTATGCATGATAAATGAAAAAACTGCTCTCCCTGTAAATCCTCGTCTTTCTCAGGGTGACTTCTTGTAAATGGCATTTGGCAGCTATTTCCAACTGCTCCATTGTGTTTCTTTTCAAAACAAAATGCATCATCTCTGTATTGAATGTGACACTCTTGAGTCAGCTCCACCCTTTGCCAGTGCTGTTACAAGCTGCTGTGCTCATGCTTTACCTGGGAACGCACTGAGGACATTCTCTCACGCCTAAATAAATACTCTACATGAGTTGGAGCGGAACTGATTCTCAAAACAAACAAATAATACAGTCTAAAACATGAATTAAGCAGGTTTGAACCGATACCAATCTATGTTTGACTTGAGGACTTGAAGGACAAAAATGGCAAAACACGTAATTAGAAATTCAAGGTCCACAATAGACCTATACAATAGACATTTTCACTCTTTGACTTGTGTATTGTTCTAGGTCAAACACTGTAGTATAAATGATATTTCTATCTTGCTCTAAAAATAGGTTAAGATTACATTAGATGGATTAGTTATACAAATTACAGAAGCTTCACTTTTTACCACTATCTATTCATCTCTGTTGGCTGGACAAGAGCAAATGGGTTTTGGGATATATCAGTGAATTTTCTAAAACTAAACTGCATGTTCCCATCTGTGTTCCACAATGGTTTATTGCACTGTTGTTATCCCCAGCTCGGGTCCCATTGGTAAACGATGACATCATGTGACACACAGCTGTACTCAGGCGTCATAAATTCTTCGCACTCAGATAATGGTTAGCAGTTTAAAGGCATACCTTTGTACACACCACTTTCCCATTGGAACAGTGGCAAGTGTTGCAGTCTTCATCCCATTTCATCCCATCAGGGGTTATGTGGCCATTAACGGTGCAGGATTTTCTTGTTTCTGAGGCAAAAAAAAACAAACCAAAACAGTTAAAGCTTAGTCAGCATTTTGTGCATCAAAGGGATTTACTGTATTTCACAGATTTCATTACAGTATTTGGACAGTTTTTCAATTCATCTTTAGGGAATGCACTGCACATTTTGCTGCAATATAAACATCTATACTGGCTTCCCGTGGGCACTGACACGCTAATTGTGTACATACCTTCATGACAGTGGGGTCCCGTCCTGTCGGGAGGGCACAGGCAGCGGTATCCATTGATTTCATCGACGCAGGTGGAGCCAAACGCACAGGGAGACGACTGACACTCGTTAATATCTGCCACAGAGCGCAGGGTAATGGGTTAGAAACTGCTCCCGTATGTGTTCCAGACAGCGCAAATATTGGGTTAAGCAGTCAGCACACAAATCTAATTCCTCGGCTAAATTTCCAGAGGTCATGTGTCATTTGCTCGGTACATACACAAGTACACTAGTTAATAAAAACAAGTAAACATGCTTTAAGTCAGGCCTGGATATCTGTGCCCCATGCAGCTTTATTAAAGGCAGCATCATTAGCAGGTATGCAGGAGCTGAAGGCTGGACTTAGCAGAACAAAGGGTTTGCAATGAGAAAGAATGTGGCCATCTGAAAGCCTTTAAGAGGGAAAACAATCTGTGTAATCAGTGTCAGAGAGCATGGCTGATTAGCTGTTGGCCTGCTAAGCCTGTTTCCCCCGGGGATGGCAGCAGGGCCCGGCGGAGTGACATCGAAATGGTTGAACCTGGCCGAGAGCCCACTACAGATAATTGGCCGACTAGACCTTGCATTTGGTGTGAGACAACGACTATGCTAAACCTGGGACATAAGGGTTAATACTCACTGATCCGACAGTCTGGACCAGCAAATCCGGGGGCACACTCGCAGCGGTACCAGTTATCCCCGTCTACACAGGTCCCACTGTTGTAGCTGTAGAGAGAAGGGGACATTTTAGATTAGTTTCCAATACCCCAGGCATGTATTAAGTGCTTTATCAGATCTGCCTTCGTGCTGGAACTTTCTCAGCAGTCAACGTACAGTGTAATTACAAGCTCTCAAGACTATTAGGGCAATCAAACTTATTTCTTTTTATTGCTGAGATAGGCTTGCACATTTGAGATGAGGAGCGGTCAAAATGTCTTTGTGTTGTGGTTAGACAAATATAGAATCATTATAGACCTCTACATGATCATGCTAAATGTGCGCAATGTTTACTTTGGAATATTCCTTATAAAAATATCTTAAACTATAACCAGTACAGGAAAACTGGCTCCTTCACCCCACTATTGTTATTGTAGGATGTAGAAGCTCGGTATTGTGTCGTCAAACTGCAACAAATTCCCACTTAGCATGTTGAAAACGCCATTGGTTATGCTAACTATGTTATTTAGCGTTCACTAAAAGGTACACTACAGGGTAAATTAATGGATTTGTTGTGGAGTTGTTGTGGAGTTGCTGTGGAGTAGTTCCACAGCTAGTTTGTTGACTTGTAATAATTATATGTGACAACCGGCAAAGCAATTTAAAAAAAAATGTATGTCATGTTATCCTAATAACCAATTAGACAAGAGTTTTAGGCAGTTTGTGGTTAAACCGAGCCGTGCCTAGGAGCTGTCAAAAGGCTGATTGCACCTTAGGAATGACAGGGAAGGGTGTATGTTTGTCTCCCAGCAGGTGAGACTCCACTGTGCGGGAGGAGCAGCCTGTTTACATCGGTCTAAAGCTACAGGAAATGTTTGGCTTCCACTTACCATGGGTGCGGACTACAGTCGTTGGTATCTGAAAGAAAAAGGGAGGAGAAAGAGAGATACAATTTAGTTTGCCTGACTCGTGTACGGCTGTTAAATGCACATGACAACACGGAGCACGTCTGAGCTTGAGTCTGCAGAGGCGTGTTGGGCTAACCATGTCTAGGCTGCACAATGACTTTGCCTTATTAAAACAAAGTTGGAATTAGAGGGGGCAAAATATCGCCGAAGAAGTTGTTTTGATAATATGTTAAACTAAAATAATAATACTAGGGGGTATATCAAAAAGAAATGGGGGAAAAAAGACGGATAATGTGTTATAACTGATGAAAAATGGGAACATATATGGAGGACCACAAAATGCATCATGCTATTTTAGTAACACCATGTCAAAATGCTCACTATTCACAGATAAATTCTGATGATGAGCCATGTTGCCACCATTATCATGTCTTTTGGACATAATATAGATATTGGTGTGAGATTAATAGAGCCCTGCAAATTATCTTCGTCATTTGTATTTCGGCCTCAAAACTCCTGCCGTGGACCCAATAAATGGATACATTGGAGAATACTTCTGGCAAGAGGGAAAAGGCCATCACGAATAAATGGATGACACAAAATGAACCAACAATCAAGGACTGGAGCTACATAGTAATTGACTGAAGAAATTACAACTTGAAAATGGACCCATTTTACAAACTTTGATGGAAAATGTGTGCCGTAACTTGATTGGATGTCTTTTGTTGCCTTTGTTTCTTTTGTTCTCTCTCTGTGTCGTGCACGTTTGTAGCTACTTTGACAGTCCTTTCACATTTCTACAATAACTGGCCTCTACCAAGACATTTATAGACAGGCACATTTTTACTCGATTGCAAGGATATCGTCTAATTATCAGGAGAATAATAAGAATATAGATTATGATTTTTCCCACGTATTGCCCATTCCTGGTTGGATTCACACTCAAAGGCCATATTTTAAAAACCTAATTTCAGCCCAGCTATGTAGCTCACCCCCACCCACGCACTCCCATTCTAACGTCTTATAAATGCATGGAAAAAGTTGGGGAATTTCTGTTTTGAAGAAAATTTGTGCAGAGTTATTTGAGAGATCCCAGTGAAGCCAGGGAAAAGAAGGAGTGCTGTAGTACAAGCTGACATGTCAGTGTTTGGACAGGATTGCAGCTAGGAGAGAGAGAGGCCTAGTGTTGGACAAGTCTTTAGGAGGAGGAGGAGTGGAGAGCAACATCTGTCTCCACTTTCCCGGACCCTTTTGTGTCTACCTCCTCCTCTTTTGCTGATAGCCGGCAGCAGTGAGGGAAAGCAAGGCCTTTTTAATGTTTAAGATCAAGATGAGAGAAAGTCAGATATAATCAGATACAGGAGTGGGCCCGGTATGAGGTAGCAGGCAGGAGGTTTATCATGATTTACTAGTAATAACTGTCCAGCTTTATCCTTTCCCCTGAAGCAGCTCTTACTTTGTGTGCATGTGGGACCTTCCCAGCCTTCTTTGCAGACGCAGGTAAAGGACTCGCCCGTCACCACACAGGTCCCACCGTTCTCACAGGGGTTGGGGAGACAACTCGAGTTCTTAGCTGCAACACAAAGACGCATAAAGTTTACTTTATACAACGGATGATTTTGCAATACCAAATTTTAGGCTTTTTTGCGATGATTATGAGAAAAATGATCTAAATTTTATGATTATTTTCACGACTATTGACATCATGATCGAACAGTGAAATTCTTACTTACATATATATTGTCCAATACCATTCCTAAAGGTTGTGACCAGCAATCTTTTTTATATCAAGCTTTCTGAATGTTTCTGAAGTCGGACATAAAAGCACCTAACACTTACGTTTTTGAGTAGAGATGGGATAAAATTACTTATTTTTGCTTCTTCAATTGTTCTTACCATTAAATTGTGACTTGAATAATCACACCAGGGCTGCAACTGAAAATGTTTTTGCTCATCGATTAATCTAGCAATTAGTCTATAGATTAATCAATTCGTTTTTTGGATCAAGAAAGGCTGTGAATATAAGTTGTTTTTTTAATACATTTGACCAATATCCAGCTAAAGTGATGCCGCTTGAGAACATTCAGACAGTATATTTACAGACAAAAGCGTTTTATCCTTTTCTAATCCATAAAAACTATTTTTTTCAGAATATGTTCAAGTGCTAAATGACTGTGTTTGATAATAATCTCAATAATTGATTAACTTGATTCAGCCCTAAATCACGATTATCGATAAAACAAATAATCTCGACATTCCTTCTTTTTACATAGAAGTGGAGCATATTATCAGTCAGAGGAAACTGCTGGTTTAAGTTTGGTTTTCTCTGACAGAATCTTCACACCTGGACTTTGAAGTGTGTTGTCAGGGCAATAAGGGATTTAAAGCGGATATCTGTCAGCACTCACAGCAGAGATGGGGAGGGAGGGGGCGCTGACAGTGCGATCAAAAACATTTGTGGACCTAAAATAACTTTACATGAATAAAAACAGATATAGTAAAATAACTGACACTGTGTGGTCTGTTTACCTTTAACTACAAAGGCACATTATTTGACAAGCCAACAAAACCACAAAGAGTACTTGACTGGAGAGGCATTTGGAGTAATTCATTTGCATAATTAATGAGCAAATAAATTGAGACATGGAGTCAGTTTGCAATAGGGACCAAAGAAGGAAAACAATTAATCATTTAAACAATTGTCCAAAACCCATTAAAGGAGGTGTCCCCAGTATTGATACATTGTAAAAGCAGATATTGGGAAACGGGACACGGTTTTTAGAAAAACAAGTATTTCACACAGATTTTGAGAACTGTTAAAGCTTAAATGTAATGATTTTGATCAAGAATTGAGCAGATTTTTGGTCAACAGTAGCAATTCAAATACTACTACTACTATCTTAATATTTTCTTGTGAATTTTATGTATACATTTACAAACCGGGGGGGAAAATTAACCCCTCAAACCATATAAAAAGTATTTTCCACAAAATGACTTAAGTAAAGTACAGATAACTACAATTTTCCTTTTTCAATTTTTTTTACTTCTGTACCTCATTACTTTCCACCACTGCCTCTGAAGGCTGTGAAAAGCACTATTAAACTCGGCGTAGGGAAGTCTGCTTTTCCAGTCATGACTAATCACAAAGCCCAGCTGTGTTAAGGAGTCTGAGCAGATCCCCAGCCAAGTTGTTCTTGTAAGCTGTGAATATTAAACGTCAAATCAAATGTCAAAGACTTCTTACCGATGTTACATGTGGTCCCCTCCCATCCCGGAGCACACTTGCACTGAAACGTATCGCCCTCATCGTGGCAGGTGCCTCCGTTGTTGCAAGTGGCTTCATCGCACTGGCTCTCACCTGGGGGTACCATTACAAATCCAGGGTTACTTTTTCAAACAACGAGCGGCGGACAGTAAACATGTATTGAATACTTGTAAACAGCCCCGAGCACATACCAAGAGCGTGCACGGGCAGACAACACAGATTATTTAAAAAAGACACGAAAAAGTCTTACGGGAGTGGCAAGTCTTTCCCTTCCAGCCATTTTTACATTCGCAGAAGAAATCCGTCACCAGGTCCCGGCACGTCCCTCCGTTGTGACAGGGATTGGTGTTGCAGTCGTCAATGTCTAGCGGAGCAGACGTCCAACAAGTGTTGAGATTTATGATTTCACCACATCAAAAACAATATCAAAGAGGCTACCGCTAACGTGACAAGGACTTTTTGTGTTCATTCAAATCGAGAAGTACTCACTGATCTCGCAGTTGGTGCCCTCCCAGCCGTCTCCGCAGATGCACTGGTACACGCTGACTTTATCGATGCACGTGCCGCCGTTGTGACAAGGGTTGCTCTCACAGTCGTTAATGTCTGAGTGAAGAAAGATGAAAACATGAGTCGTGTTTAGCGTGCATTTATGAGGTTTAAGAACAATGTCCATGGAAATGTAGGTACATTTTTTATATCAATAATTATTTTGAAGCCGCTGGAACCATCTTTTGACAGAACATTGAGACCACATGGACAGTTTTTTAATAGTTTCATTAATAAAGCTACAAGTTAATTGTTTAAATGTCCGCCTTATTCTTACATTTTGTGTTCATATGAATCAAATAGAATCAAAATATTTTTTATTTCATGTGTAATTGAGAAAGATCAGAAGAAATAATTTAAATCCTGTCCTCTTTTTTAATATCAACTTGTGTTTTTCTTCTCATGAGAGAAGTTTGTTGTTCTGTTCATTATACTGTATATATTTTGGATTTAAGTCTAGTTTATTCTTGCCTATTTTATCACAGTTTATATTCTTACGATTATTACTTGTATTTTCCTGTTGCACCATATTACTGAAGCAAGTTTCTAGTTTGTGAATTTTGTTCACTGACAACGGCCGTAAAACGTATTCTACTTCTGTGTGTTGTGAAAGAGACGTACTTTCATGGCAGTACGTCCCTCTGAACCCTTCTTGGCATTCGCAGCTGAACTGTCCTCCCGCTTGGCTCCTGCAGCGTCCGTGAGGTCCGCAAACGTTTGAGGAAATGTATCGCTCGCCTCCAGGAGTGCTGTTGGACGCCACGGCAACGGTGCAGCTGTCAATCACTGCAATGACAGTTAATGGAGTTATATAACAAACTGCAGGGAGCTTGCACACTCATAAAAGGAGTTTATCACTTCACTTCACATGACAATTTGGTCTCTTCAAAGGCTGACGTGCAGAGGAAATATGGGGAAAAACATGAATGCCTTCAATTAATGTTCTGACATGAAACATCTGACATCAGAACGTGTTTCAGCAATGGCCAATAAATACACACTGCAAGCTTAAGGCTGCATTTAAAACTACATTCTTGTCTAGATTAGATGTAAAAGCAAACGCTGGAGAAGGAAAAATGTTTACACAGTTTTTACACCCCCCAAATAATGACGGTAATTGTTCACAGTCGAGGTGGGTAATATATGGAAATGTATATAATATTGTGAATGTTGTTGTAGAGTAAATTGTTTATAGTAAAAAATGCTGCAAAAAATATCTGACAAAAGCTATATAGTAAGATTTAAAATAAGGCTATAATAAGGTGATATTTCTTTTGTGATTCATTTTACAGAATTTTCTACATTTGTCTGATTAAAACTCAACCAATACATTTGAAGACATGTTTTAACACATTTCTATTGGATTGACATCATTTTATCTGACTATCGTAATCTGGATGCTATTGAGGTATACATTTCCCCCCCCAAAGTAAAAGGACATTTACCATTTCAATCAAGCTCATCTGGCTTGAAATTGCACAAAATAGCCAAATACATTGTTGTAAATAAAGATAAGTTGGTCTTAACTATACTTTTCAAAGACAGGAAGCAATTTCTTCTACTTAGCAATGCAATCATACACATTCAGCTCAAGAGGTTTTAGAAAATTATGTAATTTTGTTGCAACCGCTGACAAGTAGTTGGAAACACAACTAGCGATTGATAGTTGTAACAGCAATAAGCCTTTATGCTTTCATAGTCGAGTCAGAAAGATCTGCTTCACTTTCCGCACAAATCCTTTCCTTTCTCCCTGTCTGATCGGGTTAGGAGCGCCGCACAACGATGCTTCGCTATAATCGCTTGAATCTTGCCAAAAGCAGCGCGAATCTCACCGTCTGGTATCTGACTCAGTGGTTGGTCCGCTCACTCAATTACACATGCACACACATCGGCGCGGCTAAATGTGCACGTTCAGTGAGGGGGAAAAGAAGACGGAGCCCACCAAGTCCTTACTGAGAACACACACGGAGCTATCAACCCATGCCAGATCTTTAGGAAAGCGTAGTTCAAACAGCTTTACCGAGGAATTCAACCAGGAATACACAAAACTGCTCACCTAGGCCAAGAAACTTTAAAACAAACCTAGTATAATTTGAGCACTATTATCCATTTGGGATTTAGAGGAACACAACCCAAATTTCCATCTTTTGACTGCCAAACACAAAAAGCTTTTATTTCCCCACGAGTATTGCTTGCACAAAAAATAGCACTTTTCTCTTTTTAGTAGCAACCGTTCAAAACCCCTTCAATGGTAACAAGAAGAGGTTGCTAAACCAGACAATTAGGCGACGATTATTTGGTTAATCGATATTTTGGTGATTATTCAGGTCACAGTATAATCGCGAGAACACAATACTAATAATCGTGACTATTTTAGAATCAAAATTATGTCATTTTTTTATTCAATCTGTGCTCCAAACAAGTACGCCAAATGTATAATGCTCTTTATGTGACTGTTTATATCACAAAAACGTAACTTTTGCATTCAGAAAGTTTCGCATACTCTTTGAACAGTAATGTGTTTGTTATAATGTGTTGTTTCTTCATCCTTACAGACAATAGATATCTTTATGTCAAGCATGTGATTTACATATCCAGAGCATCTTGTAATAACGAACAGGAAAAAGACGTACCTTTACAAGTGGTGGTTCTACAATGGTCCTTGAGATGGGAGCAGTTCTTGCCCTCGTAGTCTTCGGGACAGGAGCAGAAGTAGTCCGTGGCCCGGTTGAAGCAGCGAGCCCCGTTCTGACAGGGATTGGGCAAGCAGTAATCGATATCCAGCTAAAAGGGCGGAGAAACGTGGTGACATTTTAGCAAAAGGTCTAAAACTGAGGAACACGTAAAGCTTGAGGTACGTGGGCTTTTTCTAGAGAGAGGATTTTGTTCAAGTTCTTCAGATGTCAAGACTTTTAGTGTAGTTCTTCTTTAGTTTAGAGGAAGTCCAAGTTTATACCTAATTTAGTTAGGAATTACCATGGTTTTGTTTTGCTTTAGTCTTGATTTGGTTAGTCTTATTTGGTGCTGTTTTGAGACCTGGTATAATTCATTTGTATTTTGTATTTCTTTGTTTAGTCTGGGTTTACTAATTTCATCCTACTTCATTTCTGGTTTAGACATGCTTTTTGTACAACTTTACTCCTGGTTCAGACTTTCCTCTTTTGTAGGTATTTGTCCATGTGAAAAGTCTGGGAATCTTTCTATTAGATAAAGTGGTGAACCTGATAGCTGACATAGTTTCTGCTACACTAAACAGAGCAGAACCCACAGCATCCTCCCTACAGGCCGTGCCAGGAAAGAGCACACGCACAACACTCGGAGGAAGAAGGAAAAATAAGGCGAAGACACAGGAGCCGTCTTCAACCTCGAGGCTTCAGCGGAGAAGAATGTATCCCGCTGCAGAGCCAGGAGCAGATTCAACAAAGCACTCCCTTTTTAAAAACCAGGACTGGGGAACAACAGACATTTACAGGGTGGGGCAGGAAAACTTTACAAGGGATCCAAAGATACAGGACAAAGAGGTCTAATGGATGGACGAAAACAGTCTGCTTCGAGTCAGAGCGTCCCAGTAAAATATCAGAGGTTAATTTATTGTTCAATTTCATACAATAAAACTAAGCCACAGCAGCTACAGCCGTATTGTGGTCGAGGTCAGAGGAAGTACAAGACTGCGCGAGAAGAGAAGTATACTATGCAACTACGTCACCTTCTTGTTTCCATGGAGATGTTTTACTTTGCTTGGAATGTTCCTAAGTATGGCATTTAACTTGTCTATCTTGCATTTATTAAATTGCACAACCACAGATTTGACCAGTCACGTTTAATGCCATACTGAGAACTTTCTGACAAAGCAAAAAAACATCTCCATCAGATACTAAAAGAAAAAATCTAAACTTTATTTCGGACACAAGGGGATCCACATAAAAACAAACTAAAAGAACATACAAAAGACAAATGAGACCATATATTAGAAAAGTTATGTGGTGCAGCTTTCATTCCTGATATGTTAAATGGATAGCCACTATAAAAGTCAAGGAATCTAAAGGAATAGCCAACAAAACTTCAACAAAATGACCTGGACACTGGATAGCACTAGCAAAGGACAGTATGCATGATTGTTGTAGTGGTCTCATTTACCTGGCAGAGATTCCCTGAGAAGCCAGCCAAACAAAGGCACTGAAATCCATTGACTTCATCTTGACATCGTCCGCCGTTCAAACACGGAGAACTCGCACACTCGTCAACGTCCCGCTCACATTGTTCACCGGCAAAACCAGGAGGGCAAACACAGCGATAGCCATTAACCAAGTCCTGAAGGTGTAAACAGGAAATAGTGTTCATTTTGATTCACATTTCATTGACTCCTAGTGTTCAGCTTTTCACATATCTGTCTTCTGGATGTAACTTTTAAATAATCATCAAAACTGTTTTTATAATTGGGAAAATTTAAATATGCTCCGACTTGCATGAAGGAAACAAAACACAACGCCAGGTATTTGATGAGAAAACAACATAGTGAATGCTCCATACCATAGTAAAAGACCTCTCAACTTGATAAACTGTACTGGCATTAATGTATGTAAAACCATATGTCGTACATGCAGAAAGTGGTTTAGTTTTGAGCAATATTATCAGAGCTGTACAATTATTTCAACACATTTTCCTGGCACTGACTCAAGACAATAATGTTTATGGAAATTCAATCTTGTGTGGTCAAGGATCTTGTGTGTCCCTCCCTTCGAAAGCCGTCTGAACCCACTCCCCCCGGATTTGTTTTCAGTGAGGAATTCCACAACAATTCCTCTGTCAGTTTCAGCTATTACAGTTTACAATGTCTATTTATACACTGTAAATATCTCATGCATCGTCTAAAAGAACATTTAGACAAACAAGAACATTGGTAAACATGCATATGGAAGAGATGGATGATTTTGACAAGACGTTACCTTGCAAGTTCCCCCATTCTGGCACTGGTCTTTGCAATCATTTATATCTGCAGAAACACACACAAATAGGAGGATTAACAATGAATGGCTTGAATACAGAGCCTTTTAGAAAACAAGCCTTTATGTGTCCCATGCTTTTTAATGCTACTGTGGAGGCTACAGTTTACTAAGTAACAGTTGGATAATGTGGGGTGAGAGTTGGTGCAAAGCAGTATTGCACAACCCTGTTCACTGCCAAGTGAAACTAGTCGTGGGATTGTTTTGAACCACCTCTAATCGCCGAAGCCTTGGCCCCTGCACTAGTTTACAATTATACACTGTTTGCACTGCAAGACAGGCAACACTGTGCATTTGAAGCAGGATTCAAATTCAAGTTTTTGAGAACAATGTTTAGCCAAATCAAGGAACAAATAGCATGTAAATACACATACACATGTAAAGTACTCACAGCGCACATCAACCAAGTCACTGGTCAAATCTCGTAATGGTCATTATAATACTGTAAATTTTCCGCGTTAGAGGTTGAATTCTATTACACAATCATAAAGAATATATCAAAACAAACGTTTGCTTGGATTGGTTGCTTCAAAAGGAACGGTGCGATCTGGATTGGCACCAGAATGTCCTGCCTGTAGTGCATTGTCACACCTGCTTTAATGTTTTATTTAGCTGTGGGTTTCTGAGCACAGTTGCTGAATATTAAAGTACTAAAAAAGAGGCAGTTTAACTCAGCTCAACGCCTCAGAGAAAGCGCACACACAGCTAGAGACAGCAGGTGGAAATGTCAACTCACTGATGTCGCAGTTCTGCCCCGTCCAACCAGGCATACAGTCACAAAAGTATCCACCAATCAGGTTACGGCACGAGTTAGCATTGACACAAGGTTTGCTTTCACATTCGTTGGCATCTACGAGAAGAGAAAAAAAACAAAACAATTAGAGATGTTTGCATGTGCAGTTTTGAAAAGAGGAGGAAAATTAGGCTCACCGATCAGACACGTCTTTCCTGACCACTGGGGAGGACAGTGGCACTTAAAACCGTTCACCAGATCCTGACAGGTTCCTCCGTGGTTGCATGGGTTAGTGGAGCACTCATCCACATCTGCACAGAGATACAAGTTAAGAGATTAAGTTTGTTTACTGTCAAAGAAAGCGTAGAATGTAGAAAAGCCACATGTTGCCTGATCATTACAGTATCATTACAAGTAGAAGTTATTAAAGTACTCATTTAAATACAATTTCTTGAACTGCCACAGCACATTTTTGTTGTTCTTCTTTGCTTTTAGTGCTAGTATTATCAACGTCACAACAGCTATAAAATAATGTATACAATCTGGTGCATACAAAATGGTCAAAATAATAAGAAATGTTAAAAAAGGTCACAAAACGCCCCATTCCAAAGTTCAAGATTTGGAAAAAAGTAAGAGTCAAGATAACACAAACAGATCTAAAACTATCTAATGTCAATGCTGATTACACAAATAGAGCTGATGAAAACTGAAAAGTTACAAATAAGGGTATTAGGTGATGTTTCTGCACTTTAGTGATTTATTTGACAAACATTTCCCATTTGTCTGATATTTGAACATGAATTAATACCTTTAAAGACATGTTTTAACACAGTTTTGCTGGATTGGCATAACATCTTCTGAATATACTCCAAAAAGCATCGAGATAATCATTTTTGTCAATATCGCCCACGCCTACGTGCAATATAATATAAAAGTTACTGAAGTGGATCTAATCATAGTGAGGTTGGGGTTGAGTTCATGGTTGAAGTCTTACTGATGGAGCAGGAGTCTCCGCTCCAGCCCGGCGCACACTGGCACTCGTAGCCCTGACTGGTTTCAGAGCAGCTCCCTCCGTTCGAACACGGGTTTGAGAGACAGGCATGTTCAGCTGCAACGAGAAGGACAGTTTAAACAGCAGGTCCATAACACACCCATCTGACTCACGCAAAACAGTGGGAAAAAAACTCCCATTCAGTCAATTTATGATTAATGCATGATTTGAAGTAATTCAAATTAATTATTTTGGCTTGAAATGGCGCTGTGTAGTCTGTGTTTAAAGCTGTAAAATCATTAACTTAACACTCCCCAATGCATTTTGATGTTGAGACATGAAACAGGCCCGATTAGTGACTAAACCTCGATGTGCGAGGTTGCCCAAAATACTAAAACACCAACACAAAGAGAAAAAAATCAAGTCCCAAGCTCAGACGGAGACTCTAGCTTGAAACTAATGCCAAATTAAATCACATTATATTGATGGTAGATGACTAAAATTTGATAGATCAAATTTAGGATGACACAATTGGTTTCTGGTATTTATTTAATTTCACTGTGTTAGGGCTGTGTAATAAATCAAATCTTAACTTTGATAACAATTATTTATCCAATCCAGGGTTGTATCAAAAACTACTAATTGATACTAAAACTAATCACATGCAGGACAAAATTGGACCTGAACAGTTTTAGAATTATCAAAACTAGTACGTATATTATTTCAACGAGTCCATTGTTTTATTATCACTGTGGTATTAAAATCAGTATCGAGTATCAAGCCTATTCCTTAGTATCGTAATCGAGTTTGACATTTTAGTTACAATACTCTAATCAATTACATAAGTTATGTGATATTGAGAACGCCAAAGCCAATTTGTCTAGTTTACAGTGGCTTTTAAACCCTGACTCACTGGATATTCTGTATAAATTATAATAAATCCATTCTTTCACCACAGATTAAGTTGACCCAAATATCATGCTAATACTCAGTTTAATTAAAATTTGAAATAGTCCATCTTATGCTCTAATTGACCAAAATACCTCTACTCTCCAGTACTCCAGTAGTGTCAATAAATACACTACTGGGTCAACAGCGAAAAACGCACTAAAATTCCCCCCATCTCTCTCTGATGACCCGCGCTGCAGACCACCCCACCAGGAAATCAGCTTTCATGCTAAGTTGACCCGACCAATGCACCGTGACTTCCCTCTTCATTTGCCGCCGTTCCTCAGCTCAAATTGAGAGCGTGGCGGGAGGAGTTAAGGATGAGCGTGTCCCAAATGGATAAAAAAATCAATGATCTACTAAAGGAATAATGAAAAGTCGGAGGTGTGCAGCGAAGAAGGTGGTTACTCAGATACAGAGGCTTAAGTATTTGTAAACAAAACGACCACGCTCCAACGAATGGCGCTAAAACCAACCAAGCAGAGAGCATTTTCTGCAAAGGATTAAGCAATAGCCGAAATATTTGCCAAAAAAAATTGACTGCCAATCACATTACTATATTGGGGTTGGTTTTTTTGGAGCGTCTTGAAAACCATATTCAGATAATATTTTATCAATCCAACTGAAATGTGTTAAAACATGTCTTTAACCGCATTAGTAGAGGTTTATCTATCCAACAAATGCATTGCAATGTCTGTAAAATTGATCACAAAAGTGCAGAAATATCACCTTATACCCTTATTTGAAAGTTTACAACATATTTTTTTATATTTAATCAGCTCTTTTTGTTGCATTTTTCCCAATAAATGAACACAATATTAAAATTTTGCATATCTTCAAAACTAAATTTACAATATTATCTAAATATTGATATATTACCCACCTCTTGTAGGCGCTATTACATTTTGTATTAATAAACATTACTTTTTGTCATGTAAAACCTCAAATAAAAGCTGGTTGTGCAACTTTTAACATGCAATTCCTTGAGGGGTCAGCACAGAAGAGGCAGAGGATGCAGAGCTGCGCCATGGGGCCCCTGACTCCACAATAGCCTGACGCACTCCTCGTCTCGGACCTCCTGTTACTAAATTCACCGTTTCCTGACATCTCCGCAGTTAAGCTGTCAGCACCCGACAAGTCTGAGATTTAATGAGGAAAAGTCCATCATCTCCTCAGCACCGCACCCATCTGTCTGTGAAATACCTAAGAAGTGAACAGATGACCGGAGCCTCAAGATCAAACCGGAGGATTACCTGATTTGGAGGCACTCAGGCCACAGTGAAAATAGATTATGGACGAGTTATCGCCTCCTCTCGTTACGCATTCACTCAACTCTGACCTTTAGGCTGTGCTCAGAACAGGACACAAATGGATAGTAACATTTGATTTCAAGTCGTCTGCCACACATGGTCCCAAACTTGTTTCTTAAACAATCAATGATTTGCGCTAAGAGTCAGTACTACGATCTCCACAAACCTAACTCAGATTATTTCTCTTTGCCGAAGCCTGGAGGGTGTAACAAGAAAACAACACTTTCTTTGACCATCACTGAAACAAGTTGTAAGCAGGTCTGTTAAGCAACAACATTTGTGTTTTTGGACCTGTTATCTGGTGTGACTTTACTTACCCCTCTCGCAGTTGGCTCCGGAGTAGCCCTCAGCGCAGGTACACTGGTACTTGTCCGGTCCTGTGTTGATGCACGTCCCACCGTTCAGACAGGGCTGGTGAGTGCCGCAGTAGTTCAGATCTTGGAAAGTTTCACACACATTTAGTTTGTTTTGAAACAACAAAGGCCACTCCTTTAAGTGTAAGTGCAACTGAAATAATAGAGGATTAACCTTTATCACAGAGATGGCCGCCCCAGTTGGTGTCGCAGAGGCACTGCCAGGGCTCCACACAGGTGCCGTGGACACAGCCGGGGTGAGGGATGCACTTGTCACAGTACTGGCCCTGCCATCCGTACAGACACCTGCAACACAAGCACCAGTGTTAAGGTCACAGAGGGAAGGAGACATGTCTGCTGCTGCTGTGAGGAATATTAGTGCAAACACAAACTATCACTGCAATTTCCCAGTGGGAGCTGTAACACTCTAATCTGGTGTTTATTCCTTTATTCCTACTAAAAATGTAGCAATAATCTGACCCTAATGAACCAACATTAACATACTGTACAGAGCACAGCGCTGTCCCGCTGAAACAGCAGGTTGTTTTCACAATAGGGCTGAGACCAAAGGGACCACAAATCAATCTTAAGTAGCAGTGTTTTTATGCAACAGCTTTAAAACAATGGTTTGGAAGAGAGCAAGAATATTTACCATTTCAAACACAGCATTAAAAACTAAACATTACTGCTCTAAAGGGACCTTTAGCACAGCTAACATTAGTATGCTCTTTAACAACGGCATGCTTGTGGCTTGGCAGTCACACCATCTCTGCACAGAGAACCAGAGTGGTTCAGCTGGAGTCACTGCAGCTCATCGTGGTTCCCATGAGTCAGGAGTCAGGCTGTGCCTAGAGGCCGAGGAGGGAGTTCTCTGGCACTAAAATGTCCAGAGCCATAATTACACTGATAGTGCTGCCCTTCTCTTCCAGACCTCCATAATTAAGACAGCAATGCAGTCTACTGATAAGTTTGCTGTTAAAAGGTGGTGAAGTGGCACTACAGTACTGCAGTGCTGAGTGCAGGGGCAGGAAACCCTGTGTCCCTCCAGGGAAGCGCCACACTGATTAGCCCCGAGAAACGGACAGGCTGTAAAAATAAACACGTGGTTAAGTAAACCTCAGTCTCTGATTAAAGCAGCTATTCTTAAAAGTGCGCTAATCCTGTCATGAGAAGCAGATCTCTCAGCGACAGCATCCTAAATCATTTACAGTCATTACAAAGCCAAATTACTGAGCAGCACAACGTTAGATTATGAACTGCAGAGCACAACGTCTCAGCAGAAGTATGAAAGAAATTCTGTCTGGCAACAGTGACAAGTGGCTCAAACTGCTCCTCTTCTGTGACACTTTAGGGCATTCAACAATAAACTCCATTAGCAGACGTTTAAGTTGAATAATATTACAAGTCGTTATCGCTGTCATGGGAAACTGCTCTCTGCAGCACCAGTAGCAGAGTTTGCATTAGGAGTTTTCTGGCACAGTGCATATAAACAAAGCAAAACCAAAAGCTCCAAAAGTAACCACACCTGTGCACAGACTAAAGAAATTCAAACTCTGTGTTCTGCCAGTGGCCACACAAGCACTTACAAGAAACCTGATGATGTCAAACGCTTGGGAAAAACAACAGGAGTCGCAGCACAAAATGAACAAACTCATCAACCCCTGCGCTTGATTTACAGCCAGATCAAAGAATTAAGAAAGTGACTATTACTCAACTCTCAACTTAAAGCCCACGACTGAACCTGCTAACAATGCACAAACCTGGATACCCATCTGCCCCGGCCTTTCCTCCGGCTGTGTGCACAAACAGCATTAGGGAGCCATTAGCTAAACAAACAATACACTCGAAGACTCCGACTCTTGTGCATGATTGAACTGATAACATTTGCCTCATTAGAACATGTGTTAAACATAGGGACCAAGCAACCAAGTCAATCTTTGCTTCAACGATAAAGGACATACAAACTTTACATGACCTACAGAATATGCCACATATATAAAAAATATCACTCAGAATACATTTTTGTTTGATGATGAGCTTCTTGTGGCTGAACACGTCTTGACCGCAGATCTTTTTATTGCAATATTGACTGTAGAAAGGTGATATTAGCATGAATTACAGTGTTTTCAAATCATTTTACCAACAATACTGAAAAGTTGATGCTTTAGCAACTGCATTACTTGGAGTTAATTTTGCCACCATCAAATTTGAATAAAAATTTGTATTATTCTACCGGCGTTTTAGAGCAGAATCTCACCACAAACTTCTTGCTTATGTCACCGTTATAAATAATAGCAAATGTACACAAGTTACATATCAAAACATGAGGGTATTTGTCACTTACTTGCAGCCGCCCGGCTCTGTACAGGATCCATGTTCGGTGCTGCAGCCTTGTCGACAGATAGCTACAAACGAAAAGAAACCGGACTTTATTTTAGCAACTCTGTTTTAAGCACTGCATAATTGCAGCAGTGAAAGAAAATTACTCCCAACTTTTGCATTTCAACCAGAGGGAATAAACACTGTTGTCAACAAGGCCTCACCAAAAGCCATGATTCATAGCTCAATGTCTAATAAAAGTCTAATTCCTGTGGCATTGGGGGGGAAAAAAAGGAAAATTTATGAACAAAGTGGCTATTGAGAGGCAGGAAGCAGCAGACAGTGTATCAGTCTGAATCTCTGGCTCTTCATAAGGCCGACTTCAAAACACTGAACTAGAGGTGGCTAGTAAAGAGGTACTATGTAACATTTACTTGAGTTATGTTTCGGAGAAAATTTTACTTCTAGCCGTACTATTTAAAGCATGTCTTGGTAACGCTACCTATAATTGTATAATTGTACTTGATATAAATTATTTTATATTTATCTATTTATACATTTATTTATTATACCCTTTCTTTGTTATATGTGTGACACTTGGGGCATTATTTTGATAACGATATTATTAAAATATTAAAACTTTTGGAATGTGACGTGCCTGTAAATCTAGTGGTTAAGGTTCAACTTGCACTAAAGTAAAACTAATATCACTTTGCATACTGTTGTTTGGAAAATTACAATTTCATACTATTTTACGAGACAATGTTTTCTATACTCTATTCAAAACAATAATATCAATATTGATATTTTTATATAGGACACAAATCCCTCTGAGCAAATTGAACCGTTAAAATAATTACAATGATTTCAAAACTTAATTTAGTCTGTGCCTTGAGGAAATTGTTCTTCTTTAAGTATTGCAATATTTTAAAGAACAAGAATGATATGATTGATTTCATTCAGCTCTTGCGCCTTTTATTCTTGGAAATACAGTTATATTATAGTTCATTTTGATATTCTTCACTTCTAATTCAAAGGTAACATTTTTCTTTAGCTCTGATACCCACCCCCTTTGACCAGTAAGAACAACCCCATCTTACCTGTGGTGCAGTCAGGTCCCGACCAACCCTCGAGACACGTCTTGTTCCCGTTGCTGTCACACGTATAATGTCCAAAAAACTCATCTCTCGGACGACAAAACTTATTACAACCAAATCCGTAATAGTGTTCGTCGCAGCTGACACGAATCTGGTACTCGAACTGCGCTGGGGGTCCGGGATGAGTGAGCTTTTGCCATTGAGGGCTCGGGTTGATCATTCCAGAGAGTAACGCCTTTGCTATTAACCGTCCATCAGCACCTAAAACACACAATTTAACTTTATTAGGCCTAGAACGGGAATGCTGCAGTTTATCTTGTGAATGTGGATGATTTTACAGCAGGGAAACCAAAATATGCTTGCACAAATTGCAGAAGATCTCAAAGATGCTAGATTATATGTAATTAAGGCAAGTATGTGTATTGGAAGAGACGTATAAGAAGAAAATGGTGAAAACGAGAGAGGCTGGAAGTAATGAGCACTTTAACTTTTTTTTTCTTTTTTCTCACGCTCTCTTTCCCAAATTGCTCTGTCGTTTCTGATTCTTAGGTTTACAGCTTGGGGTTATTCCTGTTTCTGCTTTGATACTGCCCTGTTCTTTGTGAAAGTGACACCTAAGTAGCCTCGCTTTAAACTTTGCTTTAACCTTGTTAGTTTAGAGCCTCTGAATAATGATTTCTTTGTTCTGTACCATGTTTCAATACAGTGTTTGTTATTGAGAAAGTGAAGGAAAGGATTCATATTTTACCAGTAAACAATTGTTTGTCATATCAGTCCCAGTTTTAGTGACAGTGCTGTGCAAAATATGTCACAATCCTTTCATTCATGTTTCGCTCATGAGCTTTCCGTGCACCTTGGACAGTCGTGATCTCAGCTAGTCAGGCCAACATAAAAACAGACAACAAACAACCTTCCAACCAGGCAACACAAAAATGAAGCAAAAACCATAGTCAGCCATAGGGCTGGGCAACCGTGACTAAAAAAATATCTCAATCACAATATTCAGACAAGAGTTTATATAAGTGCTGGTAAATGTCTTGGTTGAGGTTCAACTCTGGCACAAAACGTGAATGGATCATAAAATGAATCACAAAAGGGCAGAAATATCTCTTAATACCTTCATTTTAATGGTTTTGATTATAGATTATATTCTCAACATTCTAATTTTGCATAAGTAAATTCACAAGCTCCCAAATCACGAAACCAACTAGCACTAACTGTGATGCCCATTTTTAAACTCTAAAACATGATTCTTAGTTTGTCCCAAAAAGACCACCGATCATCAAAATGTAGTATTATACAAATCAGACCTTCAGTTTCTCTGTTTTCTCATTCTCGGGTTTACAGATCGGGGGTTATTGCAGCTCTTAGTCTTGTATTGACACTGCCCCATGCATTTTCACAGGCGAGGACACAACCGCCACAGCAGCCATAAATTACTGTCTTTGGACACCGGCGCTGGGACGTCGGCCACAGCACCATCAGCGCTTTTCCCCCACAGCCTCATTTCTCACAGACATTCTTCTCCTCACACCAGTCACAAGGTCTCGGACTTTTCACACCAGTTACACTTTACGTGGACAGTGCAGCTCCATAATGCATGATTTAGCACACATTGGGCTGGGGAAAGGTTTCTTTAGTTGGGCAAACAAGGACGAGGTCATGGCTCTGGTGAATGGGCAAAGGCTGAGCCGGGAGCGAGAGCCGTAATGAGCTCTACAAACAGAGCAAACACACTTAAACTGAGCAAACATGGCTGCCACAGGGCCCAGACACTGTATTCACTAAAACAGCACAATACAGAGGAAACAAACGACTGAATACTGCAATAGCAATGAGACAAAGAAAAGAATATCACCATAATGACATAGGAACTTGAACTGTAGAGGAAATCCAATTGTCATGACTGAATATGATTCTTCTGGTCATAAACTAGGTCCATATTGAAGCTAAACTAAGACTAAATCAGCACACACAAAAAAACTATCCATACATAATTTATAAAGAAACTTTTTTTTTTTGAACAGTTTCACTCAAATTAAAGATACGATCATGATCTCAGACGTCTCCATGGGGACATTTGTATTCAAACTGCTAATCCTGTAGTTTAGACCCGGCTTCCTGTTTAAAGGTGATATGTTAAGGACTTCTCACCATTCATGTGATTTTGTTTTGACTTATTAATTGCTATGGCAACAGTGCTAAATTTATATCACTCTGAAATAGGGTGGAACAATTTTTGGAAAAATATCTAATAGCAATATTTTCTGACAAGCATTGCAATCGTTCAAATTTCGATTCCATTGCAGTATATCTTGTAGCCTGACACTGAAACCCAGAGAATGTGTTCTGAGATGTGAATGAATCTTGATTGCAAAGCTGAAATCACATTAATAAGTATTTGCCTTGCTTGCCTTACTACTTACATACTTTTTGGACTTTTAGCCGTAGTTAGCCTCAGCACATTAACACAGCTCATTCACTCGCACTCCTGCACTTGCTACTAGCTTTCTAAATCTTCCACCTGGGAGCGAATGAAAAATGTGTCACACCAGTTATTTACCAAGCGCGGCCAAGCAGAGGTAGCTGACCGCTGGGTGAATCGCCCCTCGGTGTAGTATGATGCAATGCACACACAGAGAGACTGGGAGAGAGACAAAGAGAGAGAGTGAGAGAGAGATAGGGAAGACACGGGTGGAGGCAAAGAGAGAAAAGAGTAAGATAGGGGATGAGAGAGGATGAGAGAGTGAGCGATAAAGCAAGAGTACTGTCATATATTTGCAGTTCTGAGGAGAATACAGTGGAGTGGAGAGAGGTGAGCAGAAATCACAGTGCCCGGCCACATTTCACATTGATCTGGAGGCCAGAGCTCGGCGGTGAGGCATTTCTCTACCGACTGCTGGCCCGCGGCGCCGGGAGTAGCACGTCCTTACTACCTGCTGCCTGGCTCAGGATAAACATAAACGCTGACTGAGACAAGCTTCATAAAGTCATTAAGGCCTCACTTTGGCAGTAAAACTATCAATAAGCAGAGCACTGGACTGTTATGTCTTTAGTACGCGATAAATGCCAGGTTTTAAAAGCATTTTCCAGTGGTTTACAAACAGGGAAACACAACATACGTTATGTCATATTAACGTATGAAATGTTTTAATGTTTATCGAAATAACAGAACAGAAAGAAATGACGTCTGAGGCTAACAGCGCTGGGAGCTCGCCTGCGCAGCTCATGGAAGCTTAACCAGCATTGAGTGTGTACATTCAGGGGCTTTTCACACCAATGCCCTAATAGCTCTCTGGGGAGCGGCAAATACAGCAGAAAAGACCGAAACCCTGATGACCTCGGACAGACCTGCATAAACAAGCTAGGATGGAGCCCTCCCTGAGCTGAGATCACGGCCACTCTCACCAAATAAAATAAAAGTTAGATTCAAATTGAGACAGCAGTGCTATTCCCACATGCATGAGAGGTACAACCACAGCTTTCACAGATAAACTCAGAGTGTAGCAGTCGTGTGAAGTAAAAGAGCAGAAGAGAGCGGTCCACCTGTGTCAGAGGTAACTTTAACCTAAAGACAGTGGCCCCCCATGCGGGCCCTCGGCCCTGTGGCAGCGCCCGGGCGAGCTGTGTTTCACACCCCAGTGACAGTGAGACAGTGTGACCCTGACCCCGGCTGGCAGCACCTGACATCAGTCATCAGCCCAATGAAAACATTTTCATAGTGAACAGCGGGCCCTGATACGCCCTCAAACCCCCCACATCCAGACTTCCTCCTCTCTGTCTGCAGCCCTGTCCCACCTCTGAGCCCCTCTGCTCGGGCACCTGTCAGCACACACTCCCCTCACGGATGCACTCAGACCCAGAGGACCCACAGACAGGACCTGGGTCTGCAGGAAGTATAAACTTCCTCCTCTGACCTTCAACACACGACTCCTCCAAGACTTGAGTGAGAGTGAGAGGAAGGACAAAGCGGAGGCAGAGGAGATGGAGAAGGCAGATGAGGACAATACTCACCACTGGTTTCATTGCTGAAGTCCAAGGCTTCCACTATCAAAGTGTACGACCTCTGAAAGAAAAGAGACAACAGGAGTTAGCTGCAAGAAAAAAGATGTTCAAAATACTTCTCCGTGTTAGTAGTAACCATGCAAATCGTCACATTTAACTATGTTATGCAAGAATGCAAAATAGACAAGGCGACTAACGCCTGATGACATCAGGAGCACACGAGTGGTTTGGACGAGTCAGATAAACCAAAACACTGTAGTAAAGCTGCTCAACACAATCTCTGGAGTAATGAGCCGTCAAAATGAAAACGTAGTGAAGAAGAAAAAAAAAGATCCTGAAATGCCAAAACCATGTCTTCGTCTCCACCACGGTAACACTTTCCCCCGAATACAGTTTTTCCACATGTTTATGAAATGTGGTGAGACTAGGCAATGGAAGATGGCTATTTTTCTCAGACATCGCTGGTTTACAATGTGTATGGGTTTTCTAATTTCATGCTCATTTGTAGAACTGTAAAAAGAAAAGTAACAAACAAAACTACAACAAGCAGGATTATATATGAAATGAATGAGACAGAAGGGGGAGATGGCAGGGCCGACGGGGCAGAGGCGGGCTGAATGAGCTCCACTCTGGAGGGCCTGTCTTGATTTCAGCACTCCCAAAACGCTTTGTCTGATTCGGGGTCGGTAGCGCTCACACCAGTATCACCTTACACATTCACTCGGGCCTGCGCCTCAGTCACGGGGAAGCGAACAATGTGTCTGTGGAGTCAGGGAGAAAGTATGCGCTGGTGACAAGTCCCTCGCAAAAGAAAACTGCTCTTTCATATCCCTGCTCCCTATTCCTGCTCAGAGGCACGACAGCAATCCGACATAGCAACCGGCAATGACTTCACTGTAAACAAACCTGCTGAAGGAAAACCCCTGAGCAGCTCTTCTCAGGGAAAGGGCATGACGCACTCCAAAACATTTTTCACCTTGTTTTGTCAGGCGTTTAACTTTCTTCCTTTTTAATAAAGCAAGCGTCTTATCCCTTGCCAGTTTTCCCTTGCAATTAAGCAATTCAGGAAAATACAAAATTGAGATTCTTCTGTTTGTTTTGTGATTACAATTATATTTTGTACAATTATTGGATATAAAAGATAAAATAGATTGGGACAAAATCGCGTGTCACAAAATCCTGATTATTGCAAACTTTGCTGAGTTACACCTCCTGAGAAGCTGTACTTCCAAAAATGACAGCAAATGTAATAAACAAAGTAAATCAAAACTTTGCCAAAATTGTGAACTGTGTCTCGTCTTGGAGAATTGTGTCTAGTCCCACCTTTAAACTGAGACATGTCAATTTATGTAGTAATAAACTAATACAAGAATCACAAGCATTTCAGGACACGTTTAGAGGTCTAAACTAGGTTAGCACGTTTTAGGATGTTTTGTTTGTTTACTAATAACATTTAATCACCTAAATAATGGCAATCTTTTTTATTTTCTAATTGTGCACTGCAATCAATCCTGCTGCCTCACTTTCCGCCAACATAACAAAGCAAGCATCTGTTAGTTTGCCAGTTTCCATTGCAATCACCCAAGCTATCATTTAATACGGCTCTCCTAAACTATGGCGTTTTCTGACTCATAATTACTGGCTGTAATGACTTTAGGCAGAGCTTGAGTAACGCAGTCATGGGGCAACGTGATACCTCATCAATGTACGACACTACAACCGACAGCCAGCTATATTAACACCGCGAACACGAGGCCTCCGCTTCCCCTCCGAGCGCTTAACAGTATCAAGTTCAGTCCTAGCGCTTAATGCTTAGCCAGCAAAAGCCTCTGCTGCGAAGACAAATACATGTGGCCTGGAGAATTTGGGGGATTTCACCATTTGTTCCTTCTTGGGTTCATACAAGATTATTTGGGAGGGTCAGACTATAAATCCCACTTGTGACAAAGGCTCAAAAACAGACAGTCAACTGGAAAACCACAATATTGTATTTTGAAATGTTGCCATGAATAACAGTTTCTTCTTCCTGTACTGTCTGTTATCAGAAAATGACCAAATGTCTTGGGATATATTATGCATCATAGTTAAGTGACCTTCTGAACCTCAATTTGTTACCCAGTTTAGGCTCGCAATGTTAACATTATTCGGTTCATTGATAATCCTGATTATCAGTGATTTACAATTAGAAATTTAATTCAGTTAAATCTATACTCCAAAAACGTCAAACTACATCTAAAATCTGTCCAAACACTTAGTACACCAGCTCTGCACGTAGACATTCTCACCAGGTGAGAGAGAAAATAATCATATATCAATTTGGATGGACTGCTGTCATAACACATAACGTTTATTAGATTACTGGCTCTGAGAATAAAGACAACCTAACACACCCTAAACTGGCATGATTAAGACTTGTTTCAACTTGGGAGTTATTAAAACGTCATGATCCCACCTCTGAGAAATAAAGTTATTATAGTCAAGACTCAATCCAGACAATAATGTGTGTGTGTGTGTGTGTGTGTGTGTGTGTGCATATATATAGATATATATATATATGGTTTGATGGATTGATGTTTACTTAGTATGTAATTACAATCCTTAATTTAGAAGGAACATTGTAGAGTATGTCTACATAGGCTGTACGCCTTTAGTCGTTCAGTCGATTAATCCGTCAATGGTGTTTCTAATTATCTCATTAGCATTGTAAGGATTTCGCTGCACAAAAGCAGAAAGGGGAAAGCAGTGAGTCACTTAGTTGGTGTTTAGGGAGTGACTGGACACTACAGTTTCATCTGCTTTTTACTTATGACGGTGCTGTTTACTGGTACTTTACTTTTCCGTACTTTTCGGGCTATACAGCGCTCCTGAATAAAAGCCGCGGCAACAATATTTACAAAGAAAAAAGATTTTGTACATATTCGGGCCGCCCCTGTCAATAAACCGCAGGTGCTCACGTTGTAACATGAAATATTTATACATCTATCAATTAAACATGAATCTGCTTTTTCCTTATGATGGTGCTGTTTACTGGTACTTCACAACTTTGTAGCTAAGACTCTGTTCATGTTTCTAATGATCAGATGTTAGTTAGACGTTATAGTTTTATTTACCGGTACTTTTCGCATATGATCCTAATAATTCTGCTCCCTTTTTGTCAATTTATCGATGCACAGGGCATGTCTTTGGTTGCCTACACTAATGTCTACAAAGTCTGGTCTGACAGAGCTTTAAACTGCCTCAATCAAACGTGTTTACTGTACATAGAAGAGATTGCTTTAACAACAGTGAGGATCAAAAGAATCGTTCAACAGTATGCCATTTGTATGCCATTATTGTTTGTTTTTTTTATGGATTTTTTGTGATTGTGAAGATAACTTTTGCTCTTAAATTTAGGCAATTTATGGGACTTGAAACATACGGTTTATAGGCAATAGGGCTGTAGTCAACAAAGGACATTCTCAATTGATTAGTTGACACAAACAGGGAAGTGGAACAAATCTGGCAAAAGCTCAAACTTTATCTGACCCAAACTGCACTTTCACTGCACTGAAAATACGACAATTTACACAGAAAACAGCCTGTTTACGTTAAACTCATTCAACTCACGATTCACTCCCTTTCCATAGCAACCCTTATAATATAAATAAAATAAAAATGTGGGTCAACCGAAACACCATCGACCAAACGGCTAAAGGTTCGATAGCCCTAAAGGTCAATAATGAGGAGTATATTTGTGTGTATTGCTAACACACATGAAACATTGGAGTGCCTGTATTTTGACGTATTGGTATGTAATAACTACTTAATTTATATTCAGGATTATGTTATCAAAGCAAGTCTCAGGGGGCTGCAAGCTGTCTCTAACAAGATGCCTCTGTTATTGGTATGTTTGGACAAAATAAGTGCTTCCAGAGATAGAGAGATACAGATGGAGAGCGAGCGAGGGAAAGAGAGAGAGGGAAAGAAAGAGAGAGGGAAAGAGAGAGAGAAGGAAAGAGAGAGAGCATGCCTCCCCATTCACTCACACTCCATAACTTCTCAGTGTTATCAGTCTGCCAGTGCCAGGTTCACTTTTCCCAGGCTCCAGCTGACTCACAACTTCTCTTTGAACTTAGAGAGGACCCACACACACACACACACACACACACAACACACAAACGCACACACAAACGCACAAGTCCAAGTGCATAAGGTGTGTGGCCATATGTCTTCTTCTTATCTCCGCCGGCCAAACAGACGGTGTCCAACAACAGACATGTAACATCAGTGATAAGAATCAGTCCAGTTCGAAGCGCTCCGTCCTGCCAAAGAACACTACTGAATCCTCTTACTGGGGGAATTTTCCCAATACACACACACACAGAGACGGGAGCGAGTGGTCCAGCCCTGCTCTGGAACGGGACTCCATAATAAAAGATGTTTCAATAACTGGAAAGCAGAGGTCTAATACAGTGGTTCTCAAAAATGTACGGACAATTTGACCTGGCAAGACTTCTGTAATCAGATAAATGAGCAGAAATGAGGACAAACCAAGATATTTTGTGATTACAAACCGCAGTTTAATGAGTAAAATAAGAACTGTCCAACCACCTGTGGAATTAAGGTCCAAAAACCAGGTCTAAATTAGGATTGTGGTCTACATTTCGCTGAAGAAAAGCTCCAATTTTATTTATAAATGTATTAGTTATGGATTTATTATTAGACAAAGGTGAAATTTCTGTCAAATTAATCACAAAAGTGCCGAGATGCCACCTTATACAGCTCTTATCAGCTCTTTTGTAGCATTTTTCACAATAAATGATCTACTTGATATTCAAATTTTGCATATTTTCAAAACAACATTCCCAATATTGTCAAAATTTTGACACCAAAATTTGCAAACCATTGGTTCTCAAAATGTTCTATTGATTTTTGCGTTGCATTTCACCGCTCGGTTGTAGGAACTGACCAAGGAACTGCCCTCAATAAAAGCCAATGCAAATCTGATTAGGCTCGTCCTGGTACAGATGAAATGTAAATAAAACAACATTGACTCTTACTGTTGCTATCAGCTTTCCTGAGTCACTCAATTCAACACTATCAACTGAGAAGACTGTGATTAATACAGCTGTAACACGCCCATCGCACCTCAAAGCTACCAGGCGCTAATGACAAACTGCAGAGAAGGAATGCATTGTTTGTTGCAGGATTTTTGTCAAAACAAGAACATAAGTAAATATGTTATTCAGTTTTGTGTATAGGTGCATTACCTGGGATAACCTCATAGACACCTTCCCACTTAGATTTTTGCCAATGAAAACAAAAACATAGCATCAACTGATTTGGATCTGTCTCAAGTCAAACAAAATTATGGCAAGGTAAAATGAAAGGCAACTCTTTTTCGTTACCAACTGTCGCTAAGGGTCACTAGGCATGAAGCAAAACAAAAACACACATATGATTATTCCAATTACAGGCGTTTCGATGCATGTCACGGCTCAGGGCTCAGAGGCGGTGACATTATGTAACAACATTTTCACTTTCCACCGCAAGATGCTGTTGATGACGCGAGTAAGAAAAAATAACAAGTCAAATACTTTTCTCCTCCATTCAGTTGAGTCCTTTGCACTCGACTGCCACACCAGAGCAGATAATATAAAATAAATGTGTTATTACTTTCACAGCTGCCAGCAGCGATTACTTCGGGTTCAAGCCAGTAATTATGACAAAACTCACCTGATAGTGATGCTTTAACGGCTATGGCTTGTCAAAAGGTCTATCATCGTCATGTCAGGGCAGTTCCACATCTAAATGTAGATGACGGCATAGTAAATTATTACGACTAGCTGCAGAGTTTGCAGAACTAAGGCGCCAACTCGACTGTGAAAGATTGCTTAATAAAATGACAATGGTTGTTTTTTAACTCATGCAGTAGTTTTCAGAGAACGGTCACGTGGCTTGAGCTCAAATGAAACAGTTCGAACCCAGTTTGACTGACAAATTCTGGTCAGCCTGCCCCAGGGCAGCTGTGGCTAAGGAAGTGGAAGGGTGAATAAAAAGTGCAATGTTTAGCGTTTCAACTAACTTAATAGGAGTAATTTAAAGATGCACAAGGCAACTTTTCTGGATGGAGAATCCATCACCTGCTTATCTCCGTGGATAAGTAATTGTTTTGCCAGGAATGTTTCTCAGTATTACATTAAACCTATCTATTCCAATCTAAGTAGGACTAGTTTCGAGTCAGATCAATGAAGAGGCGGCGCAAAGTAAGACTACGTATGTTTTTCAAGGTATTTTTGAGCAATAAAAACAGCTGTAATCGAATAAATGCTAGATAAATTAATGTCATAGTGTGGAAAATTCTAGGCAAAGCAATATATCCATGGAGACAAGCAGACAAAAAGTAAAGACTCCAATCAGAAAAGTGGCTTTATCAATGCTGAGTCTACTACTGCTGCTTCCTGTTGCTTGCCCTGCGCTGCATTACAGCTGCACTGGCTCCATTATGTTTGATAATCCTCACTGTAGTCACAGAGGGCAACCCATTGTCCAGCCTTGATACACTTTTGTGAAGCAGCTTGACCCACACTTCTATGTGAGATAAAAACATTGTATTGACAAAAATGTCCAAGTTGTATGATAAACGCTAACATGTTAAAGATGTCCCGGCAACAGTGTGCATCTGGAGGTCTGCCTTAACTAACCTGAAGAGAGACATGTGTGTAGCCTCATTAAGTGCAGCGGTTACTGTGGGTGGCAAGGTTAAAGCGATGAAATGCCTGAGGTCCAACCAAGCGTGACTTAAACAAAGCCCTTGGCCGGGACAAGAGGCCAACTTTATGCAGAGACCAAAAAGAGGAGAGGAGGGGGACATCAGCGGCCTCATGAACTCCGACAACCCAACAACCCAAATGCACCACACCGCCATCTGTCCGCAACAGCCAATCAAGTGATGAAAAGGACAAAGAGTGATATCATACCTAACCTGACGATTGTAAATGTGCACTCAAGTAGAGCTCTTGGATAAAAGGAGTAGAAGGGAATGCAACGACCACCTCCTTTCTGACCACTTTCAATAGAAAACACAACTGTCATTGTGTAGAAGGCTATTCTCAGGCCCACCTCGCACACGTCATATCACCAGGTAATGGATTGATCCAACAAGAATGTAGCTATAAACTGCGACAGCTGTGACAATAAAGTAAATATGGTGGTGCCAAACCGTAATGATAATAAAATACTATAAAAGCTTTAATGGCATGTTTCATCATAGATCTTAGAGATGGTTATTTAAGATCTTTATCTTATGGTATCTGTATCCCTTGAGGTCATTTTGTTCGCCTGCTTCTGTTACACATGTGGTTGCTTTTGGGGCTGGTCGTCTCAATGGTGTCATTTTTCTATGTGCTAAACTGCCAGTTTTTTCTTGAATAATGAGCTCCAACAAGTCAAAAATATGTTCAGCCCTGATACACAGTTGTTATTACAGTCCATATTTAGCCCAGGGCCATATGTTTGACAGTCTGTGTTGTGTAGAACATGGTGAAGTTTGTATGTGTAATCAAGGTGTCATTACAATGGTCTAAGTGCAGCTACAGTCCTCTAGGCTGGAATACTTCAAAAGTGTCATATTTCAATGTCAACAAGTGTTGTTTTCCACTAGAAACGATTTTCACCACATAACATGAAACTAATCTGGCACTAAGCATTTACGCTAACTCAAGGTTACCATAGAGCGGACATAAACAGAAACTTTTGTCTTTTTAAAAGGTGTGAGGCGCCAGTGTCTAAGTCGAGGGCAAATAAAAAAATACAGCCCCTATCAGATTGCATGCTTCCCTGCCGTGAACATTGTTCCACAGCCTGATCGGATCATGGGGGAAAACCAGCCTGAATGATCTGCTCTGCCTCTGCTGCATGGGAATTACTGAGAGAACTGCTCCATACAAGACATTAAACACTGCCATGGTCTTTACTTTACTACTTTCGAGCCCAAAACTGTGCATTAGACTGAAGAACCTCATCTAAAAGTAATAAAAGTAAAGCTTAAACGTGACATACCCATAGCAGAGCACTGTGCCTCAGAACTACAGTATCAGACACTGGTGGCGGGGGCATTGGGCCAAGTGTGGGGTTAGCGAGTCTATGTGGAGTGAGCGCACTTTTCATTATATCGAAATGTGCTCCACCATGGCAAATCTTCTCTCACAGACCTACAACCACGCTCCCACAAGCACGTCAGGGCCATTTATTTACTCTCACACCAAGAAGAGCTGACACGAAGGAAAGGAGAAGTATTTGAAAGTACTTTTTACACTAAGCAGGCCTACGAGCCAAAGAGTGGAGGGATCTACTCACTCAACTGCAAAACACAAGAGCTGGTCTAGAGAGGGAGGCAACATTTATGACTGTGTTATAGGGGATAACTACAAAGTATTTAGAGTAATGGTGCGTGTTCAAAGGCTGTCAACTAATTTCACACATGTTAAATCTAGCTCTCATCCAAATTGCTCTGTTGTGTAATGTCCAATATGCAAACTAGTTAAAAAGCAGAAAGAAAAAGACAGGTCTAGGCCTGAAACAGAGAAATGCCAGCAGCACCTGGTAGAATTCACAGAAATTGTGGAAAACCGGGGGTCCTTGTTCAAAGATAAATTCACAAAGAGCCTAACACTGCCTCAAGAGAAGTGCACTCTTCTAGTTTGTTGTGATTTGTGTCGAGGTGGGTTTGGGGTCGAGGTTGGTGACTGACACAAGATAATTGCTCTGAACTGAACTGCAAACAGAGATTTTTTTTTTTTTTTTTTTTTTTTTTTCGAAGAAGCTCGCCGAGACGCACAAAACGAAGTAGCTCCACAAAAACAAAAACAAAAAAGACTCACCGGCCAGGCAAAACTGAAGGGCAAAACTATCCTGGATTTGTCATTCCGTTTTCGCTCTTGAAGAAACGTATTCCCTCCAGGACCGGCGTAGATCCCATTCCGAGCTGCAGGGCCCGCACCGAGACCCGAGATGGTATTCCTTCAACAACCTTAAAAAACGTATCGCACTCGCTCCGGCGCATTTTCGATCCGCCGTGCTCCGTGCGCCGTCGCAACACGCGCCGCTGTGCAACTCTCCGTTCGCGTTGTGCATCGACAAATTCAGCTCGAATTGTCCGGACCCCCACTGAACACCTGTTGAAGACACGGGAGTGAGTTAAACTGCACAATTTGACACGTTTCTACATTTAAAGCATGCTCAAGGTTGATGTTATTGCGTAAAACATGTACGTAAACATTTCTCCTTTGAAATATGACTTTACGCCAGCTGGGCAGGAATTATACACAAGTTGACCATGTAAGTTAGCATGGCCGCGCTTTATAGTTGACACTTCCATAGAACACAATATTTAAAATGGCACATTGTTTTCGTATGTAAATGCACGTACCTTGGTGAAAAACAGAGCAAAAAGGCGGCACGACCGAGCCTCGTCTCCAAACCATGACTGCTCAGTCGCTGTCGCCTCACGGTTTGGTTATTATTTTCTGCGACACACGGCTCCACTGCTCTCCTCTGATTTAAACATGCACGACTGGGAAAGCGCACACGTCCCCGGTCATAAGACAGCGGCGGCCACCTCTTCCACGCACCGAGCCTCTTCTCGCGCACTACCGCCGCAAACTCTCCGTCCTCTGATTCCACTTGTTGAAGGAGGGGAAGTTTATTCAGTTGCCATGCGCCAGCCTCGTCCACTGCTTCTGACTGACTGACTGACTGCTGGCCGAAGGCGCTCACTGCACAAGTTGAACAAGAGGGCGTGTCCGTGCTTTGCTCCATATCATGAGAAGGCGTGACCGGACCCCCCTAAACTACTCAAGGTAATGATATACAACTACTGCAGCTTCTTGGTGCTCTTTGTGGTGGGAAGAACAAAAAAAAAAAAAACACACAACTGGGCATAAACCGTGCCTGCCTAGTGTTACATATTGATAATCATAGAATGGATTATCGAGAGACAAGTATCAATTTGCACACACTTCAAATCTATTGCATTTTGTATATTGGCCAATTGACCACAAGTTAAGATTTATCCCATCTTAAAATGTTAAAGAAGGTTTTACTGTCTCTAAATGTGCAGGGCAGTAAATCATTTGAATTGCAAAGTGGGCCTGATTTAACAAGGCCAGTTTAGACTCAAGGGCATTTGGATAAAACATAAATGCTGGCTATGAGCGACATCTGCAATGTGAGCCTTAAAAAAAATCATTGGATCCACCAAGTGTCTACATGTTTTTGTAATAATGTGAATCAATGCATTCACCACCGCAGGATCTGACTGTAATGCGTTTCTTGTTTTGCACAGAATCGAATCACTATAAAACTTTACTGAACTGAAAACCACCATTATGATTAGTTATATTTCCCCCTAATCATATATGAATTGTGACTTTAATTGCTATACATTATACTGGACATATAAAGGTTATGAGCAGAAATTAAAGGCAAGTTTTAAGAAAAGCAAAGAAAGGAGAGAATGGACACATTACTAGAATCATTTTGTTTAAAGTGTTTTATTATTAGTCATAAAACCATACTGAAACTGTTGATGATTAATGCAGGTCAGGGCTTTAGGTAGAGACCATTCAGATCAGTTTAAAACAACTGGATTTCAGCATTGACATAAACAGCTTGTAATTCAACTTTACAATTTTAGCCAGTAAAAGCTTCCATGGACAGAGATAAGCCATATTTGTGAAATTTAAATTTAAAATCTTATGTACCGTTCATTAGAAGAGAGAATATTGTGCTTTTCATGTCTTACTATTGCACTATAACATATGTAGATCATAATTTTACATTGTGTTAATTATTAAACACAATGTTGACCTAAACGACTTAAACAGATCTTAAGCTTATTGTTCAAAAGTGCAGAACTGAGAAGCTCCTTCATAGTGACATCTCACTGTAACAAGCAGCAGATTGTCATTTGCGTGTTTTTTTTGTTTTTTTTTTTTTCATTTTTTTTTTTTTTTTTTTTTTTTTTTTTTTTTTTCATGAAAGGTGGCTGTGTGACATTTTTAACCCTTCATGTATCATTTGGAGTTTTATATATTATTTGTTAAATGATTATAACTAAGTATAGGGATATTGGCAGAGATAAGGGGTAGATGAAATAAGAAATGTTCTGAGCACTTAAGCCTCAATTGCAGGACAATACAGGATTACTCAAACATTCATCAATCAATTTTGTATAATACGTCCCCCCATACACAAAGGTCCACCCACCTGATTTTAGCACATTCCCATGTTACTGCTTTAATATTTCATGCTATGTATTTAGTTATGAAACAGCTGACAAATTGCTAAATTGTGTTATTGCCCCAGTATCCTCTTTGGCCGACTCCGGTGTCGAAGGCCAAATTGTGTCCAGGTGTATCAGTGGAGGAGATCCGCGACGGCCCATGGACATCCATCAGACGCGGGACGGGAACCCAGCGCCCTGTGGTTAGTGATTTGTGTGCGCCAATTACACAGGTCACTCAATGGGTCAATCAAGGGAGCACAGTTGGGAGCTCCAGCACGACCAGAGCAGCCCACATCAATGAGTAACTATGTAATGTTTTACCATCTCACTTTGTAGCGGTTTATGGCCGTGTCACGTGACTGTCCTGTAGGCAACCATGGTGATAAGAAAAACACAGAAAGCTCCCTTTTTCTTCGACAACTGAGTTCATCTTCAGAGACAGATGTGACCACTAGCTTCGGCAAACCTACTTTTAATGGCTCGAGGCAAAAGTGGTGTAGTTCTATTTAGCGTAATTTATAAAAGACACATCTAAACTAGGTATACACTTCTGTCAGGACTGTAGTAAGCCTAAACCAAGACAAATCAAGGGTAAATCTAAACCCACACACCTTTAAGTAGTATTTTGCATAATGCAGGCTTAACTTAAACCCTGCAAATCACAAATCAATCGCTGTCAGAACTCAGATGGCGCGTTTCCTGTGGTTGAACTTCAAGATGAAAGCTGCACCCGTCTCTGTCCAGCGCCGCCACAGACTGATAGACATCTCAGGTTACAGGCCTCATACACATCCTCTGTGTGGGTAATTAGGGTTAATTGGGGACGTTTTTAACCCTAGGGAAGATTTTCTCTCCCCTGGCAGGAACTAAATTTGGGTCCAGCGGTCGTAAGAATTGGTGGGACGTGGTGGGTCTTGTCTGCGCTGTACGGCCCTTTGGTCTGTGTTCGTAAAGAGGAGTGTTGAAGAGAGGCAATTTCTGTGGTAGAAATATGACATAATCAACAATGTAAAATTCTTCTTGAGCAGGTAGCATTTTATGTCTTTAGTTGACCCATATCCAAGGTGCTTAAAGTTTGAGAAAAGCAGGTCAAAACTCCAGAAGCAATTAGCAGCCCCAAGCTATAGTACAAGTGACAGGTTTTTTCTTGCTCCAAATTGTCTACATGGCACTACTTTTCTTTTAGGTATGTAAAGTGAATGTATATATGAAGAGTTAATATGCAAAAACACATAAGCGCCATTTTAAAAACACTGCTGGTGGTTTTTCAAAAAGTTTTTCAAAAGCCAAATGAATTTTACTGCAATTTTATTCAACCAAAACTAAACACTTTAACTGAGTAACTAACTTTAAAAACACATTTATGAAATTAAATGTGACATAAACCGCCAGACAGAAATACTCTTCACATTTAGGTTTCCTCTTTCAAGATTTTGATTAAACGTAGACATCCCTACTTGCCCTAAACTGTAATAGCAATTCATCTTTGATTTGTCCTCTCTTCAGATCTGGAGTACACGTATGACACATGTTCTCTTTTTTTAAGGTGCACCGTGCTATTGAAGCTGTGGAGCCGCTTCCCCGTGCCGCTGCTGTCATGTGACTAATAGGTGTCTACAACGCGGCGTGGTGTGCAGTCGTCATGGAGCACAGACAGGATTTCTCCTCTGAGGCCGCCGTGCTAATCTCCTGCAGACTTAATGTGATTATGGTAATGATCACACAAATGACCCCTGGGCTTTGGGGGGATCCACGGTTCACACATAGAGCTGCACATAGGGGCCGCACTGGATCAGTTTTAGACCTCATGATTGGGATGGTCCTGAGCTGGTGGAGGTGGTTGTTGAAACTTTGGCAGTGTAATTAACTGTTTTAAAGTTAGTGACAAAAGCATTCATTAAACTAGACATTTCCCAGGTTAAACTGCTGATAAACAGATGCTAAACCAGGACTAAACAAAGGTTAAGTCCAGCTGAGTCTAAAACAGATCCACACAAATCCAGTAAAGTACAAGCTATGCGCTATGTCAAAGCTAACGTACTAAAAAAGTAGAGGAAATAAAGCAACATTTTGTAACATCCTGGAAAAAACATACTTTGGAACTATTTCCATGAAGATAGATGAATTTTATGCCATAGTGTGGAATATTCTAAGGAACACACCAACATTTCCATGGAGACGACCAGACCTAACAAGAGTCAGGTTTGTGGAGTTGCAAGCCCGCTCACAACAAGGACGCATGTTTTTCATGCCTTTATTCTATTTAGTCTATGTCTGCGCTAAAAATGTACGTACTGGGGCTTGAACTCATTGTTTCAGATCTACAAAAGACTCTTGAAGACCCTGAGACGATGTAGCACCATGTGAACCACCCCACGGTTTGAGAACTACCCCCGGTCTATAGGATCCCTGTGCCCCAGCTGAGGATGGGGTGAATGACCAAATGAATTCCACAGCAGCAACAAAAGAGCCATGAGAGAGGTGGGTATCTTTTGTTGTCTGACACTCAATGCCGTATTCCAATCCAATTACCTCAGCCCACCGCCAGCCCTCCTATCAGCGCTGCATGGCTTTGTAGCTCGCATGAATTCAGCCAGGACCCCTAACAAGAGTGGATTAGGTGCTTAGCGAGTGCTCCCGTCCCGCCTACCTTGACTAAAATATGTGGTGCGCTCCTCCTAAAAAGTTTTTGAAAGGCTTTACATTTTTTAAAACTTATTTTTTTTCTGTGTCCTCGAGTCAGAGTGCTGAGTAATTTCTCCTTGCATTCCCGAATGTCTCAATATGATGACACTGTTGCTTCAATAAGAACTCCTTTGTGGACAGTCAACATTAAAAGAATGAAACTCATCATGAGTTGCAGTGAGAGAAGGGCGAATGGACACAGAACAGGATGTTATCAAAAAGACACATTTATTCTGATGCGGCAAACCAAATAGAATAGCATGTATTTTTAAATAGCTCAAAAGAAAGTTTTTAAAAGTTTGAAACGTTTGGTTTGTCTGTCTTTTTAGGTTATTTGGTCTTCATTTTTTATTATGTTTAGGATTCTTGTACCTGTATTTTAGTGTCGTACCTTGATATGTTTCGGCTGCACTCTGCCGTCGTCCTCAGAAGTGTCAATAGTGTTACTGTGACCTGATTTAAACAGATTATGGCGCAATACATGTCTGACTATAAGAAATCCTAAACTTATTGTTTTGTCTGAGTGTAACTTTGTGGACTTCATGTATTATTGGTCCAAGGTCGCTTCATGGTTTTATGTAACACTTTGTACTCATGAACCAGAATGATCAGTGGCCAATAAAGGTATGGTTTATGTACTTTTTCTCAGCAACATGGAGCCACAAGGTGGCAGTAAACAGGGCACAGTAGAATGTCTTGGTGAAGGTCTATGCTTTCTAGACTGTGGGATATAGACAGGACTGAGATCTTCGTAGTGTCAGACATTGAACCATTTTAAAAGGATCTGGACAATAGTGCTTTAAGCATTTAATAGAATACAGTCGCTTTATGATCAAAAGTAGCTCCACAAAGCTCAAACTTGGTCCGTGGGACTGTTCTTACAAGTGAATTTACAGATTTCCTGCATTTCCCCATGAAAGTGAAGAACGTGTCATCTGAGGAGGCACATCTGAGTGGGTCCGCTGTGGAGAGGAAGATCTCTTTGTAGTTTGAACTGTTTGGACATATCACAGTGTTTATGGGAGCTGCTTTTAGAAACGTGTTACAGATGGTATCAGCAAATGGATTGAGGTAAATATTATTTCCCTCTCACAAAGTAAGTCAGTTTCTTAGTTTCAACATTTATCCCAAAGAGCGTCCTGTGAGGTGATGGTGTTTGGATGTGTGGTCTGTGCATAAGGAGTCCAACTATGTGAGGTTAAGTATAAAGTGGATTATAAGGGGGAAGGTTAGGAGCAGAAGTTTTCATTTTCATCAGTTCAAAGTGGGCCTAATTGCTGCGGTGATGTTTTCTGTGACTCATTTATGTCAAGTTTGTTTAAGCTTGCCTTTAAATGTTTCGACCTCCTGAGGGTTTGTGGGGCATAAAATGTGTTCTAGATAGGATAAATAGGGTACCTCAGGAATGTGATGTCACTCATAAAAAAATTCCCAAATTTTCAATGCCATATTTGGAAACAAGCTAAATAGAGATTGGGAAACTGAAAGAGAATTTTTGGCTTTGGCAGCATGATGGTAGGAGCATTTCTAAATAATTGGTTGCCTGGTTTACACTCAATACGGGTCGGGTTTGACACGGAGTTTGAGCAGGTCACACCTACAGCCTGTCACACCTACTATGCTGTGTTCTGTGGTATTTGATCAATGCAGCAGTAAAAGTTCACACGCATTCACCCAATAACACAGAGGAGTAACTGTCTACTTACCTATAAACCGCTCAAGATTGCTGCGGTGTCTGGGAAAAATGGACCCCCCTGGACCTGATCTCATACTCAGACTCGCATTAGGTATTAACCCGGAGTTACTGTGTGAATTGGCCTAAGTTTATGGATATATAATGCTTTTTCAGAATCATAATTAGAATGAGTTTTATTGCCATCGTCAGCGAACAAACCAGGAACTTGCTTGGGCAATAGGTGCTACGTAAAACGAAGAATAATACATTATTAAGATAACTCAGAATTCAGACAACTTCCTAGGCTTTGGAGTGACATATACAACCATAATCATTTAGTATATCAATTACTGCACTTATATTAAACTTCCTTTATTTAACAGTAAGTGTGTTTATGTACAGGAAATAAGATGACAACAGTTACAAACGTGTGTTCCACATGTATTATCCACCAAATGAAGTGCCTTTGACATTATAGCCCTACATTTATCAGCTGTTATTTAAGAAAAAGGAGCTATATAACCTGATTTGAACTCAGCAGGAATCTGGTATGCACATAATCAGGTTAGACACACCGCATGTCCTGACATAATTCATGTTATGCCACTTAAAAGTGTGGAGAGGTGAAGTCCTGCCTAACACCAACACCACTCGAAAGTGTCCACTTGGGAGAATTAATTCACAAATGTCTATGTCTTTGGATTTGAAAAGGAACAAATGCACTCCACATTTGACAAACACAATATATTTACAATCCCAGGCCTGTCCGAGCGCTATTTCTGTCTGCTCTGATTCCGAAACCTCATCTTCGATAGTGTCGAGTCGATCAGCGCTGGGTCAGGTGGAGGCAGCGTCAGTCTGTGTGTGTCCTGGGACCTGGGGCTGAGGAGGTGTTTGATCCTCTGTAGGAGGGAGGCCACAGAAGACTGCAGTCACTGAAACAAATGAGATTATCCCCGATTATAGCTGCCGCCTGGGCCACAGCAGCACAGCAGCTCCACCTGGATAACACAATTCCAGCTCTGACTTCAAAATCACATGACTCAAACCTGGTTTAATTCTGATTTAGCCACAGGGGTTGTCCTGGTTTAGTCCTAGTGTTGTTGGAGTTTATTCCCATTTTATTCCTGGTTTAAATATGGTTTGATCCTTGTTCAGCTCTGATTCATGCCTTTGTATTCATGAATTTCAATTTCCTGTTTATGGGCACCATTTTGAGTATGTTTCACCATTCAAACCATATCATTTTGTTTTCAATTGTAGATCGCTATGGCAAATCAGTTTTTGTTAAATTTGCATTGCTCTGAAACTCATAAACTTAGTTAAAATTAAATGTGGGATTCATACCAGCTTTAGTTCTGGTTTAGGCCAGTTCTGGGTGTGTAAACTTCTAATCTTGTGACAATGAACTGACAAGAGTGTCTAACAGGTTATATCACTATGATTTCAGGGTGAAAGGCAGACATAAATTGTTTTTTATTTACTCTTGCAAAAAAAAAAAAAGTAATGTAAATTTATTTGGATTTGTTCTTTCTGCTTAGGTATGGATTTATTTGTGGATCAGTATTTATTGGATTCATCACTATAAATTACGACATAAAACTCTTCACTGTACTATATGTTATATTCATGGATTCTGAATTGATTCTTGGTCAAGTCCTGTTTTGATCTTATTCAAGGCAGAGTTCAACTACAGCCCTTTGCATAATCTTGCCTAATTCAAGATAGTTATTTCAGTAATTTGGAATGCTGTACTACATTTTTATGCATCATTGCGTGTGAAAAGATGGGTGGTCACTGTCTTAAATCATTAACTAATTTGTTTCATGTTCCATGTTTCCAGGAGGATCCAGGTCTGTCTGAGGCGTTTTCCCAGAGCTGTGACCCCAGGAGTAGTGAGTCAGAACAGAGCAGAGGAGCAGGATATTGGAGCTTGCTGGAGGTGAGAGTGGTTAATTACCTGGACTTCCTATCTGAAGGAGGTGACGCAGATAAAACTCTTCCTCGCTTTTGTCCCTCAATCACAGCCACGTGTGGATCAGATAAAGGAAAACAGGGATGTCTATATCAGCTAATGTTGCGCTCTAAAACAGTAGCAGTCATTATCACCTATGATAGACCAAGGCAGAATGTTATCAGGTCTAACAGTGGCTGGCCCAGAGGCGTTACATCAGAGTGTCAGCTTTTTACATACATTCTTTTACTTTTTTTTTTTAACCATTTGTAGTCAAGCAGACCACAGGCAATCTCGATGACAGAAGGGTTTTGAATGTGTTTTTAAAGGAACTAGTTGAGGTTTAATGTCAGCTAAATGTGACAGGACTGTACAATTACTCACAAATATTATTATACCATTATTATTTATTTGGAAAATGATGGTATTCATTTGTAAAAAATGTTAAAATATTTTTGATCTGCAATTTTTGCAGCATTTCAAATGATATACTTTTATGCATATCTTTTTTGCATATCTTCTAAACAATGTGATCATCATATCAATATAGTGCACACCTCTATGTCGAAGCACCATTAAATACAGGGGAGAAAATAATGCCTTTTAAAATATGGATTTATTTGTGGTAAGATATTTCATTATTTATCTGTAAATTAGGAAATTATCTTAACATTCAAGTAATACTGTACAGTACTTTATATATGATATATTATCAGTCCATTTTAGTATAAACGTGAAAGCATCAAAATACATTTCTGAAGCCCCATTTGCATGTGTAGAATGGGAAAGGACTGGATAAATGCCATCGTGTGGACAGTGCATGAGGTCATCTTTAAATCAGGGCTGAGTGACGTGACTTATCTTATGAAAGGCTTTGTGAATCCCTATTATTTAATATTTTATTCAACTGTTTTGAGATGCCATTTAAATGCAGCTTATTGTATTTGCGTCGCTGTGGAGTGTGAATGGCAAAAGAAAATTCCTCTTTACTTTGAAGATTGTGTATTTAAGTCTCATTTGTGGAGGCAGCATGCCGTCGTACTAGTGTTAATTACAGTGGTGTTTGTTTAGTATTAATACCAATGTGTCACTGGAGCCGCTTTGTTTATCCTTATTATGAGGAAGATATGTCAGATGAGACTAAGATACTTTGAAACAAGCAAGTGGAAACTGTTATTTATTGGTAGTGGTTTGTCTTCTTCGTTGTATCCATGAGAGGAAATGATAGTTGCTGGAAACTCAAACAGAATACACCTGGCTCAGATGGTAGCCAGTGGTCACAGAGCTGAACAGTTAACTTGATAATCGATTAGTCAAGCCATTCTTCTCTTGATTAATCAATAAATTGTTACAATTGGAAAAGGCCCATGGATTAGATTTTTTTTTGCTAAATTTGACCAAAATGCCACTTGGGCACATCTTGATTGAGTCCACTTGCAGACAACATAGGTTTGTCACCAAAACACAAAACTGTTACATCTGATGCAATCGTTGCTTTATCTGGCTCATAAAAAATGTCTTCTTTCTCATCTATTGGAATTGGAGATTAATTATTCCATGACTAAATTAGTTGACAATTATTTCAATAATCAATTAGTTGCAATGAATCCATACCAACTTGTCAATGAATGATTGAAGCTAAGCAGGGATGGGCCTGGTTAGTACTCGGATGGGAAACCACTGGAATGCCAGGTGCCACAGGGGGGCGGTAGTGCATACTGTCAGTGTGTCCTTGGGCAAGACACTTCACACACCTTGCCTCCAGTGTCCAAGTGTGCTGGTTCATGAATAAGAGTGTGTTTGTGAGACTCAATGCGGGACAACGGATGGAGATTAGCCCCTGGCCACAGTCCTGCGTATTTACAGCATGTTCAACACACACTGTCCCGACCAAATAATCATAAGAATTGATCAACTTGTTTCAGCACTAAATAAATCACATTCATTATTGGCTAAATACTTACTATACTATATAATACTTACTAGATAATAGGAGTCATCTAGTCTAGTGTCTATCCCAAAATCTATGGGTGTGAAATGTAACTCCTAACCAGCATACCTTCTTGCACTCACCTGGTAACATTTGAAATAGCAAAGGCTGAGACAGGATTCACTTCTATGTGGGCTGAAATGTGTCCACAGAACCAATCAAATGGCTCCTTTTATGTTCAAACGTCCAGAGAAATGTGAGGTCTGAGCGGCCCTGTGACTGACGCTGCCAGCCTTGAAGGAAAATATTGACACTGGCAAAGTCCTGACGTCCCTCGCACCATGACGTAGCACTTTTTCCATGACACATTTGATGATTGCTTCCAAATGGACCTGTCAGTTTTAATAAGGACAACCCAAGCATTTCACTTTCCTCTAAAGTAAACAAAATTGGGCTTTCTCTCCCAGTCCCACACACACACTTACAGTCTATATAAGTTTAAATATGTGTGATCATGCTCCAGGAATGAACTATTTGAGATAAAACAGGCATTTGCGAGCTGATGTATGTTTTCATGGTCAATCCTTCTCACTCCAGAACAAGGCAGTTGGAAATTGATGTTGTTTTTGCAAGTTTGCAGACAGACAGCCATAATGTTATTTTAGGAAACCATATGTAAGGTTTAGATATGACAGTAGAGATGAATAAGTGGTGTTAGGAAGTGTAAAATTAAACAAAACTTAAGCAGTACTTAACTGTGTTTTAGCTCACATTTCTCCCAAAGCACTGGATCAAAGCTGTTTTGGTTAAGAATTTACAACAATAAACCTGTTTCTGGTGATATTTAGTCAGTCAATTAGATTACGCTGTGTCAACTAACAAAGGAAGGACCTAGAAAAGTGGTTTCAAAGTGGTACAAATGATTACTTGACTACAGGAAAAAATATAATCAAATTCTTTGGGTCATAATTACCGGTAGTGTAAAAGAAGAATGTACTTTCTTCATGATGTTTCTGGATTTAAAATTAAATGATTAATACAGTTAATTGCACTAACTTCTTTCTGATTTCAGGATTTAGTTCAAATTTGTTTTGTCATGCTTAAGTATTGGAATTGTTTTGATTATATGCACAAAATGGGAAGCATAACAACAAACCGTAGGACTGTGTAACACGGCCCAGTGTCCCAGAACAGTCTGTTTCACCGGACCATGTCAACTACCTGTTAATGTTAAACTAATGAGGCTATTTTCAGTCCAAATTGTTGCCTTTAATTACATGGCTCAGCCTTTACATGACTGTAGTGTGTTTTGACGTCAGGAATTAATATACATTGGGACATTGAGGAAACATTTGGTTTGTTTATTTTTTACAGAAATATGCAACAAAAACAAAGTGGCACATCATCATCTTTTATTTGTTGAAATACATATTCAAAACACTCACATTTACTGCATGCACATTATGAAGTGTATTTTTTATTGACTGTACTTTATTGTATATTTGAGTTGGGTTGAGTTGCCAACTCATTAAAATTTTGACAGCTGAATTTTTGTTAATGTATTCCTTTTTGCTCGGGGCAGGTAAACATAAAGAAAATCATCCTGAATGATAAGGTTTTTATAAAGTGAAATTAATTTCAGTGTGAGATCAATAGAGGTGTTTCTTATCTTATGGAGAAAATCGTTGTCAAGATTTACACTACGGTATATATGCATGTCATGCATATTACAATGGATTGTAAAATGGGTTTAATAAAATTATATTTATGGCTTTACTCTGGCACTCATAGATATAGTTTATGAACGATAATGGAGCTGCCAAGAATAACTTCTCTGAACTAATGTACACTGAATTTAAGGCTTGATATTCTGGGGAATGCATTTTGTGGCGTGATATACATAATTTGGATTCTTGAAACATAGCCTGGGATCCAGACGGGTTCTCTCTTTATTTTCCAATGCAGAATGTCTCTCAGTCTGGTCCCCACTTATTCCGTGCAATTTTGTTTATTTGTTTATTGGTGTCTGTCATTTTGAACTCAATCTAACTTTTCTCTTTAAATTAGTTTGTACAATGTTTATTTCGACACAAAGGGGCCATGTGTTTTCTCTGATTTGGCAAATCCATCTGTCAATCACGCTCACCTGCACTCAGGACGATAAAACCAGACCAAGCATCTTTTTATGGGAAAAGCGTGTAGTCTTGGCAGCTGGAAACTGACTCCCATTGGTTATCTTTCCCCTGACAATGAATAGTGGTACAAAAGCCTGAATAAAGCACAATATATTAGTAGATACAAATTTCTGCAAAGAAAGGGGTGTCATCTTGCACTGGCAAACTTAGGATCCTCTTGCCTCCAAACAATGCTTGAATGCAGAGACATTTTCCTTTAATCACTCCAAAAATGTGATTATTGCATTTTACCTAAATTAACCCTTGTATTTTGTGCATAGCAGTTATATAAACATCTCCAACAACATTTTACACATCATTGGCATCCACACATAAATCATGTCTAATCTATTTTATTGGTCTGCCCACACTTGATAACACATGGAAAAACTGTGACCCGACTGACCCCTAATGAATACTAATAAACAGCCAGTGAAAAAACATACACAATAAAACAGAACTCAACTTTTGAAGGGAAAGAGAGAAATCAATTTGAGCACGGATGACAGATTTCATATTTTTGTTGCATTTTTGAGAAGAGTAAGAAGCAAACGCAAGTCAGGCTTCTGTCATTAGCTGCAGTGTTACTGGATCAATGGTAAACCTCAGTATGTAACATTTCACTGCAACTTAATTTGCAACAGGAGTGTTTTATGGCCATGTATTTTTCTTGTTGGCCGTGACTCTTAAAATGCTGTGTGAAGTCGTCATAAAGCTGTCAGAGGAGCAATTTTTTTCCACACGGCTTGATGAGAAATAGCATGTACGCAACGCATGTGTTAGTATCTTACAGGCAACATAACATCGTCTCTGTTACTGTGAGAATGTTTCTTGTTTTCTTGGCGTGGTCTAAAATATTTTGACTTTTGTGGTGAATTTTTGTATGTACAGCTGAAAATACTTGGAATTCGGTTGTGGGGACTTTAAAAAAAAGCAAATGTCAGTCGTATTCAGTGTCGCAATAGTTGTCCTTCCTCATAATGTGAGTAATTGTCATATATTCCTAACTATTGAGTAAAGCCTTTCCCATTGTCATTTGACAAAAATGTGTCATTGGGCGTAACACAGAAAGAGCAGAGCCTAAAATAGTGAAGGAATTCAATACTGTATTTGTCATTATTTTACTTTGTTTCCAAACTGATATAATGACTTTTAGAACTGTCAAATTTAAAGTGACTACTGCTGGATTAAGCAATGTTGTTGGAAAAATCTTATTGTACTTTGCAACCTTACCCATGTCTGAAATAGAAATATCTTTGTTTTTTATGTGTGTTTTGCAAAAAGAACGAAAAATGAATATACTGTATAATGCCACCTTTTCCATTTAAATATTCCATAGATCATCTTTAAATCGTTAGTGTTTACTTTGGTTCAACATAACATCATTTATTTGAAAAAAGTGACAGGTCAAGAGTAAAAAAAATATATTTGAAACATACGGGGAAATAACTCAAACAGAGGAAGCTTGCATTTCCCCTCAGTGCATCATGAGAAGCGACTTAGAAGGTCACACACACACACACACACACACACACACACACACACCAAATGATAAAGGTGTGACTGATGTAACTCCAGTCTCTCTCTCTCTCTCTCTTTCTCTCTCTTTCTCTCTCTTTCTCTCTCTTTCTCTCTCTCTCTATCTCCTGTCCCCCCTTTCTTTCCCTATTGTCTCTCTGTCACTCTCTGTCACTATCTCTGTCTCTTTTCCAGTCTCCTCACCCTCTTCCCCTCTATCTATCAATCTTTCCTGCACTTTTTCCTCACTCCCTCTCTTCCTCCCCATCCCTCTCTTTTCTTCTATCACTTATGTCTTTCTATCCGGCTCTCTCTTTCCATCTCTCTCCCTTCTGATCTCCCTTCTATCCCTCTCGCTCTCTGCCCTCCTCCCCCTGTCTATTTGTCTTGTCCGCCTATCTCTCTCTTATATCTTCCAGTCTCCTCTTCCTCCCTCTCAGTATTTCTAACTGTCTCTCTCGCTCTCCCGCTCCCTCTCAACCCCAGTATTTCTCCCCTTCTTTCTCCCTCTTGCTCCCTCTCTCTCCTTCTCTCTCTCTCTCTTTCTCTGTCTGTCCCTCCCTTCCATTCTTTCTCTCTCATCTCTCCTTCTCTCCCATTCTCTCTCTCTCGCTCCCTCTCTCTCTCTCTCGCTCTCTCTCTCACAGTGAGTTCAGGTCAGGGAGATGATAGCGCGCTGCTGCTTGGTTGCTTGGCGCAGACACAAGCCTTTGAAGAAGTGTCAGATTGCACCAAATTGGCATCTTGTGCCCAGTTCTGTCCTGTTTGTGGTTGCTCATCATGCTAAACGGTCCACAACACCAAAGCAAAGTGTTCCTATTAAACGCAAACAAGACAAGAAAATGGGCAGGAATCACACGAACGTCCCGATAAATTGAGATAAAACATGACGGCGGTATGTGCGTTGTTGGTAACTTTCTCAAACTAAATCAAAGGAGATGGAGTGAATAGCGTTTGGTGGGAGAGCGGAGCTGGCGGCTTTGCTGTGAATGTTTGACTGAGGACCAGGCTGAGCGGTTCTGTGGCTCTACCAGAGAACGAATGTGTTTTTAATGAACAGCAGGTGCCTGTGTTTGCATATGTAAGTGATGCTGAGTGTCAAAAGCTTACTCTAGAACAAACCAAAACATACTCCCCTCTGTCCCTAAGTGCTGTTGAAGCACTCTAAAAAAATGTGCACCATGTAACTTTTCTGGTGGAGAGTCCGTCACCTACTTGTCTCTATGTTATTTATTTGCCTGTACTATTCCACAGGATGACGTTAAACATATCTCCATGAAGACAAGCAGGTGATGCCTCAAAACCCAGTTGCCCGCCCATAGTACAAACAAGTGGTGACCCTCCCACCGTGAGTAGTTTAGAATAGTTAAGATGTACATACTTAAAGCTTGGGTACCTTATTTTTAAGTCGTGAAAAAAAGGAGGTATGTAATTCATCCAATCTAACTAGTTTCTTTGACATATTCACTTTCATTTTCAGGTGTATGGTTTTAGAACAGGTTTTTTCAGATGGCAAAATGAAACTGGCGCTGCTGATGGCTCTTATTTCAAGGTTTATGAGAGATAAAAATCAGTATTTTTAAATTCCGTCTGATTTGGTGCTGCTTTTACAAAATACTATATGATTGGAAAAACAAACTATAGGTAGGTATCCCAGCTTTAATAGAACTACAGCAATGGGTTTGTTTTAACATTTCAGAAGATTTAATTTAATTTTTTATGTCATCTATGTGGTGCCTTTTCCAAATTTTTATGCCCCGGTTTACAAAAAGCTGAACAGTATAACAAAAGGTACTTTTTGTTTACTATTATTATAAACATGTAAGAGAATAAGGAAACCCTTGTTGTATTGTTCTTATTTCAAATCAATCCTATCTGTTCTTTCAAGTACAAGAACATTTTACAGAGTTCTCTGGAAGGAATAATCGTACTGTGAATTATATTACTATACTGGATCCTTCCTTTTTGCAGTGTGGCAGCATTAGACTGTTTTGACACGATGCTGCCTGTCTGTCACTGGCCCGGTTCACTCGTGCTGAAAGAGAGTGGCCCGCTGGCAGGTCTCAGAGGGGCTCCGTATCCAAAGACTAGTGTTTCCATAGTGCACTGTCTCCACTTTGTTTATGATGGCAACTAAACAAAAATGTTCTGCTCACCAAAGAATCCCAGGCCTTGTTTTAATTATTTTTTATTTGATAATGTTTGTCACTGTAACCTAACGCTGAATTCCCGAGTGCATTTTAATGTGGTGAACAAGACGTCTCCATTCCCCATGCACTTTGCCCTTTTGACATTCTTACAGGCTAAGTTTGAGGCTCGTCTTGTGAAATAATTCTTGCTGCAATGTGGGCGTGTTGACGTTATTAGAAGCGTGAAAATGAAAGTTGAAGTTAGGGCTGCTAGATTTGTACTTTGAATGATCACAAATCACAAAAACTGGACTATATTTTTGGAGTATAATGTCCTATAAATATAGTGTTGCTGTAAAAGAGCTCTGTTTGCAAATAAAACCTACTAATCCTGTAGTTTAGACCTCCACAAACATGAGAACAAGACAGAGAGAGATATCATACAAACATTTAACATAGTCCTAATCATGTAGTCCGAAGTAAATGTCTCTTATCTGTCCTATGTCTGATCCAAAGTGTGTCAAATGTGTCCATTTTCAAACTTAGTCGAAATGTAAATTTTTCTATATTTCGGATTTTCTATTTTTTTTTTTTAATTGAAAAAATAAAAGTGGTCCTTAGAATTGATTTCATGAACATAAACTTTACAGATTTGTTAATCTGTGCTATTCAACACAAAAAATACCCCCCCAGTCTGAACTCTGCTCCAAACCACATGTCATGTTTTTACTGAAAAAGAATTAGAAAAAACCCAACCATCTCACTGATGATTAGACTTGGCTGAATCTCGATCCCTTGTTTTTACGATGAATTGCCCAGCTCTTCTGTGATGTGTCTTGTCAGATGATTTACACAAGTTTGATCGCTGTCTTCCTACCGTTAGGGGCAGGACAACAGCGTCATCCACAGTCTAACTTCTTCATGACAGTATCAGGTATGTAAGAGTAAAAAAGCCCCCCTCGACCCGGTTTATAGTGTGTTATGGACACATTTCCATTTTTCACATGCCTCCTCCTTAATCCAGCAGTAATGTTTGTTTCCTGCCACTGTCAGGAGTGAAATCATCTCTTAGAATAAATGATCAGAAGACCAACATGAACCTCATTGGATGATTCTATTAGTTTAGCAGTTAACATTTCAATATTTCAGCCTTTGGTCAATTGTCACTGCTCTTAAATATGCGCCCTGTGAAATTAATCTTCATTTTAAAACGTATATTGCAAATCTGATCCAATCTAATTATTTCCACGTTTTTTCCCAAATCTTTCAGCGAAGCTCATTAACCAAGCAAGCCATAGCATTCCTCTTCTACAATAATGTCAGCTATGCACAAATAGATTAGTGATCAAAACATTTAGCCACGCTGCTAACAAGTCTCCTCGCCGACTTTTGAAAGAAAACCTCCCATATTAATTCTGGCTCAATTAATACAGAGTGCATTCACGTTAACCAGCAATCATTACGCCCCAGCGATCTAAAGGCCATTGTCACACAGGCACTTGAAGAAGGGCTTTTGTGCAGCAGAAGAATGGGGAGGTGACCCCCGGCCGAGCGGGAAGGAGCAGACCAGGGCCAGACCCGCTCCTCTCAACAGTCCCGGGCTAAAGTTTCAGACCCAAGTGGCCATGAGTGTCGCTGAGTGATGGGTGCAGAGAGGAGAGAGAGGAGACGCTGAACCCAATAGCTTTGATGAATGAAAGAAAACACAGAGTCGGCCCTGACTACAGCCCCGCAGCGCCGTGACTAAGCAGCTCGTAATGCATGTATGTGAGCTTCCTGTGCTCCTACAGTATTTAGTGTTTAGTCTATGCCAGACATGTCCAGAGTGTGCCACATGGGTCAGTGGTGGCACATGGAGGGATGTTGTTTGTTATATGCCCTGTCCTGGGATCTAGTAGCAGTTTACATTCAATTCCTTCTAAATATTCAATTAGGAAGCTTAAGCTATACATTTTTTATTTTTTCTAGACTGTTTAATTGGTTTTTAAATCGACAATGAGCTCAGTTGGTAGAGACAGTCATGCATTTTCGAAAAAGTTGTCATTTTGATGAACACCACAGAGTGCATTTAGCTCTTGTGTCCTTGGGCAAGACACTTCTCTCACTTGTCCACAATGCATTTTTGCAACAAAGGACTTACAGTACCTCTTGGTAGGGAATGTTGGGTAATGTAGGCCTATATGGTCATTTCTGATGTAGTGCTACAGTAATTGTGATATGTTGTGAGAAGTGGGATATTTGTAAATAAGGCTGTTGTTTGATTTTAAATTGATAGTAATTTGAATATATTCTAATTGTGTTTAGGTTTTTCTTTAATTAGAATAATGTGTGCTATATCTGTATTCTAAAACTGATAAACTAAACACACAAAAAAATCTCAAAATGAAACATAATGTTGATATACACCATCTGATGATGCAATGAAATGGTCTCTTTTCTAAATTAATACAGGTTAATACCAACAAACTGTTCTTTAGCTAAACACCATTTTACTGTGAACAGAACAGAAATGACAGAAATTATAATTGTTCAGTGTAATCAGCTATATAACAATTCTCAAAGTTATTGTACCTGATTTTTACCTTCTTACCAAGTAAAAAAAGTATTGAGTTGGTTTAAGCGGTTTCCAGTGCGGTCTCTATACAGTAAATTGCTCATTTAATTATGTTGTGTTTTTCACAACTTTCAAAGTTCAGAGCGAAGTTTACGGTCACGGTAAAGCTAACAAATATGATCATGCAAACAGCACACAGCAGACTAGTTTTGACCCTATGCTTATACATTATATGTGTAGGTAAAACATGTTTTACTTTATTTCATGAAAACTGGTACAGCCTTTTGCAACCATATAGCGGGTGAGCGTGAAGGGCAGCTGTGTCGAAAGTCATGAATAATAAAATAAAGCAAAGTGTGTCCTTAATAGTATAAGACTGATACATTATAATTCTTAGAAGCGTTGTTTGGTTCATGACTCCTTTACAGACCTGCTGTCTTCCTGAACATCCTGGTCTAATCCTGCGCTCTCTCTGAACCTCTGCAGAGAGCAGAGCCCCTCATGTATCGAGTTCGCTCCTGTCACTCGGCACTTTGTTCAGAGCATCAGTGACACCGCGGCAGACGACCAGACAGACTTGACAGTGACAGTGATTTTTGGAGAGGTCAAAGGTGACGCTTCTGGGGTTGCAATCTGGTGACCCCTATGAAATAAATGCCAAATCTGTCAGTACACAAATTGCACTGCCCCCATTCACTTTTTGACATATGCCAAATATATTTTTATTGTCAGCTTTTGTAGAAACTGACAATACTAACAAGTGGAACTGACTTAAGCATCATGCATACTTTTCTTCTTTTTTATTTTGAGTACTTTTCCAGTCTTTTTACTTTCATGAGAGATGAAAGATGATGGAATTAGCTCTTAAATTATTCATAAAATTGTGAATTGTCTATGATATTTTATATATTTTGTGTGTGTCATATTTTTGGGAATAATTGAGCTAAAAAGGCTAATGCAATGAAATTGAACATTAAAATTTATAAATGTTCTATTCATTGTACACAGCAACAGCAACAACAACAAAAAGGCTTAATAATTGACCAAATTTACCTCAAAAGATAATTAAGTATAGGCTTCAGTACAGATGCGACACACATAGCTGTGAGTTTTAGAAGCCTTGTATTGTAAAAAAAAATGTTTTCACTAAACTCATTAGCACCCATACATTATCCACAGTCTGGCCATTTGCTCCTGTCTGCTTCTCCAAATTGAGGCTCTGCAAACAAGTACTTAGTGTACTGTATATATATCATTGCCTAAATAGACTAGAACAAAAGTGTTTTTTTTTTTTCTAATACCTCATCAAATTTACTTTTCTGTCATGCATAGTTCCTTAAATTATGTATCTAGATCACATAATTCTTTTGCCAAGCCTTGTAAATGAGAGAGGAGTACAACAGCCCATTGTTAGTGTTAAGACTCTCAGATAGAGGCATGTTTGGGAATAATGATTTCAAGACAAATGTGTGTTTTGCGGCATATTGCATTGAGTTATAAAATGTCAACGTTTGCACTTCAAAGGCGCTGAAATCCAAATGTCTTTTAGGATTGGAAAGGAAAATAACTTTAAGCAAGACTCCTTTCAACTTCACGCTCCATGTCTCCGGGACATAGGAGAGAGAATGACGGAGTGGTAAAGTGTTGCAGGTTGAGTGGAAGTGTTGCTCAATCCAAAAGGCAGATAGCGGCTCGTAGTACATAGTTTTATTAGCCTTTAGTAACATGCTCAAGGTATTATGTTATCAAACTGTGGAGTAGGAGGGATCGCACAAACAGCTGAACAAAGGCAACGCGAACAGCTGTGCCAGTGCAAACATGGAGTCTTTTAAGATTATTTGTGTTCAAAAGTTAGGCAGGCCTCACTAACATAATACCACCATCAAATATGACAGCCGTGAAGCGCGCCGCACATGGGCCTGTTTGAAGGTTGGCGCATGCTGTTTGGCTGGAATAGTCTGCAAGTTCTGACAGTTCAGTTGTATTGGAGTAAGATGGGCTATAAAAGTAACTTTGCCTCTTGCGTAAATACTAAATCTTATAAATATTTGTGCAACATTATAAAAGAGTCACCAGTGAAACATGTTTCCAACACCTTAAGCTCAGTGTTGACAAGGTGTGTGGACCACCCAACCGATACGAGCATCTATGCCAAAACTGTCTGGCGTCAAATTATGGAACTGGCTGGTAGTTTCAGTTGGTGTTCCAGGAATTGTCTGTTGCAGTGAATTCTATTAGATCAATAAAATACTTGTTCACAAAATGTACCAGCGCAGATTGGCGGCTTGGCAGCTTTTAACCTTGTTACAACTGTGTTTTCTCATCATTAGTTTACTCAACTTGTATTTTGATTGATTCATGTATTTTTGAGTAACCTTGAGTGCTCAGAAAAATCCTATTCTAAAAACATCTAAATCCACTGCTTGTTATAGCGAAATGTCACTAAGAAGAGGCGGGGCGTATCAGTTTTGAACAGAAAATCAATGGACCTGATTCTAATACTAAGCCATTTTAGATCAATATTTTACACTAATCAAAAATATAAATGTTAAATTAAGTACCTGAAAAAAAGCATAATGTGTCTCCTTTAAGCACTAACCTATACTAGGGCCTAAGTAAATCCATCCAGGCATAATTACGTTGCAGTTGTGTGATAGTATGTATTAGTTTTAAGATGACAGACTACAATCCCTTACTTGCACTATATGTTTGTGAGGGATTATTAAAATGTATTTGATATTCTAGGTTTCTCTGTGCTGTCTTCCTTTTGTGTCAGAGAGAACAGTTCTCAGAGTGGAGGCGCTGGCTGCAGTAGGAGGACCTTTGTTGACACAGCTGATCTCTGTTATTCCAACTGAAATATATGGTCCTGTTTGTTTTTAGAGATAGACCAAACGCTTTGCTTCAAGTTTCAGTTCTGCTCATCATTGACTCAGATTTTAGTTTGTGTGTCAGAAAATTAAACTAATTTTCATTCTCTGTACATGCAAATTAGGAAAAATAACATGGCTGGAGAACAATTATGGCTGCTGTGGTGAAACGCGTTTGACTTTACGGTGAGAACTGTATACTTTTCTACATCCATCAGAAATGCTCCCTGAAGCAGTTGAAAGGGTGCCAGAATGTGCCTAACTTTAGTTGCGTGCAAGACACATACTAGAGGCTCCGCACCCCCATGTGAAGGGTTTCCCCCCGTACAAGCTCTGAATCAGTGTCAATCAGTCAAAACAGTAATTCAGCGCTTAGGTGGTAGTACTTAAGGTCTAGGCATGTCCAAACTAGGACAGGTCCTGAGGCCAAACACATAAGCGAAGTAAATAAATAAATAAAACGTGGCCCTCAGGCTTTGTCGCCCGCGATGAAAAAGGTTTGTACACTTTTAACTCTAAGTAACGGCAATCAAATGCAAACTGTAGGAACAGTTCCTCCACTTCCTCAGATGGCACATACAGATTATTAAAATGGTATGTAAACAGCAAAATCATCACATTTCATTCTGATAATGGTCTCGCTGTGAACTCACATCAGATTTTTGCATTTCATTTGAATAATATGAATGGTCCAGAAACGAGATAACGCCATTTTGGTGTGCATGTGAAAAGCAACTGTTTTGTAATCTTATTAATAAATACTGTATTATTTCTTTTAATTGCTTGGTTTTGCAGTATACAATTCATTGCACTTTGTTAAAATCTCTGCAAACTAGTGCAATGATTCCAACCATACTGTACTTGTGCAAGAGCAGCTGCTTCCATCAGTAATGCCCTCTAAAATACCATAGTTCTGCTGCTTTACAATTCCTGTGACAAATTGCTTTTTACAAATTCACTCCCATCATGCGGTTTGGACACTTTCAGACAGTATCGGAGTCCGTTTTAGCAGCTCTAGGTTGAAGTCATGTATTACCTCAGTGCTGCATGAGGCAATCCGCTGTGTGTGGAGAGAAGGGGAAGTCCCGTCGTCTGAGCGCTCGGACGGGGCTGGGTGAGTAATGTGTCCTGGGACTAGGTGGAGCAGCTCCCTCCCTCGCACCCCTCTGTCCCAGACCGGGATACAGCTGCTCCACATCCCTGTACACTGTCAGGACATACACATGCATACAGTGAGCCGCTGCGCTCTACTACTAAACAAGCAAATTCTACACTAATTTAAATACTTCCAAATAAGTTCACTGGGTTTTGCAGAAACAATATCAAAATGTATGCAAGAGCTCATCATTATTGTGGATAAATATATTGTTGTGCATTACTGGAAGCATATTTGCTCAGGATTTATGTAGGCAGCCTTTTGTTTTGCTCGGCATACCACTCTGATGGGACAATAAAGTTGCAATCACTCCATTATGGTCACAATAAAACACCAGCTCACTGTCAAAGCTGCTTTTATAATGCACTCAATCAAAATACATATTATGTTATGAGTATTACTCTGAGAAAACAAGTCAAGCTTAAGATCCAGACAGGTGCTTGGGAATTATCCAGGTTCCAATAATTGTTTTCTGCCAATAGCTGAACAGTACTTTGGTCTGGTATGATCAACTCTCCCATGTTAAGTGTGGACAAAAAAACATAAAGTTTTTCGGTGTTTTTTTTTTCTACAAGGACAAGTGTGAAACTTGCCACTGTGTCAACATGATGGTGTTAGTGATGATCAACTGTAACTAGGGATGTCACAATATAACATATTAGTCTTGCAATTATTGTAAAAAGAAACAACTATGACCAAACAACTATGAAATCCTTAACATGTTCTCTTTCACAAGCCTAGCATTACGAAATTCAACTTTTTGAATGAAAAAGTAATTATATTTTGACACAACCGGATTAAAAAAGTACTTTGCATGTGGTTTTACGTTTTTGGAGCATAGACTGAACAAAAATGACCCATTGTTGCTGTCTACGATTCTCACGATTATTATGTTTTAGTTCTTACGATCAACCAATGAATTAACCGAATAATCTTGACACGTCAAGATGAATTTAAATGCAAATGAACCATAGCTATAATGTTCAGATTTAAAAGCGGGACTGATGCTGACTCACAATGCCCCAGGTGCCAAAACTCACATCCACGTCTGGCTGCAAACCACTGATTTGAAGCTTATAAACCTACAACTAGATGAAACAAATGTATTTTAGCAAACTTGACTCTAGTGGGTGAATAGAGCACAAAGTGAAGGTCTGCTGCCAGGTTAGGTGTGAAGAGTCCTATGATCTTTGCAGCTGTTAGTTACCTTTGTGAGTCAGGTTTTTAACATTGTGCATATTGAAAAAGCCAGTGGAGTGCTGCCCGTTGGTCGAGTGGTTAAGGTGGCAGCACACATGCCACACTCCATGTGCAGCCGGCCGCAGTATTGTGAGTTTGAATCCCGGCTCTGACAGTTTACTGCATGTCTCTTGTCCCCGTTTCACGCTAAGCTGTCCTGTCTGGACAAAAACAACAAAAAAAGCTAGTGGAACAGTACAACATAAGAGCTGAATAATGGATTGAGTAACAACAGATGAGGAGAAACATTGAGTCCTTTGATGTTCTGGATTATTGACAGTCGTTGTTGGCGTCTTTTATTAATGTGTGTGATATGCTTATCACCAGCAACTGCAAATTGTGCAGTTATATTTTATCAGCACTTTAGGTGGAAAAATCCACAAGGCTACAAATATCCTCAAGGCATGGTTTGTGCATCTTAAGAGGAGAGGCATATTAGAAAGCAAAACAGTTGCAAAACACACATTAGCATTGTAAACTTGTACTGTGATTCTGGCGGGCCACAAATCATTTCTTCTCCATAAACAGATGTGATGTTGAACGTCATACAACATACCACATGGTCTGGTGGCCTCTTTTGCAACTATGCTGCAACCCCAGCTCATTATTTAAGAGTATATCCATGGATGCTTTTGGCCGTTCAACTATTTGTTTACGCAAAGCATGGAGCGGAAAGCTGATGTTTCCAATATTTTGAGGTGCAAACCATGTCCTGTGGGTGTGTACCTCTTAGGTGTGGTGGCCAGTAGACAGATGGGTTGTGGCTATTGAGGTTAGCAGCTACAGCGTTGGGAAATCTCGGCACAATTACGAGCAGAGAAAGTGGTATGAGGTAAATAACAGGGCATGATTGGCATGGTTGTAATGGCTTTGTGGATATAATAGTGTGGAACATTTTTATCTCTTATTCACGATAAGACTGTTTTTTCTTTGCTTTTTACTTCCTGCTCGTGTGAGGGTTATATAGTGTGCTGCTTTGTATTGAAACCTGGGACTTGCCTAGAACAGTTGTGATCATACTTTCCAAAGCCATTTTCCATAAGAACCATTTACTCTGACTCCATATCTGATTAATTATCTTGTAATAAATAAAACAAGTTCCGTGAATTGCTCCTTTACATTGACAGGTATCAAATCAAACTTTATTTATGAAGCGCTTTTCATACAAAGACATTCATACGCACACCCACACAAAACCAACCACATGCACACACACAAACACTCACACACACACACACACACACACACAAGGCTTAGTATGGATGCACTGGTTGAGGAAACACCATCAAGTTATAAGGGAATTTGATTTTTGAGAAAAATCTTGCTGTCTAACAAAATAAACTGTATTTTGAACTTTAAAATGTTTTCCGTTAATACTTCACTAATGCTTTTTCCCGGCTATTTCACACTTTGGTACATAAATTGTACCTTAGTCCATTAATCTTACTGATCGAACAGATCTAAATCTCGCAACTAAACCAACCCTCAAATTCATGATGACACCAAGCAAGCCACCATAAATATTAATTGCAATGCCAAATAATATCAAAGAAATTCAAGATATCAGACAGAAAAACAATATATCAAGTGAATTGTTGGCTTTAAATTATTGGACAGTAGCAGGAGATGACAGGGTTGGGATTAGTGGCTCGATCCAATCATATAAGCGGTTAAGAGAAAGTGCCAAAATCAGGAACACCCTTCGATCAGCAGCAGCTCCCTTTCTCTGTAGACCATCTCCACTTGCAACATCCCAGTGGAAAAGCAATCACAGTAAATAAGACTGTGGACAACTTGTGTAGAGTAGATGTTGCTTTAGACTAATTAAAATTATAGTGATAATAAATTAAAAAGAAAAATATGCAACCCAGGCCTCATAGAAATACCACGAAAGTGCATTGGAACCATATGCTGTGAGGATGGAGAAAATTGTAAATAGTGAGCATTTGGACAAAAGCTTGAGCAGAGAAGTAGTACTTGTTGTAACAGATGTAGTGGCAGTAGTAAGTGCATGACAGTATAAACTACACATTTAACGGTTTCACATTATGTAGTAGATCTGATTCCATTTGTTACCAATAGCAACCCCACGGTAAACAAGGGTCAAAATTGCATTATGCTGCATTCATGTGGTCCTTATGAACTTGTAAAATGCACTCGCACAAGTCGGGAAAAGAGCTTGGGAACTCGAGTAAAAAGCTTCTTCCATACCTAACGTTAATGCTGTGTGGAGACAAATGAATGTACCGTATTTTGCGGACCATAAGCCGCTACTTTTGTCAGATGTTTTGAGCCATGCGGCTTATTTAGAGGCTGCGGCTTTTCTGTGTTTTTTTTCTTTCACCGCTAGGGGCGAACTAACCGGAATTGGAATCAAAACTACAGAAAAGTTAAGCAAAGAAGCAGATGTTGCTTTTTTATTCAGCTAGCAAATAGAACACGGACGACAAATTACCAACTATACATTATTTTCAAATTCTTGCCCCATCATTATGGAACCCAAACGAAGAAGTTCGTATGAAGCAAGTTTTAAGCTGAAGGCCATCGATCTTGCTAGGAAACCGCGCGGCTGCACGCAAGCTTAACATCAATGAATGTACGGTGAGACGCTGGAGGGACAGCGGGACGAGCTCATGCGATGCCAAAAGTCAAGGAAAGAGTTCTGCGGCTTATACAAAAGGTGCGGCCTATGTATTGTTTTATTATCGTTTTTTTTAAAAATAGAGCAAATGCGGCTTATATAGGGGAGCGGCTAAAAGTCCGGAAAATACGGTATCTGAAATATTTGAGCTCTTTGAGACTAAAAGTTACTCTCTGTTGTCCATATCATTTGGGCAGATTTGCACAAGACTATAAAATATGTTTTAGCTTTTGAGAAGGCTAAAACTGGTTTGCTCTATTAAAGGCCGGTTAAGAGTGGACTCTGTGATTTTATTACTGGTGACATCAAAACCCAGACTCTCCGAGATAACAAAAAGCACATGTACGCAAACAAGTTGGAACCCCAACTTCTCATCTCGAAAGATAAGATAAGAGAACCTTTATTTGTCCCACAATGGGGAAATTCCAGTGTTGCATCACAGATTAGGAGTAGGAACAGAAGTGGAATAATAAAAAAAGAACTTCCTCAAAAATAATACTTAATTCTGGTATGAATATAAATAGAGCAAACATTTTATAAAAAGAACAGAAAAATTGCACACTGATATTTACAGTAAGTGGCTGATAATTGGACGGAAAATATTGCACCCGGGATTGCACAGTATTGCACATGAATTAAAAAAAGATGAATGACACATGTTCAGGGCTAAGAGTGTTCATTGTAGTCTGTAGTCTGACAGCAGCAGGAAGGAAAAACCTACGATAAAGCCAAGCACCCGAGGATCACATGAATCCACCATAATTTTCACAATAGTTATTCTTTGTGGCTTTTATTTTGTTTTACTGTATGAATGTGAAACTGCAGGGAAAATGTGCTGTGTGTAAATTTCCCCTGTATTTTGGATGGAATTTTGTACAATGATGACATGGTTAGAGGGATCTTTATTTAAGGTAGTAGTTGCAGTAGAAGTAGTAGTAGTAGTATCAACAGCAGATGTAGCAGAATGTAGCTATAGTTGCAGGGCTAGTCCCAATGCAGTAGTAAATAGAACCAGCCTAATTGATTAGTTCAAATCCCTTAAAATTGCTGATTAATGGTCATTTTGAGTAGTTGTATTTCTTTTTGGGTTCAGCAGTATTTTTATGATTCCTCTCCTCTGCTTACAGGAGGGTGTGTGTGCTCACCCTGCACCTATCATCTTAATGCTCAACTGTATATACTGCTGTATATTGTCACAAGATCATATCTGTGAGCACGTTCATGCGCTCACCTTATCCTCAGAGCCCTAGGCCAAACAGGCACAAAGTATTGAACAAGAAAATAATGACGAGGGGCCCCAAAGAGCAAAGAAAAAATTCACTGTAGGCATGTTGGAATGAACCGTATTAGTTTTGACATTCACGGGAAAACATGTGAAAAATGGGATTATGTGTTGTACTGTTGAGCTATCAATCACTTTACAAAGGACAATATCAGTAAAGTAATAGGTGAAATTCCATCGTTTCTGCGGTTATTGTTAATGGAGCTCAACTAGAACTTTATTTTGATTTTTCCTGTATGATTTTGCCAAAGATGTTCCGATATGGACTTGTTTTCAGTCGATACCAATATTTGAGTACAATTACAGATTATTTTCCTAACCCAATGCACAATTTAACTTCTCCTTGTGTGAAATGTATACTATAAAGTGTTTTCTGTTATTTGTTGTACTTTTTATTACAATTTTGATGACTTAATTGCTCTCCTATTTCCATTATAAGCTCAATATATTGGCAATTTCTACAAATGAAAAAAACCAAAACCCTGCTATATCACAATACCAATATTAGCAGCACTGATATTTTGCGTATCCCTATATTGCTTTTCATATGCCTGCGCTGATGAAGCCTTTTGTGCATTAACATAGCTTAAAATTGCCTACATTTCATATACAGAATATATTGTTATTGTTTGGTTCTTCATTTTCGGATTCAGAACATATTTCATCCCAGACAGCAATGAATCTTTCCCACTATACCAACTAAAGCAGAAATTAATTCAAAACATTCATATATTTATACATCATTTTCTTGGACATTGAGGTCTTAATTTACTTAGCGGCTTTTTTTTCTATGCACTTTCTGAGAGTTTCTGTTTTGTTTTGTTATAGACCACAGCTGGATCATCTGCCTCTTGCTGGTGAAGTGTCTGAGGTGTTCTTGTACGTTCACTGCTGCTGTCCCACTCTCAGCCCTGGTCTGGTCTCACACAGTCATTCTGAGGGACACGTTCAACCCCTACTAGTCCGACAATTAGCAAGCTTCTGTTCAGTTTCCTAAAGAATATATGGCTAAATGCTTTAGTTGAGATTAATAAACCATCTAACAAACTAGATACAATCTTTCATCATTCAGCATTCATAGCTGACAGCAGGAAGGTGGTTTATACCTGCATGTTCTCCCTATTCTCCCTGTGTCTGTGTTGTGAGCTTCTTTCTGGTGCTCCAGTTTTCCCTTCCAATAAAAATAACCACAAAAGGGTACGCTCTGGGGCTGCGACCTCCCTGTACAGAGATTCTGATTCTTAATGAGACTCTGGTTAAATCAAGGTTAAATAAACTTGAAAACCCTTGTCTTATCAAACAACCTGTCAACACTTGAACTTGAACCAAGATTCAGTTCTAGGGATAAACGCGTTTTTTATTCCAATGAGCATTACCAAACAGACAATTTTTGGTATGAGGTAATTTAATGTTTGTTTCTATCAAACCTGTGGAAGAAGTACTCATTTTCTTTTACAATCTAGTACAAAACTTGTATTCCTTTTGCTATCCAGACCTTATATCCCGGTGATGTTTGATGTTAGGATTTTAACATCTTTGTTTAGTTTGTATTGATTAGCACTTTCCAGGTAGTAAACAACATATTTTACCCAGGGATTTTAAATTACCCATGACTCTTTCTAAAGCTAAAACATTCAACCTCTTTGCAAGCTGTTTTACAAATGAGTTGTGCTCTCAAGAACAAGATGAAACCAAATCTCTGTCGCCATCTTGACAACAATAGGAAGGAAATGCAGTCCTTTTCAGACATAATGAACCCTCTCTGGACTTGTCTCCTATAGGTTTTAAAGGCTCCCATGTTGCCAATCAACACCTGATTAACACCAAAGTCTTTCCCTCTTCCCGTGCACACTTTCATCTCTCCAGTCCACTGCCTTCTGAGTGAAACTGAGCCCTGGACCTGTCAAAACCCAGTCCACGGCCAGTCTGCCTTGTGTTATTAGCACCTCAACAGGTTTGTGCCAACGCCAGAACGCAATACAATTTGGAGCGAGTCCGTCCTCCAAGTGTGTTTTTTCTCTCAAGAGGTGGCGAGGAAACGGTCGTTATGCCTCATCATAACCTCTTTGCGGTGCTTATTCAAACCAGTCATTTGAAAGTTGTCATATTCTTGGACTTCCTTATGCATGCAGATTTGAAAGAGAAGTGGAAATTTAATCTGGGTTGGCGTAAATGGTTTTCAGAGACATGGAAAGAGAACGCTGTCAGGTTAACGATAGGTCAGAGGGACTGGTCTCTGGAGAGGGCCTATCTGGCAGGGCATCTGGTCACTCCTCACAGGTGGGCCAGCTGGCAGATATGGAGCGGTGAATGTGTGTGTCTTAGTTAAATCAGACATAAAATATGCTGATTTCTTACATTTAGATGGATCAAACCGATTACATGCACAAAGTAATGTTATTTTATTCCACAATCCAAATAAGACAAGAGAAAATGATCATTTTTAAGTTTAAAGGAAAAATAGGAAAAATCACCAACACTGTGAACACAATACATTCAACACCCACTTTTGAACAATAACAAAGACCAAAATAAGTAATGCATCGTCAGCGGGCCTGTCAGGGACTATTTCACAGTCTTAAATTCAGTTCTGATGCCTTGTTATTGGTGTTTTCAATCTTGTTATCTGTGATTTCGATCTTGTTTATGACTACACATAACTGCACTATAAGAACACAGAACGAGACACAGAGAGACAGCATGCAAACAATATTAGTCCTGAACTTGTAGTCGGGTGAAATTGTCCCATTTGGTCCAAAGTCTAACAAATTTGTCCATTTTTAAATTGAGTTTGAATGTCATTTTCTCCATTTTTCGAATGTCAATCACAATGTCGGTCCAGTCCTTCATTGTTGGTTGAGTTTGTGTTTCTTAGTGATGGCTCTTTTCTCTGAAGCCAGAAGAATGTTCCAGAGGTTTGCATTTATTGTATCCATGGTGGGAGTTTTGAGGCCCAAAAAGTAAAGATATGCAGTTTCACATTGCAGTCACAGTTTACCACTAGACAATATAGCTTATTGGCATTATCTGGTTAATTGTTTAAATTTGATTTCTTGTGAATATTCTCTATTCTCTCATGTCACCTGACCAACAACAATTTTCCTCTGCACATGCACTGCCGGCATAGAACAGCTGAGACGGCTCTATACAAAATAGGGGCCGCTGTTTTGGATGTGTAACCCATAATGTTAAGTACTGCATTACACCTCGGGCTATACCAATGATAATCTTTTAAAGTATAAATACAAACTCATTGTTCTCAAATGTTAAAACTGACAGTAACAAAATTACATGTTGTAAAATAGAATTAAAATATAGTTTAGGTTTTTAACTACCAATCTATAACTGCCAATATACAGTAGGTGGACTGACCCTGTAAAATATTAACTACATAAAATAGTATCTTCCAAATGTATCTTTATTCTGGCAAATGATTCACTCTTCTTGACAACGTGATAGGTGTTGTTTGGAGCTCAGTCTGCCCTGCGTGTTAATGAATGAATAATGCACAACGTTGTGTCTCTTCACACATATTCTTTCATATGTTTTAATGATGTCGACCAAGCCAGGACATATTTGTTTGACAGCATTACTTCTTTGTTTGACAGCATTAACTTCTGGATGTTGTTATCGAATGATGTATGGTGGAGAAAGAAAGTTTATCCCCAAAGCATTGCATTCAAAATCTGGCATGTTTTATTGCAGCGGTCTACCAACTTTTTTCTAGCAAGGACAAGTACTAAACCAGAGACCAGTGAGACGGGGAGGGGGCGGTAATACGGTAATAACAGCCCAAAATACATACATTTATTTATTTATGTATTTTTACTTGTGTATGCTGTTTAGCTGCTTATTTGGGTCTATATTTTCATAATACTACAACTGCATCTTTATACAAAGTGCTACAATATTAAAACACACAAAAAAAATCAATTCAAAACAGAATAAAATAAATAAATAAAATCTGAAATAATGTCTACAACTCAAACTGTGTCAAATAGTAAACACAAGGAAACAGGGATAGACTATAGAATAGAAATAGAATACATTTTAAACGACGAATATTGGGTAACCCTGTTTTATCCAACAGCGCCACACACACACACACACACACACATACCCGCTCTGAAGTTTGTGACGTTGTTTCCGATGACAGTTCGACCACATTTACGTCTATTACCGACATGTTCATTTGCTCCACAACACATCCTTACTGTATTTTATTACCCTTAGTTGTGCCATGGAGTTTTGGAGATGAGATTTAGAAAAACACAACCACTTATTAAAGTCTAGACGCAACATAAAACCGTCAGAAGTCTTGGAGTAAGCACTTGCCAGTCTCCAGTATACAGGCCTATGCTGTCTGCTCCGTCACGCTGGTTTCTCAAGATCTCTGCTCAGTGTTAAAACTCAGAAGCGGTTGATGCGCTCATGCCAACAGCGTGTGACAAGCCCCCCAGAAATGGCTTCCCTAAATGTTTTGAAGTTGGACGATGAAGACTAACAAAACCCAGGGCTTTGACTTTAACCAAATCATTGCACAAGTTGTAACAATGCAAAGGCCACACAGCAAAACAGTTTCAAGCCACAACTCTGGTTCCAAGCTGACTTGTCATATTTTACGACTCAAATAAATGCATTTTACAGACAGTTTCCTTTGTGCGAGCCAAAGAAATTCCTGAATATCTAGAGGACTCCCACCTGTATCTTAGAGGAGATACATTATATCTGGTTTACAAGCTCTGAAACAGCAGCTGGATAATAAAATGGTTTCATTATAGACCAATGTAGAGAGGACGTTGGGGTTTTAGTAAAAGGGTTGTTTTTTAATCTTTCGACTGTTTATGTTTATAGGTTCTCCACAGCGAATGATCGGTACAGCTAACCCCGATGCACTTCCTGTCCTGCCTTTGCATTGCACCCAGCCCAATGGTGAGTGGGCAACCTGCTAAACCTTCTGTGCCATTGTTCTTTTTCCTTATTCGTTTCAGCTTTCTATTTGCCATTTTGAGTTCTTTTCACCATTCAAAATATAAAAGTTTTGTTTTGATATGCTAATTGTTATGGCATCTGTGCTCATTTTAATAACTGAAATGTATCGATAAACAATGGAAGGTAAATGTACTTCTGATTAAGAGCGTCAGAGGATTTGACAATGTGGCTACTAAGGTATACAGTAAATTACCACCCCAATCCTACATCCTACCACATAAATAAATAAATGAACATGAATGCAAAAAAATATATATATCAACATATCAATATATATATAAATTGTATGGACAAACCCAACAATGCACAATATCAGTTCTTTTCTAAGGACTGACCACAAAAGGGAAAAAAACACAACAAAACTAAAGCGTTGCGTCGCAAGAAACACAAATGTTATCAGCTATCATCTCATTCATTTATTTTGTCGACATAAAGCTTTTGTCACTTATTAACTTACTCACAGGAGGAAGAGTAACAGAAACGTTCACTCAAGTAAAAAGTACTGTTAAATATTACTCAAGTAGGAGTAAAAGTATGCCGTCCAAAAACTATTCGGAGAAGTACATTTTCTTGAAAAAGTTACAACGACTGAATACCACCCACCTCTGCTTATTTGGGGGTTTCATGCTCCACTGTCCCTATCTTCTCTGGTCAAAAGTTAAAGATTAAAGCTTACATCCTTCAACTTTGTTCCGACCGCAGCAACAAGTGAGTGGAGTTAGTCACTTGTGTAATCACAGACCGTAAGCAACCTTTTTTCTAACTACATGAAAACCAAAAGAGCAAATAATAGTGTCTCAATGTATCAGTGTTTTGAAGGGCTGTGCTGATGTGAGCTTGGCCTTGTATGATTCTCAGTGATTCAATGTAGTGACCTTCTCCAAAAAACAGAAGAATTTTAGCGGCATGTTTTGGTCTGAATCTTGACGTCCAAAGAGAAATTGTGAGCACTTTTGGAATGAAAGCATTTCTCTAATCTTTTAGCGGGACATTGAGATAGAGAGCATAGCGAGGTGAAGGCGCTGTGTGTAGGTGGGACAGGTCGGACAGCGGAGTCCGGGGGTCTGGCACTCTGTTTGTTGGGGAATGTGCAATTACTGAGGCCAGCCCTTTGATCCAGGACTCCATCAGGCCTAAATTGTGCTCAGATTCAGCGCGGCAGTGTATCCTTGGGCACTCCTTTATATTCTGCTGCTCTTTCATGTGCAGCCCTTTGGAACTCAAAGCATCTCCTCTTGAAAAGTGAGCTTGGGCCTGGCCATGCACCGCTGCAGCCACACAGAAACACAATGACCACTGAACTGAAAGGGTCAGGGGGCTTTGAGGAACGTTTACAAGATTGAGAAATTTGAATTACCCCATCCTACAAAAATATTGAGCACTGCACACCATCAAGTAAAAGTAAAACAGAACATTCACTTAAAATCATCTTGGCATTGTATTTATTTGCTTCATTATTTCAGGGACAATTCATATTAATGGACATTTAAATGTAAATATGCGATATGAGTTAAGTCAGAGGGCTACTTTTTGTCTGTGGTCCCTGGACAAATAATAATAAGGCTTATGTAGTGATTTTCTAGCCGTATTGTAAAAAATGTGGTGTGTTGTGGTGTTGAGCTATAGTTGTAGCCACTGGGATAGACAGGAGACAGGAGTGAGTTTGTCAGTTTGTCAGTTTGTCAGTTCGCCCTTCCCAACAGCGGATTCATATTAAGGAAAAGTGAGTGAACTGTCTTGCCTTGGACACAACAACAGTTTATACTAGAGTCACTACACACTGGGATCATACGAGTTTGGGCACTGGCACGGTCATACAGCCTGATTTCAAATGTCATCCTGTCAGAAGAAAAACGCTTTTGCATTTTTTTGATTGGGACAGAAGGACATACAGAATATTTTATTGGAGTACGCGGCAAATGTAACACATTCAAAAACAAAAATCCAGAAACAACAAATATATCTATGAAAAGTTCTTGTGGCAAAACAATGATTTATTTATTGTTTTGCCTACTTAAAGTACCCTACACATTTGGGGAAAAACTCAAATAAACCCATCAATAAACAATCATTTCAGAAAGTTCAGTGCTCATTTAGCTCATGAGAAAACTGGTATTTATAACAGTTTGTTGCAACTGAATTTATTTCGGTGTATGATGTGAACTTGTAGAGATCCCCTACATGACAAATAAAATACAGATAACTATTAAACAAAAAATACATTGTCAAATTTACATCCAAATTAGAAACAATGTAGAAGCAATTGATCCAGTAAACCAAAAATCTCAATTACAGCAATTGGAGGAAATAAAGGTCACACACACATTTGAAATTACAGACGGAATCTTGCTTAAAGGTGAAACAACCCTTGTGTCTAAATATATATTTTAATGTCTATGTGTGGTATAGTGAGTAAATGATGAGGGGATGTCGTCTTTATTGGTACAAAATGTCCTCCAGTGTAAGTAATTACCTACGGGGACATTGTGGTTAATGTCAGGGTTAGCCATGTTGTGTTTAGAGTTGATCTTTTGGAATAATTGCACACTTATATGCAATGCAATATAATAATCTATGCGAAACTGTTTGCAAATAACACCATGAACTGCTGCTGAGGTTAGAACAGCCGGTGTATGGAAAATAACAAGTTTGAATGGCTTATATTTCAGGTTGCATGTTTGTGTCAGGGGAAGTTTGTGTGCCTGGACTTGCATGTGTTTGACTGTGATTCTTTCCACATGCTGCATCGAGTTATCTGTCCTCAAAATAACCACCACCGCCTTCACATTAACACAGAGGACTTACAGTTTCTCCTTTCCCATCAGATAGTGGCCTGGTTTACTCTTTATTCAAATCAGACACATGTAAAACGGTCTATTGTGCATCTTGCCAACAGTGGTGATTTATGAATAGGTGCCGCGTGTTGGGCATTAGTTGAGTATTGGATTGGTAACATCTTGAAGAAAGTGTATATTTGGGCCGCAAGGTAAATCAGGGTGGATATAATATTTCTTTGCCTTGGATATGATTGTAGCGGTAACACACATTTAAGTAAACCTACACAGACTAGGTTTTTTGTAGACTAATGCTTTTTCACGTGTACATCAACTTGAGGGCTACTACTATTTTGCAGTAACAGAACTTCTCAGTTACAATTTTGGTGACCTTTGTTGCCGTTGGACAGGGATAGTGTCCTCATGCGACTTACAATAACTAACTGACATTTAACCCTACAGTCCAACCACAGTATTATTGCACCTTTCATCACTTGCTTTGGCCGCTCTGTTAAAGTCACTGCACATCTGTAGAACAATAAAACATGTCTTCCAAACTGAAACCATAAATAATTAGGTATTTTATTCCAATGTGCCCCAGAAAGCAGGAGCAACGGCATGGTGCGCATTTAGTATAAAACAGTTCAAAAGGGCTTAAGCTCTGGTCATTGTCAGCGGTTTTGTGCTGTAATTATAGTGACGTCCACCGTCTTTGTCATGGTATAGAGAAATAGAAACATGATTCTGGTCGGAGTCCTTTAAGTTCATTGTGTTATTGTTCAAAACCTGTTTTGATCTCTGCAGTTGAACATCTTGTACATTAGAATGGGACATGCGAGGTGAACACTCGGATCTGAAGATCAGGCAAGAGCCGACCTGTCAGACTTAAAGTTTACCGCAGACATAAAAGTTTATTCTGCAATATACCGTAAACTGCTGACATGTGTAGTTTTTAAACTCTAAACATTGTGTTTGGGGAAGTTCGATCTCATTAACTTGCTTTTTATGATATGATTAAATGTTAGAAATATTGAACAATAATGAACAGGGTTTTTTTCCGAAAGATATGTCTTAATTGTAATTGGTTTGTGTTGAAGGTGCATTATATAAAATGTTTGCCGAGACAATAGAAACTGTTATTGAATAAATTGAAGATCCATTATGTTTAATGCCATATTGTGGAACATTCCAGGCAAAATAATGACAATTCCATAGAATTAATATGTTTCGTCTTGAGGTGAGCAATATATTGCCAATTGTTTTTGAAGATATACAAACATTTTTATATTGTTTATTGTAAAAAAAAAAAAAAAAAAAAAATTGTATAAAAAAGTTATGTTGTGAACTTCTGCACTTTTGGGATTTTTTCTCTCTCTATGTTTGTCTGATATTTAACCTAGGTGGCAAAACCCAACACCAGAAAGTGACTTAAAGCCCCTTGCAAAGCAATAATGCAATTATGCCCGCAGCTATCAACAGTTGAACGGTCTTGACCCCTCCCCATGTAAGTGAGTGAGATGCTTCTTCTCTTCACTTAATGCACTGTAATTCATTTTTCCTACATGGATTGGGCTTATGTAGACAGTCTCTGACCTGTAAACGCTGTACTGTTAAGTAAACAGCATTATTTGTTAAAGGCTCATATGAAATCCTCCAAAGCATACTCCCTCCTTAAATATTTACCATCAGTGCTAATTGTTTGTTGTGCAGAATGCTAATAAACCAGGCTAATGGTAATGACTTTTTCAAAATGACAAACTCAGAAGTTATTTACGGAGTGAGAGATCCTTCATAGCAGTGAGCTGCAAACTAGTTAAAAAAAAAAGACCACAAACAAATAACTGCCTTCTAAATTTGAAGCCCTTTCATAAATAGATGTATGAGTTGCAATTTACCATATTGTCTTACATGTATACCATTTGTTACAGGGTCACTTTTTCACCTTCTAAATTAATATAATTAATGAATTAATGACAAAAATGACATGACAATGACAGAACATGACAAATCAAACCATTTTAAGACCCAAAAGAAAAGAGTGCAAAAAGAAAATCATTTCAGTTATTTGATTATTGAATGATACTTAAAAAATAGTTTGTCAATGGGCTGCAATGCAAATGTATTGTATGCAACAAATGTGTCCTTTAAACTTTCTATCTCCACTGAAGGCCAAACATGCTTGTAATTTATTATCTACACACTTTTGAGTGGAGGAGGTTTTAAAACAAGAGATAAGGCTTTCAAAATACTGTGAGAGTCAACAAGACACTGCTGAGTAAGATTTATGTCAAATTATTATTTTGATCTTTTATGTGGTCGAGGTAATGGGCCCAAACTTGCTGTGGTCGTTCAGGAGAGTTTAGAGGCCTCAGCTGTTGTGTTTAAAGGCTATAAGAATGTGTTTAAAGTGGCGGTAAAGCCAGATTCCTTCAACACTGGGCCTGGTCCAGGCTGTGGCGGGTCGGGGGGCCATCCCAAGGTAAACTGGGGGAGATTTAGGTTTTCAGCTTTCGGGTGCCTGCACAATGGTCCTTTCTTGATTCTGGTTTTTGCCCAGTTTGAGTCCATATGTAGACTTGGTTTGGTCCTGTTCTAGTTCTGGTTTATGTCCAGGTCTAGTCCAGATATTTTTCCAGGTTTAGCCCCAGTTTATTGATTGATTGAATGGTTGAATGATTGATTGATTGATTGATTGATTGATGTGGTGATGGTGTGTAGATGCTTAAAGGTGCACTATGTGAGTTTTCTGGTAGAGGCTCATCACCTGCTTGTCTCCTGAAAATGTCACTGCTTTTCCTTGAATGTAGTAAGTTTATACTTTCACCCACTCTTTTCAAGCATATATTCATTGAGGTATTTATATACCATTAGTATTCTTGTTGAGTATTCGTGTTAATGCTGGTTTTCTTTAGATGCCACATGTCTGAGGAAATGACCACCTGAATCTTCATTGGTTTTTGACTTGATAATTATGTTTAAGCAAGTTCAAAACATTTTTTATAAAAATAAACAAAGTATAGTATAAATATATTATCTCTTCTACTTTCACTACTTTAGCCCCAACAAAAGGCTAAATAAAGTAATTTAACATAATCATTTTCACATTCTCCTACATTCAGTAAAGAAACCAAAGATAAGTCTACAGTAGTAGTAAATATTTCTTATGAATGAATTACACAGAAAGAAAGAGCCACACGAAGAACAACAAAGCAGGAAAAGAAGGCATTGCTTAAATGAATCTTGTCTGCTTCAGGATTAAATGCTATTATCAGAAATAACTTGAAAGAATTGCAGTTCAAGTTAAATTTCTCTGAGCAGTTGTGACATGGAGTTGGACTGTGCCAGATTATTTTGTAAAAATGTCACTTTAAACCCTTTCTCTTTCGCTGTGTTTCATTAGCGACTCCATTCAAGTCTCTCCGACTCCAGACAGCGTGCGACAAAAAGGCGACGTGACTGAGAACTTTTATCTTCAATAGAAAAAGCCACAGCGAGTATTAAATAACTATTAGATTTAGTCACCCCTTTTTGGTCACCCAGTTCTCAGATGAGGGAGACAAGAACTCATCTTTTTTACATTTACACATGCAGCCACACAGCGAGACAGCCTTGATGTGTTTCTTCATGTTTAATGTGTGAGTGAAGGAGACGTTTCACTTCTTTAAGACTCACTTCTGACAAAATGTAGCACTGCAGACGAAGTGAGGGAATCACATCGTTTTGATCGCCTCCTGATTCCAACAGTACGGCTGGTTGCTTTTAAAGGTGCGTTAAGTAACATTTCTGATTGGGGGTCTTTCACTTGCTTGTCCCCATGGGAATATTGTTGCTTTGCCTGGAATGTTCCACAGTACAGACCCTTGAAAAGTCTGTAAACAAATACATTCCAAATTCCAAAATGGAGGCAAAAGTGAAGAGGAACATTGTGTGATTTCAATGGAGAAACTGGGATTAATCGCAGAATCTCAATAATCTGAAAAAAATCAAGGTGGTTTGGCAAATGAACGCCGCATGAGAGTGACATCAGAGCCTGGTCCACATTTACTCATGGATTGGACCGAATTTGTTTAATCAAAGGGGATCATGACACTTTCAGAAATGTTGAGCCCACAATTCAAAACAAAATCCATCCAGCTGTGAGTGGGCTCGCCTCTCCATGGATCTGATGTGTAACTTGGCCTGATAGCGACACCTCCTTGACCCACATAAGAAAAGTACCGTATGTGCAAATTGAAGTTTGTCCTGCCTCTATCATGTAATGGAGCTA